>JAEIGM010000021.1:600000-1200000 GCA_018903735.1 Drosophila cardini
GATATTAGCTTCAGGCACCTGCCAAAGCCCAAGTCACACACACACACACACACACACGCACACAGACGTACTGGGTGTGCATATATGTGTGTGTGAGTGTGTACAGACAGAGTCATAAAGAGCTAGAGAGGAATGGAGGGTGAGAGAGCAAACGAAATAAACTAAAGTGCTCATGCCGGAGGCCACTGTGCATCTGCTTGTTCCCAAGTAGCAGCTGCTTTTTGAATTTTGGTGTTTAGCTTTTAGCGCCTAAAACTATGCTTTAGTGGTCAAGTGGAACAAACAATGGCAACAAGCAGCAGCAGCAACAGCAATGCTAGTAGCAGAAGCAGAAGCAGGAGCAGCAGCAGTGGCATGTAGAACAGTCGCCAGGAGCTGCAACACTATCAGCAGCAACAACAACAACAACAACAATTAGAAATGCTTTCAGTTAGGACTGATAGGCATAAGATACCCTGTAAATGGGCAGCCAAAGCTTGAGCTTAGATTTGATAAGAATTTTCTTAGAATAAATACAGAAGTCTTGGGTTTCTAGACTAAGAGATGAATGTATAAACCTAAAAATAGATACAAAGATACATTTTTAGATTGATGCATACGAAATGGTCACATAAATAGTTGAAGATTTTATTACTACTGTTAAACATTAAATAATGAAAGAATACGATGTAAACTGTTTTTAAAACAATATATTTTATTTATTTTCCTAGTTTAGCAAATATAAAGATTCTATACTCCTGACTTATTTGGGAGTTACTGAACTTTTTTCAATATTATTATTTTCACAATTACTATACAGATAAAGAATTCGTTAAGTTTTGCTCTTAAATACTTTACTCACAAATCACCCATCCCAGGCATATTAAAATACAGGGTATAAAGAGAGCAGCAACTACAACAATGCCAGGCCGTTTGCAGGCTTCAAAAATGAGGCAACAAACAAGGCTCGTTGCCCCGCATTGAGGCCATTTACAGGGATAGTATATATAGGGAAACGATAAAGGGGCAAGTAGGAAAGTAGGGGAAGAGGAGAAGAGGGGAAAAGGGGAAGATGGGAAATAGAGTAGTGGAACCTGAAACCTGGGCAAGTTTGGCAAGCAGGCGGTCAGCCGGTCAGACGGGCTAATGGAGGGCTCACGTCTGGTCATTTGCAACATGGTTTATGTGTTGGACAATGCTTTTTGCACTCAATGAGGAACGCATTTGTGTGTGCATGTGAGTGTATATGGGTGTGTGTGTCTGTGTGTGTGTGTGCTTACCAGTGTGCTCCACTTTGAGTCTGACTTGCAGCTATTCAGCTTAAATATTAAATGAATAAATGATTTACGTTTGAATTCCAAACATAGACAGAGGTGGGCATAAAATTTCTTTAATCTTTTATTATTTTCATTTTAGGTCACAACAAAACCGTTGGTTACTTTATGTGGGAGTCATAAACTCTACTTTTTTCCTCCATTTTGTATAAAATCTATCTTTTTTTTTTTGCTCTTTTCGTAGTTTCTTTTTCCATGCACATTATTTTCTGGCTGCACAGTGATTGACCCGCAAAAAACAGCGAATTGCGAAATAAAATGCAAAGAAATAAAGAAAAGCTGGAAAAAGCCAATGCAAAATAAAAGTTTATTTCTTGATGTTTTCACAGATTGTCGAACAAAGGAGAGCACAAAAGACTTACTACAAAATACCCTAGAAAATGTAATTAACTTAGACTTGAAGTGGAAACTTTAGTGTAATAAACAACTGTAAATCAATTCAATGGTTAGAACATAAATCTGTGATGGAATCTGTTGAAGTAGAGCCAACTGTACAGTGTTGATTTTTTGGCCAAATAGCCAGATTTTGGCCAATACTGTGAGTCAATCATAGAAGTTGTTTATTGGCGAGCTTCACGCATAAGCAATTAATTTTCAACTAATTGATTTTCTGGGATGGCCAATTTTGGAATCCATAGACAACACACATACTTGCATACTTACATACAACATACAGAAAGAGAGTCACATGCTGGACCAGTGGGATTCCATTTCCGGTCCGTCTGCTGGCGTGTTAATTGCATTTGCGTGTTGCAGACGCTTCAAATGGTTCAACTGCCTCTCTGTCTGTCGCCCTGTCTCTCTCTGTCTGTCTATCAGTCTGTCTGTCTGTCTCTCTGTCTGTCCATCAGTCTGTTTGTGGAAAAGAGTTTTGTTTTTGAGGGTCAGCTGGCAAACAACATTGTAAAAGGCAATTCAGAGGCAGCTGGCAAAATGGACAGACACTCAACTGAAGTTGACTTCCGCTGATTCGACATTTGTATGCTAGGAAGGAATGGATGGAGGAGACTGAGGAGTTGGGGTAGAAGGGTGGGAACCCCTCTCATCTTGTAGGTGGACTGTCAACAAGCAGTTTTCCATATAGTCCTTGGTGATTGCCTTGGTGACTTTGCTTTGTCCATCGAGCACAGCTGAGCTCATTGCATTTGGATTTTGGATTCTGGATTTGTGCGTTACCCGTTAACTGCTGTCGTTTCCGGTCATCTAACCCGAGCCGAGTCTCTCTTCGTCACCATCTCCATCTCTGTCTCCGTCTGGTACTCGTAATTACCTACCAAATAGCTCCAATCTACGGGCTAATGAAGGCCCTTAGTACAATCGTAATGGTGTAATAATACCTCGAAGGCAGCTCTCTTCACATCAGCAGCCTTCAACGACAATGTCCACATCGTCATCATCATCATCATCATCATCAACATCATCATTATGCTAAGCTTGGTCTGTGTCTCTGGTTGGCCTTGTCTTCATATCCATGTCATTAGAGCCAAGTAGACAGTTCATTTTGGGACTTCACGTGTGCAGCTCAGTTGGATTAGTTCTCTGGTTTATTTAAAGTGTCGCCAGGGACATTTAGAGCAGTTTCTGATGGAGCTTTAATTGTTAGCTTAAGAAGTTTATCTTTTTTAACGTGAGATCGCGTTCAAGAGCTTCTTTGTTCTCAGCTCATGTAAGTTCTTCTTCTTTCATGGCTAAGGATTCACAAAGCTTTGTGCTTTTCACATTAAAGTCAAATGAAAACTGTTACCACAGTCGTTTATCTCTTAACAAATACCTGGCAAAGTGACTTCAATTAAGAATTTATCGCTTTTCAATGTTCGAATCCGCCAACCAGTTCTGGCCATTGTCTGGACGTACCTGCAAGTTGGCCTTTTGTGCATTTTGTGCCAATTTGTTTTAGTTTCCGCAACTTTTTTATTTGCCCTGCCACAGAGAACAATGCGCGAGTAAAAGCGTGGTAGGGCAGGGGGAGAAACGTAAGGGGGAGTAGCTTGACACGCAGACAATATCTCATTGATTGCCTGATGTCATGTCCTTTCTATGGCATTGCCATATATTCCACTCGATCTGTAACCACACAATATAGTGGTCGACAGGGAGGGGTGGAAGGGACTCAAGTCTTTAAACGTTAAATGGCCAACAAGAAATTGACAGCTTGGCTAACAGATCTGATCAGTTTTTGTTGGTAATAAGTGTGAACTGAATGATGATTGCGATTAAATTCAGTTCACGTATCATAAAATACAAAATACGCAAATTCTAACAACGAATCAAATGTTACGTAACCGCAACTCTCCATCTCCCTCTCTCTCTATCTCTCCCTCTCTCGCTCTATCTTCACAATATGACAGAAAATTATGTTAATCAGTTGAAAAGTCAAATTCTAGTACGGCAAGACAGGTGAGGAGTGGTGATAGGTGAGGGGAGGGGGAATAGGTGTGAGTGGCGTGCATTGGAGCTGTCATTTTATGTTAATCATACGCCACGTTGGGCGATAATAACGCGCCAAACAAGCAAACAAGCAAACAAGATGAAATACGCGTGTCGCATGCGTAATAAATTTGTATCTGTATCTGTATCTGTACTACGAATATCTGTCTATTGGCCCAGTTAGGAGCAAAATAGACTGGATTGGCTCTGTGCAGCTGCAATTGGCAAGTTGGCAACTTGGCAGCTCACAGTTTGGTAATAATATCCTGTTCAGTTTATCAGTCGCATGTCAAAAATGTGTGTTCTAGGGCATAAATTTGATGCGAAAGCACATTCCTCTCTCTCTCCCCCTCTTTCTCTACCCTTCTCCAACTGATTAGTAAACCGCATTGCCAACTAATGTTCGAACATTTCTCACGGTTAATCAAGAGCTTTTGATCCACAAAAAGCACTTTGCCAGCAGATTCTTGACTTTTAATGGCAGTTAAACATGATTTACAGTTGAAATACGCTATAAGGGCATGCAAATCATTATTAATGTGCTGCGTTTGAAGTGGCTATGTGTATGCTGTAGCGTGGTTTGACTGTACTTTATATTGATTGCAGGCACAATTTGCTTTCGCTACAAAATCGTGTTCATTGTGTTAAATTTTTTTTGTATTTTGTGCGTATTTTTTATTGCATGAACGATTTTAATTGTGTACTACGCACATACACACTAACACCAACTACACACACACACACACATGTTGTACAGTTTTCGGTACATATAGACAATTTGAAAGCAACATAAATTCACGTAAACTGAAACCCAGAAGTCGCTTGTCACACATACTTAAGCATTATGTTAATTTATATACACACACACACATACACACACTTAACACACACAGACACACACTCCAGCAGATAGACGGCAAAGCAATGACTATGAAAATGGAAGCGACAGAGCGTTGTTTAAGCCGGAAGCCGCCAGAAGGCTCACATTTGAGCAACAAAAACGTGTGGGAGCTGGCGTATGAATGCCATTGTGTCTGTGTGAGTGTGAGTATGAGTATGAGTACTCGTAGTCGTACTCGTACTCGTACTCGTGCTCCTCGACATACGTCTAAGTTGAGGGGGAATTGAGCTCAGTGACAGTCATGGGAATCTCGAGCACAATTCACTAATTCGCAGTCCTTCGCTTGAGTCTATCTGATGATGGCAAAGGCGGTTTAAGTGGGGGAGGAGGAGAGGGCGTGGCAGGAAGCTGGCAGAAGGCGTCGGCGATCAGTTGTCGTGGAATTTCATTGCAACAGCCGGGATAATACAAATCGCATATAAATTTTCACTCATGCTGACATTTGGCTGATAAATCTCTGCCGGATTTGCCGGAAACAATGACAATGAGTGACGATGAATGTAGCTTACGCTTTTTGCACCTGACTAACTACAAGTACAGCTCTGTATGTCTGTGTGTACATCTATGTGTGTGTGTGTGTGTGTGTGTATCTGTGTGTATGCAGCTTAGCAGCTGCTGTTAAATGCCTTTGATCAAAGGAGTTGTCTTAAAATTTGGAGCCTCCAACCCCCGTCGACTTGACTTGGGCTCAACATAAAGAAAACTCATTAAATCATTTAAGATGTACGTCTTCGGTTGAGCTTTTGTGGGCAGCAGCGAGGGTATAATAAAGAAATAAAGGCCTGCATTAAGGTCAGGTCAGTGAGGTATGCTTTGTGAATGGGATCGCTTAGCCAACGGCAACCTTTGGGCAAAAAGGTAAAAGGACACAACGCAGACAATGGCCCTAATAATTCTAGCCAACAAAAGGCCACAAACCACCAAAAAAAAAAAGGAATGAATAATTTTGTAAATTTTAAACAACAACTTAAAGACTTTACAAAATAATTGTGTTTAATATTGGAATTTAATATTAAATATTTTTGGCTAACTGACAATCGAAATGCCTTTAATTCTGGGTACACTAACAATTTCAGTCAATAGATATTAAGCCAAGTACCATTAGTGAAACGTGCATGAATGTTCATGAATGGACAGGTCACAACCTGCCGAATAGAGCACAGTTTATTATGAATACCAGCTGCAAATGCATGCACAAACATGAGCACACGTATTCAACTGGGGAGTCCCCCAAACCCCCGACCCTGTCACTAGCCATTTACCAGGCACCAGGTAACCCTTGCCCATTGTTTCTCGAGCTCTACGCGAGCTGGTCAGACTAACCCAATTCCCAGCCAAAGACAAAGACGAAGACACGAACGGGGGTCAAGTTGGTCAGTGGTTGCCTGCACGCACGTGAGCTCGCCCTGGGGGGGCGGGTCGTGGGAAATGGGCGTGGAGCAGAAGGCAGGGCAATAACATGACATTTACGCACATGCTCGAACTGGAGCATGTGAATATTTATGTCGCCATCGATTATAATGTGGCTGAACTCGGTCTTGGGTTTTATATAACAACACCCTGTACAAAAGTGGTGGAAATAAAGGTTGTTCTTCAGTCTCCTACTAAAAAAGAACTCGACTTCCAAGGCTTAGAAATGAGTGTTCAAATTACAACTGAGTATTCTACAGCTTAAAGCACTCGAAGATAAACGACAGAAAAAGGCAAATGTTTAGAATACTTTGATTCAGTGATGAAAAAGGGCTCTAAAGTGCAAAGAAAGAGCAAACAAAAGGAAACGACAGACAAGAGGCCATAGTAATGTGCAAATTGATTGATAATCGCTTTAAAGACAGACTCCAGTAACAGCAATAGCAAAAGGAACAACAACAAGAACAATGGACTAAGTTTAAGGCAAGAAGACATGCGAGTTACATTTATGAGACAATATTGACAGACATGCAGATGTTACTAGGCAAAGGGACTGACAGACAGAGAGCTATGAATAAATTGATGTGAATTTTAATACGCTTAGCTATAACAGTGTTCTCTGTGCACCAAATTACAACTACACTCCTCCTTCCCCCGTCTCTCAAAGGACACACAATCTTGTTAACAACTAGTGACGGTCATTTCCACATCGAAATTAATACGCTCTACTTGCTACCCACAAAACGCACTATATATATATATATGTGTGTGTGTGTGTATTTGTAGCTATGTAGATGATTTCGAGTGAATTGGAATTCCAACACTTCCACCCTCGCAGTGCACGCTGTCTTATCGGAGTGTTTCATCAATGCACAACACGGCGTATGCGTGTTACACAGCCATATAATTTGGCATGTCATAAAAGCAGATTTTAATGCACTTCAACAACGAAATGGAAGGTCCTCTCTCTCTATATGCCACTCCATATATATATATATATATATATAGTAGTACAGTACTATGGAAATCAATGCAGTGTGCTCTCATTAGTCGATTTGCATTTCAATTAATTTAGCTTAATTGGATTAATGAGATACTTGCTTATTAGAGACAGATATTTACTCTGGGCCTTGTCGCTGTTATATTTTATGAATTCACTAATTTGCATACACACACACATACACACACATACACACACATTCCCACTCATATATCAATTTGCACACATACTTGAACATTTATATCATCTAGTCATTAATTTTACAACTACACTGATTTGTCGATAAGCATTCGCTGTAATTGAACAACTGTTATTTTTCCCTGCAAACCACAATCACAAAAATAGATCCAGAGATAATCACAGAGTGTTGGGGAGCGAGTATATACGATATCCTAAACTGGGAGTAGCCCCAAATCCCACAAAGACAACAGACAGACGGAGAGACAGAGAGACTGACACTCGGTGGTAGCGTGGTAAGCTCTTTGTATTGACATAAAATGTTATAAACCAACTGACCCAATAGATAATCGAATAGACATCGTAATTTCTTGGTCAAACACTCGCAGACAGTCAGCGCACATTTCAATTTATTGCAATTTTTATTGCAGAAAAAGTCCTTGCGACGATTTTTATGCGTTGTCAAGTGGCCAGAGGGGGGCGGAAGGCGTGTCGGAGTGGGGTTGTAAGAGTGTGGTGAGTGGTGGGGAAAACGATTTGAGGCTGGGGAAACTTCGCACTGATAAAAATAATAAACTTGCAAAGTGGGTTGACAGCAGAGAAAACATTTTACAATTACATTCTCGCATTCATACGAGATATATCTTTTTATTCTGCCACTTCTTCCACCTCTTCCTCTTCCTCTTCTTCTTGTTCTTCTCCGTCTTGTTCTTGGAGCTGTTCCCTTTCCCTGTCTAGGGTTACGTATACAAAACTTTTTTTCCTTTCTTGGTGCCACCCTGAAAACTATTTTCCTTTTGATTGTGTATCTTTGCTCGGCATTTCGCAGCAGTTTGCACTTCCGCCCTGTGCCGCACATTATGGCCATTGAGAATGCACACACACACACACACACATAAACAGAGAGACATTTACACACACACACGTACACGCACTTGCTAAAATTGATACAAGTACACTTTTCAGGGACACCGAAAACATCTACTAAGATAGCAGTAGAATGGAGTGAGCTAGACAGCAGATACTCAGTGAAAAATATACTTCGATTACTGCAAAAATAATAGGATTGTTTATTAAAGTGTTTTAAGTCAACTAAAAACGACTTACATACTACGGAAAGATACTCTCATAAGCGGACACCTACCGTAGAGGCAATTTTTTACGTTCCAAAGGGGTGTCCGCCTATAAGAGAGGCAAATGGTTCTGAAGCATCATCAAAGTCTGAGAAAATTTGTCCGCTTAAGAGGGGCGAGCGCTTATCAGGAGTATCCGCTAGATGAGGTGTGACTGTATTAGTTAAAATTTGAAGTGTTCTTCTATTTTTTAGCTCAACTAAAACTCTAGACCTTGTGCTCAACTAAGCAAACAATTGAACTTGTCCGACTACAGGGTATACCGCATTAAATCATTACCCAAAAACCTTTGTTATTTCCGCTTTAAGTATTTTATTTTTTGATGATGCAGACTTCCGTCTCCGTTGCTGTTGTTGTTGTTTTTGTTGTTGTTGCTGCTTCTGCTGTTGCCACGTGTAGCAGGAAAATGGAGAAAAGCAAAAGTTTCCACAGCTAACGGTAAAGGTTTGAAAAGTTACTAAGAAACTTTTGCTGTTTATGCATAACAGGGCTAAATTTTGCATTGACATTGAAAGCACTTGAAAGGTGGAACGAGCAAATCATAAGATGGAATAGGAATATATATCCAAGGTAGAGCTGTGAAAGGTCTTTTTAAAAATATTTGTATAGAACAGTCGAAAGTAGAACAGCTCAAAGTCTTCATTAACAAACACACACTATTTATTTGGTAAGTTTTGGTTGTGTGTGTGTTGGTGTGTGTGTGCCTGTGTATGTGTTTAACTTGTAATTCATGTGAGCTTAGCAAATCTGCACAATGAAAGTTAAAAAAAAAGAAGAAAACAAAATGACCGTCGGGTAGAAACACAAAAAGGCAAACATTGAAGTGCAGCTAAGGCAAAAGAACAACTCAGAGTACAATTTAAAACTTGGAAAACATTAAACAATTAAAAAGTTTACTTTTGGCTTAGCAAAGTTCTATAGTAGTATTATTTTGCACTGCCATGAAAAGCTCTTGTCCAACAACTTTACGCAGCTATTGGCCTGGTTATCAGCGCCAAGCCAAGTAGTCAATATATATGTATAGTAGTTCAGCATTATTATCTACCGTGTAATTAAGACACTTTTCTTTAACTCGCTTGCGGCTGGCAATAATTACCACTTAACTGATAACTTCTCCACTTCATTTATTGCAATCTTTTCTTCAAGTTTTTAACTTAAAAAATTTTAGTTGCAGTTTATCGAATACAAGTTGAGTTGGAAGTTATAGGAATTGAGCAGTTATTCCAGACTTATTAATTAAATAAATTTAGCATAATTTATACTACTTTTAAACATAAAATAAATTTAAAGTTATGTATATTATTACTTTTAAATATAATAAATAATGTTACCCAAATAAATATATATTTCTCCCTGAAATGCTTGTCTGTGAAAACTTGTTGAGCTTTGTTTAAAGTTTTGCTAACATTGAGCAGCAGCCATTGTGCCAAGAAATTTGCTTATATAAGTAGAATTATCACAATTGCAATGCTACTTATAGTTGTGGGCAAAATAAACATGGCTGTTTGCTGGTGCGAAAAGCCGTTAACTGCCCAACGAGCAATGTAAACTTTGAGTTCCGAAATTTGCCCAGACACAAACAAAGAGTTTCCGATGAGAAACGGGCACAAAGTGTACTGCAACACACAATATACATGCAACGTGCACAACATGCAACATGCAACTATGTTACATGCTCGTACATGATGGCGATGCCTTCTAACTACAATGGCACTAATGAGGAAACAAAAAAGGGCGACAAAGGACCAAGGATTTTTGGCAAACACTTGCGACAATAAAGAACACAGGCGTGAGAGGGGTAGAGAGAAAAGATAGAGGGTGAGAGAGAGAGAGAGGGGGGAGAGTAAGGGAAGAGGACAAACTTTTTTGGGCGGCATTTGCACCAGTTTTCTGGTACAATATTAGAATTTGTGTGTTCTCGGTCTTGTTTACGGATATTAAATACTTTCTAATTAGTTTGGCACTCTCATAGCGAAAATATTAAATTACAGCACAACTGATTTCAACCCGATTTCAATCCCTTTCCGCCATTTTGTGTCACATACAGAGAAATTCGAGTGCATCTCATACGCTACGTTGCAACTAAGCGGCATATAAATCAGTGCACAAATGTGAAGTTCGGGAAAATGGAAAAGGGGACTAGGAACACGGAACTAGGAACTCTTCAATATGCGTCAATGTGAGCCTCGTCTCTCAATAAATTGCACTGAAACACAACTTAACTTTCAGCGGCAAGCCAAAAAACTTTTTCAATTTGCGAGCTAGCAAAAAAACAAAGAACAAAAAATGAAAGAAATAATAAAAAACAAAATCAACAACATGTGAGGGGTGCCCAGATGGGGAGTACTCATCTCTAAGATACTCTATAAAAGGAGTTAACTAGAAGTATATTTAATATTTAATGTAAACTTGATTGATTAATTAATCCACATCACAACAATGCACCTTGAAACAGACTTGAATATTAAATCAATTTCCAATTCAAATTAGTTAAAAGACTTATTAAATTATTCAACTCATTATACAATTCAAATTAATTAATTACTTAAATGGATTCAAATTGTATTGCGCGATTTAAAAATGCAACCCTTTGTCTAAGTTTTAGTAGAGGGTATACTTATAAAGGCAACCGTTTAAACACCCCACACAAGCAAATATTTGCCATCATGTGGGTGTGTGAGTGTGTGTTTGTGTGAGTGTGTGCTTCGGTGTGTAAAAGTGCGCTTTAATTTGCTGGTAAATTGTGCTCTAAATCCAAATTCTATCCAGGCAAATACACATTCATAAATTGGCCCTCAGCGCCGCAAAAAGCCCCCGCAAAAAATGAGCGCAAATATTTTTTGTGCCTCGTTCGCATTGGCCTGCTTATACCCTGTAATTATGAGGGGCATGCCAGAGGGGTAGTATAGAAAAGACTAAGGGTATATGTGGCGTATACTTAATATGCGGAATATTCACGTCTCGCTTTGTTTGCTGATTACAGGGTATCCATGGGCTTTAGTTACTGCTTGAAATAATCAACGTCAGCATTTTGAGCTGCTATTTAAGTGTTCTATAGACGACTAATTTTTGCCCCGAGTTCATGTGTGGCATTCCGAGTGCGAGCATATGAGTGCAAATGAGTGTATTCGTAATTGTCTGCGAGTAAATTGGGTTAACTCCACACAGTGTCCAACAGATAAAAAAATGTCTACAGCTTTTAAAATAAACTTGTCTCATACGAGTTTCCATCGTCGTTTCAGACGTGCTCATATTTCATGGCCGACTTACGAGCAGAGCAGAGCAGAGCAGAGAAGGAAGACATGAGGTTTTAGCCAAGTAAATCCTTTGCGTAGCAATAAATTTGTATTTTTATGCCAAGTTGCGAGTATCGTCTGCCCGGCAGACTCGAATAAGCAGTTTCTGAGCAGACGTTGCATTATTTATCTGCAAGAACTTCACATTATCATTTTAAAATGCGCCTAAATGGCGTTAAAGTGTAATATATAACAGCGATATGTATTTCTATATATATATAGGAACAGTTATAGTTGTTTGGCCTTGACTGTGTTAAAGTGTTTTACCTTGCCACGCCCTCCGTTTGTGGAAGATTGTGGCATGCGTTTAATGAGCTGCACCGAAGCAGCTCGAAAGCCATTTTGCGGCCACTTGAAAAAAAGGGCCAGAGATAAGCAAGTTGACAATGCAGAAAACAGATACGAAAGGGCTCCCAAGAGGGACCAAAAAGCGAAACAGCGAAACAGCGAAAGAGAGAAGAGGCGAGAATGCGTGGGAAAAGTGTGTAAATGACACCAAGCAATTTACAATAATTGCAAGCCAAGTCAGCAGGGCAGCAGTCGGGCAACCAAAAGGTCCTGGCGCCTTAAAGTGCACTTCAACTTTAAGCCAAGCTGAGAAGTAGGCAGCAGAAAGTTAAATGGTCAGAACAGAGTGCTTGTAAGAAAGGGGAGAGGGGGAGAGGGGGGGAGTGTACGAAAGAGAGAGGGGAGAAGTGAAGTGAAGTAAGTGACGACAACGACGAGTCGTAGAAATCTTATTAAAACTTACAGCTGCAATAAATAAAATAAATTTATTCCATTATGTTAACCAAACACGATTTACGGATTATAAAGATGATTTATAATCAGAACCAAACACCGTAATCCACTTGCATAAACAGGCAAAGGCAATAGCAGCAGGCAAAGGCAGCAGCAGCAACAACAGCACCACCACCACCACCACCATCAAAAGCAGTTCTCAGTGGAGCAATGTCGACAACAACTTGGCACAAACATGAAGCATAACAAGCAAAGGCGAAACCACAAAACTCGCCCTGGACACAGAGAAAGAGAGGCACAAAGAGAGAAGACATCTCTCCAGACGGGCTGCAGCCAGAAACAGAATCAGAGCCTGAGTCAGAGTCAGGAGCAGAAGCAGCAGAAGCACCTGGCCTTGGCCAAGACAGCGTTGCCACATTGTGGTGATGTGGCGGTGTAGCGGTGCGGTGTGTTGGGTGTGCTGGGAGCTGCGGTGCGGTGAAGCAGAGAAGCGGCTTATGAAAACTGAATCGATTTCAATATTTACACAGCAAACGAGAGAAGGAGAGAAAGAGAGAGGGAGAGAATACAAGCTCTGCGAAAGTGGCAGCAGATCCATTGAGGTCCATTGCCAGCCAGCTTCAATCGAGCGAAAATCGGAGCACGGAAGCGGAAGTGTATAATTTAAAATTGACCTCAACGTGCCAACTAACAAATCAGAAACGAGAAGGGACCGCATCTCGAAACGGTTAAAAGAAAAAAAAGAACAGAAATGTGTAAAATATGATAAGCAGCCACATTTATTTAGGAAACGATTCTCACTTTAATCAGCTTCGCTTGGCTGCCATTTGGGTCAACTTTCTCTCTGTTTCTCCCACTCTCTAATTCCCTCTCTTAGCTGGCGAAACGAATTGCATTTGATTAGGCAGCAAAACGTACGAATATTGTTGCATTCTTGTCAGACAGCGATTGAGTTTTGCATTCCTGGCATTGTGTGTGGCTTTAATTCAATCTCGACTGCGAACTGCGAACTGCGACTGCAAACTGCATAGAGGGCTTCACGAACAATAATGACTTTGATTATCCCCGAGTTTTACATGGCGCAGCATCAGCGAGGAATATGCACTTAATGCGCCTACAGCCTGCACTGAAAAGGATACCAGTAGCTCCCTTTTTTCCTACCCTTATCTCCCAATCTCTCTCTCTCTCTCTCTCGGTAGCTCTTCTCTATCTGTCTGACTGGCGGCAGCTCAGTGCGACTCAGCTGAGATTGAAATGGGGCTTTTGTGGGGGGATTTCGGTGACGGCAAACAGAGTGAGACACACACAGTTACACTGGCACACACTCGAACACACACACACAGGTGTACGCATGCCACTGAAAAGCGCATACTATTTGCATATCATTACTGTGTGCGGGTTCAGCCGTGTCTGTTTGATTACCTCTGTGTATGTGTCCGTCTGGCTCTTCATTGTGCAGGTGAATGTGCTCGTGTGTGCGTGTGTGGGAATGCAAGTGTGGACAGACATTTCCAGGCCATCAAATCGAAACACTCGATAAATCAGTTTGACAAATATACAAATCGATCAGTTTTGCGGTGGAACTATGTCAGCGCTAGAGCGAAAAAGGCAGAGGAAAATGGGTAGAAAATAGGAGTAAGAGGAAGAAAGCGGAGAAAAAATGGAGCTAGAAACGTGTACAAATGTGGCTAAAACAGAAAACTTGCAGCCAGAAACAATTTATTTTTGCATAAGGTGCAGTTTTAGCTTGAATGTTTAAGTAAAAAAACATGGAGATAAGTAGCTCTGTTACGAACTATAACATTTGTTTAAGTTTCTCTGCCAATGAAGTAAAAAAAAGAGTTCGTTAATTTTTTTTGTAGCATACTTATGTGGGCAGCGCAAAACATAAATCATTATGTTCTCATTATTAACGACATGTGATGTGATTTCCAATTAGCTAATTACCCATTATCGAAACAAAAATGAAGCTGCAACAACACGACACTCACACACACCCAAGCACACCCACACACACACACACACCCACAGAGAGATACATATAAAACAGAACAAACACAATTGTCGTCGAGTCATTTAGTAGCTGTCAATACACAAAAGGCAGCAGGAGAGATACAGAGTGACATGTGGAAAGGGCAGGATAAGGGGGTGTGGTGGGTATGATAAAATACCCTGGAATGGGCAGTTGTTGTGTAAGGTTGTCTGCTTGTTTCATGTGATTTAATGAACTCATTAACATAATCTTAACATCTCATCAAGTGTTCAAGAAGCCAGGAACTCAAGGAATGACAAGGCCTACAATGATGTGGGCTTTGCTTGACTTTTGTTAACATCACATGTCGACTAGTTGTCAGCGAGGGACATAGAAACGAGGGACGCAACGAGGGATGGACAACATGTTGCATATGAGTTATGCTACGGAAATGGAGCTCATGTAACCATGTAATTATTGCCTTTCAGAGCAAATCAATAAACAGATTTCGGGCTTGTATTTCCTACCCACACTACTCATAATACTGGTTGGCTGACTGGCTTGCTGGTTTGGAGTTTCTGGGGATTGATGATAGTACATGAAATGGTTGCCACGAGCAGCAAACTGTTGCCCCCAATTTCACATATCGAACACGAAAATCTACTCGTGTTGCAAGTTGAGGTGGTTTAAACTGTGTGTGTGTGTGTGTGTGTGTGTGTGTGTGTGTGTGTGCAGGCAGAAGGTTTATGAGATGTTTAAGAGGTCATAAAATGCGATTTCAGATATGAGAGCCCTGTCTCTCTCACTGTCTCTCTGTCTGTCTCTCTCTATGTGCAACAAAATGATTGCGTGTCTGTGTGGATGGCAAGCAAGCTATAAATCATAAGAAAGCGAATTAAAACTCAAGTACATTAAAATAATATCTTCAACGTGTAGAGACAAGCGCCACAAAATGAAGAAACTCGGCTAATAAATTTTTGTAATCTGCATAAAAACCAAGTGAAGATGGAAGGTGAGTGGAAAAGGGGGCGTCGTGGGTAGCTCAAAGAGAGACTCTACTCGACCGCGCACACATCCAACGAGGTTAAAATGAAAAATACAAAATATATGCAAGGATATACTAGTCAGGTGAGTGAGCAGTCAAGAGGGGCGTGGGAAGAGAGTGGGCAGGTGGGAGTGGCAGGTGGGAGGGACAGGAGGGAGAGTATAGAATCTGAAGCGACAACAGCTTGTTGAATACAATTATGGCAGCTTGAGATTGAAACTTGAAGCGCGCTGTCCGCGATGATGAAGTTGCCACTTAGCCAGCAACATCAGCAACAGCAGCAGCAGCAACAACAACAACAATGAGAGTAGAAGCAGTAACAGCAACAGCAGCAACAACTGCAGAGCACAAGTGCCACATTAACAAGCAGCAACGGCAAGAACTTGGGACTTTTTATTACCCTCTCGAGTGAAGGGGAAGTACGCCTTCATGCTGTATGTGGGGCGTGGCGTTGTATGTGCGACGTAGGAGCCAAAGTTCCACAGCGATTAAATTTAATTTCTGTGTGGGCGGTAAATGCTTGAACGGGTAGTCAACGTAGTCCGCGTTGTACTCGTAGTCCTTGCCGTCCCCTCAGTCCTCGTAGTCACGTCAATGCTTGCTGTCCCTGCAGCCTCCGCAGTCCCCTGTCCTTGTTGTCCTCGCTGCAGCTGCGCTAAAGGTTCCGAATCGCAGTTAAAGTGTCGCCAAGGATCAAAGCGAGTCGGGCCCAAAACGAGTCGGCATTTATGAAAAATTACCAGCACGAAAGCAGAGCAGACGACAGCGCGGCAGAGGGGGTGCTTGGTGCGGGGTGAACAGGTGAAACCCGCTAAAGTGAATCCGACGCGACAGGAGGTATGCTCAGGTACAAAATGAAGGCCGGGCCAAAAAGACAATAAGCGCATAAATTACGCACGAAAGGCGCGCGCGGGCCCAAAAGTGTGCAGCAATTTTCCAACACACACACACACACACACGCACACATGTACCGTTATAGGCGACCAGTGGGGCAGTTGGACAGCTTCTTTTTGTCCTTCTTCTTTTTATTCCTGCTCTGTGGTTGCCTTCATCTGGTTCTTTATTTTAACAAACGTAATGAAAACGTGAATCCCTGCGTGGCATTTACAACTCAACGCAATTTCTTCAGCTACGGCTATGGCTACGGCTCCTGCTGCTTCTTCTTGCTGGCCAAGCAGTCACCAGAGATTAAGGTGGCTCACACACATACACACACATACATGCTCTAACGGAATTTACTTATACGCACTGTTGGTCTTTTTGAGACTGAGCTCAGTTCACATTGAGTGGTGACTACCTCAACCTTTGTCTCTCTCTACCCCCCTCTCTCTCTCTTATTCTCCTTTCCCCTCTCCTTCTCTCTCTCTGCTGAATTTATTATACACCATTTGGCGTTGGGCAGCGTAATATTTTAACAAGTATGCGTTGAAAAAATGTAGAAAATCTAGTCGAGTCATAAAGCTGGCTGTCGTCAGCGTTTGTCATTGCGGAAATTACATATTTCTATGTTAATTTTGTGCCCCATACGAAATATAACGCATTCATAACGCAAGTAACAGCTACAGCTTCACCTGGTGGCAAGTAGTTGTTGTTGCTACCTGTGGCAAAGCGTAAATTGCTGCAACGTGTAGCGCACTGCTAGCCACCAAATGGCCTGCGAACTTTTGCCTAATTAGAAAATCACAGCGCCAAGCGATGTAATGCTCTTGATGTGGCTTTACAGTTGCCACGCCTCCTTTTGCAGTGGAGCCACCTGCAATTTTGCTAGCGCGTGGAGCGAGTGGGCAGATAGGGAAGGGGAGGGGTTGGTCTAGGGGAAGACGGAGTGGAGTGCGGCTAGTTGGCTTGGTGGTTATAACTGCAAGTACACTGAGAGAAAGTAGTAGATAGTGAAAGCCATTATAGTTTGGGACTTAGAAATTTAGTATTTAACAATCAGAATTACTATATTATACAATTAAATTATTAATATTTATTAATTTATTTATTTATAAATACTTAAATTCAAAATCGTTTTCCACTTTTTGCGATATATAGTCGATTTTTTCAGTGCCCGCACGTGTTATGGAATAATTCTGTTATGACTGCAGTCCCACCCCCGCCCACATAACGGGACAGTTAGTGCATGCAACACTCGCAATTGGAAAACTAAACAGAGTCAAACAATTTGCCACACTGTGGTGCATAATGGAAAGGGGGGATGAAAGCGGTATTAAAGGGGGTTCACTGTAGTTGTTTTTAATATTTGAACTCCACAGGTTGCAAAGCAATTAGCGAATAAAATAATGGAAGCACCTTTCGACGCCTCACTGTAGTTGTTGTTGTTGTCATTAACACAACTTGTTAATTAAATAAGTATGTAATGGTCTGTGTGTGTGTGTGTGTGTGTGTGTGTGTTTGTGTGTTGTTGTTGTTGTTGCTGCGGTTGTTGCGTCTGCTCGATTAAGAGGGAGAGAGAGAGAGCCAGAGAACTGCGCGAGTGAGAGGAAAATCGAAATGGAAATGGTTAGACAACATATTTTGTTGCAAGCAAAACGCACATTTCATGTGCTAACAACAAGAAAAACAACAGCAATACAACAACAACAACAACAACAACATCAGTAACAACCGCAAGCTTCTCCGTGGTCATTTCAACTTGACATTAACGCGTTAATTGCATTTTCATGTTGTTCTCTGAGGTCAGTTATTTGTCAGTGCGTAGCATAAAAAGCCGCCAAAAAAGCCGTCCAAAAATCATATAACGCGTACTGCTTTTGGCCTAATGATGGCCAACTCATCAACCCTCTAATGGCTTAAAGCGCCGAGTGAAAAATAGTCAAGAGACAACGACAGTTGGTGTCATTAGCTGACCGCTTGAATGCATCAAAAAAGTCCTAAAATTTATCCGATTTATGGAACAAGATATGTCATTCAAACACATACGAATACTTCTAATCGTACTTGCAACAAATCGCTATCAGCTTGGGGCATCTTTTGAGCTACGACACTTTCACTTGCTGCCATCTGACAACTGCCCTTAGGGAATTTTCCGAGTACTCAATGGAAAATTCAGATAGGAAAATCTCTTTTTGTGTTTGAAGTGCCATCTGGTGAATGGGAAATTTAAAGTGCGGCAATTAGTGGTTATGCAACCCTCATTATTGCCCAAAAGTTATGCCAGGGATGGAGATCAGAGGGATGAATTCAATTCCAATTCGCATAGTTTATTTTAACAAATAAACTTTTAAGGGGATTTTCTTTTTTTTTGGCTCACTGACCTTTAATTTTTTGGAGTAAATGTTTATTTCTTAATTTACTGCAGAGGAAGGCAAACAACTAGTGAGCTGGAGTAGCGCTGCTCGACTGTTTTAAGCCCAGCAGCGGAGGTTTTGCAGTTGTTGATTGTTTTAAATTATTTTAATTTCATTTTAGTAAACATAAAAACTATATATTTGAATAAAAAAGAAACTATATTAACTTTAAAGGGCTACAAATATTGTTTTTTCATGTTGGGCTAAAAAGACTCAACAAAGTAGCAGGATTATAATTAAAATCCAATTAAAAAAAATTAAATAAAAAATATAATAAATATTTTAAAAACATTAAAAACAAACTAACATACCTAAAAACCCATTTGTTTAAACTTTTCGATTACTTTAATGTTAAATACATTGAATGCAGTCGGAGCAAAAGTTAAGTGTTTGCTGCTGTCGAGGTCAGATTTGTGCACTTTCAATTGAATTGCCTTTGGGAAAAGTACACTGTGTTTTTACTGTAGTTTTTTTCCTCAATTTTCTTTTTTCTTTTTTCATTTTCCTGTTTTGTAACTGTTGTTGGGACATCAAACACTAAAAGGGCTTAAGGGGATTTCGCTGACGTTGGATTTGACGCATTCGTTCGATATGGTTTCGATTCAATTCATTTGCTTTGAATTGAATGTAGCTACTGAATGTGAGTACTAGACAGGGTAGACAGGGTATATGGGGTTGTTTGGACTGTTTTGGGTTTGTTACTATGTTGTTTGTGTTGTTGATTGCTTGCGGGTATCCCAAGTTTTCACTTTCCGCTTCCTGTTGTGTCCTTTTGGGCACTTTTCCTTGACTTGTTTGTCTATTAATTACGCATTTTTACGCCTAATATTCTGCAAACAAATGCTACCGTCTGGTTAATCAGCCACGCCCACAGGTAGACAATCTCAAACAGCCCTTCAATGGCTTTTGAGTCAATGACAAGAATTTCTATTTGCATTTCATTTGCATTTTCAAACTTCGCATATGTCACGAAAAAAACCATTAACACTTTGTGGGTGTTGTTTTGGCTTAAATGGGGTGTCGATTTGAGATGAAAGACCCTTTTCATAATTGTTTAGTAGGATTTAAGTCATAAATTTAGATAAATCAGTTGCCAAACACTTAATGCTTTCAGTTTTGTCAGTAAACCTTGATCTTCCCAGGTGGTTGTTCACAAATTTTACCTCTTCTGTTAGAAAGTCTTGCAGTTTTGGGAGCTCTGAGATGGAAACTAGTTTCATATTATACAGAGAGAGGAATACACATAAAATAAACAAGTTACTTCTAATCGATAACAAGTTCTAGATCAATTAAGAAGTAGTTTTAAATACGAATATTCTTCAGCTGAGTATAAAAAACTTAATTTAAGTATGTTTTTTTTGTTTATAAATACTTGTAATATTGGGATCAACATTGAAAATATATACTTGAATCAATTATTTTAGATTCATTTTCCAACTTCTCACTAAATTTTTGTTTAATAATTCTTTAATTCTTGAAGTCTTTTAAAATACCTTTAATGTCTGTCTTTAAAAAAAAAAAGTAAAATCTTAATTCAATAATTAAAATTGATTTAAAATTTAAGTATGTTTTTCTTTTGTTTATTTACTCAACTTTTCTTCGCATTTGATATTAAGCTATAAAACAGTCTGCTCCATAAGTTCATACCCCAAATCTTTGATCCACTTTTCCTTATGGCATTTGTCACTTAATTATATTAACAAAGCAATTAATATGACATAAATATAGTGTAATATTTATATTAAATCGTAAATACTTCAGTCATTAACAGCTGTAACAATTTTGGATAATACGAGTGGAAATACGATCTGTAAGTGAGTGTTAATTTAGACAAATTGGCTGACGAGTGCTGCGAGTGCACATTGGGTAAATTGTTGTTTGTTAAATGACCCTGTTCAAATAGAGCCAAACACACACACTCTCATACACACACACACACACTCGGATGTGTGTGCATTTGTAGTAGTATAGAGAGGGATTTTCAGAGACATTCATATCGAATGGTAGATGAGAGTCAACATTTCAACGCTTTGCCCTTCACTTCCCTTTCCCATTGCTGCTTTGCTCTACCCTCTCCTCTCCTACTCTACCCTCCCCTTCCTCTTCCCCTTCCCCATCCCACCCCCTGCCCTTTGAAGACTTGTGCAATTTGTTGCTTTAGTTTGCTGTTTTCAGTTAACTGAAATAAATGTTGATTGACTTTTATTGCGATGTTGTTCGAGTGCAGTTAATAAGATAAAATTAAACGCTACGATTTACAGCAGTTCGTTTAAATAATTTAAAGCGCACTTTGAACAGACAGAAGGTTGGCAAAGGGGTTGGAGGGGAAAAGGGGGGATGGGGGACTGGGGTTAAGCTTGAAATATACATTTTAAGAGCGTGAAAAATCGAAACTGCAAATTGTTAAAAAAATGTTGAAGGGAAACGGCTGACAAAAGTGTTTCAAAGTGCCAGCATATGAGTGGATGGGTGTATGGGTGTGTGTGCCTGTTAAGCTTCTGACATGGTATCCCCAATCCCCCTCCACTACCCCTACTCCCACCTTTCGCCATTGTTGCTGCTCTGCAACATGAAGCAATAACAATAAAAGTATTGGCTGGATTTTCCAAATGGTTGCATTTCATAAGATTTTTACAATACTCGTACATCCCTGTCGCTGTCTGTCCGTCTCTGTCTACAGTGCTCTCCCCCTCACACACACACACACTAGTGCAACATTTGTTGATAATATTGTTTTACTTGCTGTTGTTGTTGTTGATTTTACTTGTGCAATTGCAGCACAGCTCAGCAGTTTAAAGTTATTGAAGTTTGTGCCACGCCCATTGAGGCGTACTTTAGCTCACATTCAATCTGTAAATTGCTTTAATCGCTTCACTGCAGTCGAGGGTGTGGTAGGAGAAGCTGAGGCAGGGGGTGTGTCCTGTATAGCACAGTGTTGTCTAGTGCTTTGTAGCTTAGTGTATGTGCGTCAACCTCGTCCACTTATCTCTATACAGTTCGCTACTTTTGTTGATGGTACTCGATAGTCATGCACGCCTGTACCTCATACCCAGTGTACCCAATGTACCCATCGACCCCTTGAACCCTTCGTTACTTGATTCCCCCTGTCCACCCCCTTAGGCCAAAAGATGCTGATAAGCAGTGACAAAGTGCGCTTAGATAAGCTTCGCGTGCGCACTTAGGACTCTTATTTTACAATGGATTTATAAGCGTACACTGAGAGAAAAATTTTAGTAAATAAAATAAATGTTTTATTAATTAAAATAATAAAATATTAAAAAGAAAAGCCGGTAAAAGTTTACTTAATTTAAATTAACTATAAACATTTTACAGTTAAGACTTTTATTTAACTTAAACCTTTAAAATTTCTTTTTTAATTTTTTTCAATTTTATTAATTTTCCTTTATGAATTCAACATTATTCTTAGAAAAGAATAGTTTTGAATAACTATATGAATATTTTAATAAATAAAAGTAATAAATTTATATATTAACACTTTAAATTGTTTAATTTCTTTCAGTGTACTTTATAAACTCTTTTTCTTTAGCAAATTTTCAATTGGCGATCGTTTGTTAGCGATAATATCGAATGTCAATGTCAATTTGGGTTTGGGTTTAAGGCTGCAACGCTTTGCTCCTTGTTCCCATACCCATGCCCATGCCCATTCCGATTCCTGTCGAGTGTCCTGCTCGTTATCCTTAACTGATGCCAATGCTGTCTGTAATTCTGTTGTCGACTGTCGACTTCCTCTTGTCTACAGTCTACAGTCTCTAGTCGATTGTCTTGTGTCTTGTGTCTCGTGACTCGTGTCTAGTGACTGAAGAGTTGCACTTAGTGCGCGTTGCGACATTTGCGATGTTTTATCAGAGATTCGATTGGCAATTTTCGAGTGATTTGTAAGCAATTGCTTCGAGTGATATGGGAATATGGAGGAGGGGCAAAGAAGGGGATGTGATTCGACTAATGCTTTGGCAATTTTAATCCACTTTTATAGCCAACACAAGACCCAAAACAATTTAAGTTAATTTTCAGTTACTTTCATAATTCATACGTGAAATTTGTGCTCTGCTCTGTGGAGTGGAGTGAAGTCAAAAGTGCAGAGTTCAGAGTTCAGAGCTGAAAGCAGAAAAAGCCAAACGCTGGTTCAATTTCCATTAACATACACAAGTGACTGTCCAATAAAAATAAGCAAAATATGCAGCAGCAGCCACAGCCACAGTCACAGTCAGAGCTACAGTAGCTACTGGCACAGCAGCAACAGCATAAGCAAATGTGCCAGACTTGTGGCAAGAACTTAGGGGCAGGAGTTGGCCAAGAGAGAGAGAGGGGGAGAGAGGGAGAGGGGAGAGTTTGAGTTTGTATTGACTGTTATTTGTTTTCTAAACTGCCGCCAAAGTTGCAAAAGAGCAGGTGTAGCTAAGGTGGAGCAAGGAGTACAGGGTATACCTGCACTTAAGTGTATTGAAAATTATTGCAAAAATATAATTGAATTGCCTCGATACTCGGCACGAGTTTTGCCCTCTCTCTCTCGTCTCTCTCTTTCCCCTCTCTCTCGTCTCTCTCTCTCTTTTTCTATACTGACTTGCGGCTTTACCCGAGAGTAAACTCATAGATGGTTTAGTTTATGTTGCACGGCGTTTTGTTTTTAGAATTCCTGGTTTATGCGAGTATTATAAGTTTGTGGTGGAAGAGGCAACAGACAGAAAGAAACTTTAAGTAGAAGTTTTAAAGAAATATTCAGACTGGTTTATGATATAAAAAG
Source organism: Drosophila cardini (assembly GCA_018903735.1). Taxonomy (NCBI): domain Eukaryota; kingdom Metazoa; phylum Arthropoda; class Insecta; order Diptera; family Drosophilidae; genus Drosophila; species Drosophila cardini. The sequence goes on from JAEIGM010000021.1 coordinate 623,471, forward strand.
AAACTATTTTTTCCCCTTATTGTCTCTTGATTTTACTACCCCAGTAAAGCGTATTTCGCTGTCTAGCATACCCACCTGCCATTTCTTATTTTTTCCCGATTTGTGTGTATTTTTTTTTACCCTGTCGCGTCGGAGTTTGATTTACTTTTAGAGGCAATCCATTGGCCAATTGAAATGGGCTGCCAGTTGGCAGTTTTTACAGAGGAGTGGCGTAGTGCTTGGCAATCATCATATGGAATGCATACAGAGTATACCCATTTGGTAGCTGCAATTATGGCCAACCAATATGCGATTGAAAGCCAGATCATCTTGGGCCTAAACAGATCCCTGCTGGGACTTCACTGTGTCTAGACTCGCTGTCTCACTTGCTCCAGCTCCCCCTCTCTCTCTCTCTCTCTCTGTCTCTTTCTCTCCCTGGATTTGTTTATTTGTCTTGTTGGTGCAAGTGAAATAATTTATGACGGTCGTGTCGAGCGGATGCGTAGCCATAATTCGAAGGATTCTGCTAAGCGCAAAACCGAACAAGGAATCGTTCTGTAAATTACGCGTTTGTGCCCAAAAGGGTTGAGGAGCTTAATGGCTTTATGAGCGCCCCGGGGCATTGCCAAACGAGGCATTATTATGTTCTGTATCCTGCAATACACAATCCTTCTCACACGCACACTTAAACACATATACATGTAGACTATATATATATACTATATACTGCTGACTATTTATGTAGGAGCCGGCAACAAATGAGTTGCTAGAATTGCTGTTTTGGTTGCTGCTGTCGCATTTAATGCGATGCCTCATTAATGAAAGGGTTTTCTAGGTGTATAGCTGACTACCAACACTACCAGTTCTCATATCGATTAAGAGCCTCTTGTCTCCAACTGAACTGCATCACTGATATCTCCTGTTGCTCCTGGTACAGTATCACTTCCATCAGTTGTCCCACTGTGCGCTCAAAATTCGATGCTCGACGCGATTTTGTTATCACGCTGCTGTAATCGCGGCAACTTGCTGCTAACTGTTACTAATTTGGCTAGAAGAGAGGGGTGAAAAGGGGTAGTTGGGGGAGGGGTGGGTAGAGGAGTAGGGGTATTTTGAGTGGGAGTATTTCTGGGCTTGGTCTGCAGCGCTTTATGAGTATGTCGTGTACATCGCACATTCATTAGGCCTGCAGCTGTGGGGTGACCACTGACCAGTGACCTCCACACTCCCCACTCCACTCTACTGTGTGGGTACCCCCAACCCCTCTACCCCACCCTTTTTTATGCCCTTCTTCCCTGCTATTTGTTACAATATTTCAATATTTTGACATACGCACCAAAAGTCATGGCGACCACTCCCAGTCACCCTGTTGTCCCGTCACCCTGTCGCCCTCTCACCCCCATCACCCTGTCACCCTTTGCTGTCGTTACTTGCCAACCCTGCCACAGAGAGGCACCCCGCCACGCCCCCTCCTTCAATGGCATCGACGTGACGCCGCGGGAGATCTGCGAGTGCGAGCGACGACGTCTTTTCTCTTATTCGGCTCTTTGGCTGGTCGAAATTAATTTTAAGTAGGTGGACAGCAGTTCGCAGCCGCAATAATTCTTCATGTAACCGACGCTCTCTGCTTCTTCTTCTGCTTCTTCGTCTTCTTCTTGTTTTACTTTTCGTTGCTTTTTTTTTTTTTTGTTGGCGAAAATTTATAGCGTTTTCTTTTCCGGCATTTTGGTTTGCCGTTCGCTTTGCGTAATGAATTTTTATTGTGATGGCGCGTTTGGCTTCACTTGTTTTCCCCCTCTTACCCAGCACTCCCTTTCCTCTTCCCCCCTACTCCTTGGAAAAGTGCTTTCCACTGCGCTTTATCTCTGGCTGTTGCATATTCATGATCTCCGTTTCCACTTTCGACTTTCCATCCCTCTCCGCAAATAAACATCGCTCATTTCTGGTCATACAAAAGGACCAAAAGCACCAAAAGGACCCTGTCGTTCACTCGCACTCGATTTATGAATGCGAAAAAGTCCGAACATCAGTTTTATGTTCGTCTCTTAAGCATTCATAGCATATGCTCTTTAAAGCTCATCTCAGCTCTCAGGTCTCTGTAATTGCCTGAAGAATGTGAAACGCTTCACGAGACAGAGAGAGAGAGAGAAAGAGAGTGTGAGTACCTTAAAAGACACTCTTCGGACCATTGACCAATGACTATTCCAGGTTTTATGCCGCCAACATTAAGCACACTTTAAGGACAATAAAGCGCTTGAGATACAAATGTATCTGCAGCTCAAGGCTTTTAGCTGGCGGCAAAAAGACCATCAGGATACACACAGAAAACATAATATTAGTGGTTAAGCAGTTAATATTTAAGTAATTGGGAAATATTAAAATAAAAATCTGGAAAAATACAATTTAAGCTGTGCAGACACTCGACAACAAATGAAGCAGACTTTTGTGGCAGGAGGTAAGTGTCACAGCTGTACCAAGTGGTAGACAGTGATAGAAGGAGATTAAGAGGTAGGGAAACAGATAGAGTGAGTGAAAGAGCAGGCAACACGTGCCACTCATTAAACGCATAACTTGATATTTGTTAAAAATCAACTGAAATGTCGCTGATTGCCGGTGACTGCCAGCTGGTGACTGTTAACTGTTAACTGGCACTGTGGATTGGAAACTGGCAACTGGTAACTGGAGACCGAAGACTGTTGCCTTTTGGGCCTTGTCTGTTGGCATTCAGACTGACTTGGCTTAATTACAGCCTCAGTTGGCCGGCATTGTTGCGAGTGGCAAATCTGCGGCTTGATGCATATTTCAGTAGCATTCAGCACTGAATCGGGATAGACCACAACCCTTTTTAGACAGAGAGAGAGGAGAAGGGAGAGAGGAAGAGAGGGAGAGTGGCAACGCACGGCTGCGTCGGCTGCGGAAAACACGTTTAGACGTGAAGTGCGCTTGAGCGTAAATTAATTAGACCAATTAAAGCGGCTTAATTGAGTTGCTGTCGCAAGGACACCGGCAACAGTGGCAGCAACAGTGGCAGCAGAAACAGTCAACGGCAGTGACTAACTGTCAGTCAGTGAGACAAGTCACTTCATGTCCTTTTGTGCCCATTTTGTTGTGCTTTCTTCGCTTGTGTTTTTTCTGTTTCTTTCTGCTTTTTTAACTTACGAGCATCCCAAACAGACGCTAGATAATCTGTTACCATTTTTTTAAGTTTCTCCTTTTTTTTCTGTGCAGTTGCAACTGACGCTTAAGTCGTTTTGCGGCCCAAAACTGTTTCCCTATCCCCCCTCTCTCTCTCTCTCTTTCCCATTCCCTCTCTCTCCTCCTCTCTCTCTCTGACTTTGTTTTCGTGCCCTAAGCTAATTGCATTAATTGGCTCTGCGTTTTGTTAGCCCGATTTGGCATTTGTCGTTAAGCTGGCTAAAATACGGCTAGAAACTACATACGCAGCGAAGTGCTTATAAATTTCGACAGCTTGATTTAAATACAGTTAGTAGATTCCGCAACATTAGCTAGCCAAAAGTTGTTCAAGTTGTTCACTAAGGGGTATGTTTAAGTCGTGCCCAGCCATAACTTCTAAGCAGACTACAACAAAGTGACTGAGTTGCAAACAAAGTTTTGCTAAAAGTCAAAGAAGCAACTGTAAAGCAAAGCGAAACCTAAAGTGGCAAGCGACGAGGGGTGAAGGGAGGGCTAGGGGGGTAATAGGGGATGTAGAGGGTATGTAGGCAATTCCCTAAAGTCACATAACTTGAACAAGACAGCGTAGGAAAAGCGGGAAATGGAGTGGAGTGAAGGGAGTGCACTGAAAAAGGAGTAAATTCTAGCAAAATCCTTTGGCTGCCAAAGGATTCACCAAGACACAATCGAGTGTCTGCTCGGAGTGGAGTGTGTGGGTGTGTGTGTGTACTTCCTTTTTGGGTAAAGTATTGTTTTTGTGCGCCGTTTACTGTTGCAGCGAGCACAAGACAAAAAGAAAAAATGGTTAAAGGGAACTTTTCACATTATTTTTGAGCCATTTCGACCTCATTGAAGCGCAACACAAAGCAGCACAAAGTGCCACCAATGCCGCACATAAACTTTACCCCCAAACTCTGTGCCCCCTCTACCCCTCTATCACTCTCCGAACAAGCCGCCACTGGCGCCAAGTCGACAGGGGGGAGTGGCTGAAAAGGAAAGAAATCTATTTGTGATTTATACTAAGCGAGAAAGGGAAGCTGCTACAGTTGCCGTTGCCACCGCTGCTGCAACCAAAAATTGTGGCTGTAGATACTTTAAGCAGGGAGGAAGGGAGTGGAGTAAGCAGGGGAGTAGTGTCCGGAAAGGTCCTGCAGAAACGGCCGCAGCCACACGACCATGAAGTGCAGGTCTCTGCCGTGAACAACAACACGGGCTAGCCTTAACCCTTAGTTGGCCCCCCCTCCTCAGGCTGATGCCAGCACGTCGATGACGTCTAACGACTTGTGAAGCAATTGAGTTGAAAGCTGAGCTCAGTCGGTAAATTCCTTTAGCAGGCAAACCAAGGCGTTGCGACATGATTGCGTTGCCATTTCTGTTTATGCAACTCAATAAATCAAGTGGCAACTTCCAACTCCCACTGCCCCCCCTTTGCCCCCTGCTCTCTCAAAGGGTCTGCAATTGTAGCCCAAAAATAAAGAAAAATAAAGGGACGCTTGTTTTTGTTCCAGGCAATATACAAAGCAACAAAGACGCACCATAAAAATAGTTAAAGGCAAATGGACAAACGGAATGAAAATGAAAATAGAGAAGGGAAAACAGAGAAGGGAAAACAGAGTGGGAAAAACACAGAAGTGAAAACAGAACTGAGCAAAGAAATTGAAACTGATTTCACGCCATGCGAATATCAATTTCAAATTTGCCAAGCCCAAGAGCAACAAACAGAACCCTCCAAATGGTCAGCAGGAAAACCACGACCAGAGCTAGGAACAGGGCCAGAACCAGGAATGGAAACGGTATTACGACCTGGTCTACAAAGGTGGAAACTCTTCTCACAGTGAGCCACACACTTGAGCGCACAGCTTGAGCTGTGGGGGTTGTGTCGACTTACTGTTCGCACTCACTGTTGTTTGTCTGGCCTTTTATTAAGCGTTCTGGCCACGCGTCTAATGAAGTGCGGATTGTTCTGCTGGCTAAGTACTCTCCGCAGCACCGTAGCTCTTCAACTTTAGCAGCGGCAACAAACAGGAATAACTGCAACAACAACGGTGAGTGGCACAAACAGTTGCCACACTTTGGTTGACCTTTCAATGGGATTCAAATAAGTGAGGATTTCCCCCGCAGTGAACTTCCGTTGGCATTTGTTGCATGCCACATGCCTCTTGTCTCATGCCGCATGCCACGTGGCAGCAATGCATCTGATACTTGCATGGCATAACTCTAAGTACACACTTACAATAGATAGCAGATGTATCTCTACTGCCGATTGCTGTGATTTCACCTAGAGATGGGGCAAGCAAGCGAGTTTATCATATAAATTCGTGACACGAAGCCACTCACATCCCTAACTGGTATTATTTGTATTCAATTGTCGATGGAAAAATTGAAGAGGGAGGACAAAGCGAGAAGCAAATAACAGTTTTTGGCACGCGGCGCATATTTAAAGTTCTCACTGTTTCATTGGCGAATTGTCGCCAGAGACGCTCACTATGTATGTCCCTCTGTCTCTGTCCGCCTGTCTTTCCCTCTGTCTGTCTGTCTGTCTGGCACATACTTGGCAGCATGGAGTATAATCAGTTTCTCATAAATTCAAATCAGCTTGTGTCACATAAATACCAAGAACTCTCTCTCCCTCCCTCGTTTTATTGTGTTCGCCGTGATTTATGTGTCTGGCGTAGAGAGAAAGATAGAAATATGAACATTTGATTTGGATTTGGAACATTTTGCAGCTACGCCTTTGCTTCGATTGAACTTTTCTTTTCTTGTATTTTCCAAGCGGAAGTTTGGAGTGGAAAGTGGGGGGGCACTGGGGGAAAGGGCTGCCTTCTTAACTTGGCTGCAACATGAATTTTGGCCAAGACAAAACATAACCACGCAACTGGCAACAGTTTCGAGCAGACGCAATTGTTGCCAACAATCATCATAATAATAATCATCGTCATACTCATACTCATATGCAAACACTCATACTCACACACACACTCATACACACACACACACACACACACTTATACACACTCATACTCATACTCTTGATTGTGCCCTGATTTATGCGTTGCTGGCAGCTTTCCAAATTTAATTACAAAGCGGCGCTTTGAGGCGCCCAAAATGAGCGGAAAATTGATAAACAATGAAAATTGAATTGTTCGCCTCACACACACAAACACACAGAAACATATACACATACCTACACAAGGGTTGGTCTTTAGAGGGAAACTTCCAAAGGGTTCGTGAGCTTCACCTTTTTCCACTTCACTCCCCTTCCCTACCATTCCCACCCCTTCCATTTCCTCCTGCTTTTGTATAGTAAAAAACTTGTTAATAAAATAAACAAAGTTCGAGCGCGCTTAACCCCCATATGAATAAGTGCCACCCTTGATCTAAGGACGTTGATTGGATGTGGAGGGGCGTGGTGGGGACAGGGGGGGGGGTGGGGTGGTAGTCTCGTATTGCAAATAGATTTGCAGCCAAACACAAATCATATAATCTTTGCCGTCGTCGCACGCTCCTTTGATAATCAAATTTAAAAAAAAAAAAAAATAAAAATAAAATACTTTCCACACTTTTCTCGTAGCTCAATGTGCTCCTGTGTCACCCCTCCCCCTGCCCCTTCCCACACCCCTTAGGGGGTGGCAACAAGCTGTTGTTGTGTTGCATTTGTTGCTCCAGTTTCTTTTCTGTTGGTCTCTGCGAACTTTATTGAGATTTATTGCACTTCATTGACAGCCAGCGAGAGAGTACAGCAGTCCCTGCGGGGCGTGGTCGGGGGGAGTCGGGGCTGTTGTGGGTAGCAGGAATCACCTACTGCTTTGTCACTTTACGGAAATAGTCAGTGCTACACGGGGACTGTCAGAGCGTATGTGACTTTCGACTCATCAGCCAGAATGAATGGATCTGTTCAGTTGGCTTTACTTTAATCGGATGAGGTGAAGTTTAGCATGCCCCTCGGCCAGTTTTGTCCTTAATGAGCAGCTCTGCGGCACGAGGCACGCACAATACGCACAGGATAGTCCAACGTACTCGTTGTCCTTCGGGCTATCAGCAGGACCTGCTCACGCCCACAAGCAATATCGAATTCCAGTCGCGACTTCATTTGACTCCCTAACAGTCCTGTCATTAAGCTGTAACTCCCATCCCTGTCCCTTCCCATCCTCTAGCCTGCCCTCTCCACTCTATGGAAACAGCCAAAGGACATTCATTTAGGCCATCTGAAAGGCATGGCTCATATCTGACTCGCTCGCTCGTGTTCATTAAATTTGTTCATTCTCGTTGTATTGACTCGTCCACAATTGTGCCAGAAACGCATTTTGCTGACTTTTTAAAGTCCTGCCTGTTATCCTGGCTGTCTTTATGTCGGTTTGTCTCCCTGTCTGTCTGTTTGTCTGTCCTTCTGTCTCTGTGTCTCTCTGTCCTTGTGGTGTTTGCTGCCCTGCAGGCTGCAGCATATTGCACTGCTCTATTGACGTCACCTTACAAGGGCTGCTCTCACTCCCTCACCCCCTCCCCTCTCCACTCCCTTTCTTTCTACCTTCTAGCCACCTTTGTTTGCCACTCTTTGGGCCAACTTCTTCGCCCCTTTTCTCACATGCAACGGTAATTTGTTTTCATTTAGCTGAACGCTTTTATTTGGCATTTAGACATGCACACGTTGCCGTCGGCATTAATCCAAGGGTTGTTGATCCTTTTCCCTTTCCCCTTTCCTTTTCTATGAATACTGTTGCTCGTTACTGTTGCGGAACGTACACCACTTTCCCTTATACCCTGTAATCATTGTAGGCCATTAAAAAGGGGAACGAATGGGTCGATATATCATTAATTATGTGCTCATGTTTTATTAGAATTTTTTTAGAATTCTTGAAAATAAATCCAAGTGTCAGAAAACTATTTTGAGTCAGTATTTAATCAATCTACTTTTGCAGAATACTTTTAACTAAACAAAATAATTTTATTTCCCATTTTACTTCATAATTTTTCAAATTTTCTTTACTAAAATTTTATTTGACTTCTTTTATCGTTGCTACAGGGCAACTTTAAGCACTGCATACCCCAGTGCAGCACATTTTTGGGTATGCTGCTTCATAAATGTCATATGAGTTGTACAGTTCAATTAATATTATACGAGTATACTTCTAGATTTGTAGATCCTTGTCTCCATTGCGTGTTCTTCAAATTCGTGGAAATTATATAAAATTTTCCTCATAATTTTCTTTTTTCTCTTGTTTTCCTACTTTTTTTTTTGATAAATGTAGCGAAGCATTTTGTTAAATTGATAGACATTTGTACCAAGCACATTGACTTTTCGTGGGCTAATGTTGTTTTCCGGGAGTTTTCGAGAGTTTTCTCCATTTTCTTTTTTTTCTTGCATGAAATTTTAATAATATTTTTATGCTAAATTCTTATTTGTTGAGCTGCCAAGAGGTCGCATTAAGAATGAGATTGAGATTGAGATGGAAAATGAGATTGAGATTGAGAGAGAGAGAGGGATGGAAATAGAGAGAGAGAGAGATGGAAATAGAGAGAGAGATTCTTGAGAGCGACGTCTGCGAAGTTTGATTCCCAATTGTTGCAAGTATATTCTTGTACAATTATGATACTCTCATAATCCAGACCAAGGGGGCGGGGCTGTCTACAGGGCGTGTTGGGCAAAAAAAAAACTTTATTTGCTGCGCGCACAAAACAATTCAGTGACAAAAGTGGAGAAATGGGCCCAAAAGTGACAACAAAACGAGCAATAGACGAAACAAGAACAACAACATGGAGGACAGTTACTATAGAGTGGAGGACAGTAACAACAAAGGGGCGAAAGAAGCTCAGTTACAAGAGTTTTTGCTTTATTTTTATATTTTTCGTTGAGCGGAAACCGGAAGTTGCTGCTGTAAAATATGAAGAAAAAACTTGCCGGAAATGCAAAGTTTTCCATGGCACATTCTTGTTTTTTCAAATTTTCATGGAAAGTTGACTCTGACTACGAATGAAACTGAGAACTGAGCTCATTATGAATGCTGTGAATTCATTAAAACCATTTCAAGTTTAGCAAACATTTTCAATGTCACAAAAATCACAAACAGAAAAATGTGTGGAAAATTGCCGGTATGCCACACCCCTTTTGTTTTCCATTTTTGTGTGCTAGAAAAACTCCTTAATTTTTTGTGTTAGTTTGTTCCTTTTACTGGTCTACTTGGTCACTTCAAGTGTTTTGTGCATAAATTTCAAATTCACTTTTATGTCCCTGCAGAAAGAAATCAAATACGAGCCTTTGACATGATTCAAACGATTTGTGCCCACTGCCACGCCCAGTTTCACCCCTTTTCACAGACTATCTCAGCTAATCGCAAAGAGTCAGCGTCACTTTTGGCACTGTCAGTGGGGCCCGTAAAGGAAGCATTAAAGGAGCAAAGGGCCGGATAGACAGGAGGAAACGAGAGAAAAAGAAAACCTGCCGAATCATTGCGATACATTTTCCCCCTGTATCTCATTGGCATTGGCATCCCCATACCCTGTACGGAGCAAGCATTTTCTTTAGGCTTTTCTTTTGCACTTTACTGCAATCAGAGTGCCACACATTTGGCTTTTTCCCAGTCCCTTGTGGCATATTACCTTTTTATGTTTATGTTGCAAAAAATGTGAGAGACCGACGCTGATCCGTGTGGCACAGCAGCAACAACAACAACAACAACCACAACAAACAACACCCGCCCCGTTGTCATAGTGTTGGGTATGTTTTTGGGTAGAGAGTAGTGGGTAGGGGGTGCTGTGAGGGGCGGAAGTTTAAAATGTTCACATATCTGACAAATATCCATTATCACGCCACGTACTCAGAGTTGTTTGTTGCTGCTCTTGTTGTTGTTGTTGTTGTTGTGCGTCAATATTCGTAATTTATAGTTGATGATATTGCAGAAAATTGATGCCTCCAACCCCCGCAGTGAGCTACCTACCCTTCACACCCCTCCACACCCTCTACACCCCCTCCTCTTCTCCTTTTTTTCGTTTCACTTTAATTTCAGCCTCACGTTCTGCTTTTTTCTCTCATTCTCATTCTCTTTCTCTTTGCCGATTCAGCTTTCAATTCGTGATTGCTTCTTAACAGCTGCGAGCCTGCCTGTCTGCCTGTCTGTTTGCCTCCTGTTTGTCCACTTTGAGTCCTGCTGACTGCCATGACTGTCCTTTGACGGCACAGCGTCCACCCGCATAACCGTTTACGTGCCACTTCCATACAGGAGTCGGTCTGCATGAGTTGCATCTTTTCAAGAGTTCTGTAGAAATCTCAGATTGGCTTTCAGGGATCGCAAGAAGGGTCCTTAAGCTACGGACTTAATGCACCAGCAGTGGAATAAAAATTGTCTCATCTATGCGTAAGATTCGTGATGCGAGAGATTGCTTAAAAATCGGTTTTTATTTCTGAATTTTCCAATCGTTTCTACTTCATTTTAAAGCCTTTTAATGACACTCAATTGAATTTAGGCAATTTCGTTTATTATTTCAAATTGGAATTTCCATTTTGTTTATTCTTTTCGATGGAAAAGAGAAATGAAAAATGGAAAATTATAGACACTAGTAGTTTATAGTGACTAAAACCACAGAAGCTAATTAGAGTTGAGCGTCAAACGTTTCCGCACGTTTTAATTTGCCAACTTCCTTTGTGAGAGAGAAATGCAATGCTCTCTCTCCCTCTCTCTCTCTCTCTCTCTTTTTCTCTGTCTCACTCCATCGCTTTAACTGACAGATTTGGCAAAAACTTAATGATTTCCATGCATAACTTGGCAGTTTTCTGCTGTTGGTCGCTTCGATTTGTAGTATTTATCCAAGCTGCAGTCGACAGACGGCAGGGAGTGGCGGGGGGGCGAGGGGGCGTGGCTGGCATCAATTTAACTTATCATACAGCTATTTGCACAGGCAAACGAAACTCTTATGCCGCACGAACTTTTGCATTTTCCCACAAGGATTGCAGCTACGCATACGTAATATTTATGTTTCATTTCGTTTTAGCCAGAAACACACACACACACACACAAACACAGACACTTGGAGGCAAACAAACAATTAGGAAATGTGTGCAAAAATCTGAATTGGCAAGTTTTGCGCAAGTCTCATAGTTATTACAAATGTTCATTTAATCTATGATTACCGATTTGTTCATTTCCCCCGAGGTTTGTGGAGCAATTAAATACGTACGAAGCAGACAAACAAATGGATTCCAAAACGAAGCAAAACAAATCGAAGATAATGCATAGAGAGAGGAGTGTGCCAGTGTGAGTGAGATGGGATGTAGATGGAAAGAGACCGAGATAAAAGACAATTTTAATTGCATTCGAGTAATTGTTGCTCAATATATTTTCTTATAAACAATTCAGCAATTTAAGTGGACAAGTCGAACTCGGAATTGTTTTATCTGCTTTTCTCCCTCTCTCTCTTAATGTATATCTCAAGATAAGTCGCACAGAGCAAGCCTGTATGACAATCAATTAAGCATGCCGCAAATACACAATGAATTCCATAGATACCCTGTAATCAACTCAACTGAAACGGATAAGCCGCAATTCAGACTCGATTTTAAGATGAAAGTTCAACTTTGATTTAAGTGGGAAACTCGGATGTGGAAAATTCGGAAAATCGGAAACTTCAGTGACGGCATTTTGCACTGAGAATTGCGAATTGTGGATTGTGGACTCTGCATAATGGAAAAGCGTAATCGCGAAAAATTTGCCTTGTATTCGTGCCATGATAAATGATTGTCATAAATAAAGAGAAAGAAAAGGCCCAAAACCGATGGAAATTGATGTTTAAGACTTTTTATCGCACGATTTTGTACGGCGCGACATTGGCTGCACCCCCCACACCTCCTCCCTTTACCACCCCCCTCTAGATTGGTGGGGGACCTTTGGCCCGGGTCATTAATCACAGATCGGCACAGCAAAAAGCCAACAATAAAATAAAATAAAGTGTACAAAAATGTAAGAAAGAAAGAAAAAAATAAAAGCGAATCCATTTGTAGCGTCCAAGTTCTCATTGAAGCCCCATCAGATTAGGGAGTGGCAGGTGAATTGTTAAAGTTTTTTATTATAGCGCGAAACAGAAGGCAGAGAGGCACAGCACCCAAAGTACCAAAGTACCAGGCTCAAAACTTTGCCTTATTGCCTTATACTTAACTTGGCTAAAACTACATTAGAGCCCACTTTCCCATGCACATGTTAAATGGCGTTAATAGACACTTTCACTTTTTAGTCGCAACTCAATTCACTTGAATTCACAATTTGCCTACAATTTATCTGAGTTTTATAACAGGCAGCTCTGTCACGCGTAATTTGTAGAGTGTTGAGTACATGGGTTCTATATATTATATATAGATAAACAGTTTTGAACTATCTTTTTAGTGATTTTACCACTCTAACTCCTTCATTACTCTACTAACTTTAACTGATTTAAGTATTAAATTGATTTAAGACTGAAATTTAAGATAAATAAAGCTAAATTTCAGCACAATACGTTAGTAATGCATTTAATTCCAGAAATCTGTTTACTTTTAGGCCACCAATATGGCCAATAGAAGCCTAGAAACGTGCTCAAGTCTGAGCTGTTTGCTGTGGTAGGCGTAGTGCCACACCCCCCACACGTGTTTTCCTTTCAAACCATAGGTCGGTCTGGCTGTCGGGAAAAGTAGGAAAACAGGAAAATCATCATCTTAATCTTAATTGCGGCACATTAGCACAATAAACCAAACGAATGGCCAAACATTATCATAAATAATACAGCAGCCCAACATGGCTCAATGCACGCCAGGATGTCCGGTTGATTTCAGCCATGTGTGCGGCTCAATAGCCAACGCTGGAGGAGTAAGAAAGAGACAGAGAGAGACAGAGAGAGAGGGAGACTGAGACAGACTGACTGTGTGTGTGTGTTGTTGTTGTTGCTAGGCATTTATTTGCTCGTCAAATTTTGGTAAGTTTTACTTTCGCCTCGGCAAAGTGCTAAAATATTAATAATGTAATATTGCAGCAGCTCGGCCACGCCCACTTGCGCCCAGCTGGATGCCACAAATGACTAAGAGAGAGGGAGGGGTAGGCAGACCATAAACTAATATTAATGCATTTTTGCATGTCGTTTTCGTACAGGGGAAGGGGAAGTGGCAAGGGGGCGAGGTAGGATATTGGTGCTTCTACCTAACGGTTCACATATCCGTGTGCAATTAGTTCTATGAATAATTGTCTCGGCAACTGCAGCAACTTTGTCCTTTGAGTCCTTTGAGCCATTCATTTCATTCATTCCAAGATATTCTGGCATTTCAGGCACGCCTACTTTCGTCCCCTTCGCCCCCTTTGCCCCCTTTTCCCTTCCTTCCGTCCTCTTTTTCTACTCTGCTCTGCTTGCTCTTAATTGATGGAACATTTTTGGCAATTTTTGGCAATTTCGATATGAATTTTCTTCTTGTGTCGAGGAAAAACGAGGGAGGAGGGGAGAAAGGGAGGAAATTGCCGCACATATGCCATTTTATTGGTTCTTGCGATTTGATTCATGCCAGCAATAATATCTGATAACTGATGGATAAATGAATGAAAGCTTCAATGCCAGTTCCAATTCCAATTCCAATTCCAATTTTAATGGTAATACATTAAATGCATAAAGTGCTAAAGATGATACCGTGACTGAATAAACAAGAATCACGACACTTGTTAGGGGAAAGTTCCATCATTGGTTTAACGGTGAGGAAATTGATAAAAAGGTTTAGTCAAGATTTATTTGAACCTTTTTAAAATTTTGAAAAATAGATAAACTAAAGTAGAACTTTTACTTTCAGTAAATAGTTAATAGAGCCTAATTACTGTAGAGACAGTCATCAAAATCAAGAATTCTAACTTCGGAATTTTGTTCTTCATTTTTCTCATTTTCTCATTTTTCTCTTTTAATCTCAAAATGTATAACTGAAAAAGAAACTGGGTTTTCTATCTTTAATAAATTTCTAGTATCTAGCATCAAGCACTAACTGAAAATACGGGGTTTTCACAGATTTTCAAGCAGTAAAATTGTTAAAGATTTTGTTATACCCGTTACTCGTAGAGTAAAAGGGTATATTGTATTCGTTGGAATGCATGTAACAGGGAGAAGGAGACATGGCAGACCCCATAAAGTATATATATTCTTGATCAGCATGACTAGCCGAGTCGATATAGCCATGTCCGTCCGTCCGTCTGTCCGTCTGTGTGAACAAAAGGATCTCAGAGACTATAAGAGCTAGAAAGGCCCGAGTGGTCGCAAACGAAAGATAAAATGCCCAAGCAGTACAAGTTTGTTTTTGTTTTTTGACACGCCCACTTTAGGGCGTTCTATGTGCATACAAAGGTAAAAACAGGTAAAAATAGCATGTTTTAGTATAGAAAACTTTTTTGTTAGCAATGCTATATAAACCAAATTGACACAGAAAGTACACGTCTAGGAAGTACATATACTGACCAAGTTTGATCCAAATCGGACAACTATATCGTATAGCTCCCATAGGGACAATCGGTTAAAAATACGCTCCAAATATGAATTTATATGAATAACTTTTGCGTTGGCCAACCAATCGAAGTGAAACTTACACAGAATATATCTGTCAATAATATAAACATATTGATTAAGTTTGATCCAAATCGGACAACTATATCGTATAGCTCCCATAGGGACGATCGGTCAAAAATACGCTGTAAATATGATTTTGTATGAAAATTTTCTGTATTTCCCAAGTTATCTGAATTAAAATCAATAGGGTCGATTGCCTAAACGATTGTACTATTATTATTATCATATCCCATTGTTAATAATATAATTAAACTGAGTAACGGGTATCCTAAAGTCGCGAGGCGACTATAGCATTCTTTCTTGTTTTTAAAACAATTTTGTTACATAGAGAAAAGCAGCTTGCTTTGTCCGCTAATATACTCATGAAATTCCCAAAAATAATATTTTATAAATTTTATTAAATGTTTAAAAAATATAATAAAAAAGAGAAGGAACTTTTAATGCTTAAATAAATCGATAATAGACTTTATTACTTACCTTCAGCAGATATTTACTTCCATGAATGATTTTACTGTAGAAAAAAAGAGAGAAACAGAGTCAATTCCAGCAGTTCTCAAGGAAATAAATTCAAATTTTTCTAAGTTGTTAAAAATATGATAATATGAGGAAGAAATTGTTATATCTATTCCATAAAACTCCCCAAGACTCTTTATTACCAATTTTAAGTAAATAAATAGTATAATTAGTAGAAAAATTATTACCCAAAACGTTTCGTTGGTAGATCACAGCTTAGCATTACAACAAATCAAAATAAAAAGAAAATATTTGCACAAAGGGCAATGGAAATGGGAAAAGTGAAATAGCTGGCTTAGAGATGGGAAATGGGAAGTGGAAAGTGGGAAATGGGAAATGGTTTTATATGCAAGCAACCACAAATGACAATCCTAAGCATATAAATTATTGGCTTTTAACACCTTTGTTGCACACACACACATACACACACACTTGGGAGGGAAATGAAATGGTCAGCTTGGCTGGTGGTGGTGGTGATAGTGTTAGCGGTGAGGGACTAGGGATGATTGTGGTGGGTTACGCCTATCCAAAAGTCAGGGATGTAACATGAAAAACTATTAGCACATTCAACGTTTAAGCGGATTAAGTTCAGCTGTGAACGGAGTACGGAGTACGGAGAACTGTGCACGGAGTTTTAAGGATATACCGAGCACAAATAGGGGCGGCCTATCAACCACGCTGGTGATGTCACAGCTGGTCGGAGTAGCATACGCCCAACAAGAAAGAAAAGTACAGTCGAGCACGCCCGACCGTAGAATACTCTCTGCATTTTATTCCCGATCATCTTAATAAAATCGATATCCGGGTATATCAATTGATACTTGCAACAAAACACGTTGAAACAAAAACATCTGATTGTATGTATACACACACAAACACACTTAACATTATATGTATGCACGCACATATGTATGTGTGTATATGTTATACATTCACAATTGGTTGGCACAGCCAGCATTCGCGGGCAGCGCTGCCGCTAAGCTACGCAAGCAGCGAAAACGTTCGCTCACATGTTTGTATGTTTCTATCTCGCTTGCACACATGCATTGGCATTGCGTTCAATTATAAACTTTCTTACATGTCTAGCTCTTTTGTTTATTGTCCGATTTAGATGCAACTTTCAGGATAGTTTAATATGTTTTGTCTTCAAACGAATGCGAAATAACAATACTGTACGATAAGAACATATGCCTTAAAATCGGCATTGAAGTTTGCAAATTATCTAATTTCTTGTGAGAAAAGGGGGCGTGGCAGTCCAAAATTTTTGATGACAATACAATTATACCGTCTCTAGGAACCTACATACCAAAATGGGTGTTCCTAAGTGCCATAGTTACTGAGATATTCGCCTAAAACATAAATTTTTTACGAGTTGTTTCTAGTTTTTTGCTCATTGTGGGCGAACGGGGCGTGGCATCGAAAAAAAAAGATTCTTGTATTGACTGACTTAATATCGAGTCGATAGAGACCAAATTCAAACTTGTAGCTCTTACCATCTCTGAAATCTGTTTGTTCATACGGACGGACAGACGGACAGACGGACAGACAGACGGACAGACGGACAGACGGACATGGCTATATCGACTCGGCTTGTGATGCTGATCAAGAATATATATACTTTATGGGGTCTGCCACGCCTCCTTCTGCCTGTTACATACTTTTCACAAACACAATATACTCTCTCTTGCAGAGAGTATAAAAACTCATATACAAGTGAGCGTTCTAAAGGCAGCACACGACGGCGAAATACCCGTTACTTAAACGATTCTTGAGTTTTTCACTAAGTTGGTTTGCAAACTGTTGCATACTTTTAGGTGTTCGCGTTGGTTTTAAGCTTTAAGCAGCTATAACTTTTGCTAAATGGATTATTTTGTTTAAGAAAATTGGAAAAACGTTTAGTAGGAATAAGGCTTACTATTTGCTAATTCAAAAAAGTATTTTTTTTTACCAAAATATGGCTTAGGAAAGACTTTTTCTAATTATAGTGGACATTAAGGAGCAAAGCTAATATCTGAAATTCTAGGGATAATTAAGATACTTATACTAACTTTAAAATCTATGTTTAAATAAATAAAAACATTGAAATTTACATCAATTTAAAGTAAATTATAAAAATTAAAGAAACATTTTTTTATAAAGAAGTTTCATATACATACATAAGTATAATAAATATTTTTATAGAAATTACGGAATCGAAGCCTTGATCGACTACAATATACCCTATTTTCACTTAAGTCGGGTATTTGAATTGTGAGTAGTTTCGGCCTTGCTGAAATTCAACTAATTTGTGGCAATACAAACAACAACAGCAAAAAAATGACAAAATTAACCACAGTAAAAGCAAATAAATAAAAAGTAAAAAAAAGAAAAATAAAAAAAATGCGAAAATGTGAAAATATGTGCGAGTGGTTGGTGTGGGGAGGGTTTGCGAGTGGAGGGGAGGGGGAAGTGTCTGTCTGTCTGTTTGTCTGTGCGGTGGTCGAGTGCGGCTGTTTACATTGCAAAAAGCATTCGAGTGCAGTGCAAACAACATTGAACAACAACAACAGCAACAACAACCACAGCGAGAAGTAGAAGAGGAAGAAGAGGAACTCACAGATTGGCCAGGACAACAACTAGGAGTTTCGACTGCACGCATATCCTGCGACCTCGTTGAGGCATGTTTAATGCCATCAACACCGTTGCCAGTCGCACTGCCCACACTACCCCTCCCCTACCCTCTCCGACCGTCTCACACCCACCCTTAAACCCTCTGGCATCACTGTTTTCTGCTCTTCTTCTTCTTCTTCTTCTTGTTGCTGTTCCTGTTTTTGTTGTTGTCATTTCAATTCAATTGTTTTGCCTTTTTGCGCAAATGTGCTGCAATCAGAGCGCGGCATGTTTGCCAGTCGCTTGTTTATTTGTTTGCCTGTTTGTAGGTCTACCCCGCCTCCCGAAACTGTATCCCTCTCCCTGTTCTACCCCCTCTATACACTCATCCCCTCTTCTCAACCTCCGTCTCTCTCTTACTCTCTCTCAGCTGTTGCCTATTTGTAGGCCACCCAAAATTCCTCTGTAAACATATCCACCCCCACTCCTCTCCTCTCCCCTTTCCCCCTCCCCACAACACCCACTTCTCCTCCCACGCTAGCAAATTGAAACTTACACGTAATGCGCTTGGACTCCTCTGAGTGCAGCTGAGTGCGTTAACAGTGTTGCCAGACGTTTGTCGACAATATACTAATATTTAAAGAGCGTCAAAATTTATGAAAAAATCTTAACGCACTTCTCACACGCTCTCTCTCTCTCTCTCTCTCTCTCTCACTCTTTTAAATTGATTTTAAACTGCTGAAGCGTTGCCATACTTCAAAGATATTTAAAGAACTTTAATTTAGATAAATTATAGAAATTAAGGTTATGTTTATCTAGTTATAAAGTACACCTCAATCTACCAAAACTTTTGTTGACCCTTTTTAAACTTGACCCCATGAAAAAGCTGTCACCTTTTCATGCATATTTTCACCTTAAAGTTAAATTGATGTTGTTGTTTGCTGTGGCTACCAATAATCGCAAAATGACAAACTGACTAAATGACTAAATGACAAACTGATTGACTGACCGTATTTTCATTAATATTATGGAATATTATAAAAGCCCGCATTTGTTCTGGCCACACAGCTGGTTTCTCTCCAGCTCTGATGTCTTTATATATGCAAATTTTTGACATGGCTAAGGAAAGGGAGTTGCTCTTCTTCTTCTTCTTCCTCGTCTTCTTCATTGTCCTCTGTTCCCCCTTCTTCCCACTATTGCTTCTTCTTCTTGCTGTGGCCTGCTGCGTGAAATTCATAGAAAGTCCGCCATTGTTTTTTCTGATGAAGTCTGAAACTCCCTGTTGCTCTTTGCCCCCAGTTCCCTGTTCACTGTTCTCTGCTCGTCGCTCGTCGCTTTTTTGGCTGCAAAGGTTGAAAAATGTTCAAATTAATTTCATGACGGCTTTTCTCCTCCATGTACACATATTTTTCACAGCACCTCTATCACTCTCCTTGGCTCCCCTTTGCTCTCTGGGCTTTCCTTCATAACAATGACATATTTTGCGTATCCTGCTGCTGCTGCTACTTCTCACTCCACTTCCTTCTCTCCTCCCCTATCCCCTCCTACTGGACACCTAGTGTTATTTTTGTTTTTAATCCTGACCTCTGCATAATAAAGGCCTTCATTCTGGCACACAACAACAACAACAACATCTGAAACAACAACAACTTTTGGCCATAAACTGCTGACAAACCGAACTGAGAACTGAACAGAGAACTGAGAATGGAGTATGGAGAATAGAGAACTTCATGGCGACAGCTCTTATCAGTTTTCGCTGCTTTTACCGTTCTGTTTAGTTTTAATTACACGCGAGCCTGCTTCCTGGTCATGGTCGATGCTTCGATTCCCCTGTCCCATATCCACCCCCACCCCTTCCCCTAACCCACCCCTTTCCCACTCTCCTTCATTCCCTTTAAGCCGTATAACATATGTTTATCTGCAACTCCGTTGGCCGGTCACATATTGAGACATAATAGTATGTTGCCAGCAACATGCTGCAGAGACACGAGGATTTGGCCAATGAAACTACCCCTTAAAGAGAAGTTAGGAGTTGCGGCGAATTGACCAAGGCAGGGGAAAGCTAGGAGTGAAGAGCGAATGAATTGCACAGTGAAAAGGGGAAGAATGAACTATAGAGAGAGCTTTAATTAATACAAAGAGGTTAAACTATTTAAAAGTATTAGTATTTAGAGCTGAACTTTAACTTTAATGTTAGCTTACAAATTAATTTGAATAACTCTTATTGTATACGTAATACGTACGTAGAGGAGTTCTTTAGATCATTAAGGAAAAAAAAACAATAAATATTTACTTAAATAGCTTTTGAATAAAAGTTTTATAATTGCTTGGCGCTAAGTAAACATTAATTATTTAACAGGCTGCAATTAATTACAGTTAATGAACATGACAATGATCACCCCTCAACGCACTCCCATTGGCTGCTCTGGCAACTGCGGCGAACTTAGTTTCTGTTCATTCTAATGCTTGCACACGAATTCGCCGCCAAATTTCACATTCGAAATTCATCGGACTTCGGCTGCTGAGAGAGCGACTCGCTTGTTCTCGCGCTGCGACTCTTGCAACAATTCACCCAAAGCGCACGACGAGTCGCGCATAGCGAGCCGAAGCCGAAACGAAGCTGGCAACGAAGTCGTTGCCGAACCGAAGCCAAAACGTTAATCGTCAGCACGCGTTGCGCAAAAGTTGTTTAGTAGAAAGTGAACTCTTACACGAAGTTGACACGTTTCGCGCGCGCTACGCGTTCTCGGTACACAAACAGCCAAAGGAAGAAGATAACAAAATACAGTTACACTTGCAGTTACAGTTACAGTAAAAGCTACAGTTACAGCTACAAATACAGTGGCAAGCGCTGCTATTGATAGTACAATCTGTAGTGTGTTGTTCTTGTGCGTGTTGTGACATGTTTAACTATGAGAAAACAGAGAATTTAAAGCAGGTGAAATTAAGTGTGGATATTTACTAATCGAAACAACGTGAGCATTTTGCTAATAAGGTAATCACAACTGTTCAAAATCCGTTATCATAATATTCCCTGACCAGGACACCGCATATCGCATTAAGGAGCCAAAAATACGTGTACGTGCTAAAGAGACAAAATCAGCTAAAACCAAGCGGCTAAGACACCCAGAGCCTACCAGTGTTTACATTTTAGATTTTATGAGATAATACCAAACACCATCAACAGGAGTGTGGGAAGTGTGGGGTGTGGCAGGGGCGGAGAGAGTGAAGGGGATTTCCACGCAAAACCGCGTAAAACGCACAAATGTTGTTGTTGTTGCTTGTTGTTGTTGGTGCTGCCAAATAAATACGCCAACAATAACACGGGCAATAAAAAGCCAACGTCTTTTTTGCCAAAGCCCGGAGTCTCAGTCTTCGACTCCGACTCAGTTTTGGCCACAACCACAGCCGCAGACTTGGCCAACAGGCGGTGAGGAGAAAGTGGAAGAGTGTGAAGTGCGAGATGGAGGGGGAAAAGGAGGCTAAAAGGGAGTACTACCAAATATATAAGTAACAAAACCAATTTTCATTGTTTTGCGGTGGCTTCAGGCGCCGAAATGCGAGAAAGCCAGAATGTATAGCTAAAAATTTCCATCAAAAAAAAAAAAAAAAAAAAAAGAATGGAAAATGAAAGAAAATACGGAAAAGTACAGTGAGCGGAGAACAACAGACAAAATGTAGAAGAAAATTGTGTAGAAGAAATGCCAAGTTAAAATAAGGCTACAAAACTTGGCCAAGTGCGAGAAGTGAAATAAACACATGCGCCGACGTGTGAATAGCAAAAGGAAAAACATGAGGAAAAGTCGAGCAGGAAAAACGGGTGTTAACACACATATATATCCATATAGTATACATATATACATATTCAACGAGTTTCATTCAATTTCAATTTCAATTCCAAGTGGGCTGCGTTTTAGCCGGGCCAAAACAAAACAATTGTTGTAGCATAGTTGGAGGCAGAGGCGGCTAAAAGGATATAGGGATAAAGGCATGTAGGGATATAGGACTCAGCAGATATACAGTTATAATGCCGTTGCTAATCTTGGCGAATATAATTGAATTTACAGCTACTTGGGGGATTACAATGGATATAGCCAGAAAGAGACAGGAAGAGGAGAGAGGCGGAGAGAGGCAGAGAGAGTAAAAATTGTGCTAAATTATTATTAAGGACTTAATTTGAGTACGTGCAGATGCTGAAACCAGTTACCAAATACCAGTTACCAGTTACCAGTTACCAGTTGCCACTTTGGAGCAAGTGTAGCTCATCCTGCCACACTTTGGGTGTGCGTGTGTATGCGAGTGTGTGTGTGTGTGTGTGTGGCATAAATAAGTCGTTTGCAGCTGTTGTGGGCTTTTATTTGAGTGCTCGATTAGGCCAAACAACGCGTCGTTTGTATAACAATTGGAATCTCAATTTCGTATGCTAAAATGTGTGTATGGTGTGTTTCTGTGTGTGTGTGTGTGTGTGGTATGCTACGAGGTGGCAGCTTAACCACTGCCAACATGAAGATAGCTGTAAGACCAAGGGAGAGGGGGAGAGAGAGACAGAGACAGACACGCTTTAGCTGTCGTTTAATGTAATTGATTTGTGTTGTCTAATTCGTTTGGACTCGTTTATTATTTTATTGCACACACACAGCCCTAACACACACACGTACACACACAGCCCCTACACACTCCTACACACACACACACACACTCCAACACTCAAACATTTATAACAGCAAAGCTCTGACAAGACAAGCTGTCAACCACTTTGGCCGAAATTGCCAGTTTTAATTCCATTAGCTCAATCGTACTACCAATACTAATGCCAATACCAATACCAATACCAATACCAATACCAATACCAATACCAGTACCAATTGCCAATTCCAATTGCCAATTCGAATTGCTCTGACTTTGGCCCCAATTCTGGCCAAGAAGCTTCGCCTTTTGTTTCACCGCACTTGACTCCAAGCGGCTTTTTCTTAGCTTCAGTTTGGGTAAAAACACACACACACACACCCAACACACTCGCACACACACACACACACACGTACAAAAGTTGATTGATAATCAATTGAGAGGATTTTCTTACGCCTACAGCAGGCTTTTCCTCTCTTGCCCCCTCTCCCGTTGTCTTTTCTTCTCTTTTCTTTGCTTTTTCTTGCTTGTCCCCCCCAACTATCTTTGCCCCGCCACGCCCCCCGCCTCCTTGGCTCGTTCTTTTGTCCGCCTGCGGTTTGGATTTGCTGCTACATGATACGCTTTAATCTGTTTTCGCTGCGAAGGAAAAAACATATTGTTGCAGTGGCGCGTATGAGACAGGAGAAGGGGGGGTTAGTGGGGTCAACGGGGGGATTTACTTGTCGTGGGTTTGAGGCGCTGAAGCGTTGAAGCGGTCATGCCACAAGTTGCTGCTACGTTTTGAGGGGGCATGTAGCTTTCTTTGGTGCCGCATTAAGCGCTTTAAGTAATTTATAAACGCCTTTTGCTCAGGCCAAAACACACAAGTGGCAAGAAGTTACCTCCCTCCCTCCCTTTTCTTGGCCACCCCTTTGTGCCTGCAACACTTGTCCCCCAACTGCCTAGAAATGACTTGCAACTGTGCTCATTTAATGCGATTAGTTAGTCAAGTTAGTCGTTCCGTTTAAGCTTTAGTTGCTCGCTTTAAAAACACCTCTCATTTTTTCTCCTCTCTCTCTTTATTTTTTGTGGTTTTCGTGTATTTTGTCATTAATTGGTAATAAGGCGTTTCCTTGGCGATGAAAGAGGCCTTGCCACGCCCCCTCCACTCACTCTCCCACTCTTCATTATTAACCACACACAGTGGGGAGGCTTTTCCAAGCCGCTTTTCACTGGAAATTCAATGCCGCATTGTGGCATCATTATGACAAAAGCATAAAGCGAAGCCAAAATACAGAAATTCAGAAATACCTGTTTCAAATATCTCAGTTGCTATTACGGAAAATTAAATCAACTTGACCGGAAAATTGTGCTTAAATATTTACCACAAAACTTTAAATAAACTTAAGTTTAACTTAAGTAAATTTTAACAGCTTAAAGAAGACTTAACTTAAATTATATGCTTAATATAGGGTTTTAAATATTAATTATTACTTAATATATTTTTTACACCTATGATTTTCAATAACACTTAATTTAAAAAATAATTTTTTTATTTAAAAATTTTTTTTTTTTATCTATTTATGCTGCCCTGTATTTGAAAGCCATACTTTAACTAGATAAAAAATTAAAAACTTTTAGTCATGATATTTTTCTTTATAAATTAATAAACTAATATTCAATATTCCAAGTTTTTTCTATTTTTAAAAATAATTTTCTTATTTATTTGTGTTGCTTTGAGGCTCAAAATGAATAAAATTTATATGGAAACTAATGGCTTAGGTACCTATAAACAACTTAAAAATATTCTTTTAAAATCTGTTTCAAAATTTTATTTAATTAGAAACATTTATTATGGGTTTTTATACATTTTAATATTAATTTACATTGCTTTGTGTAATTTAAATCGAGCATAAAATAAATAAACATTAATTTGAAAATAAAAGTTTCGTTTTATTTCTACCTCCAATATATATTTAAAAATATATTTCTCAATAAATTTTGATTTCATTTCCTTTATACATTTAAAAATTTATTTATAAATAAATTCCTTTAAAAATAAGAATTTCTTGCTGTTATTACCTCAGAGCTCTTTGAATTCCACATAAATAAACAAAAAGACTTATTTAGCTTGACATGTGGATGCAAATTTGTATCTTTCTATCTTTTATGTTGAAGGACGTGTATCTTTTTCTGTTAATATGCTTAAGGAAAAAACAGAAAAATTCGCAGAATTTTGTCTGCTTTGATTTTGCATAGGTTTCTGCCTGGCAGCTTTGCGCTCAATTTGAATATCAGTTACAGATACCAAAAGATACATGTACATATATCTATAGTACTATATAGTAACAGAGCCGAAAGCAGCTGATTTAGTTACATAAATTTAATTTCAATACAAACTGTAAACTATGTTAATAGTTAATTAATCAATTGAAAATTTTGCATTAATTATTAGCTACTTGCTTTATACTAAGTTTGAAGTTAGTTAGTTGCTGCCTCTAAGCGTAATTTGTTTTAAATTCAGTTGAACAAGAATTTCATGAATTTTCTTTTAAAATTCAAAATTTGATTTTGACGTCTTTCATGAAAGCGGCTTAAACTGACAGTTTGCTGTCATTGGCAGCATTTATTCCTCCATTTTGTTTAAATTTGAATTCTCAATTCTTGACTCAAGTCGACTCTTCGGGTGTCTAGAGTATTCTAGGGTATCTTCATAAGTATCTCAAAGTTTATAGCTCAACAGCTCATCGAATCGAATCCTCACGTATCTTAAAGTTTTTAACGAGCTCGTTGCATGAGCTAAGAGGGCGGATGGAGTGAGGGGCGTGGCACAGGGCGAGACATTGCAACGGATGCGACATTCATCTGTGTGTTTTCCTACATTCGTATTCCCTATTTTGTATAATTTTCGAAGTCGGCCTAGCTCATCTTTCTCCCTGTCTCTCTCTCTCTCTCTCTCTCTCTCTCTCTAGCCCTCCCTCTCTGTAGTTGTTATAAAGTTTTTAATTAAATTTTATGTTGACTCTTTGCTGTCAGCTCTTCCGTTATGTGTGTGGAGTCGCTCACATTGGTAACCCTGGCAACTCTGGCAACCCTGGCACTCCTACTTGCCATGTTATATACGCTTTACAGTTACTTAGTTCTTTTGTTGCCAACTAAACTTGGGGGCCATTTAAAAGGTGGAAGTGAAATTCTTATTTTGTATTCCAGCAGCAGCTGCAGTTTTACATATATACACTGTTAAAAATGGGTACAGGGTTTGGGTAGACAGGCCAGAAGAAGCAGACGCAAGACTTAAGAATTATACAGCAAAAATAATCGGTAGTTTTGGGTTAAAATGAATCCTAAATGTTGTGGAAAGTAGAATTTCTTTATATTATCTTAAATTAAGTACTGTAAGGCTTGATCCGAGTAGGAATAACTTTACTTTAGATATATTTAAAATTCCAAATTCTGTTCTTTGTTGATTTTATACCCTATTCTTATATCGATTCCAATTCCTATATTCCCAAACTTTTTTTTTCAAAAATTCTCAAAATCATTTTTTTTTATCAGTGTATATATATACGTCTAACATATATATATGCGTATTGCAAGTCCAATTGTCAGACATGACTAATGACTTACAAATGAAAAGTACGCGCAGGTTTAAAGTGGCATTTAAAGGATATATATTCCCTCTTTTCCCTTCCCTTACCCTACTCCCCCTTTTCCCCTGAATTCCTACTCATTTCCCACCGCTTTCCAACACTGCGACAAGTTGTTATTGTACGCCATTTTTACGCCCACTTTGAAGTAATTTTTCATGGCTTTAGCCAAGTTTCATTTTCGACTAATTACGCGTCTTTCGTCAGCTGGCAGGAGTACTAACTTGGCTTACCCCCACCTTCCCCCACAGCTGCCACACCCACTACACCTACAAAGCACAAGTTTCATACAAAAAGTTTGCTTGTTATACGCACACACACACACACACACACACACATGTTAAAGGAATCCTTTAGATACACCGACTAACTGACGGATTGACAGGCTTTATTTGGCCTCAACTCCTTGGCCAACTTTTGTCTGCCTTTAAGTAAATTTTCGTCTAGAATGAAAACTCTTTTTATTTTCCCTCACATACAAGTTGAAACATGTTTGTTTAATAAATATGCAAATCTGCTTAGAATAAATGCAATTTTCTCGAGTTTTGTTCTGTTCTGTTCAGTTTTGTTCAGTCTTGTTTTATTTTGTTACGTTTTGTCTTGTTTTGTATTCTTTTCATTTGTTTACTTTGCTTTTGTTGCAGCAGCAGCAGAAGCAGCAGAATCAGCTTTAATTTATTATAGCCATGTTGTGTTATTCAGCTCCTTGAAATGGGAATAGTTTTGTTTGCATTTAGATTATTCTGGTGTTGGGACCATATAGCCACAATTTCACAATTTCTATATCTTTGCTCTCAGTTAACAAGTAGCCTAAATGGCTGCCCTTTGACCTTTTCTTTTACTTTTTTTTTTAGCTCTTTTTAGCTCCTTTTTTTTGCCATTGGCTCAACAGATTTGGTGCCATTGTCGACCTTAAAGGCTTTTTCCCACAATGAGGGGAAAAGAGCAGAGGGAAAACCATTGAAACGATGCCTAAGGTTTACCTTTTCTTTGTTATTGCTTTTGTGAATGGGCAAAATAAAACCATTATGTAATAAAAACAAGTTAACAATCAACACGAATCCCTGATGCTCTACCAAAGTAATGAAATGTTAGAAAAAAGCCTAAATTGCATTGTTTCAAAGTTGATATACTTTTCATTTGTTTATAAACATTTAAAGACTAAATTTAGTTAGTGTATACATTGGTGTCCTTTAGCTATTTGATTTAAGCCAGCTTCATTTAATGAAAACGTTAAAAGAAATGGCCAAAAAAAAAACTGTTAAAATCTATGAGCTTATTTTACACACACACACACACCCATACACACACTCGTTGTTCTTAAAAGGCGACAATAAGTAATTGTCGCACTCTGTGAGCCTTTTGACCACTTTCAGATGAAGAGAAAATGAAAATGTCTAATGAAAAAGGTCAAAAGGAAAACCTCAATCACACACACACAATCAATGCCTGTTGCTGATGCCAAATGATGGAAACATAACAAACAGCTAGAAGAAGAAGAAGAAGAAGTAGAAGAAAAATAATAGGAAAATTGTTTATTTTTGTGTTTTGTTAGCCAAGAAAATTTAGTTACCACTAAACGCGGCTCTTTGAAGTTGAGCCAACTTGTCTATTTGCCTCAAGGTGCGAAATGTATTTCAAAGAATTAAAGCAATCTCAAATTTGATGTGAAGGCGTTGAACTGGAAGAGACTGTCTTGAAGTGACTGTGTGTGTGTGTATGAGTGTGTGTATGAGTGTGACTGTTTGTGTGTTTCTGAAAACGTATTATTTCATTTGATGATTTGAGTGAGTGTGGGCCAAGATATGCCTATAGGCCAAAACATGTGATACTCTCATGGCTCTAAAACAGTCCTTTGAATTCCAATTTTACTAAGGCGTTCAAAATTTAACATTAATCTGCTGTACAAAGTGTTTAAGCCACTAAATATTAACAAACTTGGCTAAGACAAAGGTTAAGCTGCGTCTAATTACCTTTTAGCCGTTTTTAGAATATTAATTATTTTGGTTTGAGTTAAGTAATTTACAGGAAAGTCGTGGAAATCGGCAGGAAGTATGTATATATAAGGGTATATAGTAATTTCGAGTTATTATTCCACTAACCAATTGTTAATTCAGTAAAGGTTCAGTTCCTTTTTTCGGACCAGTTTTCGGCAAGTCTTAAAATGGCGACTCTAGTTACTAATTTAAATAAATAAATAGTTGACGTTTAAATTATAGTAATTCTTGTTACACATTTTAAATTTTAATTGTTGTGTTTATTTTTAAACGTGACTGACACAATTTGGAATGCAGATTATACAAGCCATATAGATCAGTAGATGAGAGGTAGGGAATCCCCCTAACATGCGAGTGGAAATGAAATTAATTTCAACTACTTAAATTCCAAGCAAACTAAGCTTATTTATTGCCACACTGTGCGTGCCGAGCACAAAGACCCTGTAGAGTCTAGAGCCAGCACACAGAACAGAGTCCGTAATGTCCTTGCGTCGCGGTGTTCTGGTGTCCTGGTGTCCCCGTGTCCTGGTGTCCCTGTGTCCTGGTGTCCCTGAATCACCGTGTTACTTCATGCCGTGTTTGTCGTGTTTATTAATATGCAAAATTAGCGCTTTACGATTCGTTAATTAAAATTCTGTCGGTGGCAGCTATGAAAAGCGGCTTTCCCATTTTCCCGCTTTTCCGTGTTCTTCTTGACTTTATCAGCTTTCATTAGTTTATTGAAGTAGTCGTGAAGGAAGGGGGAAGTGGGGAAAGTAGAGGGAAAGCTTTAAGTTTGAAAGCATTTCAATTGCATTTGTCTGATGACTTGGTTAGCTGCTTACAGTCACTAACAGAATTGTGTGTACACATGCTCGTAATTTCATTAGCTGTGAGCATTTCGTATCTCAAGTCTGTTGATAGCATAATTTATTTTATTTTATCGATTGCCGCAATAAAACAAATGGCGTTACTTTCTAAAGAAAATACACAGAGAGAAAAAAGTCTCTGACTTTTGGCAATAGAAAAACATTAAGCGTATTTAGTGATACAATTTGTAGGCACTCAAGCGTCATTTGGCTTAGAGTGAAAAAGTGGAAAGGCAGCAAGAAAACATGGCCAGTCAGAAATAATAAAGTCTGAGAAGGCAGAAGAAGAAGTTTTCCAATAGACAACGCATTAATGTGTGTGTCCTACATGAATGGAATGGAAATATATATACGTATATATAGTATACAAATTGTATAGAAGAAGAGGAAAAAGACTACGAAGAGGCAGAAAAAGCAGAAAAAAGTTATAATTGAATATTAAGACACTTTGGCGTTTAATGTGGTAATTATAGTTAATAGCCGCAAAGGAAGTCAACGGTTTGAAAGGACATGGAGGCGTGGAGTAGCAAAGAAAATTTCTAAAAGCAAAAAAGAAAACTTTGGTATGGCCAAGACACCATTGTATATGTGAGAGAGGCCTGTCTGCCTCCCGCTATTTCCTTTCCCTCCTTCTTTCCTCTTTTCATTTTCTTGCTCATCTTTTCCCCTGCGGGCAAAGCATTTAGCCAGCGCCTAAGCAGAAAAGTAAGCAACAGCTTTTGTGTCGTCACAGTAACACACACACAGACACACAGACACACACACCGACACACACACAGACACACATTTTGTTAAAGTTTATGAAAAGTAGTGAAAAGAAAAGCAGAACTGAACTGAACCGAACTGAAAGCGAGGCATTTAGCAAGTGGCGCTGACAAGCCGAGAAACTCGGTCCAAGAAACTTTACCTTTACGCAGTCAAAAGGAAGTGAATACATCACAGAGCATGTGAGAGAGATGCAAGCAAAAATTCTAAGCAAGAGAATAAACTTACCTCCCTTACCCCCCCCTACCTGTGCACACGCCCACTTTTGCACGACACGCCTGCAATTGAAATTTCATGACAGCAATTTTCAATTACCGTCTGCCCACCTGAAACCTCAACACATAAAGAGAGCAGCTAATTAGCTGTTTGCATGCAGTGTTGTAGTCTCGGCATCAGTTCCACTTCACGACATTTGCGGCTAATGTCATCCCTCCCTAGTCACCTAGGGGTAGTTCTATAAGGACGCAAAATTTGTTGAAGAAACGCTCAACTCAACGATTCCCGAGAAGCAACAAATAAACTTCTTTTATGCTGTGCATTCAAATTAGCGGAATAATGGCTAAAAAATTGTAGGAGAATTTTAAAGCTTAAGCTGAAAAAAAATGTTTAAATTTTTACCTAGTTTAATATATTGAAAATTGGTACTAAAAGTTGAGCTTACTTAAGGAAAGGAATTTGTTTTTATAAACTACAGAAAATGCCTAAAAATTCCTTTTATAAATTTTGAATAAACTCGTGCGTTAAAATCCCACAATTCCTAACCAAATGTAGTCCTTCTTCAAGAATTTTTCACATTTTTCATGAATGATAGAAAGGAGTTTTCATTTCCCCCAAAGTAAATGACCACAAAAGTAAATGACAACAAAAGTAAATGACAAATTTAAGTGACTTTAAAATGACATTTGAAAGCCCCCAAAAAAAATGAATTAAAATTGGAAAAAAAGGGAATTGTTTTTGTGCTTACCCTGACGCACAAGTCTGGCCATCTCTTAATGGATATATCAAGTCAATATGTTACGGCTTTTGGACATATCTACAAATTGTTCGTCAAGTTGAACTTGTAACTTTGCATAAACAATTTGTCAACTGTCAGTGTATCGTGTACTTTGGTCTCGACCTGTCGACTCCAAAACAAAAGCTAAACACTGTCCCCCTGTCTGTCTGTCTTGTCTTCCCTTTACCCCTCTTTTCAGCTGTCCCACCTGCCCGCAGGTACCTCACTGCCCCACCGTTCGGTCAATTGCCGCTGTCAGGTGTGACAAGTTGGCGGTTATTGCGGCACCAGAAACGCAGGTCAAGTGGCAGCTTAGCTTAAATTCATTTTCAGTTTCTGTTTCTGTTTCGGTTTCTGTTTCCTTCCGTTGGCATTAAACGACATTTTTTCCTCTTGGTTGTATATTAAATTGAACTTGTTCACACACTGAGTCAAAAGAACGCCTCTCGCTGAAATTAATGAGCGTGCCAGCGACGTTAGTTAAGGGGGAGGGATGGGGTTTGAGGGGGCTGTCCATCAAGTGGAATCTTGTCTGTACTACCAACTAGGCAGCGTAGGGGGCGGGGCAAGCGTTGACATTCTAATGACACTTGCTTGACTCACTGTTTGTCGATGTCGACGCAGTTAAAGTTAATCAATAAGCACTGAAAGCTGTCTAGTAGAGAACCGACTAACAAATACCCGTTCCAACCAATTTATATGCAATTAGGCAGATTTTTGTCTTTAAGTTGCTTAAGTTGTTCTTTTTAGCCATTAAAAATACCCTTACCCTTTCCTTGCCCTTATATACCCCAACTATACATTTACCCTGTACTTTTTTGGAGACGTTCGAATTGATTTCTACCTGCTGACTAGTTGGTTATTAATCGGCATCCGAAATAGATTCTGTTATAGATTAACTCGTAAACACGTCACGTCTTAATGCTTGCACCTGTGTGTGTGTGTCTGTGGCAAGTTGCTGTGGCAAAGTGGCATCACACTAAAGCTGGCTATCGAAATGGCCAATAAGGTATTACGACGCGTTGCTCATGTTTTTGGCTTTGTTTCCAGCTGTTTCAGCCAAAACCAATGACAAGTTGCACAAAAAAATATAACTAATACGCCCTGTTATCCTTTCGTTATGTTTTTTTCCTCGAGCAATAGTGTGTGTGTGTGTGTGTGTGTGTGTGCGTGTGTGTTTGTGTCTGTTAGTGTGCTACGTTCGTTATTATTTGTATTATTTTTTATGTCATGTGAGGATTTCTATTCAATCTCATTGTCTTTTGTGTCTCTGGGTTTATGGCGCTCTCAACGTTTTATTTGTTACACACAAATATTTATGTACGTACACTTTTAGTAGCCACTGTATATGGGCATGTTTGCCTTGCATTGCTTGCCCTTTTTTGGTACCCTTTGTCTAGAATAAAATTCTGAAAAAATGGGTATTTACAAGTTTGGATTAAGGGAGACAATTTGGAATCTTGAAAACATATTTCTGACCAAAAACTTAACTCGGGATTATTTTATCTAGCAGTTTTTCATGTAGACTTTCAGTTATGTGCATAAAAAGATACATTTTGGTAAGGTAAAGATATAAAAAGGTCTATAAGTTTTCTTCAATGAGCTAAGAATCCAAACTTAAGGTTGCACACAGGGTATCCCAGGATCGATCACTCCTTAGCCAACCCTATTGTTACTGCGCTCGTAAACTAATTTGTATATATCAGTGTGTGTATATCAGTGTGTGTGTGTTCTGTTTGCTCGACATATTTGTTTACAATATATACTTGGACATTTATTTATTTGTAGGTGTCAAAAGGTTACCATATTCTTTTTTGTACCCTAGAAAAATTGTTCGCTTTGTTCTATGTTTGTTCTATTATTGCTTTGTCATTGTATGTAGATGACTGTCATTGAATGCGGTCGGGATTCTGTTACGATTTTGGCCTGGCTTAAATGGCCAAATGTTTTTTCTGCTGTTGTTCTTGTTGTTGTTTTTGGTTGTTTCGTGCCAGTTTCTGCTGTGGTTTGTTTTCATGTTTTAGCAATTTTTCATGCTGTCATTTTATTGATTTGATTTATTGGTTTGCTCTGCTCCAAATTTGTTTGCCAATCGTTTGTTGCATGCCACAACAGTCTTGTTGTTGTTGTTGTTATTGTTGTTGTTTCCACTCTGGTCAACAAATGTTGCATTCGAATTCGAGGCAAAAAGATTTTAAATGAATTCTATTATTATTATTATTGCTATTTGTTATTATTTCTAAGCTCAGCCAGTTAGTTGCAGTTTAATTAAATTTGTAGATTTAATTATGTTGCATGCTGTTGTAGAGCCTGAGGCAAGCAATTTCTGATTAGTAGCTAAGCAGGGACAGAGAAAGAGAGAGAGAGAAAAGAGAGGAAGAATGAGAGCAAAGGGATGGAATAGAGACAGACTTCTGTTGCTGACTCTTTGGGGACATGTTCACATTTCCACTTGAAGCATCGCTGAACGTTGTCGTCGACAAACAAGGAGAGGTAAGGGGAAGGGGCACGGAGCGTGTTGCAAGCATGAAAAATGCGAGCACAAGCAAAAATCGCATGCCACAGCAAGTAGCATACAACCAAGGGATAATCCATTTCGGCATAATAAATAAAGCCGTAATTGCCAAGTGAATGCAAAGCTCAACCCGGGGCCTTTACAACAAGCCGAAGCGACCTGTACAGGCCCCACATAATAGATGAGTTATGTGTGCTTCAGCACAAATGCAAAAGTATTAGCAGAGAGGCGGGTATGGACTTAGGGGAGTGGCTGGCTTATGTTTTTCAGGCCAATATCAAATGTGGATTTCAAGCTCTTATTTCTCTGATATGAAAAAATAGCCAGTGGCGACTTGTCAGGTTGCAAGAATGTTTGAATATGCCACATTGCAGTGGCTCAAATCAAAGTTTTTATCCGCGCTGATGCCTTGCCACTCAATCTCGGCTCGAGTCGACTCAAGAGCCGCACTTGGCTTGACTTTTCAAACTTGGCAAGTTTGTGGCATGTGCCTCCAGTTGTTGCAACCTTTAAAGACCCGAAA
The DNA here is from genome assembly GCA_018903735.1 of Drosophila cardini. NCBI lineage: Eukaryota > Metazoa > Arthropoda > Insecta > Diptera > Drosophilidae > Drosophila > Drosophila cardini. Next base: position 657,170 of record JAEIGM010000021.1, read on the forward strand.
ACACTTGAGAAAAAAATCAACTGATGCAGCATTCGCTTGGAATATTTTAATAATCTTTTATCGAGCAGACTCTTCAGCGATGATATGAAAAGTTTCCCAGCGACAAAGTAGGCTGAGTCGATGTGTGTGTGTGTGTGTGTGTGTGTGTGCCACATTGTTGCAGTGCCATTAGACTTTGACTCGGTGCACTTGCGGCAAGTACACAGACTGAACTTTGAACTTTGGCTTTAGCTTTCAGCTCTTAGCCCTTAACTCTTAGCTCTTAGCCTCTCTATAGACAAAAGTCTGTTTAGAAGTCTCGTTTTAATCATTCCAATAACTTGCCACAGTAATTCATGTCGTGGTTCCAACGAGATTCGCGCTTGACTTAGTTTGCATAAAAAAATTTTGCACTTGATGCCGCTTACAGTGCCTGCCACAAGTTGTAGTCCCTGTGAACAGCACATGGAATTTTGCAGCGGGGCATGAAATGAGCTCTTCTCTACTCTCTGATTGTTGTTTCTCTGAGAACTTTTGGGGAAACTTTGCTTTTGCTAATTTTAATGATGCACCACGATGAAAGAAAGGCGGTGAGGAGCAAAGTATCCTGGTAAAAAGAGTGTATTCTGGATAAGCTTGAATCGAATCCAAAGCAAAAGTGACTGCAATTTGTTTAAAGCTGCTTGCAGTCAACTTGTTTATTGTTTGCTGTTGTTGTTGTTGCTGTTGTTGTTGCACAGTTTGTGCGCCACTTGTTTGCCATTTGTTCGTCTAGTTTACAATGCAATTAACCCATTTTAAAGTTTCGCCTGTGGACCGCAGGACCACAGGACCACGGCACCACAGGACCAAAACAGCAGAGAACAGAACGGAGTGGAGCGGAACAGCAACATAGAATACTGACAAAAGACTTGGCTTGGGTTGGCTGGGTTTGACTGGGTTTGGCTTGGCTCCATGCACTTTCCGCTGATTTTGTTTCATTTGGTTTCGTTTCGTTTCTCTTTTATTCATGTCTCACAGTTTAACAGCAAAAACCAGCAAAAACTAATTACGACTTGGCGAAATGATGCCGCAAAGTGCAGCTTAGACGGGGTTACGTTGCGTATACTTTACGCGTCTCCTTGATGCGAGACAACGAGAACACCGCGCTGAGCACTGAGAGCTGAGAGCTGACAACTGAGAGTAAAACTCCAAGTCATCGTTGGTTTTGTTGGTGTTTAAATTAAAAACGGATGCGGTCGCTTTTTAAATAATTAAATACACTTTATTTGAGTATTAAACTTTTATGACAGCAGCGATGGCACGCAGTGGGCGTGGGGGGCGTGTAGGGGGCGTGGGGTTACTCAGACAGGTGATCACAGTGAGAGACATAAAATGTGAAAGCATTTAGCAAGTTTGTTTTAGCCCCAAAGACCATTGAAACGTCAAGATCATGCTGCTAGCAAATGATTTGACCCCGAAGAAATGCGCGGCTGCGTCATAAATAAAGCGAAGATGGGAAATTGCGAGCAGACACACAGCGTGTGGCATGCGGCGTGCGGCATGTGGCACACATATAAAAATCTGTAGGCCAAACAGCCATAAAACTGATAACCTTCGCAACGAAGAGAAACTGAGAGACTGGGAGACTGAGATGACAATGCCTATGACCATATCTAGTATGACGCGGATGTTGAGGCCTCTGGTCTTTGTTTTGTTGCCTTTTTTATAGGCCATGCTGTTTATTTACGGCTATTTACCGCCTACACGATAAAAGCCTTTTGCCAACAGAGGCCAATGCATATAGGAGTAGCTCCCTCCCCCCCCTCCCCCTCCCCTATTTCTCCCCTATCGTCTTTCTGGGCAGCAACTTTTTGAGTAATTACATGGCCAGCGCAGATTTGTAGCAGCACCTACAGAAGTCGTGGCCCCGTGCAGCGTACAAAATAGATACAAATATTTTATTGCTCCTCGAGGACATGCGGCGCACTACGTGGCGTATACATGATGCCGCTTTCCTTCTTCCCCTTCTTCCCTTTGCCCCGTTTTCTACTCGCTTCAGGCGCTGTCTGCCCTCGGTCATAATGAATACTATAGATAATTATAGCTATCACACTCACACAGTGACTTTTAATGGCTTTTGTGATCGCCCTAGCGTCCGAACCAACCCCTGAGCCACCCCCTGACTGCTGCGGGGGATGTAGGGGATGTGAAAGTGCAGCCGGTCTGTTGGCCAGGACAGGAAGTAGCATCGGCTGCATGGGTTAATCTAAATTTATAACTTTATTTTTCATGAGCAGTCGCGACGTGTCCCCTCCGTCTCTTTCCCCTCTCCTCCCCTCGTCCTGGTTTTTTCCCTGACTTTAAAGAACTTTTTTCAGCGCCAGTTTCAGTGACTTGAGTTGAGACTGTTTTGGCTTTTGGGTTCGTTGTTACGATGTCCCTGCACGGAAGTGATAATGAAATAATTTGAACTTTTCCCTTTGCTTATTTTTCTTCGGCTTTTGGCCATGGCCAACGAGCAGGACTATGACCACACATGCATTGGCCAGTCTGTGTTCGCTTTTGGCCCATTACAAGAGGCAAACTCATTAAATTATGTAAAACTTTGTCATTAAATATGGCAGACGTCGTGTCTGTGTGTGGTTTGTGTGTGTGTGTGTGTACGGGAGTGGTGTGTGTGTGTGTGTGTCTCTTAGAACAATTTGTTATTTGGTTATGAACTTTGCAGTTGAAGTGTTGTTTACTCTTGGCTTCCAAACTCTCGAGTTAGTTAAATGCTTCATTCCCTACTCTCTTAGTCCTTCGGTCTTCTTCTTTTCTCTTTCCCCTACCTCCTTTTCGCCTGTTTGCCTTCCTCTTAGACTTTTCTCGACTCGCAAAATGCTTTAAAGACTGAACTTTTTAAATAAATTTGTGTGATAATTCCACTTTGTGGTTTAATTTTGCGTGTCGACGAGGTTATACAGTTGCATTTTGTTGGCTAAAAAGAGTTAACGTGCCACTCTTGCCACTTCTTCACTTTGTCTGCTCTGACACCAGATAAAACTCATGCCGCACCACGCTCAAAAGTATGCTACAAAAAAGCAGAGTGTGCTTTAATTGCTTTCACTTTTTTTATATTTTTACTCTCTTTTTATTTTGTAGCGCTGAAAGCATTGCCGAGCTGAAGCACTTCAAAGTTGCACTGAGTCGAGTTTAATTTATATGCTATAGGTGCGAAAATATCATTGCCAACTGAATGTATATCTGAGTGCAACTCGAAGAAACTTTAAAGTGATCAACGAATTCAGTTTTTGCATGTTTGATTATAACACTTTATCAGTTTATTCTGTTATATATCTTTACTTTATATAAATTTAAATACAGCAAACTTAAAAAAATTCCCTAAAACCAATTTTCAACTCTTCCCTTTTTTTGTGCTGACCAAATAAATCTGCTTTACATACTAAGCACTCATAATGAAGTGCATCAAGTTAATGAGATTCTTTCGTTTTTCTTTTTTTTTTTCTTTACTCTACAGATACTGGACTCACCACAGATTTATGCGGACGCATAAAGCAATGTGATGGAGAGCAATAAAAATTAATTAGAAAATATTTCACATCAAACAGTTGGGCATAAAAATACTTGAAGAATAAAAGCGCACAAAAGTATGCAATAGAGAAAGACGCAGGCGTGTGGTTCGGAACGGTTCGCAGCGGTTCACAACGTTTTGGTTCGGTTCGGTGGTTAATTTCTAATTAGAAGCATACAAGAAGAAGCAGCGGAAGTAACCGAAGCAGACAATTGGCAAGGACAAAGGAGCATAAGTATTTCAGCATAAAATAAACTGCAGTTGGAACAAAAGAACTCTCACAAAGTGCGGACTTTATGCAAATTATAATGAAATCTTGAAAGGAAAACCAAAACAGATTTCGCACGCCATAAAGGATTGCCCAAGACAGTGATAGTGGTGAAGAGAGAACTAAAGGAACTTCAGGTCGAAGAGGATACAAAGTACTATCTACAGGCAACCAATTTGATTACAAGAGAGTGCGCAATAGGTGGCATTCACTGCCGGCTTTTGGCCCAAAACAATGAAAATATTTTCGCGTAGCATGCGTAACACTGCCACGCCCATGCCCACACCCATACGCCCACGCACACCTATACTCAGTACCACATCTATGCCAATGGCATTGAATCGTCGCCCACAACGCAAGCAGACGACGTTGAAAATGAATTGCCCCATTTTGATTGTAATTACCCTTGGATGGCTGCTGCACGCACAGTGCCACCACACCGATGTTGATGCCGCAATTTCAAATCGAGGTAAGTGATTCGTTGCACGGTAACAGCGCAAGACCAGGGCTGCAAACACAGCTGTACACCGCGAGAGTGTTACACATTTAATGCAACTGCCAACAGTTGGCAATGTAACGAACAATGCCAGCAAATTCGCCGCTTTGCCCCATTGTCCCGCAGGCATTTTAGTCCCAGCTACGGTATTTCACGTGCAGCAGAACGGCAGGGGGGAAACGGGTGGGGGTGGGTGGTGAGTGTGTACTGGAATTTTCCCATATTTAATTCTGCATTTTTGCCGCTTTCATATTTAACATAGCACTCAGCGTAAGTTGCATTTATGTTTTTACATAATAGAAGAGAGCTGAGCAAAAAAGATGAAAAATAAAACTGGAAATAAAAATAGAAATACCAGCGACAGGCAGAGCGGGGGTGGAGAGAAGGGGGTGGGGCTAGGGAGCACCGCAATCCCGACCCTATTTAAATGCCAATGTAGCGCTGCATAAATCCAGGCGCCATGCTACTCGAGCACGTTGCAGTGTTTAATGTTAAGCCCAAGTTGAACTTCGTTTCGTTATGGCATTGGCAAAAGCGCGAAAATTAAAACTGCGCCAAAGCACAGCTGGAGGGAGTGAAAGAGAGTGATAGGAAGAGGTAGAGATAGACAGAGACAGAGACAAAGAGTGGCTGCAATTTGTGTTGGGAAAAGGTCAGCGGAGTGTGCGAGCTTATCTGACAATCTAATCCGCTGCACATGCTGTTTCCTGCTTTTGCCTTGGGGCCAGCGTTGCACCCAAAACCCAGAAAACTCTTTTAATAGCTTTAACAAATCGTATGAAAACTTAAGAGCAGCAGCACCAACACCAGCAGCAGCAGTAGCCTAACAACAATTTTCCTTGACAGCTGCAGTTTCATAGCCAAAAAACGGAAGCAGCTGCCAAAATTCGATGAACTTTCAATTTGAAAGTCGCTCTCGTTTCTCGCATCTCTTAAAGGATGCAGGCCGTAAAAGTGTTGGGTGGAAAGTCTGTGTGTGTGTGTGTTTTTGTGTGGTGCACAAATAGTTTGGCTTTTCCGAGCTTAAGTTTATCTTTGGTCCAAGCGCAATTCATTGTTTGCCGCTGGCCGAAACTGGACTGGACTCGACTCGATTCAACTGGACTTTGCTTTTCTTCTATTAGTCAATGAAAAACAAGTTATAAATTGAACGTTTCAGGTGTGCAACTAGCAAATCTCTGCCTTAAAGCATATTAAGTCTGCACAGTGTGTTTGCTCAAGGGGGTGTGGTCGAAAGGTGGCCGAAAGGGGGGGCTATACTGGGTTATGGCTAAAACTGAGCTATTAAAAACAAATTCACATGCCATGGCCATATTTTTGCTTGGTAACTTTTACCAAAACCAATCGATAAATTTAAGAGCCCAACATTTGTCTCCATTATCGCAAAAATCCAAGGCAAACGCGCAACAACAACAGCAACGGGAACAACAATAACAAGAGCAACAGAAGTGGAGAAAAAGAGAAGAAAATGTGAAAACTGCGAAGCGCATAAAAGGGCCATCGATGCGTGGCCCAGCGTGGAATTGCCAAGGTTTTTCCTCTTACTCTCGTTGGTTTTCTCCCCCCTCCCCACACTCCATACTCCTCTCTTCCTATTCCTCTCTCTTCCCTTTACAACTCTTCCTCTTCACTCGCCTTGTTTTTGTTTTTCCACCTGAGGGCGGGCCCGTTTTCTATGGCAGTGAAAGGGCGTGTGCGCTGAAAAAAAAGCACAACACATACTACATACACGCACACACCCAAAACACACACACTCTCTGGGGCACCTACAGCGAGTGCGAGTATATTACAGGTGGAAATGTGCTTTTGTCACTGATCATAAATTTTTGCACTAGCTTTTGTGAGTGTATCCTGGCAATTCAGTTGTTCTCCTCTTTGCTGTTGTTGTTGTTGCTGTTGTTGTTGCTGTTTTATACGCTTTTGTTTTGTGTGTTGTCGTGTAGTCAATGGCAAAGGACAAGGCAATAAAACGTAGCTATTGGCAAAAGGATGGCAATCGGAGCACGACTCGTACATATGATCGTAGCAAATTGGAGGCACGCAGAGAGAGGAGAGAAGTGCCAGAGGGAGAGGGGAGGAGGAAAGAGGAAGGGATATTGCAACGCCTTGGGTCGCTGTAGTTGCGCTGTGCGTCGTTGACAAATGTTTATTGAGTAACAAAAGCCATTAGCCCAGAACACTCTATATAACACAAGACATGAGACATGAGATTCGCACACATTGTCAGTGTTTTGACCCATTTCTAGTCTTGGTTTTTTTTGGGACAGAAGGACAGAAGGAATCATGTTCTTGCTTGCAACATTTTGTGCTGTCGCCAGCCCAGAAATCTGTTGCACGTGCTGCCAAAACTTGAATGCACTGAAAGCATCCACATTAACTCACACATCAAGTCAACATTTTTATAAACTGACAACAATTTCTCAGCGCGAGTCAAGTACAAACAACTGTTATTTTCAGCCGCAGGCATAAGCTACATGCCACCACGCCCACTTGCCCACTCGCCCACTAGCACAAACACGCCCCGTTTCTATGTAGATGCATATCCAACAGTTTTGTTTGCCATTTTCAGTGATTTCACTTAAATTTTCATAACAAAACAAAACAAAACCGAAGAGAACTGAACTGTACTGAACAGAAGGAACAGAAGGAGTGCGTGCTTGAAGCGCAGTTTAGTTTCGCACGTTATGCAACAGCAGGGGGCGGGTGGGGCGTGTCAGGGGGTAGCTAGGGGTAGCTAGGGAGCGGGAGGAGAGGGGTAGAAACATGCTTTAGCTGTCATATATTTTTCAAAAAGATTTTTTTTTCCTTTATTTTTTTAACAGATTTCTTTAGAACGAAGCGCAGCTAAAACCGCATTTTGCATGTTTTGCTTGCTGTTTCTGTGAAAATTTTTCATAGGTTTAGTTTTTACCATACGCACACACACACCACACATACACACACACACATGTACAAATCCTTCGCAGGAGGTGGCAAGAGGCAGCTGCATGACATGTTGTACGTGTTTGTGTGCACTCGCCATTTCCCACTCGCTCACTCACCCACTCACCCACTCGCCACTCGCCGCTTCCGTCGCTGCCACACAGTCACTGCTGACGCCTTTTTGGCCATCTGTTCGCGCATTCATCCGCCCAACTGTTGGATCCGCCCTCGCTTACCCTAGTCCCCCACCCACAACCCCCTGTGGTTGTTGTATTATATTTGCGAATCCCTTTGGGTTTGTTGGCAGCAATAAATTTTCATCAGTCGTCCTCTGTGCAACGAACGGCAAAGCTATTTTTCCTACTTCATGCCGACCGCGCCTCATCTCTCCATTAACTCTGTCCCTCTCCCTCTCTCTTTGGCTATCTCTATCTCTATCTGTCTCTATCTCTCTGTCTGTCTCTGGTTGACTGGGTAACAAATCTCAGGCTCGTGCTCAGCTGGCATATTCTGTTGGCTCCATTGCGGTCTTCTCGAATACATTTTGATTGTTTGTCATATTTTTCCCGAAATCATTTCTATTGCTTTTGGCTTTTTTTTGTATACTACAAACTGGGCTTAGTGGGACACACTGACACAAACACAGTTACAGTCAACAACAAGTCTACGATTTTGTACTCCCAAGCCAGGGCCCATGGCATCTGGGAATCTGCTTAATATATTTATGTACATATATCTATACGAATTTCGTGTTTCGATAAAGTCAGCACAAAAAAAAGGCGTCACTTCCATTTACCTTCACTGAAAGCTGATGCCACAAAAAAAACTGGGAATGAAATGTAAAATATTCGAGAAGAATTGAGGAAGAAATTGAAAAAATTGAACATTAGCGAGGGATTTGTATTGACAGCGTCAGAAATAATTGAATGGGAAGAAGAATCGAATCGAGTATGGAAAAAGTATAGCTATGGTGTTGGGAATTATAGGGTATACACACAGAAAAGAGGGAGCGACAAATCACTTTAAAAGTATAGAAATCGAGAGTACGGAAAAAGTATAGCCATAGTGTAGGAAACTATAGGGTATAAACATAGAAAAGAGGGACAAATTACTTTAAGCGCATAGAAATTTATAGGGTATACGTAGGGTGGAAATGGAACGCATTATCAGTTAGTTACGAGTATAGAAAACTATAGGGTATGCAAACAGAGAAAAGGGAGTCAAAGTTAACTAATAAAGTATAGATAATTATAGGGTATACCCACAAAAAAAAGGTAAAGCCAAATCACTACAGCTCAAGCAAATTATAAAACACGGAAAACTTTGTAGAAAATTGAATGGGAAAATTTGTTTGCAAATTGGGCAGCACTTGCGGTCATCAAATAAAAATAAAAGCGGCTATTAAAAAGTTCTTGTAACAAATTTATTAATTAGAACAAGTTGCACAACCGAAAGCCTCCACAGATCCCACACACACACACACACACACGCACAACAAGCAGCCAACTGGTATGAATTTTAAAATGCTGCCAATTAAAGGCAATTTGGAAATTTGCTTTGCTTCGTTGACTGGTTGCTTTTCTGGGTTTGTCAGAGGGTAGGGTCTGTGAGGGGTGAGTTGGGACTAGGGTTTGACAGGGGTGGAGGGCAAAGGGGGTAGGAGGGGCTGAAATGGGAACTCAAACATCCACTAATCGCATTATTAACGCGCCGTTAACAGTTTGCGACATTGACTTGAACTTTAGAAGTTTCAGTCATACCCACAAACATTCACACACACGCATACCCAAACACACACCCATACACACACGCACATACACACACTTCTACAGGAAGTGGGTTGTATGGTATTAAGAATATGCTTCAGACGCATGGCCTGCATTTATGTAATACCCTTGAAGTTTTCGGCATTTGCCAAATAACGCTCGACTGAACGCGAGCATTGCAGAGGCGTCCAGGGGGTGGGCGTCTTTGGGGCGTGGCCAAATGGCCCCTAAATGTATGCCAAAAGCAAAGTATCTGATATGATTGCCAACACAAACGCATAGTCATAATCATAATAATTAAATGCTTCTTACCTTCCCTCTCCACTCTTTGGTAGCATTCGAAAATTTAGTCATTATCACGGCCACTTGCCAAGGCGATAATTATCCACAATTGCAGAGATTGGAATGATTTCCACACTGCAAGTGGATGTAATGACAACCCTGGCGCATGCATATAACATTTTATTGCCCTTTCTCGTAGCGCCTAATTAAGGTAACTGACTGCGGGTGGCTATTAACTTGACCAACTCAGCGAAACACTTTCCACAATATTCGTGCTATTTTTACGATTCGCCGCGAACAAAAAAAAAAATGAATTTATATTTCAATAAAAACTGTTGCCCGCTACAAAATTAAACAGCCATAAAAAAAGACCATTAAAAAAAATAAACAACAACTTTAAGATTCAAAAGTTGTTAATATTAAACAGGCATTAAATGCAGAACAACATGATTTCGTTAGTAAAACTTTTGAAACGAGTTCAACACAAAATTTAAGTCGCAATCAATGCAAAAAAGGGCAACAAAATTGAGGTCAAGTTAAGTACAATGGAACTTGTTTAAAACTTTTAGTATGTGTATTTTAGAGTTAGTAGTTAGTAGTAGTTTTTGTTAAAGTTCTCAACTCTAATATTAATTATAGTGTAGGAGCTCAAGTGCCGCCTTTGTCCAATAACTATCCCAAATGACCAACATACCTACGAAAGGCGCATAAATCTGTATATGCGGTAAGTTTTATCATTTTAAATGCACAAACAAAGACAAAGAGAGTAAGGCAGAGAAAAGACAGAGAGAGATGGGAGAGAGAGGGGGAGTGAGTAAGACAGGCACATTGAGAGATCTGGTTTATTTGCACGTTGTGTTTGCGGCACGTCACAAAAGTTTCCTGTTAAATTTCCCTTCATTTCCTGACGAAAGAGATTATTATTTTCATTTGCTGAGCCACCAGCACACACACAAACACACCCACACACACACACACACACACTCACGCAGGACTAAAGAATAAAGGGACCGAGTAAAAAAGACTTTGAGAGACAGAGAGGGACAAAGAATGAGCGGGAAAGCGATATACTTTAGCTGTGTCAGACACGTTTGCATTATGGGTATATGAGTATATATATATATATCTGTATATTTGCTGTCGCTCAACTGTTTACTTACTATATGTATGCATCACCTTCATTAACGCATCATTCCAAGTAGAACAAATAAACTATGTTTTGGACTATAAAATACCCTGTACTTGAACTGTTGTAAGGAAGGCAGCTAAGTATGAGTTTAATTTTCATGAAACATTTGAGTATCCAAAGATAAATACCCATTATTTTTAACTAAGTGAAAATGATCAGTAGTCTGACACCCCTTTAAGCACTCCTTGTAAATACAGGGTATAAAAACACTTCATTTTCAGTGGCTCACGAAAGAGAGCCTCGATGTGGGTCCTTGGCGGTCACACAAGCCAACACCTGACCATATCCTTGACGTCGACAATGTCCTTCTCACGCCAGTCCTTGTGTGTAACTGAATCGACATCGTCATCAGCTCCTCTCCGTCTCCGTGTCCGTCTCCGTTTCTGTCTCCGCCTCTGACTCTTTCTACGTCTCCATGTCCGTCTCCGTTGCCGTCTCCGTTTACGTTTACGTATACGTATATTTGCATACTTCCGGCGAGCGTCAAAATGATTACCATTATTATTTTTGTTGTTTGCCGTGGCCGTAAACGTTGCCATTATGGTTATTGCAACAGGACTTACACTACTACCCAGGACCACTTCACATTGCGAATATGCCGCTCCCAACTCAAGACCACGACCAATAGCAAGACCAAGACAAACTCTTGGCCAGAACACTGAACATGCAAGATGGCAATGGCCGCCATCAGCCATCAGCCATCAGCCATGCGGTTATGGCTTATTTGTGCAAATGAGCTGCCGCTCATTTATTGTCATGTAGCGCGGCACTGAGCCAAATGCAAATGATGGCTTCCTTCTTCTTCTTCTTTTTATTTTAGCCAAAAGCACAAGGGTGTGTTATACTCACTGTGCTAGTAAAACAACAACAACAAGGTCATTTCTTTCATCAACGCAAGACAAGGTCATGATTGACCCCATGTGTGTGCTGAATCACTTGGTTTATAACCCTTTTTCACTACCACACAACGATTACCAATTAACTGTTTGCTAAGAAAGTGGTTTTTGGCCAGGAGTTTTGTAAGGAGTTAAAGTTTGGTGAGGAAATTGTCACTCTAAAAATTCACCTGTGTTTTTTTTAACAACAAAGCTCTACTAAAATTTTTAGTTAACAACTAAGCGATCTAAGCTTAATATTAGTTTAACACATCTAAAAATACTTGAGAGTTCGGTTTAATGCATATTCATTTTCATTTTACAATTTTTGCTGCTCGGGTTTTTTTGCAGTGTAGACACATTGAAGCCAAGTGCTCATCAAGTACTCGAAATTAACTCTTTTAAATAATACTACTGAGCATGCTAAACAAAAAAGTGTTTAGAAAAATCTACTTAAAAGTCTATAAACAACTCAATGAAAAATTATTCAAATAATAATTTTTTTGCCATTCAAATCTTTTAAAGTTTCTTAAGTGACAAAATATGATTATTTAGTGCTGTAATTAAGTAACGTTTCTTTAATTGTTGCGACGGTTAATGCCACTGTGAAATTCCAATGGCGACATAGTCTTGTAAACTGAACACTTTGCATAGGTTAATTAGGGGATCGTGTTGTATCTTATTTATCGGTCATTACCATGTCGGGCAGTGCTAAAGAGCTGATTCGTTGGGGACTATGCCATTGTTGATCAGAAGAATACAAACCTTCACGGTGTGCAAATCGTTTTGAAAAGTCACTTGGACTTGGAGTGAAGGAGATCGATTACAACTAAAGTCTGATTCCCGACAAACTGTGATCGAGTGTGTGTGGAAATTACGATGCCGCCCAATGTAGTCGCATATATATACTATATGGTGCGTGATCTTTATGATCAGCACAAGGATCCGCGAGTATCCCATTATCCGCTCGTGGGTAATCTATGGAGTGTTGCGGCCATAATCATACTGTACTTGGCCTTTGTGCTCCACTTTGGGCCCAAATGGATGGCACATCGACGTCCCTTTGAGCTGAAGTTTGTGATGCAGTTGTACAATGTTATTCAAGTGGTTGCCAATTCACTGCTGTTTGTCTATGGATTCTTCAACACGGTCTTCAATCCAGGCTACAGTTTCGTCTGTCAACCCGTGGATCATGAGAATACATCGCCACAGATGATGAGCTTGATATATGCCTCCTATGGATACTATATGCTCAAGTATCTCGATCTTCTTGACACGGTCTGTGCTCCTCAGTCTCCACTTTGTTTGCTGTACGTGTTTTAAACGCTTGTTTTTACAGGTATTCATAGTGCTGCGTAAGAAGAACTCACAGGTGAGCTTTCTGCATGTCTATCATCATGCTGGAATGATCTTTGGAGTCTCGGTGTTTATGACCTTCTTGGCGGGCTCTCACTGTACCATGCTGGGTCTAATCAATCTCTTCGTTCATGCTGTGATGTATGCCTATTACTTTGCCTCCTCCCTGGGTGCTGTGAAACACTTACTCTGGTGGAAACGACATATTACACAGCTGCAGTTGCTACAATTTGGTTACCTGACCCTACACTTTCTGCTCGTCATCTTTCGGAATCCGTGTAATTTTTCCGTGTTCATTGCGTTTATTGGGTTCAGTCAGAATATCTTTATGTTTGCCATGTTCTTTGATTTCTATTACAAGACTTATATACGAAAGAGCCGAAAGGTCTCCGAAGTCCCATCAACATTTTCAAAGTCAAAGTCAGCGCTCAGCTGAGCTGGAAAGCAGCAGCAGAAGCAGCAGAAGTAGCAGCAGCGGCAGCAGCAGCGAGCTGTGTAAAGTTAAGGTCTAAGTTCATTTAACTTATGTATAAGCAAATATGCAAATAGTGTGATCGATTCTATTTGATTTGTTTACCTAATATGAATAAACATTTCGACTGACTCGCCTTACATTTTGATCAATTTCCAATTGCCAAAACAAAAAAAAAGAAAGAAAATTTATTTAATTTATTTTGGTTTTATCCCTTTTTGATTTCTTACCCAGTCTGTGGGAAATCAACTTATGATGTTGTGAATAGACTCAATATCGATGAAGTTAACAGCTACATTTTAAGCCTGGAGCGATTTTTCCATCATTTTTAGACGAACGAAACGAAAAGAAAATTCAGTTTTAAACCATTTTGCCTGTCAACTTGCCACTCGTGCTATTTATTTAATTTTCATATTTCTCTATGTCGACAGGGGAAAACAGAACCAGACTCAGTTCTTCCTATGGCAGACAGGCACACAAACGCACACACACACACACTCCCACACACACACATTTACCGCAGAATTTTTCTTAACTTCTTTTCAATTGGGTCATTCGACTGAGCTCAAAGAGGGCGGGCAGGAAGAAGAAGATGAAACACATCAAAATTTCTATAAATTTCGGGTTGAAAACTTGCCACATGCCACTCGCGGTGGCATCAAAGAAACAGACACAGCACTGTCTGTGTGTGTCTGTGTGTGTGAGAGAGTGGAGAAAGAAGCTGCTATCGATACTAAAGCCAACAAATGGAAAAGTTAAGTCTTCCTTTGACTTTTAGCCATGACCCTTAAAGACTGCAAATTAGGCTTATTATATAAATTGCCAAAATCTTGACCTATTAAACTTAGTCGATAATAATCTTGTGTAGCCACCACACGCTGCTTTTGACATTTTAAATATATATAAATCTATTTAGATATATATACTTTGTCTATATATCCCGATATATGTATGTAGATTTGTCTCTTCCAAATTGAAGTTTACGTTGTTCTTTGTGTTTGTTCGTGCGTTTGCCAAATACATTAAAACTTTTCTAATAATAAAGTTCTACAGCCGAAGCCAAGCGTAAATATTGAGAACGGAAGCACCAAAGATATACAAGTACATGTGGATGAATGTACATACAGAAACATATAGATACACATATAGATGTATATCGGAACAGCGACATTATTGCCAGCATCTTCATTGGCAACAGAAGAGCCTCGAGCATTGAATGCACATGAAATCTGTGTTTATTCCTGTTTACAATTCATATTAAATGTGTTGAAAGCTAAACAAAACCAAAACTATTGTTACACAAGGCGAATGCTTAATATTTGTCAGTACTTTGCTAGAGAAAGCTACGAATTCATAGCAAATAAATACAGATCGAGGCCAACTTGGAGTTGTTTTTGATTAAAACATTAAATCTTCGTCTCTGTTTAATTTTTTTATATATTTTTAATCATTTTTTAATAGGGATTTTTAAGTCCCCATTAAAAATAATTTTAATTCAGTATTTATAAACCTTTAATCTCAATACTTTTTCTGCTCCAATAATATAATAAATTAAGCTGACATCGCCACTAGCGTTTATATAAAAAAGGCGTGTCCGCGGTGGGCGGTAGAGAGTGTAGGAGAATCGGCTTATCTCACACTCGGGAAATATTATTAATTTGTAAGTACATGAAATTGTAATTAAGTGCAATTTGAAATCAGTGACAAGTTACGCTCGTACAACAGTAGCTTAATAATTTACAAATAAATCAATGTAATTAACTCTTGTTTTGGGGGAGGACCACATGCAACAGGTCAGAGGGGTCACTGGCGCAAAGAGTGGCATAAAGTCAGAACGACTGTCACGCACATGCCACAAAATTAATGTTAAAACTTATCTTTGACAATAATTGGCACAGGCACGAAATGGCCAAGAGAACTACCCATTTCAACTTATGTTCGTCTCTTGTCCAAAATCAATCCCATTAATATTGAGGTTGGCCAAAGCACACACACACACAGAGAGAGAAAAACAGACAAAGAGTCGAACAAATATACAAATCGATGGGCTGGACATTAATAATGCACTAGTAACTAATGCACTGATAATGCCCAAACGAATTGACGCCATCGATGAGAGATGGACCCTCATGGCGTATACGCAAAGTGTGCCCAACGACTTTGTGTTTGACTTTGACAAAGTTGCAGAGTTGCCAACTTGTGCGCACTTATTAGTTGCGCACTTTGAGTAAGTTCACCTCGCTGCCTCTGTCTCTGACTGCTTCTCTGCCTTCCTCTCTATTTCTCTGCCTGCCTCCTGCTGGAGTCCTGGCTCTCCTGCCACAAGTTGTGACCATACTTTGGTCTACAGTCTCAAGCATTCCATACTTCATTGAACTTTGAACAAGCAACCGCACATCCTGAGCAGCCTGCTGTTGCTTATGCTCTTGCTCTCTTCCTTTTTTCTTGTATTCTACATTGGTGGACAAAGTTTTTAAAGCATACACACACACACACAGGCACACACACAGCCGCACACCTCCATCATAAATCAATACAGTTCAATTTTTGTGCGTCGTTGGCTTCCACTCGATTGAAGTACTCCTTGAATGTAACTAACTCCAAAGGCGAAATTCAATTGCCTGCAGAAAGGACTTTTGACTTTTTCCCTATAGTCAGCATATCGCTAGCAAATTTTATAAAGTAAAAAAAGAATATTATTAATATATATACACCGTAATCGAAACCGCAGGCTTAAAAATAGAAAGAACTAAGCAATCATTTCATTCCCAGCTGCTTTTGAGGTGACCTTTCGAAAGCGATAATTTCCCAGAAACATTAAATCCCACTCCTCTTTTGGGGGAGGGAAGGGGGGGAGAGAAAGACTTTTGCTGTTTTACGAGTCAATGAAATGGAAACTCCATCCACAAAATGTAGTGTGAAATAATATTGCTGCATCTCAGATTATGAACTGTGAATTATGCTGTTCATTATATCACGTAGTCACTGTGAGATTTTCAACAAGAAATCCCTGAAATCTCCCACTACTAAAAGCCACGTTAGTATCCTCGTTGTGGCTGGGACAAAAAAACACTTTGGCTCTGCCAAATGGCCAAATGGCAGTCAGAAACGAGAGACGAGGCGTGGCGAGGCGAGGAAAGGAGAGCAAATAAAATAAATGCTAAAATAATATGCTTTATTGTACGAGTAATGGCAAACGTTGCCATGAATTTTATTTGCTTTTATTTTTGTTCTCTTTTATTTTTATTAGCCAAATATGGAGAGACATGCCTGACAGACAAACAGACAGTCAGATAGACAGCCAAAGGTGGGAGGGGTAAGAGGTAGATATAATATGATGATAGTAACAGGCTAAAAGGTGTGTATGCTGCCAACTGGATTAATTCTGTTAGCACTTTCTCTTGCCAAAAGTGACAACGTGTCCATTTCGTACAGTTTTATGTTGTTTCCATTGTAGGGAAATACCACAAATGGTGCTATTTATTGAAGTTACACAAAATTGTCAACGCAATAACAACAAGAAAGAAAAGTACAGTCGAGCACGCCCGACCGTAGAATACTCTCTGCATTTTATTCCCGATCATTTTAATAAAATCGGTATCCAAGTACATATATCAATTGATACTTGCAACAAAACACGTTGAAACAAAAACATCTGATTGTATGTATACACACACATATACATTTGACATTAAAAGTATGCACGCACATATGTATTTGTGTATATGTTATACATACAGAATTGCTCGGCACAGCCAGCATTCGCGAGCAGCGCTGCCGCTAAGCTACGCAAGCAGCGAAAACGTTCGCTCACATGTTTGTATGTTTCTATCTCGCTCGCACACATGCATTGGCATTGCGTTCAATTATCAACTTTCTTACATGTCTAGCTCTTTTGTTTATTGTCCGATTAAGATGCAACTTTCAGGATAGTTTAATATATTTTGTCTTCAAATGAGTGCGAAATAACAAAACTGTACGATAAGAACATATGCCTTAAAATCGGCATTGAAGTTTGCAAATTATTTTATTTCTTGTGGGAAAGGGGGCGTGGCAGTCCAAAATTTTTGATGACAATGCATTTATGCCGTCTCTAGGAACCTCCATACCAAAAGGGTATTCCCAAGTGCTATAGTTATTGAGATATTCGCCTAAAACACCAATTTTTCCGAGGTGTTTCTAGTTTTTTGTTCATTGTGGGCGAACGGGGCGTGGCATCGAAAAAAAAAGATTCTTGTATTGACTGACTTAATATCGAGTCGATTGAGACCAAATTCAAACTTGTAGCTCTTACCATCTCCGAAATCTGTTTGTTCATACGGACAGACGGACAGACAGACAGACAGACAGACAGACAGACGGACAGACGGACAGACGGACATGGCTATATCGTCTCGGCTTGTGATGCTGATCAAGAATATATATACTTTATGGGGTCTGCCACGCCTCCTTCTCCCTGTTACATACTTTTCACAAACACAATATACTCTCTCTTGCAGAGAGTATAAAAAGAAAAGAAAATTTGCCAAAAACCAAATAAAATGTGAGTACTACGTATGGGGAGTACCACTAATATTTTGCCAGCAAGTGCAACAATCATAAATTTTGTTGCAGTGAAGTTGGAATTGGGGAGAGCACGAGATAGAGGGAGAGGGGAGGAGAGGGGAGGAAAGAGACCTGCAAGTTCTGAACAAGTTTGTCAATGTGTTGCGCGTTGCAAAGTGCTCGCAAAGAGCGGTTCAATGCTGCCGCAAGCCAGCACACAGAATGCAGGAGGCATAAACAAGGAGTGCATGCAACATAACTGCCATCCTGAATGCCCTGCTTCCTCCCCTGACTGCCCTTCTGCCCTCCTGATACACCGACAACCAACTGACCACACCCACAACGACACTGAACTACGGAACTGTGGAACTATGGAACTGTGGAACAACCGAACTGGTCGCTCCTGAGAACAGTTGTTGCTAATAACTTAGTTTTCTCCATTTTCAGTTATTTGTTGTTTGTTTTTTGAGTTTTGTTTTTGGTTTTTTGTTGTTTTTCGAGTTGTTTTCCTGCGCTCGCCACGCGACTGGGGCAAGTTCAAAACTTTGTAACCTTCTCGTCCAAGAGTTATGCACATTTTTCGGTTTATTTGTTCCACCAACTGCACGAACTTTGCATGCACTTCACGTAGCCAAAATATAAACCAAAAACTCAAACTAAAACAGCCAAATAACCGTAGAACCGTACAACCAAATACGAAATACGAAATTTAGCCCAAGAATATTTTGTGTTGAGTAAAAGTTAATGCTTTTAATTAAAGCATAGTTTGAAGCCTTCGAGGACGAGTGCGAGTACGAGTACGAGTGGCAGTGCCTACAACGAACTCGGCGAGTGCTGAGTTCAAGTTCAGCTGAGCTGAGCAAAGTGTCGGCTCATGTATTAAGTGGCAAGTGGAAGTGGCAAGAAGAGGTGGCAAATGGAGGTGGCAAGAGTGGCAGGGACTTGAACCCACTAACACTGGGTTGGAGACCCTTTATTTGCCCTTTTTACATAATTTACTCTTTCAATAATTCACACGCCCGCGCGTAAATTTTGACCAAAACATGGCAGAGAAATTAAAAATACAGAAAGAAACAAAGCGTAAAAGAAGCGAAGAGGAAAAGCCAAGAGAAAAGCGGAGTACAGCAAACTGGAGAAAGAGAAACAGAGAGGGAGAGATAGAAGGGAGACAGAGAGAAAGTGAGACAGAGAAAGCTCAAAAAGGATTGCTCTGACAGGCTTACTAATTGCTTTGTTTTAACTCGTGACTCTAATTAAAAAATTTACTTTACGACTTTGCCACACCGCTCTTGCCGCCCATGCCGCCATAGAGGCGTGGCAGGAGACGCGCTTGTAATGACAACCGGAACACCAAAAGGCCGGAACAACAAGACAACGGAACGTGTCGACTTATTTCAGTAATGTTATTTGTGAAGACAGGCACAAGCAAACCACTAAAGAAATCTGGTTAGCTGGAAGGACAGAACAGCAACAACAACAACTGAAATATGAAAGAAAACCGCCAAATAATAACACCGAAAATGGTCAAAAACATTGCCCACTCCATTGCCATTACCATTCCCATGCTTTTGGGCCCAAAGCATCAGCTGTTCTTCCTACTTATCAGTGCTATGGATCAGTAACTCTAGCTGGGAATGCTGCCAAGAAAAAATGGTGGCACCTAATGCCTCGCCAATTAAATAGGAGTCAAGGAGAAAAGGTTCCACAATTTGTCCATCATTTGCGAGCTGATGACGATTATCAAAACGCAGTCCCGAAAACCAAATTAAATTGTCTTAAAAAAAGGGATAAGTTAGGGTAAAAGACTTGGTCAAAATGCAAATTATGTGAGAATTGCTTTTTGTAATTTAATTAACGTTTCTGGCCAAAGCACAAAAATTGTGTTCACCTAAGCGGGAAAATCCATAAAGTTGACTAAATTTTGAGAAAAAAAAAATACATAAATCGGTGTAAGATATGGCGTGATTTCTGTATAATATACTTAACCGGAGTTTATGGCTTTAATTATGGCAGGAAAAAAAGATTTAAGGTGGTGACTTTTTATTTAAACAAATAAATATTAAAGTGGAGTTAGTTGGGACTAAATAAATTGTGAATTTTGTGGATTTTATTGGCTGAGTATGTAATTTGATTCTAGAAGCAGAGTATGAAGTTTGTTTTAAATAGTTATTTGTAGCTAAATATTTTTTGTAAAATACTTTTCTCATATATTACTTAAGTATTTGATGGTAAAGATATTGACAATTCTTGTTTGCCTTCATTCAAGCATTTAATTGCCTAATGTGAGGTTTCAAATGGCTCAAAGTCATGTAATATTTTAATAGACAGTTGTCTTTCTAAAGAGAGAAAAGAAGTAGAAATGTTTTAAGACCTTTGCTCCCAGTCACATACAATTATCAGTTCTGGTTTGGCTTGGTTTGGTTTGACATTGGCACAGAGAAGCCCCAAAGAGCTAATTTATCTCTAGAGCTGATGGCAACGAACGAGAGAACGATTAAACTTTTTTCTCCCATTCCACAGTTCCACATTTCCCCAAGAAGTCTACAGAAGTTTGGCTAGGTAATGCCAGAAGTTGGGTGAATGTGGGGAGTTCGGGGACTAAAGGCTCACTCGGCACAAAAAAGCAGAAGCGGCAAAAGCACAAAACAAGAACAAGATGAAGCTGGAGTGGAAGAGGAAGTGGAAGTAGAAGTTGAAGTAAAAACTGTGCAATTTCAAACTGTGCACACACTCTCGAGAAATCAGGCAAACGTTTCGAGTACGAGTATTTCAGTTCGATTAGTTTGCCACTCGATTTAGGGTCCAGTCCGTGGTCAGCATTTGTCTGATTGTGCAGAGTGGAAAGTTTAGTTTGCTTTTGGATGACTATATGTACCTTGTGTGTGTGTGTGTGTGTTTGTGTTTTACAGGTGCAACGTCCGATTGCCTATGTCTGGAATAGATTGTATTAACTGGATCAGTATTTACCTTCCATTTACCTTGTTTCTCAGCACAAATTGGAAAAGTTTCACACTGCGGCCACACACACACACACACACACACACACAGAATCCATTTGCTGTATTTATATTAATTTTGGTACTCAAGTAATCGAATTTTCCCCGCACAGGTTACACATATTTCCCATTAATCAGGAATTCAAGAAAATGCTTTTAAAAATCATCATTTATATTTAAACAGAAGTGAAAGCGGCAGTGAAAGCAAAGTGAAACGCATGTTATCTCTGCCTATATAGAAGTATATTATTTAATGCACAATGTGATCATCCCGAAGGACACATTGGATTTGCATATTAAATATACTTCTGACAACGATGATTTCTTTTGTGTCTTTTGTTTCTTTTGGTTTGTTAGTCTGCCCATGTGGTATCACCCTTGGGAGGCAATTTCAATTTGTTTACTCTAAAATCACCGTTGTTATCGCGAATTTAATATACTCTTTTTAACATGTTAACGATATTTTATTGTACTTTAAAGACGTGTTCGAGGGTAGCTTAAAGAATAAACAAATCGCGTTGACAACAGAAGGAAGAAGAATCTGTCATGAAATAAGTTAAAATAACCACAATTCACAGCGAAAGGCGAACAAAAAACTGAAATTGGCACGAAAATTTGTTTCTTTTCAGCCAAGTTTGAATTTGAGTCTTCAATTTAGCTGAAATTCATTTACTTATTGACATACTTGAATTTGCAGTTGCGGTTCTCTGATAAGCATTTTTCCCACCCATCTCCCAACCCCTGAAAGACGATTGTAAACTGGTGGATGGACGGAAGATGGGGGTTCCTGGCACTGTTTACTTTTACCAAAAAATCAAAGCTTAAGTGTTGCAGTGCCAAATTGTCGCACCCCTGGGACATGAAGGCTGTCAAGACAGTGCTTTCATTATCAGCACGAGGGTAACGCAATCGTCAACGTCTTCAGATAGCTCTGCTCTCTTCAGTCTCCCCTCTCCTCTACACACCGCTAAAAACCTCAGCAAATTGAGATGCTAACGCTGAGAAGGGAGGGTTATTCCACCTTCGGTCTGGTGGCAGACAGACCCCAGTTGGCCTCAGGAATGTTAGCGTGGACCACAAAACGGGTGACATGTTGAAACCACCGCAATCCCAATCTCAGTCCCTGTTCCATTCCCATTCCCAGTTCCTTTCCCAGTCGTAGACAAAAGCTTTAGATAAATTACGAGGCAGAACAATAGACCCAATGAAGGACTGCAAAGAAGATAAAGTTTCCATTTCATTCGGGAACGATTTTAGGGAAAGAAACGAAAGTTCCTGGCACGCGCTACAAGGTGGAACAGATTGAGATAAAACGCGAATTTGTCGCGCTGTGAGAGATATCCAAACCGAGATAAAGAAAATCGGAAGTCGCCAGTGGAAAGTGGAAAGTCGAAAAGACAATTCGCTCTCTGTCTCTTTTGGATGAACAACGGGAAACTTGACAGTGACAGCTTAAAGTAAGTCAACAGTGAAAGCAAGAGCGACAATAACCTGACATGATAGCCCAATGGGGAGACTGTCTGCTGATAAGAAGGGTCAACTCTAGAGGGAGAAGGGGAAAGCCAAAGAAGAGAGACAGAGGGTGAAAAGGGAAAGAGAGTGATCTGCTTTGCATACTAAACTATCAAAATTTCCAGCAAAGTGTGTGTGTTTGTGTGTGTGTGTGTTTGGCATTGATTTAAGCGCTTTTAATTGCAGACACGCCTCAAATGAGACTCACTCAGAATTCCACTAAGCAAAGCTAGAGAATTTTGGGTGAAAATGGAACAGGGGGGGTGACAGGGGTTGTGACTAAAACGTGCCTTTTAATATGCAGCGCATAAATTTGAATATTTTTGATGGCGTTGTTTGGCTTTCGTCGTTTTGTTGTTTCACTTCGGAGGCCGTCTCAAAATTATAGCGGCTTATGTTTCAATTAAGCAATTTTTGCACATCAGGTGCGTTTTATGGTTGCCAGACACTCAGACTAAGACTCAGAGCCAGACGGGCAAGTAAACAGAGAAGCAGAGAGGATTAGAGAGGGGTAGACAGGGGTACTGGAAGGGGCAGGGATCGGGAGCAAATGGCCGGCGACAGCAAATGACAACTAAACAGAAGGAGGCGACGCGACATTAAGCTTTTTAATGTACAACATTGCCAGACTGTGTGTGTGTGGCAGCTGTTGCAAGCAGACAATTTGAGGCAATAGGAAAATTTTTGTTTTCCTTTTTTTTGTTTTCCCATTTTTCGAAATGAGACAGCAGCAATGAGAGGGCGACTTATTGTTGCTAATATTTAAAATGAAAAGTGCTCAAAATTAAAATACAAGAAATTGAGTTTTACTTGCCAAAATACAGAAGAAGAAGTAGACGAAGACGAAGAAAAAGGCGATAACAAATGTTGAAGTTGCCTCAAGTGCTGATGTGGCAGATGTTACCATCGATGGCTGACAGCTTTTGGTAGGCAACAAGGCATCAAGCGCAAACAATGAAAACACCAAAACAACAACATGAGAAAAGCGGTGAAAATAGAAGGCAAAAATAAAGTAAAAGAAAGGGGAAAATGGGAAATGGGAAAGCAAAACATATGAGCAAAAGACTACTTAATGAATAGCCTAGGGTTAATATTTGCTTGGCATTCTTTCGGGCCAATTCTCTTCCAGTTTTGGTATTTTTTTTCCTGTCTCTCCTCTTATTCTTTTCACTTCTTTCTTTGGCTTTTGCTGTTTATTGTTGGGCACCAGAAAAAATATTGAAGTTTCTTGTTAGACACAAGATACACAACACAGTCAAGTGGGGACGGTCGGACAGGCAGACAGAAGGACAGAAAGACTGACAGTCATTCAGTCAGCAGAGGTTGACAAACAAAGTGGCTTCTGTTTTTTACAGCCAGTTGAGCGATGGAACTGGCAAAAACAAACAATTTGCAGGCACTGTAACTGCTGGCCATGAAACACGCCCCGGGGCTTAACTTCAAAGTGCAGCTTTGGGTTAGAAAAGAAGGGGGAGCGAAGGAAAGAGAGAGATGAAGTGTGAGCGAGAGAGAAAAGACTTAATAATAATGAGATATCTTTTAGCAATCGGGCAATGTTAATGCAATTTATTACATACAAGGCACATAAATCACACATCGTCTCAAGATAAAAGAACAGAAAGAAAGGGAGATGCTGCCAGAGGGTGCTGCTTGGAAAACTTTCCTAATGACAACATCTAGTCACAGCAGGTGGATGAACAAACAAAAACACCAGCAGATACAGATACACACACACACACAAATAGACTCAGATACAGATTCAAAAGTTACTCGTAATAGCAAAAATACTGTCAACACATTCATTGGTTGTATCTTTTTGGTTTCAGTTTCGGTTTCTTTTTTGGTTTTGGGTTCACTTTGAATATAGAT
Source organism: Drosophila cardini (assembly GCA_018903735.1). Lineage (NCBI taxonomy): Eukaryota > Metazoa > Arthropoda > Insecta > Diptera > Drosophilidae > Drosophila > Drosophila cardini. The sequence goes on from JAEIGM010000021.1 coordinate 681,253, forward strand.
TGCAGATATCAGTCCAGACCAAAGTCCAGTGGGAAAAACCACTTGTTTTTTTTTTTGTTGGTCCCAGTCTTGAGTCTGGAGTCAGCTGCCAGCTGCCAACTTGTAGACCCATTGTTTCTTGATTTGTGTCTATTGTTATGTCTTGTTGTTGTCAGTTTTTTCTAGTGTTTTTTGTTTAGACTTAATAGCACTTCCTTCCCATGCGTGCTTCATTGGCCACACGGCTTAAATCAAACATGACATGAATACGTTTTGTTTGCTGTTCCACAGCTGATTCAAATTCTATAAAATGTTTAAAATTCTTAACATTCCATACAAATTTATTAGTAAACTCTAATTAGCGGTAAATATTGTTTTACTCAGTTCGAATTAGAGCTTTTAAACAGCTGGAATGTGCCTATTAAGCTACGCAGGAAACTCTTAAGCTGAATTTACTTTTAATCGCGTATAATAATGTAGTAATCGTAACGCTCCTTAACATTATTATTGTTTTTGACATGAGCTTTGAATGTACGCCACACGCAGCGACAACCCTGCCAGCCTACCACCACCACCCAGCAACCCTGTCACATTTTACATGCCACGAGCCGCACCCAAAAAAGTGGACGTCAAGTGTGCCTCAAACCTCAAGAGTTTTATTAATCGACGCGTGTCACTTATTAGCCGCAGGATTTTTCATATGCAATACACGCACAAATACACACACACACACACACACACACACGCATTGGACAAGATTTAACCCTTTGATGCCCTTAACAAGAGCCACAAGAGGCACCATTTTGCGCTTTGATAAATGGCGCACATACATTAAATGGGCTCTAGTTGCAAATAGTCCTGCAAAAATAAAAAAACAACAACAAAAAATTAGTTCACAATCTCGCTGAGAAATCAGCCTATGGCATATACACAATATATAAGTATATATACAATAACGACATGGAACAAAGAGCAATACATTATAGTAATTTTTTTCTTTTTCAAATTAAACGTGCATGTTTAGTGCGTATATTTTATATGAATGGGGAACGACAGAAACGAAACGACAGGAAAGAAAGGTCCTGGCTACTGGTTACTGGCTCCTGGCAAATATAATTATGATGGATACGAGTTGGACCCAAGGCGAGAACGGAGCTGTGTTTATAGGGTTGTATAGACTAACAAATGCTGTTTACTAAAACAACTAAAATATATAGGATTAAATATATATTCACTAAATTGGACACAAATACACAGACTACTCATTTATCGCTCCCTAAGTAAATATAAATAATTTATAAACTATTTAATCAACACAAATTAATAGTCAACAACTAATTCAGCAACGACTTTTAGTATTGATTTGCATAATTAATTAAAAAATTTGTAGAAAAACTACAAAGCGTAGACAAACTCAGTTTGGGTATACCCGTTACACATAGAGAAGAGGGTGTGACATGCCCCACTAGGAACATATATACATATATATCACATGATCAGCTGGTGTAAGGGATCTAAAAGAAACCAAATTTGTTACCTACTCCATTAACGGGTATCTTCTAGTCGTGTCTTAAGCAAAACTCCTGCTTGATTTAATTTGTTTATTTTTCTTTGTGCCTGCAGCTAAGTGGCAATTAATTAATTTGGAATTTTTTCCAACCGATTTGTTCAATGTATTATTTTCTATTGAATTTGCATTTTCACGTTAACTTAATTAAATTTATTAAAAACTTTGTTTGACAACACAAACATAAACAATTGTTCAATGCAATTATTTATTTATGGGCGTTTTGACGTGTTGTTTTGCATTTTTTATGTATAACTGAAATAATGCATGGTAAAACTACAGTAGCTACCACATGTCACGCCCAGATAAGGACAATTTAAGAATTTTGTTAATTAAAATAATTATTAATTTAAAGAGATTTACATTGATTTTGATTTTAAGTAAGTTTTAAATATATAGAAAACCTTTTAAAGTCAATTTTTCCTTTAATTCCCCATGGAAAAGTTATGGCCAAAAGTAATTATAATCTTGGCAAGACCTGACCACAAAATTAAGGCCTTTAAAGTTCGTTAAAGCCACAACTCGTCGCCGCAGTAAGCCATGGCCAAAAGCTTAAGTGAAAATCAATAAAATTTATTACACTTCAGTAGAACTAAAATGGCGTCCAGCTGACAAAATGGCTGAGACTGCAGCTGGCGATTGCTTTCGCTAATGCCAGCTTGAGTCCGAGATAATGGAGGAGTGAGATGGTTGTGGTTGCAGTTTGTCCATACACTGGGAGCCAAATATATGTGTACTTACTCATGTGGGAGCAATATTCCCTGTGGCTTGTATCTCTTAGTATATTTGGCACAGTTTTGAATTTCATTTTCTACAAGTCGAGTTGAATTAAACACCAACTGCAGATACAGTGGAGCTTCAGACTAAGCAACTACAAGGAACTGAGAGACTTTGTTACGTGTGTGCACCTGTGTTACCTGCAAAAGAATTTCAGTTGAATCCGAGACTGTTGCATTTTGGATTTGCTTTTTTCCTCATTTTTTCTTTGTATTTATTTTTGTAATTTTGTCAGAGAAACTGATTGTACGTCTGGTCGACTGGTCGACTGACTGACTTACTGTCAGTCTTTAGCTGCTCTTCTCCAATGGCGCGCTCGTTTCCTTCCTCTTTCTCTCTCTCTACTTATGTGCACAACATGCTTCCGTTTCCGGTGCAGACAACATTTGCTTGGCCTGGACTGGCTAGTCGCCATCCAACTTTACACACTTCCGTTGCACATTACATGCAATGATATGAGTGTGTGTATGCTGTGTGTGTGTGTGAGTGTTTGTATGTGTTTGTGTGTGTTTGTTTAAATGAGTGCATTGCCGAGGATGTGTGTCCTAGTTTCGCCCGATTTGTTGATTTTATTTGCAAAATTTCAATTCAATTGGCGCAGTTTTGTCGGACTTACAAATGACTTGCTTCTGTGGACTTAAATCGAAATGATTAAACCAAAATTTGTACAAGAATTTTAAAGCAGTATTTGTCTTACTTCCAATCAATTATAAATACTTTCTTGACTCAATTAATCAGAAGTATCCTTGACCATGGCTAAAACAAGTTCAGTATTTGGCCATCAAGTGATTATTTTCTTAAAAATTGAACATTTTACACAAGTTTGGTTTAGTTGGAAAGACTTTGGTTGGCAAGGACGATGGCTAACGAGTGGTTTCAAATGGGCAGAAACCACTTTGGCTTAATTTATGCGTTGCAGTAAATAAAGCACACACACACACACACATACTCTCACACACACAATGCATCTCTTTCTGGCACTCTTCTTGTCTCACTCTGTTTTGTCTCGGACTAACTGTTGACCAATTTGTATTACTGTAGCACATGCAAGTGGGGATTCCTCATGTCGAGTGTGTGTGTGTGTGTGTGTCCAGCACTTTTGCTGGCATTTAAACAATCTAAGCACTCGTTGGTTTGCTAACAAATTGAAATTTACTACCGCCTAATGGCTCCTCTCTCTCTCTCCCTCTCCCTCCCCCCCCTCTCTATCTCTCTCCCTCTCTTTCTGTGTTCTGTTAACAGCCAGAAGTTTGCATTAAAACTATCGCTAATTTTGTAGATTTGGAAAAAAACACAAATCGCAGTCTTAACTGTTTGTAGCTTCAACTAGTTTTTAACCACACTCATTAAATCATGTGGCACAGCTGCGGGTTAAGTAAACACATTTCTAGCAAACGAACCACAAATTATTCTGTAAAATTGGTTTTAAAAAATTGCAGCTAACAAGAGAGGGAGAGGGAGAGGGAGAGAGAGAGCGAATGAGAGAGGGAGAGGGAGAGAGGGAGAGAAAAAGAGACCGATAAACAAACATAACAAAATAAATAAGTAAAAGCGAGTGACCTGCATGAGTTAGCTGAAAGTTGGCTAACGGCATACTGGCTAACTGGACGTTTGTTTGTCCAACCACATGTCCTCGGTGATTAAATGCACGTAATTATCCGTTACATAGACTTTCGACCAAACACGACAATATCGCAATATCGGGGGACTCCGGGCAATGGCAATTACATTCAGCAATCAAACATATCAAATGGCCAACACGGCATTTCTCATTAAAATTTAGAGAAGCCTCAACCAAATAATAATACCACAATTAAAGTCTGTCGAGGTATATTCAATAAATATTTTAAAATAACTTTTATGCCCAACAATTATAGAGAACTAATTATAAGTTACTCACTATTAAACCCAACAGCGACTATATCTAATTATGTTCATCAATCCAAAGATAATATAGATTATATGGTGTAAAATTGTTTTTTTTTCATAATCAGTGGCATATTTTAGACCCCGTACTCTAAAAAAGAGTAGAGGGGTATATTAGGTTTGTAAGAAGCGAAATGTGCGTAACAGGTAGAAGGAGGCTTTTCCGACTCCATAAAGTATATATATTACTTATTACGACTAGAACTAGAGAGACCAAGTTCACACGTTATGTGTATAGTACCATCATAACTATCCTCACCAAGTTTGGTCCGGATCGGACAACTATAGCCTATAGCTCCCATAGGACAAATTGCTTGATTTGTTTGGAAAAACGCGCACTAGAAGAGTACGAGGTCTTTTACAGTCGGTTCGCTTGACTGTAGCCTTTCTGACTTGTTTTAATCAGTTACAGAGGTCAACAGAGGTTAATGAATAAACAACAAAGTGATAAAGAAATGTTATTTTATACATATTTATTGATTTCTGAGAAGACTGATTGTCGCCGATCGGGTGTAAGAGGGTTGTTTGAACAAAAGCTGAATTTTCCTTTAAGAAATTCAAATATAAAAGTCGGAAAGCTTTTTAATTGAAGCTAACTATGTGGATTATAAACTAGCACACATATTAAGGAATTAATTTATTTAATTTGTTTCAAAAAAAAAGATTAAAAACAAAGAAAAAGACATTCTTCGTCTTATTCTTGTTTTAAGTCAAGCTGCCCTCGTATTTTCTCTTTAAAAGAGTCTTAATAAAACACAGATAGTCGTGACTTTAGTCAAGTATTCGCGCTTTTCCCAGCTACTGGTAGAGTTCGTAGAGTTCTCTCGTAAATATGAAAGTGATTTATTATCTGGTGCAATTACTTGTGACATATAGTATACTTTGTTCATACCAATCCGTGGCTATAGAACCCATATCTATTGTGGCGGCTTGTATCGGTACAGCAATTGCTGTGAAATCTTTGACAGAGTTTACAAAATGGGCTTCAAATACTGTACAACTGGAGAATAAGGGAGATACCAAATTTGATCTGTTTGCTGATGAGGAAAATGAAATTTTGGGTAGTTTCAAAAAGATTACCGATCAAATTGATCAGCTCGAACAAAAGTATTCTCCACACATAGCGGTTGCCACCGATGCAGTTCATAGTTTTGTTAGACAAAATATTCCCTTGATACTGAAATTTGACGAGATAATGGACATAATGAATCGGATTTCATCACGCTATCAGCAAATGTTAAGATACGAGGTCTACAAGGATGAGCTTGAGGTAAACACACTTATCACATTTGCCGAATGGGCAATTAGCCCAAATGCCTACTCGGTATCGCATTTAATGGAACGACTTCACTTGACCTTGTTCCAAAACGGTAAGAACAGGCTAAGATCTTCGTCATCGGAAAATATTCTTAGTCTTTTGGCCCACAACTATGGTGAATCGAATGAAATGTGTCAGACACAACAGTCGGTGCAACAATTCGTGTATTCACTGTATACGGACATCGCCCTAACCGAGCTGAAGGGTTACACTATAATTGAGTTCTCATTGGCAACTCTGCGGGTCTTTGGACAGGGAAATTATACCCAGGAAGAGGAGTTAACTCGTTCCGATTACATGAGACGCACGGAGAGGGCAATTAATCTGGTCAGAATGGTAATGCAAGCAGCGGATCGCAGTGTCTGGCGCTGTGATCCCGACAAGCAAGTGCCTAAGGTCACCTACGACGAGATTACCCGTCTGCTACAGGGCTACATTGTGAACGAGGTGGACATGCACGAGAGTGGCGGCTGTTGGCAGAACTGCGCCTACTTCGAGAACTCCAAAATTCGTGATTGCTACTACAACATGTTCTGTGCACAGCAGACAAAGTGCTCGGGTGAGTTGAGGAATTGTCAGTTTGTTCAGTCGGATATGTCCGTGTGCCTTGCCCCAAGGAGCAGCTATCGCCGGTACGAGTATGTCGAGTATTCCGAAGGTGGGCGTGTCTTGGGACGTCGTCAGAGCTGTGGGCGTGGCACGAGCACTGTGAACAGCTGGTGGCGTTGGATATTCTGGCATTGCAGCTACTGCTTCTGCCTCTGTGATGAGCAGAGTCAGAAGTCCGATCGTTACTTCAATCTACGCCCAACTGTTTCCGATGTCAATCAGAACAAAGTCGTCGTTGGATTGCGTTTTGTGAAACACAATCGTATATTCCATTTGCAGATACAGCAGGCAAAGATGTTACCTCTCGGTGTTATAGATGAATCCTCCCTAGGCTGGAAACCCGTCGAAAGTTATGGAGTTTACGACAGAAATGTGGTCAGGGGTGTAGACTATCATGTGTTGAGCTACACGAGTCGTTCCATGGATCTCGATGATATTGAATATACGAATAAAAATAGTTCTGTGGTCACCGGAGTGCGTTTTCAGTTGTTGAACTCACATCTGAATCTCATGGTGAAATTCAGTAAATTTGATTTCAAAACTGGTCAAATTCTTCAAGGAGAAAGTAACAGCAATTGGCGATACAATGGCGGATATGATAGAAAGCAGTGGAAATTAGACAATCGAGATATACCAACTCGTTCAGTTGCCAAATCGGAGCCACTATCGAGTCACAATCAATATCTAGACTTTGTCAATTCGGGAATGGATCAAGATGCGGCTCAGAGCACAGTGCCATTTATCGATATACAGGATGTTATAGCCAAGCCACCTGTTCCATTAGCAGGCATTGGCATCTTCTACAAGTCGTTTTCCGGCTATGGCGGTTACGTGGCACCCAAAATCATTTCTTACGACTTTTCACCACACGTTCAGATGCCAGAAAACGTTACTTGAGTTATTAAAAAATATATATATAATCAAAGATTGAAGTTTTGTATAAAATTTAAACCGAAAATTTCTAACAACCTTTTTATGATACACAATAAATTATAAAAAAAATGTATAAACATAGGGTATGCATAATGTTTACTATTATATAGTGCTTTCTGGTGTATATGCTTCAGTCACTAGGTGAATTCTGTTTCTTTATTGACTCTTCCCTCTTAATTATCCGGCAAATATGATATTTTTTGATGTTAATTTTATTTACAAGTAATTGTATGAAAATATTATTTTTAGTGTAGGGAATTCAACTGAATAATCTATTTTTATCAACTTTGTGGAAAATTTGAGACTCATGAAATTTTAAATAAGTATACGCAGTCAAGAAACCCGAAACGAAACAAATAAAAGCGAATTGAATTTGTGAGCGTCTTGAACAAGAGCAGCAGAACACAAAGCCAAGCCAAAGATGGAGCGGAAATACATAGAAAAGAGGCAGATAGGGAGAGAAGTGGGAGAGGGGGACGGAAAGAGAGAGAGAGAGGGAGCGCCAAGGCGAAATCGAGCGAAGTAACTAACCAACAGGAAGTGGACATGCGGCGCGGAAATGTCTTGTATAAAATGTGGTACAAATGTTTTAGCAACAGCCAAGACGAGAAATGTGAAAAGTTCAAAGACGACGGATGCTGGCAGCAACGAGAATAGTAGAACGGGAACAGGGTATAGGGAATAGGGAATAGGGAACGAGAAGGAGAACGAGAACGGCAATGAAAACGGCAAAAGAAAAAGCGGAAAATTGAATGCCCGCTGTCGGTTGTGTCCAGCGCACAGACCAGGATGATGGCCATTATACTTTATGCAAATGCTGTGGCAGCTTTAACAACCCGGGGCATGAGTCCGGCCAACATCAGCATCACCATCAACATCAGCATCAGCTACAGCTTCAGCTTCAGCTTCAGCTTTAGCCTTAGCCTCGTTCCAAGCCGTATAAACTGAAATAACAACAACAACCAGCTAGCAGCTACCAGCTACCATATACACCATGCATTTTAATTTAATTAATTTAAATTCTTAATGCGATATCTTGCGCCTTTCCACATTGCCTCCAACTATATCGCCACAACCCCACCCCCATAGCCATTCCCAAAAAAAAGCCGACTAACAGTACATATACTAGCATAAGTATACACACACCACCATAAGTATATATACATTTAAAGCGATTTTTTTAGCTGTCGCTGCAATTGTTTAATGTTGCGTAAACAATTCTTAGGCGTGGAAAATTAATAGCCACAAAGGAACGACGGCAACTGTGGAAACTCAAGTGCCGAAGTCGTTAGAGCAAATTTTCCAAGCAATTAAAGTTGGAATTTTGACTCTGTCTTAAAGTGATGATAAAGGTATAAATTAGCAATAGAAATACAGTAAAGCACCAGTATCAATGTCAATTCAGGGAGTTCAATTTAGTCTTGGTTCAAGGTAAAACTATAGAGTCAGCGAACAGATTCTGTCGATAGAAAACCCTACACACACACACACACACACAAACATTGTCTATATGTTTATCCATAACTTTGATTTACGACCATGAACATGAATCTGAATCCATTCGGTTGGGCTTCGGGCAAACTGCTTAGCTGTGAAAAACTTAATGGCAAAGCGGATTCAAGGCATAGAAAAAATGCTCCCCACGCTCCATTGGAAGTTGTCATAATTCTTACGAAATTTTCATAACATAAACTTAACAGGATGTAGTCACATTAGGGGCAAGCGTTTGCTTTTTATTACTTTTCTGAATGGCAAACTGATTCCTAGAATATTAAAATGAGAGATTTCTTTAGCTACGCAGCCATCAGAGAACAGCATAAAGCAGTGATGTAATAAAAAATACTTACATATGCTTCATTTGATTAGTTTGCCTATTTTTTAGGTACTTCAGGCAGTTTAAATGAAGCCATTTTGAATTATAGTAATTTTTGTATAAATATTACTCATACGCACAGTGTTTGCAGCTATTTATTCGATACTATCGCTTGCATTGGGTCTTCACTTAATTTAACACTTGAGCTTAAAAAGTTTGTGCATAAATCTGTGAGCATAAAGCACGAACTCAAAGTGCAGCATTCGATTTCCATATTACGTATACGCCAATTGGCCCACAACGAAGTCAGCGCACACACACACACACACACGCGGACAGACATCACACATCATGCAGAGATTGGTTAACGTAACTCAACTCAAACGTGGATCAGTTGAAGATGCAAATGAAAAAACTGTCAGAAGCAGGATCCATCTTGAGTAGAAATCAGCCGCAGTCGAACTCAAACTCGAACGTAAACGTGAGAGGCAACCGGAAGCACAGGATACGCTGCCAAAGTGCAGCGTAAACGAAAAACTGCAAAATAAACATAAAAAAAGAAGAAACCAACGAGTAAAAATGAACAAGTGAAAAAGCGAGAAAGCGTGGAAAACGTGGAAAGCGTGGAAACGCGTGGAAAAGCATTTCACTTGCGGATTTATTTGGTATTTCAAAATTTAATGCGCTGGGCGGATGGGCAAATAATGTTATGCAAATGATATGTGCATAAAAGTCAAACAGATTCCGCGCCACGCCCACTAAAAGGGCTGGCATTGACGTTGGCGTTAACGCTGGCGTTTGGATTCAAAGCACAAAAAGCAACCTAAAATGACTGACAGCTTTCACATGTGAAACCAGTTAGAAAGATGAATAGATTGACTATCGACAAGCGAAAACGCTTGACAGGTTCACGCCCCGCGTACAGAGGATGCACCGAGTGAAGTAGGAGTGGGAGTGGCATTTGTAGGAGCATCAAGAACAGCAGCAGTAGCACCAGAAGCAGCAATCCCAGCTAGCACACTATTTGCATATGTTGGGTGTCAAATGGTTGTCCTCCTTGTGTGTCTGTCTCTGATAGGTATTTCACTGCTGCTCCCGAAATTGCAACGAAATTGTGTCACTGCCTCGACTCCCCACAGTGGCTAGAGTTCCTCTCCTTCTTCTCTTGCCCGACACCCAAAAAAAAATACAAGAGCAGCTGAGCAGAGCACATCTGAAAGAGGATTTTGATAAATGCTCCAAAGCTGAGGTTCAGTCAGTGAGTTGGAGGACATCATCTTCTGGCAACTGACAGCGGCAGACACTCACTGTTAGCTACTCCAGTAAATTACTCAATAGGATTAAGCAGAGCATAGCAGACAGTGAATACTCTTTTGGAGTTACTAATTAGCTATAAGAGACTGAAGACTTTAAAGAGTGGAGAAATTTAGCTTGAAACTTAAGTTTACTTAACGCTTAATTGTTTGGCTGTTTAATAGCTATAACTTTAACTGTATTCAACTTAATCTTTGTTTAATGTATTTAGCTTCAAATTTTTAAGCTCTACCTATTCTCAGCTTCATTTATAAAGACTTCTTAAATTCATTTCCCCACAAATCTAAATTCTTCTGCTCAGCTTTTGACCCAAAATTTGTAGCTATTTGATATCCCTTTAAATCGACACTCTGGCTACAGGGTATAGGCAAATGCCTGCAGCCAAATGCTTTCGAGGTGGCTGCGCGTAAATAAGTAATTTGCATACTTTAAATATGCATCTGTAAAATAACAGAAAATGCAATATGTTCTGGGGCAGAATGCAGGTGCGAGTATTTGTGTTTGCAAGCGACCGTGTGTGAGTGTGTATAGGTGTGTGTGTATGCTCACCTGCTGGTCTGTTGTTGGTGTTTGAGGCAATTTAGCTCGCGGCTCTCGTTGCTCGGTTCCATATGCATGAAAATCTCAACTAACAAGCAAACTGTTTGCCAAGAAGGAAATGAATATTTTTGTTGTTCTTGCCATTTCTCTCTTCCTCTTCCTCTCTCCCCCACTCTCTCTCTCTCTCTCTTTCCGTGTTTCTCTTTTATTTTCTTTGGTGCTCTTCTTTACTTTTTGTGCAGAATTCTTTGCATAATTTAGAATAAAGCGAAATGCAGATAGAGCAGCGCTGAAAGGCAGAAACGAAGCAAGTAAAAAACATACAAAAAATAGAAAAATAGAAAAACTAAACATGCAAAAGATGCTGATCACAAACATGCCAATATACAACAGCAGCACTAGCATACGTGGGCAAAGTTTTAATGAAACACAGAGTTATACAGGTGTTGGTATACAGGTAAAGGTATAGGTATAGTTATAGGTACAGGTACTGCTGGGCAGGTGTTGTGCATGGCTTCAGGCATCGCCAGTGCTCAGACGAGTTAGGTGTTCTGCCGTGTAAAATCAACCGCAAAACCAGAGGAAAGTTTCGTCGACGTTTTCAAACTGTAAGCCACCCAGCGGAAATGAGAAAAGCTACATATACAACAGGACACAGTATGTGTGTGTGTGTGTGTGTATGTGACACATACATGCTCACATTATGTGCGTGAAAAATGATGAAGCAAATGCAATGTACTCTCCGTTTAGTATCGCGAAATAGAATGCAAACGCATGCACCTACATATATCTAGATAATGATGGATCCGATGGGAATGACAGTTAAATCACGGCATCGATTTGGCAAAATAATTGCAAATCAAATTGGTAGATAGAAAGCGACTGAATTGAAACCATTATCAATTTCCCCGCGGAGTACAGACTTGAACTCCAACTCGTACTCGAACTCTAATTTGACTACGATGGTGATGACGTAGGTCGTTGGTCGATTGTGAGTGCGTTTCAGATGTTGCATGCAGCACAAAACATGCTTGCAAAATTTGCAAAACAATTTACAAAAAGCTTCAAATCTGATGCAGGTAAGCAGCAAAGACTGCGGTCTCCGCCTGCTCAAATTCTCAATGAAAAATGCGGAAAGCAGCGAGAAAAAAGGAGGAAAATTCATCCGAAAATGCAATGCAGTTGGATGCATTTTGTTGACCACGCCCACGTTAACAAAAGGCCCTTAGACAGGTACACCAATGCGTTTTATTTACAAAAGCAAAGCGCACATGCCACGCACACACAGTCACACACACGCACACACACTGTCGTACTCGCACACTCACCGCAGTTGCAGCATTACCTTGTCAGGAGTAAGAAGAACGCTCTCAATGCAAGTGGTGGCAGTATTTATGCAACCATGTTGCCTACTGCCTGATGACACTTCACTGCGGTACTTGTGCATCTGTGTATGTGTGTGTGTGTGTATTGTACGTGTGTATACGTGTGTGTTTGAGATAAATTATTCAAGCAGCAACTGCGCTTTTTAAAATCGACTTTATTGTGTGGTTGCGCTGGCGACAGCATTTGTGGTAAGCAGACGAGTGCAAAACTGCAACAACCACACAACCAGATACACAGAGAGTGAGCGAGTGAGTGCGTGAGTGTGTGTGTGTGAGGAACACATAAGTGTGTATAGTTTATGTGTGCGAATGTGACACACTTTCTAGACATACAAAAACATTGCAGCTCATTTTTCAACACAATTTACGCGAGCAGTGAAATCGGTGGAAATGTGGAGTGCTCGCGGAAAGGGAGGGGTTAACGGAAAGTCGGTGCAACGGGGTAATGGGGATTGTGCGGAAACAGTGAAAGTTTTAAGTGTATAAGTAAGAACACTCGAGACGAGTGGCAGAAGCGACTAAAAGATATGCTTTAGTCAGTAGTGGAGATACAAGAATCAATATAATAAGAAAGAACTGCCGATTAAGTCTAGTCTATCCATTATTTTCTGCACTTACAGGGTACACGGTGCACGCGCAACTAGAGTCTGTAGTATTAATTTAAGTGCATTTAAAGTTTGGCGCGCGCCTTAAAGTATGCAGCATTATCTTCAAGCTGCGATGCGTAAGTTATTTGCAAGAGAGAAAGAGAGATGGCTTGTGTGGCAGTGTGTGTGAGGGAGATAGGTGAATGGGGAGACTGGTACTGGCAGTGAAAATAGTACTGGGTAAAAGGGAGTGTCGAATTTGTTGTCAGCACGAGCAAAAAATTTGAGTTGCCAACGTTTGTTCCTTATGCATTTCATGAATGCAATTTAAGGCCGACTGCATATTTCACCATTACAAAACTCTCTCCCCCCCCCCTTCCTCACCCTCCCTCTCTCTCTCTCTTTGACCAAAATCCCAGAACCAGGCCCAAAAGTCTCGACGTATACCGTTTTGGGTCGCTTGAGTCGCATGTCCGTTTTTATGCATCGACTTTGGTCGCAAGGAGTTGGAGAGGAGACGAATGTGAAGATTTTTGCATAAAATGCATATGCAAAAATTTTACAGCCCAGACCAAACGGAATGGACACATAAATGACGTGCACATTGCGACTGCTGCAAACAAGGAAATATTTATATGTTAGAGAGAGAGAGAGAGAGAGAGAGAGAGATATTAGGCTTGTGGACAGTTTGTATTTGGCATGGATAAATGGCAGAGGGGCCTCAGGGGAAAGAGGAGGAGAAGGAACGACTGGTGTAAAGATTTAAGACCACCTGCTGTGACTTTTTGCACAGCATTGCACTTATTACAGTCTAGGGCTCACTGCTCAGGGCAAGCTCTGGAAAAGCGCTGGGAAAGCATTGGGAAAACACTGTGAAAACTCTTTGAAAACAGAACACAATTTCACTTTAAGTACAAAAATTTCTTAAATTGTTCACAAGCAAGCATTATTTCTCTCTTTTTCTTTCTCCCTCTCACTCTCTCCTATCCCTGTCTCACTTTGGCTGGGAAGCTGGCTGGACAGGTCTTAAGATTGCCGACAAATTTAATGTGTAGGTGACAAAAGGCAACCTGGGGCCAACGTGGCAGCATGGCAGAGTGTTGGCCAGGCCAAGAGCATCAAAAACTGACCAAGTACTTGTCGTTTTCCTTTGTGTACTGGCCATAAAACGATGACCCGTAAGTGTCTCTCAAGCAGGCAACCAAGCAACCAAAGCTGGCCACAGCTGCTTTAGCGTTTAAAGGCTAAACCCAACGACAACCACCTGACAGCATTTTAAAACGATGGGCGTCATTGTCAGCTACGGCTATGGGCGTGGCCAAGAAAGTCGGACAATACCCGCTCCCCCTCCATTATCCCTACAGAAAAAAGTGCTGGCTATTCAGGCCGTGTGTCTGGACATTGTAAAAAGTCAAAAAGTGCAGTCGATGCGTCTGAAAAGTCTGACACTGGGGCAAGATTGCTGATGTTGCAACGCCAGCAACACTGACTGCCCCTCCTACTCCTCCTCCTCCGACTCCTCTTTCACCTTCTCCTGCTGCCATTGTAATCAAATTTGTAACGCTGCGTTTGCGTTCTTCAGCTAAAAGACTTGAGTCCTCAGAGAGAGATGAAGCGAGGGAGCGAGAGACTCTCTTAAAACGCCATAGAAATTGGCTTTAAGATGTTGCCAACAGAAACTTGAACATTCGCCAAAACCCAACGATGCCCCAGGGAGGCTCGCTCAGAATTAGTGAGAACGTTGAGAGGAGCGTGGGAAATGATGGGGCGGGGGAAAGGGAAGCGACGACGTCTCGTCGCGTTGGTATCGATAACCGATATTACAAACATTTATGGCTGTCCTGGGAGTCATGTGCAGGGAGCATAAAAGTGAAGAACACCGTGCTATATTTTTATGCTAATTGAAAGCCATTCGAATGGAAACAAATTTCAGCTTGAAGTAACAGTTGATGAGCCGTCTGATAAGCCAGCTTTAAACGTGGCCAAGACTCGATACGTGCACAGTAAGAAAAGATATGAGAGTTGGAATTTATGGATTTAGCTGGGAGTTTATAAATAGTAATGAAATAATACTTTAAATATATAAATATAAATATAAAATACAACAGTTTAAAGGATATTGAATAAAAGTTGGAAGTTTTTTACATTTACTCGTTTATAAAAACATTTTTTTAAACAAACATTTACTAAATTTATAAAGCCTTACTTAAAATATCTGTACCTCGCATACTTCTGATATCGTCTTGACATTTTATAGCTTAATTACCTATACTTTTTTCTACAGTGTACTCACATTTTCCCTCTCTCTCTGTTTTCCTCTCTTTCAGGCAGCAGCACTCGGTCGCTGAACAGTGGACAACAATCTGTGGCATCTTCCTCATCCTCGTTAACGGCGCCGCAACCTCGTTTCCTTTCCCGTGGCAACACCTATCGCTCTGTGGTTGGCGACACTCTAGTGCTGCCCTGTCAGGTGGAACATCTCGGTGAGTATATAAATACGTGTATATACATATAAATAGGTTTATGTGTTGTAGTTTTCGGTGTGGTTAACAGCGGCATAATTAATTGCAACAATATTAATATTTGCATACCCAAATTCGATCAAAAATTATAACCAAATCCAGAATTATTGATTAGCAACAAAAGCGTGGCAAGTGGCAAGTGGCAGGAGGCAAGTGGCAAGAGGAGCAACAACAGTGGCGAATATTATGCAAAAATAAAATGCAAATTTGCTTAGGCAAAATGTCTATTCAAATAAATTTTATAAACAGTGTGAACACTACAACAATGCTGGTGACTCCACCCCCGCCCCTTTCACAGTCTCAGTCCCTACCTCTGACCCCGC
Source organism: Drosophila cardini (assembly GCA_018903735.1). Taxonomy (NCBI): domain Eukaryota; kingdom Metazoa; phylum Arthropoda; class Insecta; order Diptera; family Drosophilidae; genus Drosophila; species Drosophila cardini. The sequence continues at coordinate 696,846 of JAEIGM010000021.1, forward strand.
CCCTCCCACGCCCCTGAGCATTGGCAATGCAAAACCAACAGCTGTCAGCAGTTTGACGTTCGATTTTGCCACGTGCCAGCTAACCAGAATATTTATCAAATGACATTTATAAATTTCTGGCAAAATTCGCATTTATATGCACACACACACACACACACACACACACACACACACACACATGCACCGCACACACCACACACACAACGACACACACAAACAGTAGCTGTAAATCAAATTCAATGATTAACGCCATTTGATGGCGTTCTTTTGGGGTCGGTACAAAACAAACTGAACTCAACTGCCCCTTCCCCTCCCTCCCCCTCCCATTTGCTTGTTGAATTTAAAATTTATTCAAATTTGAAAACTTTAGCATATTTGTTTTGAATGCATACATATTATTATTATTATTTCGTATGGTTTATATAAAATGTATTTCTATTTTTGATTTTCATGCATTAATGCTGCTGTGACTGCTGTGACTCAACAAAAGATATAAACTAGTCATAAACTCTGTGAATGTTTGATCAGATTTGCATATGTTCAACTTTAATTATCACAAAGCAACGAAATAAATAAAAAATAATACGAAAAGAAAAGAGAAATAATAATCAGATTTCTAATCTCTGTTGATTGGTTCTTAAGCCAACTTCTGACAGCATATTGCGTATACGTCATGTCGGATTAGCTTAAGACAAGACAAGACAAGACATTTCACTGCTCAGTCTATTAATTCACTCAACGATGACAGTGAGAACATAACTAATTAGCGAATAAATATGCATACCCTGTAATATAATCAAATGCATTAGCTGAAACGTAGCTCAACCCACTTTAAGGTGACCCAGTTTAAGGCAGGAAGGGTTGGCCTGTGCTGGGCGTGGCAGGGCTGGGTTCGAACTTGGAAAGAGTTTTAATTGCAGCTGCTGTTGACATGCCAATAAATAAAATGCAATTAACAGTTCGCAGCTAAATGAAAATAAATTGAACATTGACGACAATGGCGAACATACGTTTAACAAAAAGACAGTCGACAGTCGACAGTCGACAGTCGATAGTCGACAGTCGAATCTGAACTGTTGACTGTCGACAGTTGCCAGTTTGCATTGGCTTTAAGTAAATTTGCACGCAAATGCGTAAAGTTTAAAATGTAATAAGGTTTGTAGTTCTTGCTCTTGTTTAATGAGTCCAACTAAATCTATTTAATCTGGGAGTAGAATGTAGTACATTTCAAAGTTTAATCCTCTTTTTGTTGCTAAATAATATTTAAATATAATAAAATAGAAAAATATATGAATACACACAGTTTATGCCATTGTTTTTCCCTTCCATTTAAACCTTTCTTTAGTCTGCCTCAGTTTAAAGAGACTAACATGCAAGAATAAAGTGTAAAACAAATGTGAGACATGAAAAACAATGACAGCAATGAGAATTAAATACTGAATAACAGGGCGATAAACTGCAAATTAATCCAATAAAGGGGAAATTGTGTATCAAATGTTCAATGAAGCCATACAAAGTAGTAAAACAGAGTAAAGAATTAAACAGAATTGTTTAAATCCCAAAGCAGTTGAAGTTTTCACTTTAAAAGCAGCAGAAAACATATAGAAATGAGAATAAATATTTTTAGACCCTGTACTCTAAATAAGAGTAGAGGGGTCTATTAGGTTTGTCTGAATCAAAATACGCATAGCAGGCAGAAGGAGACGACGTCGACCCCATAAAGTATATATATTCTTGATCAGCATCAACAGCCAAGTCGATATCGCGATGTCTGTCGGTCCGTCCGTCTGTCCGTCTGTCCTCACCAAGTTTGATTCGGATCGAACAACTATAGCCTATAGCTCCCATAGGACAAACAGGTTGAAACTTTGTGATTTATATGGTTAAATGCTCACTAGCATGAGTACGGGGTCTTTTACATTCGGTTCGCTCGACTGTAGCCTTTATTTTATATATTTTAAATTCAATGATACAATTCGCAATTCGTCGGGCCAATCAACCATTTAACTGTGGGCTGAAAATGTGCCATAAAATGGAAGGGATACATTCAGGCCACTTACAATTCAAGTAATTCATTCAAGTGATTCACTGTTTATCCATTTAACGAGCATAAATTGCCTAGGTTAAGTCATAAGCAAACCAAAAAAAGGTGTCCAATTTGCTGGCCAAGTTAAGGACCCCTTCTTTCCTGGGGAGTAGACAGGGGGGGTAAGGAAACGGTCTCTAAACAAATTCATATGTCGAAATTGAGGAGTTATAAAATACAATTTTTATTGGCAAGAGCATAAAATGTGCCCCAAGCTAAATAATATCAATAACAACATACGCAAGGCCATCAGACTCGAATAAAATTCAGGGATCAGTGAATAACTGGGTGGAGAGAGGGTAGGGGGGTGAAAAACTGACAAAATGAAAGGAATATAAAATCGAGTAGAGAACTCGGTATTCAGTTGGCCCACAAGCAAATGGCCAACACGTATGTTCCACAGTCCCGACAATACTCAATCCGATCCAATAATAATCGAAAACAATAAAAAGATGATTGTGTGCGTTTAAGTTGACTTTATATGCGCCCAAGGGACAACTGAGGGGTTTAAGGGGGATTCACAAAATATTCCAAGCTTTTTTCGACGGAGGGTGAGGGGGTAAAACTTACCCTTATTCGAGAAATTTTTCAATGTGCCAAGTTTTATACGTACGTACGATTCATAATATTCATAAATGTTCATGTCGTACTCGGTTTAATCTCACGACATTCTTGAGATGGAATATTTATGGAATTACATGTCTCTAGATACATGTGCTCCATTCCACCCGGGAGGTAAGAGCAAAGAAGATACAATTGTGATTGCTGCTAATAACCGGAAGAAAACAAACACACGCTTAACTGCATACATGTAAACGCATTAAGTGTGAGTGTGTGTGTGAGTGAGTGTGTGTGTGTGTGTGTGTTTGAGTGTATGTATTTTTAAAAGGGCATTAATAATGAAGCATTTAAAACACAGACTAAAGGTTATGTCTGTGTGTGTATTTGTGTGTGTGTGTGTGTTTTCTGAGCGTGCAACTCCCCACTTAATTAAAATTTCAGATTTCGAATGCTGGAAATCAAAAGCATACTAACGATACGGCGGGTAAACCTCGGACTCGTTGCCAACTGACCTGAGGCCTATATGAAAAATCAACCAAAGCATCACAGCAATGCTGTTGTTGTTGCCTTGTGTGTGTATTCAGCGCTGATTTTGTTTTTATGACCCGTAAAGCAATATTTTTAAACTGTCCATTCATTCATGGTAATTATACCCTATAAACAGCTAGCGTTAGGGTAGTTTCAACCTACAACAAAATTTACTTTTAAACCAGTTTCAAATAAGAGGTATCTGCTCGTCCTCCACTCCCCACCAGACATTTTATAGTTGTTGTTTTTGGGTATTTTTATTCATAATAAATTTTTGTTGGTTGGTCGCTGACAATGTTGTGCCGTTGTCTGCATGAGTATATTCGATGGATATTTGGAACTTAAGCATATAAAATACATATATATATAAATTTATATATACATATGTATTATACGCCATGTAATCCCGCCTAACAAATTTACGTTTGCGTTTTTTGTGGTGACTGAAGTACGGAAAAAAACGTAAGTTGTGTAAAATATGCAAGGAGGAGGAGGAGGAGAAAAGAAAGCAGCAACGAATCTGAGAGCAACATCTGCGAAATTATGTCATTTATATGAGCAAACATACTAAAAAATAGATGAAAACACCCATACACAACAATACACACTCCCACATACACACACGCACACTTGGTGAGTGTGGACAAACAGAGAAAGGAAATCTGCAGAATGTTCACAGCTCAGCAAAGCAGAGACAGAGTCAAGGCGGATAAAAGTTTAGATAGATAGCTCTATGTGAGCTTGTCTGTGTGTGTTACTGGAGGACAACTAAAATTTGAATTCCCTTCCAACGAGACCAAATAACATCTATTTAGCTTCTTAAAAGTTAGTTGCAAAATGTTTTATGTTTATATTGCGGCATTTTACAATAAATTTGCCAGCAAACAACGAGAGAAAACAAACTCTTATCTGTCTCTGCTATCTTTATCTTCATATGTATCTGTATCTGTGTATCTGTATCTGACTGGCTGCCTTCATTTGTTTCTTGCAGGCAATTTTGTGCTACTGTGGCGCCGTGGCACAAATGTTCTTACCGCCTCGAACATCATGGTAACAAGGGATGACCGCGTAAGACTGATAGATGGATATAATTTAGAGATATCTGATTTGGAGCCACAAGATGCCGGGGATTATGTTTGTCAAATCAGTGACAAAATAAATCGTGATCAAGTGCACACTGTTGAGATTTTGGGTGAGTATATATGTAGTATATGTTGACATATTTGCACAGTATTAAATCTACAAGTTTGATGACAAAATTTTGACGAAATCATCATAAATTCATCAGATTAACAAAACGCCTCTGTCTCTCTACACTTAAGTAAAGTAAAGTTTTTTTACGTTTTATAACAAATTGATATTTGTGCTCTTGGGTTATTCCTACCAATCGGTCTCTATCAATTATTCACCAATTCTCTCACCTACAGTGCCTCCCAGTGTTCGTGCCATACCCACATCCGGTCAACTGCAGGCCCGCAAAGGGGGACCCATTACGCTGGAGTGCAAGGGATCTGGTAATCCGGTGCCATCCATTTACTGGACCAAAAAGGTTTGTTTTAACCAATTCAGCCAAAAGCCTATTCACTTTACACCTACATTTAGTTAGCTGTCAGTTTAAAGTTTTTAAATTTTCTATCATTTAATTGAATTAATTATTTATGCTATTTTGCTATTTTGTTTCTTTATGTTAATTTCAATGGCGTTTTAGAGCAGTTTTCTCAAAAGTTCACGGAAAAGTGGACAGAATTAAGCGGAACGCTTGTTCAAAGACTTTTTAAGCACTTTTCCCCATTGAATTTTACTTTCAAATTAAGTTTTTAGTTGACAGAAAATATCTCAGATTCTCGGTCATTAACAGAATTTGCGCGTCCTCAGTCTTTTTTACAGAAAAAAACTTTTATAATTAATTAAGTAAACTTTGGGGAACAGTTTTGGCCCCACAAAAATGAAAAGCGCTTAAATCATATACGAAATATTTGAGGAATTATTTTTAAATTTAAAATTATTTTTAATTTATTTGTTTAAAAGACAACTCAGCAGTTTTCTCTAAGAAGATAATGGTTGGGACTGTATTATGACTAAGTAAACAAGTCTGTGATTAAATTCAAGTTGTTAATCAACTTTTGCATACATCATCGACTACTTTACCCACAAACTGAGCACATTTTGAGTAGATTTCAAATATGTTTGAGTACCCAAAATACTCAATGCACTGGATATTGACCAGTTTGTTTCTCATGCTCATTCATACCGAATCCCTGTCAACAGCAGGTAATACCTGTGCTAACTGCCAAGATTGCAGGTGAGACTGTGTGTGTATGTGTGTGCGTATAAGTAATTCAGGTCAGTTTGTAATTAATGCCATTCATAGATACACAAATACTTTATCTGAACTTAACTGTAGGAAATTGTTGAAAATGACCTCGTAACTTTCTCGAGAGTAAAAGAGTTTTTGGCAGATTTTCAATGGATTTTCGGTGCCAAAATGTGCTAGTATGTGTGTGTGTGTATGTTTGGGTGTGTCTATGGGCGTAACTGTGTATATGGGCGTGTCTGTGAGTGTCTGGGAAAATGACTACCGTTTTGGTATGCACATTTTTCGTTTGCCTTACTGCACTTTGGCGCATTTGACATTTCCGTTCGATTTGTTTGCTTGCTTTGCACTTGACATCGGCAAATCTCAACCGTTCCGTCTGTCAGTCTTTCAGTCTGTCTCCCTGACTGTCTCTCTGGCTGTCTCCTTGTCTGTTTGCTAGTCTGTCATGTGTTTGAGGCAGTCGTCGTGAAGGCTCTTTATGTAGATACATCGGCAAGTCGCTGCAAAGTTGTATGTCATTTCATTTCGATTCAATCTACTCCCCATTTCCGTAACCTCAACACGACCCTCACCTGTACGGTTGCACTTGCCACACCTGCAGCACCTACTGCACCCTTTGCAACTTTGGATATTTAGTTTGTTTTTGGAGCACACGTCAACACATGTCCCCTTGTGTGTCACTTGGCCCCAACCCGAGTTGTCAAAGACAGAGAAAGACGACGCGTTCAGCCAAGAACTAGAAGACAGAAGAGAGTAGATTCAGGAGCCAGAAGCCAAGAGCCAAAAGCTGACTTGCTACAACCGTGTCCGAGACTTGATTTGCTCCTCTTTCTACCATTCTATCATTTACTATATATGACAGTCTGGAATGCTCCGTTTCCCTGCAATATCCTACACTGTGTTTACATACAGTTTTGTACCAGTTTTGTTGGCCAGGTTAACTTTTGCACTGCGTATTTCAACTTAAAAGATCTTTGTTTTTCTTCTTATTTTCTTTACTTTCTTTTTCTATTTTCTTCTTCTTTTTTGTAGTTCATTTTTTGCCAAGTGCATTTGACTGTTGACATTTACATTGACTTTACATTTATTGACTGTTGCATTGCAAATCCTTCCTTTATTGGAACTTAATTTACAAGTTTCACAATTTTATTTTCATCCTCAGAGCGGCACTGGTAAATCTACAGCTCGTATTGGTGATGGACCTATTCTTACCCTGGACAAACTGGAGCGACAACAGGCAGGAGTCTATCAATGCACCGCAGACAATGGAGTCGGTGATCCAGTTACCGTCGATATGAGACTCGATGTGCTTTGTGAGTACATGATTTGACATAATGATTTCTTGTAAAAAATGACAGTTTAACGGGGGTTTAGTAAAAGATACAATTGAAGTTAAGGAAGCTGTAGTTTGTGGGATAATTGTGCTCAGATTTCTTGCCATGAGAACCAATTAAATCGTTGAAAAAATAGTCTAAAAGGTGGAAAAAAGCACTATTACACTCCTCTTAAACAAAACTGGTTTAAAACTCAGCTAGTAAATTTATTTATTTATATTATTCTAATCTAAAGATAAAGTAATCATTTTAAGACTAAGCTCAGTCCACAGTTGGCTTATACACATCATATTTTATACAATTATTTTAACTTGAATGTAAAACTTTGTCTGCATTTTCATGAAATCTCTCAACCTGATGACAAAACCTGCGCTCTCATGGATGCGGCATGTCCTGTGACTGATGCGGCAACCATTTAACTTATTGTCATTGTCCCTGCCACTCTACGCTTGTATTTGTGTAACTGTGTGTGTGTGTGTGTGTGTTTGTGTGCGTGACACGCACAGATCCGCCGGATATTCAAGTGGAAAAATCATGGATACACTCGGGCGAAGGATTTGAGGCGAAACTCGTTTGCATTGTTTACGCTGATCCAGTCGCAACGGTTTGTAACGTTCCCTTTTCCCTGTTCTCGCTCCCTTTTTCCATTTTCCATTTAACATTTTCCAGTTTTCAGTTTCTTGTTTGTTTGAAATGTTTTAAATGCTTCGTTATTGTTGCATTGTACACAAGCAGTTTCCATATATATGTATGTATTTTTATATTGTTTTTGTTTTTGTTATTGTTTTTGTTTCTGTTTTGTGCCTTTGTTGTTGCTTTTTAGAATATTATTATGAAATCGCTGTGTGGTTTATGCAACGAGCTGCTTTTCAGGTCACTTCATCCTGTTTTTCAAACTTCTTTTATTCCATTTCAGTATCTGTATCTGTATTTGTGTGTTTGTATCTGTATCTGCATCTGCATCTGCAGTTGTATCTGCATTTGCATCTGTAGCTTTAGCCTGCCTCTGCCACTGCCTCTATCTCTGTCTCTGTCTCTATCTATATCTTTATCTCTATCTCCGTCTCTGTATTTGTTTCATTTTCCTTTTTTACTAGTTTTTTACTTTTCTGCCTTTCAATTGCTTTGGCTTTGCCTTTAGCTCTGTCTCTTTAGTTGGTAATTTAATGCCTCGCTTTGTTTTTGTTATTTTTATTTGGCCCAGTTTTGGCCATGGCATGAATTTCAGTTAAGTTGAGTCCAAAGTGTTTTTTACTGCCACTCAATTGAGACTAACAACGTGGCAACATCTTCAACTTTTTTCCAGGTGTCATGGTATCAAAACTCATTCCCCATTCAGACAACCGATAGGCGAATTATGAACACCAGAGCCAATCGACACACTCTGACCATACGACACATCCAACAGGAGGACTTTGGCAACTACAGGTAAGTTGTACCAGGTGAATCGATTGAACTGCCCTGAAGGTGGGACAACTAGAGACAACTGTAAACCGTTGCAACTTTTTAGTGCAACGTTGATTTAGTCAATTTGGCAACTTTTGCCACAACTTATTTCACTTTTAGCCAATCTACAACTAACCTGGCCAAATACAAAAGTTAGAGGCTGTATTGTCTGTATATAGTTGTGTTATATATATATGTGTTGGGCGTGGTTTGCAGCATGTTCTGGCCATTATGTCGGCAAACAAGTTTTCCACATCAATGTCAATCTGTCTGCAACATATTAAAGGAGCGGAAGTTTCGCCATGTTGACACAACATTTCAGGCACAAAGTTTTTGTTTTAGTTTGGCCAGCGAGCATGTAGGACAACAACGAGCCATTCATTGGCCACCCGCCCCCTGCCACCTGTCCCCTCCGTATCTCCCCTTTCCTCCCCACCTACCACACGCCCCTTTCAGCCTGCCACTGTGGCGATTGGCGAGTGGCTTTTGGACGGTACGTGCTTGGATTAGCTTAGTTCCTATTCGGATCAGCAAAATGTCGACGGCTTCTTGCCACAACTCCCCAGGGAGTTGTCTATCAATGCCAAAAGTTCACTGCGTCGGTGGCATCCGCACCACAAAATGCGGCATAGTCCTCAAAACACCACTATACGACACGTTTCAGTGCAAAAATAGACGAAACTTTTATTAATTAAATTCTAAAATACATGCAAAAAGCTGTGATCTGTATCTGTATCTGTAACTGCAGCTAATGAATCTTCATCTCCTTTCTTACAGCTGTGTAGCCGACAATTCTTTGGGACGCTCTCGCAAGTACATGGAGCTATCGGGACGACCAGGACCAGCTGAATTCTACTCTCCCAAATGGGGACGCTCCTCGGATAGCTACAATCTGACATGGAAAATTGACAGCTACCCGCCGTTGGAGGAAGTGCGTCTACTCTATCGACGAGTGCTGGTAAGTAATCGATCCGAGTACTCAAAACTCTCAGTTCTATACAGAAAAATAACAATGTAAACAATGCAAACTGCTTCAGGAGCTAAAGTCTAGACTAAAGTTAAAAGCTCAATTTCTGTGTACTCAACCGCATTTCGCATTGGTCCGTGACAACTTTGTTGGTTAATCCGTTGCGAACGTAACTCAATATGTTACCAAAGAATCAACTGAATTGTGAACACTAATGAAGCACGTGATTCCAATTAAATCGACAGAAAATATAAAAAGTAAAGAAAATGAGGAAAATTCTCTTATGTAAAAACGAATCAAAAGTTTAAAAGAAAAATAATTATATTCTTGACTTTTGAATGGAATACTTCTTCCTACATTTTTCATCATCTGTCTGAGTTGTGCGGTTTTGTGTTGAGCTAAAAACAAAATTTCTATTAATTCCAGTCCGATGTTTGGCTAAGCCTCGTAATGAGCATTAAATCACAATCTAATTAATTTAATGAGTTATCACTGACTGTGACGCCTGTGAACTTTATCGAGAAGTCACTAATTTGTTTTGGTTTCTTCTGGCAACGAGTCTTAAGTCCTAAGTCCTAAGCCTGAGTAAAGACAGGCTGTCAGGCACAGGCACAGAGGGCAAAAAAAAAAGAAAAAAAATAATTGCCAGACATAAGCGCTCACATTTCATTCAGTTTTTCTTTCATTTTCCACTTCTTCTTCTCTTCTCTTTCTTTTCTCCCCTATCTAGATGAACGACACATTCCAGCAACCGGGAAGATGGCATGATTTTATACTAACACCGGAACATCGTCCAGCCACGGAGCCCCTAACACATATCATGTCGTACACCATTAAACATCTGCATCCAGGTGCTTACTACGAGGCGATTGTTCAGGCCAAGAACCGTTATGGGTGGAACGAGGTGAGTAGTGGGGGAGTAGGAGAGGGAAAAACTTTTCCGATTCATAGATAAATCAATGCATCTTGACTGAGTTCGACACTTTGTCTAAATGCCAACCTGAAACTGTCTGAGTGTCTGAATACGTGTGACTGCGTGTCTATGTGGCTGGGGATATGGGAAATGGGACATGGGACGTATACTTAATCTTTATTTTGTGCTATTCTACTTAAAATTTATCCGTGTTTTTTTTTTCTATCGCCCCCTCCCCGCAGGTCAGCGATATATTTCAATTTATTGTCGCCAGCAACAGCATGGACATTGCCCCCGAGGATGCCGAGGTGGTGGCCAGCTCCAAGTCGCGCAGCAACAGTGGTGCCATCAGCAGCCTACAGAGCGTTTTGCCCCACTGTCTTCTGCTCCATGGTGGTCTGCTATTGGCCTTTGTCTTGCGTAATAGCCAATTCAACAGACTGCGACTTGGCTTGGGGTAAGAAAACTCACACAAACACAAACTCAACCAGCAGACGGGATGGGAAAAAGAGAGAGTCTTATAAAGTCACATGTGTATTTGGAAGTTGCCTTAAAGTGCTAACCAAAACAGCCAAGAGACAACGACTTGTAAACTATCCAGACAGCTTATAGAGAGATCTCCCTCACAGTCAGTCTGGCTTTGATTCATACTTTGTTTTTAACTTTCACCCAATGTTCCAATGTCCCAAGAGTCCCAATAGTCCGACAGCAAAGCAACCAAAGATAAATAAATAAATAGATTTTTAAACAAATGAATGTAAAAATTATGCAAAAAATCCAATAATAATCCACAATGTAAATAATTTTTCAAGCCTATTGTCACCGATTTAATTAGCATTTAAAACAACAGCAGAAAAATAGTGAACTAAAATGGTAATAATACTATGATTGCGCCCCTTAATGAAAAATACTAAATCCGAAATACATAAAATGCAATTCCAAACTCCAAATATGAAAGGAATTATCCATGGTTAGCCATGGGTAAATCCACTCGAAGTAGGTCATGTAAATATACATTAGATATTTGAATGTGAATTACATTTTACTCGTACTTTATAAAATAAATATAAAAATAATACTAAAAATTAAAACTACACCGCGTAAATAATAAATGTATGTAAATTAAGCAAACATTCTATAGTGATATTATTTAGTTTAAAATGGAATCAAATCATAAAAAAAAACTACTGAAAAATTCTACAAAAAAAAATACCAAAAAAAAAATTTATGAATAGCAAACGGAACACCCTGTAAAATGTTAGTTGTAAGTTGTAATTTCCATAATTCTGTTTTTGTTTCTGTTTCTATTTTTGTTTTCCATTTGATTTAGTATTTTTCGATTGTTTTGTTTTTAAGTTTTTTTTTCGCTCAGTTTAGTATTAAGTGCACCAAAAACATCAATTTAGTATAAAAAGTTTCAATGTAAATTAGAATTTAAGCAAACATGTTGTACCACCAATAGCAATGAACTCTACGATAAAGTAAACCATAAAGCATATTATCGAAATACTAAATAAATACCAAAAATACATAAGTGTGCATTTTTTGCAGTTTGCAATTAACAGTCAGTATATATATATAGTATATATATATAGTATATATAGTATATATATATTAACTTACCATTAGTCGATGTTCATGCCACAGGACACGCATCGACATGTCTGTCTGTCTGTCCGTCTGAGCATAGTTTTTATCAGCTTTTGCACCCTAAACACAGATCGTATATACTTGTATATTGTTCAGTTTCATGAAGCTATATATATTTATATCTATATTAATTAAAGGCCAAGATAATGTTCGTGCCAGAAGTACATGGAACACACACACACACATGTGTAATCTTCTGTGTAGTTGTACTTCTATAAAAAATAGTCGCAAATGAAACGATTAATATCGTTATAAATATGTGTGTACGTGTGTGTATAATTCGTTGCCACTTGTGAGCATTACTACAGATACAAATACAGACAAAGCTATAGATACATCAACTTCAGATACAAATTACAGATACAGACAACAGATACAGATACAAAATAGAAGATAAAGATAAAGATACGTACGTGTACTTGCAGTAACGGTTTAATAAAAGAAACTAAACATTTTTTAATTAGACTGCATAAACTGCAAACCAAAAACAAAATACATAAAACACTTGACATAAAACACATTTATCGATTTATCGAATAGCAATTTCGAGTTATGTGACTCGTTTCAGAGCATTAAACGATCGGTTATGCCATTGCTAATCATAATATATAAATATATATATATATGTACTTACCAAAATACACTAATTACCATCTAGTTCTATGCTAATGACGGTGGTTTTTGCATTGTATAAGACACATTAACGATAACGAAACAAAAATCTCTAAATTATTCAAATACAAAATAAAGCATTAGATGTAAAATAAACTTAAATTCGTGTTTTATTTATCAAATGAAAAATATACTTTAAAGTATATTTAGGATAAGGTACTCCAAAGACCGGTAAGTATTTCTTTGTCTTGGGAGAGTTTTTCCTGGATTTTTAATAAATTTTATTAATATTCTTCAGTTCATTTAAACATATGCAAATATTTTCAGTTTGCTTTCCACAAAAACTTGTTTAGCCTTGTCAGTAGAAGAAAAGATTTATCTGAGCACGAGTATCAACTGATTTTACACGAAGTGAAGCTACAGAATTTCAACTAGTTAACAAGTGTTGCAAGTTTAATTGGTCCAAATGCCGGATATGTAACGTGGCAGTCTTACAAACCAGGACAAACTTTTATCAGAATTTACAAGTGAGTTTTAAATATCATCGATAAGGTCTCAACTCAACCAGCAGCCCACAGTTCAGTATCCTTTCAGTTAAGTATAGAACTAACGACATTACCTCGAGCAGTTTTAAGCTTCTTTGGCCAAACACAGTCAGTGACTAAGTGAGTGAGTGAGTGAGTGAGGTGCTATGTGTGAGAGGGAGAGAGGGAGGGAGAGTGGACACCGCATACGTGCCCGGTTTAAATTATAAAAACTTTTGCATTTCCTAAAAGTTTATGCATGAAATTTTATAGAGCGCACAACTACTTGAGCTCCGTTTTTATAGAAATGCATTAAAACGCCGAGCAAATAAAGGCCGTCGAGGTCCCAATGAACCCATACACACAAACACACACACACACACACACACACACGCACACCCGGAAATTTCAACTATTGCAAGTTGGAGCAGAGGCAGCAGTGTTTTTGCCACTTTCTATGAAGGTATTTGCATAGAACAAGTGCGCCACATCGATGTGACGCCTCCCTGCCACTCCCCCTTTGCTCTCTCTAACACTTTGTGTGAGTGGGTGTGGCAATGGGCGCCACACTTGACACAAGTTTGTGCACAATTCAAACTTAGTGACCATTATGCATGCAAGTCTCAATATATTTCACATGAATTTTAATGAAATTTTTCAATGTATGCAGCAATGCGGGGTGTCACCTACCCCCTTCCCCACCCCTTCTTCTTCCTCTTCTTTACTTTTGTCATTTTCAGTGTTTTCATTTTAGCTTTTTATAGCACTTTTAGCTATTTTTAATATGCAAATGCAAGAAAATTGTATGAAATGTTATTAGATATAAATCTAAAAATTAGTTTGTTATTTTAATGCTATTCAAATAGATCTAAAAGTGGGATTTTGTGCTTAGCGAATGTAGAATTAACCAGTTGAATTGTTAGGCAAAAAGAACGCTTATACCCATTTGAATAGTTATAGTAAGATTTGGGAGGACAGATTTATCTCCCCCTCAGACTTAATGACTTAAAGACATGAAACTTATATTCTATATATTTGCTGACTCTGATGTCCAACAAATCATTTATATACCATTTTGAACTCAGTAGGATTAGGCCTAGCCTATATCACATAATTTAGCTAATTTATGGGCATTTAAAGATTGAAAATATATTTAAATTATTAAAATTTCGTATTCAAAATGAATTAGAGCGATGCACAGCAACTTATACGTTGAGACCAATTTTATTTAATTTTCCATTTTCTAACACTTTAGGTAAAATAAAATATTTCACTCAATCTAAGCGCTAGTAAATTTGGCTACTTTTAGCTTTAACGGTCTACTATTTTATCGATTTAGCCGTTTTTGGCCTAAGAAATGCCGGCAACACTGCATTGCACATCCGCTGCCGTTTTCCCCGTTGTTGTGTCGTGTCGTGCCGCTGACCAGTGTTGGTTAACGACTTCTGCTTCTGCATCAGTAATTGCCACAGCCGAAAAGTATGTTATGAAAATTTTTCCAAAATCACATAATGCATAATTGCACTGCCACAAAAAGCTGGAGTAAATAGCGAGAGTGGGGAAGGGAAGGGGAGTCAAGGGGACAGTCATTTGGCATGGATGCGAAGAAAACTTTTGGCGCATATTAATTAGCTCGTTTATCATTTGAACACTTTTCTGACAGCCAGCGCGGGACTCCTCAAGCAATGTAAAATTAATTAAGTTGCGCCACAAGCAAACTCTGAGGACATATTCACATTGCTGCCAACAGCAAGCTTGCAACAATAGGAAATCAGAGAGAGAGAGAGAGAGAGAGAGAGAGAGAGAGAGAGAGGCGGGGAGAGAGAGAGAGAGAAAGGGAGAGTGAATGCAGAGAGAAATCAGAGGGAAAACAGTGAAAACAGAAGGCAAAGCAGAGCAAGAACTGCAGAATGAAATCATAATTAATATTGGTAAAATTGGCAAGGGCAACGCCTTGCACTCGTTGAATGCTGAATGTTAACTGTTAAAACTTGCAACAATTAAAAATTGTACGCATTGTGTGTGTGTATGAATGAGAGAGAGAGAGAGAGAGAGTGAGAGAGAGTGTGTTGCTTTTTCTTGGTTTCCTTTCCTCATTTTGGTCTCCGGTGTGCCAAGTGACTGACAGGCGGACAAACGAAATAGCAGACAGACGGACAGAGGGACGAATGGACTGAAGGACAGACGAGCAGGCGACAAGGCGAGTGCGATTCAAACTTTTATAATTAAAATTTTGCATTTTGGTTCATTCTTTTTTTTTTTTGTTTTTCATCTTCATTTTCTTCGTTTCTTTGGCTAGCAATGAAAAAGTAAATGCAAGCAAATCATAAAGCTACATGAAAGAAAAACTTTGAGAGCCAAGTGCGAATTAAATTAATTTTCAACTGATTTGATATTTCGAAAACTGTGCAAAAGTTTTTGCTCTAAAAAGTGCGATAAACGCGGAATTGGGAGAAAATAAAATAAAAGAGAAAGAGAGAATGAGAGAAAGAGGAAGAGTGACTTTTCTTCAAAGTGTTAAAGAAGAATTGCATTCTGGGTACAATATAAAAAAAGTAAAAAAATCCAGTCCAGTCAGTCGACTGTAAACGACCCCGTACTCATTCCAGGTCCCCTTTTTCCCATACAAATAAGCAACTTTTCCCATACAAATAGACATTTTTTGACCAATTAGGCTAATATACTCGTTCTTGCAACATAATAAAAAGTTAATCATAATTCAGTTTCTATTAAGAAGAAATACTATTTTATAAAAAAAGGAGCTAAAAACAGCTTTATGTGCACAAGAGTTTATTATTAATTAAAGAGGAAAGTCACTTACCGCTTAATATTTTCCAGTTTTGAAACTGAACTGAAACAGAAATAAAAAAATTCAATTATAAAATAAATCTAATAAAGTTATTACTTTATAAAAACAATCAGAAATAATAAAATATGGTCAATGAAATAATCGTAACATTAAATTAAAAGTACGAGTAACGGGTATAATTAGTTTCAAGTTAAGGTTTCTGTTTAGTTTGGACTATAAAACACTCACATCTTAGAATTGATGAATAAGAAATTTGTGTCACTGCATTATGTATTACTTTTATTTCAAGCACTTCACTCATTTCACTTTCACTTCATTTTACTTGACTTTCACTTTTTTGTGAAAACTACGGGATCATAAGCCTGATAGGAGATACAGGGCAGACACATTAAAAAAAAAAAAAAAAGGAAAACACATTTAGTGATATTCCACTACGATTAAACTGCACTTTACAATGCAATTTTACACTGCACAACACTTTTCACTACACTTTTATACTGCATTCCACATTATAACACTACACTTTTTACACTGCACTTTATATACTTTTACACTGCACTTTAACACTGCTTTCCAGATTTATGCTACTGACTCTGACTCTGCTGATCCATTTTAGAAAATATCACAACAACAAAAATAAAAAAAAATTAAGAGCAGCTTTGCACTTTTTTCTTTTTTGTTATTGTAGTGAAAAAATATATTTGCCGCCTTTTAATTCACTACAAAACACTGACACACTGCATTTATACACTGCACTTTTACACTGCACAACACTTTTTCACTTCACTTTTATTCTGCATTCTACATTTTAACACTGCACTTCACTACACTTTTGCACTGCACTTTTCATTTGCCGCCGGCATAAATTGATTTTATTACAATAAACACAATTGCCTTCCATACTTTTAGGCTGCGAGATAAATCAAAAAAAAAATTTGCACATTCACTTCACACCATTTCACTTGATTTGCTGCGTCACACAAAAAAAACAACAACACTTGGCCTGGCCTAAGAGACGCGCGCTTTACATATTCTAAGCGAAGAGCGAGCGAACGAACGTAATTAAAAGAGAAGCCGGCACGACGCGTCCCGACGCTACGCATGCATTCTGCTGCACATGTAAGAGAGCGAGCGTAAGAGTTTACAACAACAACGTTGACCGACGACGACCAAGAGAGCAAAGAAAGTGGCGCACAAAAGATAATGCGTTGGAGTTAGAGTGGGAGAGAGTGAAAAAATATGACGAAATGCGCGCAAAACGTGGGCCGCCACCAGGGGCTCCGCTAATTGAAAAATTTTCAAACGTTAATAAAAGTAGTTAATTCATTACAACTTACAAGTTTTTCATATGCATATTGTGCACAGGACAACGCTCTTTCGTTTGATACACTTTTTAAGCCGATTGGACCGAAATTATTTAATTTTTCACGCTCGTAACACGGAGCACATAATCAGGCGTGCCGAAAAAACCGATGCGCAAAAGGAACTAAACGATTAGCGAATATCAATTATCGATTAACGAACTTGAACGTTCTCACGCTGAAAGCTTTTAATATCGAACTGAGCTTATCGGAGCTGAGCTTTTGCGCTAACGGAGAATATTAGAAAGCTATTGGCATATAATAATAGGTAATTAAGCAACTAAAACAGGAAAACCGAATTGTTATTAAAAGTAAATTAAAATTAATATAAACTGATTATTATTAGCATAATTATTTTATGTAGTATAAAACAGAGTAGTGTAATAAAGAGAGTAAAATATTTTTTGGGTATTTATTATTTTGTTTACTTTATTTGTTCTACGAGTTTAATTGAGATCGGTCGATGAAAACTAAATTGCGTCTAAATGTAATGGAAGTTTATATTTGTGAAATGATCTGAACACAAGTCGGCCACGCCTACTTCTACCTGTTATGTACATTTCGCTGCAGACAAACTTGATAGACCCCTCCACTCTTTTCTAAAGTACAGGGTATAAAAAGAAATGTGAAAAAAGGATTGAAAGTAAAGGATGAAACGAGATAGATATCAAAAAAAGGAGATGCAGAGATACAGCTTAACTGATGTGATAGACGCTCAAAAGTAGCGTGAGATGTAGACGAGTTCGTACAGACACATAGAGAGAGGCAGAGAGAGAGCGCGAGAGAGAGATGGATAGAGACAGGGGCAGAATGAGAGCGTATCGACTTCTCCGTGAGATAACGCGTACACAGCCTAGGGGTCAAATAGACTGGCAATAATTCAGTTCAATTTAAAAGCATCGACCCAGAGTGGCCAAAACAAGGCTAAAACTTTTGGCAGAAGAAGGGCAAGAGGGGGGATGTCTGGGTAACAGCAAAAGGGCAATACGATGGCCAAATAAATTTACATAATTCTTCAGTCTAAAACAGGAGTAGCAGCAGCAGCAGCAGGCGGAGGAGTGGAGTGAGGGTGAAGGAAGAGCTCTGATATTTATGGGTGCAGCTTAATGACGGTTTAAAATGTTGTGCGTTGAGGCAGCAAAGATCTCTCTACAGTTCTCGGAACGAATGGTAAAAGAAATGAAAATAAACCACACACAGCAGGAGCAAGCATTATGCTAAAACAAATCTACATAATTTAGGAGTAGCAGCCTACCAATAACAGCAACAACAACAGCAACAACAACAACAAATGAGGGATACGTCTGTCATTCGAGGCACAAATCAAAAAGCGTCCTTCTTCAAGTTTCAAGCAAATTGTTTGCGGATGTTAAGAAAAATTTGTACATCAATCGATTTTGTTTGATTCGCCGCCAGACAGTCAGCAATTGGACCAAGTTTGGTTAACGGTGTTGGCCACACAAGATTTACATAATTCATAGCGTTAGATTGAGTACTTGGGTCGTTCCACGAAGGTCCTTTTCCTCCCTTTTTCCCTGCTGATGACCCACAGTAAGTCATTCCGCACAGACATTGCGGTAAATGTTTGGAAAATTGGATGAAAGCAAAAGAAAAACTCAAACGCAAACACTTTTACTTTTCCTTAGTTAAAGCTTGACCAATTAAAATTTTAATATATTAATCTTAAGACGGCATTCGTATTGTTCCCTGACTGAGCAAAAAAAAAGGTAGAAAAAAAAGTTGAAAACAATTTGGCATTCACACTGTTGCGCAGATCTGTATTATGCTCAAGTCATTTTGATAAAACGTGTAGGAAAAACAGGAACTGAGTAAGAAATATATATATAGAGTAAGATATGTATATATATAGGTATAACTGAAGACCTCGCGTCTCTACGATTTTCCGACTTTTCACGACGACAGCAAAGTTCAGGCTGAACTGAACAAAAGTTTATCTCGCACTTTGTTTTCCACGCACAAAGACAGAAGTGGGCTGTGGTGGGTGTGGGCGGGGCTAAGATGGGATTGGGCATTGGGCGGAGAAGGCTGTAATCGTTGCATAAAATTCAGCGCAGGATTAAGTGACGTTGCGGTCTTGGGATAAAACAATGAGCTTCATGTGGAACCAACCAGGTAAAAAGCTGCCAGCTTCGAACAGAAGCGCACTAAGCGTTTTCTTTTCATTAATATAAATGCCTTAAAGTTGGCTCAGTTGGGAGTGGTAAGGGGAGCAAAGGGTGAGCAAGGGGAGAGGAAGGACAAGCTAGAGAAAGTGTGAGAGAGAGACGAGACGAGCTCAAACAAAAGCCAAGACCTTCTATTTTGTCCAAGATGCTTACACTGAATGCGGGCTAATCCTTCAAGTTTTAACTTTATCCCAGAGTTGGCCTCCATCTTCAACGCCCCCGACTTTGTAGGACTTACATATACATCTATACATCTATACATCTATACTATATATATATATTTTTAAACCTCATGCAAAATTATTTACTGCAGTGCAAATGACGCGAACTGTGTGGCTTTGTGGTTTTTCATAATTTACGTGACTCCGTTGCCTTCCCCCTGATCCCCGCTCCCGCTCCCGCTCTCTCCCACCAACACTTCACTACTTAGTCTAAAGTACGTCACGCTCGCTTCCGCGCCTTTGCCTGTGTGGTGCACATTTGGCACCATGTTGCATGCCGTTCACCTGCCGTTCACCCACCTGTCGCCTCTCACCTCTCCTTAGCTCCTAAAGCCAAAAAGTTGACCAATGGCTGCTTATCAGGCGAGAACATGTTTCTACGGAATTTCATTAGGCTTTAACCCCGGCCTCCTTTCCGCACGCCCCTCTGCTCTATCGCCGTTATTGCCTAATGTCCGGTTGTTGGCCCTTTTATTTTTTATTATTGCCTTGTCGTTGTTATTTGTCGCAACGTTGGCCATGGCCGCTAATGGCGTTACTTCGTTAGTCGTGCGATAAGATTTTCCCAACTGCCAATTGAGCCAAAAAACATATCTGGTTTAACCCATACAAGGCCATTGTTTTACTCTTTAAAGATCACATGTCAAATTCTCGCATTGCCCACAAACATGAAACAAATTCAAATAAATATGAAAATCTTGTTTCAATTATTGTCCGTGTTATTTGGTTATTTTCCAGGGTATGTAATTAAAATTCCTTATTAATTACTTGAATGGGTTTTAAGACCCTGTACTCTGAAAAAGAGTAGAGGGGTCTATTGGGTTTGTCTGAAGCGGAATGTGCGTAACAGGTAGAGGGAGGCTTCTCCGACCCCATAAAGTATATATATTCTTGATCAGCATCAACAGACGAGACGATATAGTGATGACCGTCTGTCCGTCCGTACGTATAAACACCTAGATCTCAGAGACTATTAGAGCTAGATCCACCAAATTTGGAAAGAATGTCCGTCTGCTTCACAAGCAGATCAGCTTTATTAAATATCTTTGCCACGCCCCAACCGCCCCGCAAATTGTAAAAAACAATTTTCACATCACCATAACTTGAAAACGACTAGAGCTAGAGAGACCAAATTCACACATTATGCGTGTGGTGCCATTATAGTTATCCTTACCAAGTTTGTTTCAGATCGAACAACTATTGTCCATAGCTCCCAAAGTACGAATCGGTCGAAAATTGGTGATTTGTATGGAAACATGAAGTTTTAGTTGAGCGATTACAACCAAACTAACACATTATGTGTATTGTACCATTATAACTATCCTCACAAAGTTTGGTCCAGATCGGACAACTATAGCCTATAGCTCCCATACGACAAATCGGTCGCAAACGGGTGATTTAATGGAAAACGCGCATTAGAAAGAGTACGGGGTCTTTTACAGTCGGCTCGTTCGACTGTATCCTTTCTTAGTTGTTTTTACTGTTATTTTAATAATGGATTCTTCTTTGCGCATTTGTAATGCGGAACTTCATGAGTGGAATTTCTGTATTAAATCATATCAATAAAATTCATTTGTTTGTGGAATTTGTATTATTTACAATTACTTAATTATTTGCTCATTTATTAATGGGAAGGTTTTACTATAAAGTAACGCGGATTAAGTTAATTTAGTTTTTAAAGGGTTTCTATAGAAACTTTCTAGAGCTAAAGATAAAGTTTCCCGTTGTTAATTGTAACTTTAAGTTAATTCCTCTCCATTTCCCTCTACAAACTGTTGCCGATCTGTTCATGTTTTACCAGCTCAGTTGTGATACTGTTGACATATACACAATACTACATATTCAAGGTTATCGCTTTATGCTAATTGCCGGTTTCGAGTACAAACAAAGTACATGAATGCGTTGGGTGTCTTGTAATTGCCGTGTATACAATGTTGAAGAGCCGTTACTCAATCAATGCCGCATGCATGGCCGCTTGTCACGAGAGAATCTAATTCGAATTAAAGTTCAGCGAAGCGCTTACACAATCCAATCGCATAAAAGTCAAAGGATATGTAGCTGCTTTAGGCCTCAAAGGCTCTCACTCTCTCTCTCTCTCTCTCTCGCTTTCAGAGACCCAGTCGCATTCCAAGGCACGTTTGCCAACAGCTCACGTCTGACGCTAGCGACTGTCGCACGCAACTGTCACGGCACGAAGGGCTGTGACTCCCTCTAGCTCCCCTCCTTTCATGCCCCCCTACTTCCCTCGCCTTACCCCTCTCTTTGTAGGCGATTCTACAAGGCAGTTGAAGCCGCAATCATTCACATTTAAATTAACATTTCCCGGCGACGATTATCCTAATTTGGAACTAGCCGACTCAGTCAGAGCCGGCATACACACACACACACAAACACAAACACATGTCTGTGTTAGCCAAAATATAAAATGTTGGTAAATTTGCATTAGGTGCTTCACATTTGTTTGAATAAAATTTCGTGTAGTTGCCATTTTTTCAGAGCACACGCGAATTTTGTATACTCGTATTATATGGAAATTAAAATAAACGAAATTAATCAAATTAGCATTTCATACAAATAGCAAAACATTAGCCAACCTTATGGTAACAATTTGTTAATGAATGAGTCCTTCAACTACCGAAGGACAACCGAGAGGAGAACCCAACAGGACGAATGAACCTGATTTCAACATTTAAATCCAACTTGAAATTAAATTCCAAAAATTACACAAGAAGAGACAAAAGTCTTGAAGGTTTTTGGATTTGTGCTTTGTGTCGGTCTTAGCCTGGCTATAATTCCTGATGTACGACTCTAGTTAAGGAAGTCCTTCCACTTTTGGCACCATTACGCTTTAACTGCCTTACAAGGTACTGGCAATAAAAATTATTTATTGGCCAAAACTGTTAACCGATGTACTTACACTCGTACTAACGTATACACAGCACGGCAAATTGCTGATTAGAATAGATATACCCGCTAGGGTCATTGCCAGCATTTTTGATGTCTTGCAACAATTTTTCAAAATTTTCAAAATTATAAATAGATTTATTGAGCGGGGTTAAAGGGCAGCAATTTAACGTCTTTATAACTTCTTGTTGAATCTGTTTTACTTAGTTTAAATATATTTTTTAATTTTAACAATATTGCCATACAAAATACTAAATTTTTTTTAGTTTTTATGCTTCATTCAAAAAGTAAACGATTTTTATGAGGAGTTTCATGTGAAAAATGGTTTAAAATCATATTAAATGTTGCATATAGATGCATACAGTGAAGTTCCCTTGGCCGGACAGCCGCGACTCCAGACTTTTTGTCCGCTTAAGGGAGATGTTTGCCTAAGGTAAAGGATTTTGTATGATTTTCATGCTCTTGGGACTGTCAAATTTGTCCGGCTAAGGCAGCTGTCCACCTGAGGGAGCTGTTCGCGAGGAGAGCTTATCACTGTACTCATATTACTTAATTCAAATTTGTATTAATTTTTCAAATATTTGAGACTAAAAAATTAGTTTTAAGGGAAGTAAATCAGAAAACTATATGAAAGATTAAGTAAAATTGGATTTAAATTTATACTAATAATAAATTCATTGAATTTTTTTTAACATTTTTATAACTAACCTTATATTTTTTATTACCGCTTGAATTTTTATTGTTTCACTTTAAATTCTCGTTTTAAATTTATGTTCATTTTGAGTACATATATTTGTCCATTTCCAATACATGCGTCTATTAAAAAAACTTTCAAACAGAGTTTTTAACAAAGCCGCTTTTTCAGGTACCAAATACTGGCAACACTCAAATCCAGGCTTTAATGAAAATCTCTTTCCCTTCAGCATTTTCTACCCATAAACTAAATGGGAAACAAAAGTGGCACACGGTAAATATTCAAACGAGCTCAAATGCATTACCACAAATGAGTGTAAGGACTTACACACATATGTATGTGATTGCTTAGAAACAGGTCAGGAGAGAGAGAGAGAGAGAGGGAGAGAGAGAGAGGGAAGGGGGAATGGCAAAGCATTTAGGCCTCAAAAGTTGACCTGAGTGTAAGAAATTCCGAGTTAAAACGAATTCTGCAAAAATTGTCATCTTCATTTTTAGGAAATTTTCTCGACCTCCATTTTGTTTTGTTGGTGTTTGGCTAAAGTCATGCAGGAAGCGACAAGTATGAATGTGTGTGTGTGGGTGTGTAGAATGTAGAAGCGTACATGCGGAAAACATCGACTCTTTTATTTATTTCGTGAGTTTTTCCTTTTTCTTTTTCAGTTGTGTTAAAACATCAAGTGAAACACTTGACGTTCACTTTTGACTCAATGCAACCCGCATACAAGTATTGTGAGCCAAAACACACAGTTATTCACACAAACACACACAAACACACACACACACACACACACACACACACACACACACACACACGCACACACACACATATATACTCCCACATGTAGCAGTTAAAAGACCAATGATGTCGTCGCCCTTTAACCGGAGATAACTTTAAACAGTTTACTGTAAACGACTGAAAGATACTATGTATGTATCTAAAGATACTTTTTGAAGAAACAATATAATTTTTATATTCAAAATTAATTTAAAAGAAAATTTTTTTTTTTTTTTTTTTTTTTTTTTTTTGTACAGGGTAACTCTTAGGCCTTCCACTTACTGCTCAGAGTGCAGCAGCATGGAAAACTGACTTTTCCAGCGAGACTGAAATGTGTCTCTGTGGTTGTGTTGTATTTCATTTTTTTTTTTTTTTTTTTTTTTTTTTTTTGTTTTTTGTCCCCCAAAAGTGCTGAAAAAGCTCTAGACTGAAAAATTAGCAAATTTATGACATATACTCTCGGGTTTTTATATGCATGTGTGCATATGTATGTGTTTGATGTCTAGTCTAGGCCCATTTGACGAATCTGCCTGGGGCCATAATCGAGATTTTTCTGATGTTCTGTTTCAGTTTCTGTTGCTGTTTTTCATTTTTTTTTGGTTTTTGTTTTCTGTTTTCTGTTTTCGTCTGTCAAAGGCGTCAAAATCAAACTGAGAGGAGACAACAGAGGTGAATGTGAAGTAAATGCCGCTGAAGGTGACAACAGCAGCAACAAATGGACATGTTACGCATACTTAATATGCCAGGGGTTGTCACACACACACACATACATACCGCTACTGACGGGGTAGAGTGTAGTCTGGGGTCAGGGGTCACGTCTGAGAGCTTGTTATGATTTCGTGTTGCCCTTTTTTGTGATTTTATTGTGTGAATATGTGGCACATTATTCATGATTAGCTCGGTTTGTTGCCCTGCGCTTAAAAATATGTGTGTGTGAGTGTGTGGGTTGTTGTACCCAACCCTGGTTTGTTATGCCTTTAGTTCAGCATACAGTATGTTGTGTAAGTATGCCGCCAGTCGTGCGTAATGTTGCCTATTTATCAAGGAGCAGGCAGTTGTGAAACCAATTCGTAGCTTAATTAGGCAAGGCATCTATTGTAGAACTCCAATCCGAACGCTAATGAGGCCAATAACTCAATTGTGGTAAGAGCAGGAGTGGGTAACAACAACAACAACAAACTGTTGGGACACAAATCTAGAAAGTCTTATAACATTTACTCGCCATTTAAATCAAAACTAATGCCCAGACCGAGTTTTATAGGGCACCTGCCGTCCCTTCCCTCTCCCTCTCTACCCCTTCCCTACATTTATCGTATCTTTAGCTAACTGTTTGTATCACTCTGTTAGCCAAGTTGAAAATCATTTCGTTTTAATGACTGACTCCACGCTTCGTATAAACTTTTTAATTACAAACTTCAATTACAATTAACGAGCGGCCAAAGAATCCAAACAAAATGTCCAACATCAAGAGGACCAAGGAACAAGGACTTTGGACCAAGAAGACACTGAGTTTTACTTTCTCTTCTTTACACTCACTATTGGCTACAAACACTTGCATAATTGTCTTGGAAAAACTACAGTCAGGAAAAATAGATTGCTAGGAAAACCTAAGTAGTTGACTCAGCCTTCTATGCAAATAAATTTGCAAAAACAAATACAAACACAAATACAACTACCACTACTACTACCACTACAACTACCACTACTACTACAACTACCACTACCACTACTACTACCACTACCACTACAACTACAAATTCATGTATATTTTGCCAGTTATGTCCATCGGTGATTAAGAATAATAATAATTATAGCCAACTCTGTAGTTTCATTTCACGCCTTTATGCAAGCTATCATTTTCCAGCTTTTCCTTCAGTTTCCTTCGCTTTTCTTAATCTCTGACGTCTGCATTATTAAAAAATATAATGTTGGCCAGCTTAAAGACAACAACAAAAGCAACAATGATAAAGAAAGTAACAAGAAAATTTGCAGATTATGCAAAATTAACATAAAATAAAATATAAAATAAAATATTTTAAATTCAAGCTCATTATTTTGGGTCAGTTATGTAGTTAGCTTATTTAAGTTTAAAGAAAATTAGTAAATTAGTAAACAGAATTTAAATACAAATTTAAAATAAAATAGATTTAGCTATTTGGGAGTAGAAAAAATTAATAAAATTAAACTGAACTAGAAAATAAATATAAAATAAAGTTAATGATCTAATCAACTCATCATATCGTCACAAATATAGTTACACTTCTTATAGAAAACTTGAAGACTTTTGAGACTTCCTCTTGAAAGCAAATCTCACCTGCCAAAAACAAGTGTTTAAATTTTTCAAAAAACTGCTCAACTTACACATAAGTTTACCTACAGAAAATACAGTATATAAAACTACTTTTCGGACTATAAAAAGAGTCTAAGAAAAACT
This sequence comes from Drosophila cardini, assembly GCA_018903735.1. Taxonomy (NCBI): domain Eukaryota; kingdom Metazoa; phylum Arthropoda; class Insecta; order Diptera; family Drosophilidae; genus Drosophila; species Drosophila cardini. Next base: position 723,170 of record JAEIGM010000021.1, read on the forward strand.
TTGCTAAAATTAATTTTTTTAATGCAGTTCTACAAAATTTCAGCATTAACTTTAACGTTTGAAGCCAACTGAAGATAACTGAAATTCTTGTTGTGATGATTTGAGTCAAAACAAAAAAACTTTTCAATTTAATGGTTTTTTAGGAAATGGAAAAAAATGTAAAAGTTTTACTTGAACAATTGGCTGCTTTTAAGTATTTAAATTTTTCTTCTCTTTTTGGCAGCAGAGTGGCAAGTAAAAAAAGTAAGAAAGGCTACAGTCGAGCAAGCCGACTGTAAAAGACCCCGTACTCCTTCTGTATAGTGTATAGTGTATAGTGTATAGTTTATAGTATAATGCGCGTATTTCCAAACAAATCACCAATCTTCGAGCGATTTGTCCTATGGGAGCTATAGGCTATAGTTGTCCGATCCGGATCAAACTTGGTGAGGATAGTTATATTGGTACCATACACACAATGTGTGAATTTGGTGTCTCTAGCTCTAGTCATTTTCAAGTTATGGTGATGTGAAAATAGTTTTTTACAATATGCGGGGGCGGTAGGAGGCGTGGCAAAGGTTTGAAATAAACTTGCACTGCGTACACCACAGCTGGAGTTGCATTCCAAATTTGGTAGCTCTAGCTCTTGTAGTTTTAAAGATCCAGGTGTTCATACGGACGGACGGACAGACGGTCAGACAGACAGACGGACATTGCTTTGTCGTCTTGGCTGTTGATGCTGTTCAAGAATATATATACTTTATGGGGTCGGAAAAGCCTCCTTCTGCCTGTTACGCACACTTCGCTTGAGACAAACCTAATAGACCCCTATACTCTTTTTTAGAGTACGGGGTCTAAAAGCACAAAAAAAAAGATATAACAAATAATTGTACTTTTTTTTTGTGTTTGTGAATTGAAATGTGAATGGAAAATGGGGAATGGAAAATGGAAAATGGGAAATGGACTTGCGGCATAAATTGGTGCAAAGAATTTGCAATTTCAATTGACAGTGAATGTCGAGCGAGTCTATTGAATTTCATCAAACACCAAGCAATAAATTGTCGAAAAACATGAGCTGTCCTCACAACGTGGGGAGCCATATCTGATGGCACACCTGATCCTGGTCATAAAAAAACTAGAGAGAGAGAGAGAGAGAGAGAAACAGCCGACTATGCAATGCAATCACGGCAAAGTTTATAAGCTAACAAAGGTGGGGGAGGGGGAGTGGTGGGGAGAAAGGAGGGGGAGAGAGGGCTGTGCTTGTGGGGGAGACTGAGAGTGCAGCTGCCTGAAACGGTGGCACCATTCGCATCATCATCATCAAACAAACCGCAATGTGTGACAACAACTTTGCATGTCTTACTGACATTTAACATTTGCGTTTCGTGTTTCGTGTTTCGTGTTTCATGCCATCTAGTTTGTTCTCTCCATTTCTTTCACTCCTTTTTTTCTTTGTCTACTTTGGCAAATATTGTGTCCATTTGCCTGTCTGTGAGTGTGTGTGTGTGTGTGTGTGTGTGTGTGTAGGTGAGAGACAGTGGCACAATAAAAGCGAAATTGAAACGCAAGCAATAAGTTACGATGTCTTTGTCAAACAAGTTTTATATTGCATGTACATGAACAGAGCAGAGAACTGAGAACTGAGAATTGAGAACTGCAATTGCAAATGTCGCTTACAACAAAAAAAAACCAAAATTGAAAATATATATGCTTTTATTTTTTATCCCTTCCCTTTTTTTTGGTAATAACAACAAACAGCTCAATAAGCCAAAACACCATCGAGAATGCTTAATGAACACGAGACACGTCAGCTGAGAAGAAAAGGCAAATCAATTATTGAATTCAGCTAAAAGAGTGAGTGTAGCTGAATGTGTGTGTTGGAAATCCTTTAACCCTCTATTAAAGCCCAAACAAAAGCGTTGAACAATGACAGGGATTGCCTGAAGGGGGAGGGGAGGGGGAGAGGGCCAAGGGGTAACTGCATTGAAAACATGACAAAACATGCGCTCGCATTCATCGTCAGAGCCTTTAATAATTGACCAAGCTGCAATCGTGGTAGAATTTCAGCTCGTGCTGACGGCACAATTCAATAAATTGTTTTTGTTGCTGTTGCCGTCGCCGTTGCCGTTGCCAATTGGCATTGCCATTTGCCATTTGCTATTTGCCATTTGCCGAGCGACGATTACAACAATAACTTAAACAAATACCATTGTGGAGTGCGTTCGGCGCTAGCAGCTGGACCAGCAGCCAACGTGACGTATACGTAATATTTCATTTCAATTGTACAAACGCAATCCCAGTTGCGTGTGCGTCTCTGTCGGTGTGTGTTGGTGTGTGTTGGTGTGTGTGTTTGCTTTTGCCACACTCTGGTATTGGCATAACAAACGTAAGCTGCAACACGACGCCTACAAGCATTTACGCAAAGGTTCAACACCGTTATTTATTTAATTGCATTCAATTTGCGGTTAATTGTTAAACAATGCCCCACAACGGAAAAGAGTGTTCGAGACCATGCCCAGTTCCCAGCCCCGCCTACCAACCCTACGCCCACTCTTAACTTCCTTTGAACTGACAGTAGCTGTGCAAGACCTAAGAGTGGGAGCAGGGAAAGGGGATGGAAAAGGAGACCGAGGGCAACTAGGAAAGCGACTGCTCTGTCCTGTGGTCATTCAGCTCAGCTGGTCAAGTGTATGTTTGTTGTACAAACAAATACAAATACAAGTGCGGTTTTAATTGAACTCAAGTGGCATGCTGTGCTCCGTTGTGGCGCTGTGCACGCTGCGTATACTTGATTTTTACACACGTGTGCGACCAAGTGTAAAGCTGACGCCAAAAGAGAAAGAAAACGTAGCCAAAAGGACGCTTTACTCTGCGGGCCTAATGAGTGTGCAAATATTTGCACAAAAACGTTGGCAAATTAAAAGTAATTAGCTTTCAACTTTGCCATAATATCTGTAAATTGCTCTCAAAAACGCTGGCGAGAGAGAGAGAGGGGGAGAGAGAGGGACAGTGGGGAAGACAGACCGCGATAGCTGGCCATTTATTTAGCGGGAAAATACGACAAATTTGAAATAAATTGCCACTGATAAAAGCGAAACAAATAACAATTATTGTAAACAAATCAGTTACAGCTAGTACAGCTAGTAAATTGGCAACAACAGTCTCAGTGTGGCCAACAGTTCGAACTGCAATTGTTGACCAACAAAATTAGCATGTGAATTCGTAATACGTAATTCGTAATTCGTAATAAAGTAACTCCACACTTCATAGAACGCTAATCGGCCAAAATGCGAGTGTGCCACTGGTTTTTAGACCCCGTACTCTAAAAAGTGTAGAGGGGTCTATTAGGTTTGTCTGAATCGAAATGTGCGTAACAAGCAGAAGGAGGCTTTTCCGACCCCATAAAGTATATATGTATATTCTTAATCAGTATCAACAGCCGAGACGATATAGCGATGTCCGTCTTTCTGTCCGTTTGTATGAAAACCTAGATCTCAGAGACTATAACAGTTAGAGCCACCAAATTTGTAGTGAAAGTCCGTTTATATGTCAGACAGATCAAGTTTATTTCAAATTTTTGCCACGCCCCCTACCGCCCCTACCCAAATAGTAAAAAACCTTTTTCACATCACCATAACTTGAAAACGACTAGAGCTAGAGAGACCAAATTCACATATTACATTCATGATAACATTATTATCATCCTCACCAAGTTTGGTCCGGATCGGACAACTATAGCCTATAGCTGCCCTAGGACAAATCGGTCAAAAATGACTTATTTGTATGGTAAAATGCGCACTAGAATGAGTACGGGGTCTTTTACAGTCGGTACGCTCGACTGTAGCCCTTCTTACTTGATTGTATCTGTGTGTGTGTATTTAGGACTGTTTGCATGCAATTAAATTCGTGGCTAAAACGAATCAGAGTCCCTAAATGTGCTACGGCTATAACCAATGCAGATTTCCACCTGCCGCATTCAAAATTCAAACAAAAATTGTAATCGCATTTGTTGGAATTACAAACATGTTACACGTTTTTTGGCCATAATCCATTCGGAATATATACATATATATTTTTGGCCAGTAGCCTGAGATTTCTCTACCATTCCAATCGCCATTTTATTTCTATTTCTCTTTTTCCTCCTCCTCCCTTTTACCGCCTCCTCTTTCCTACCCAATCCAATCAGAGCTGGAGTCCCAGCAGGACTTCTGCAGCAATTGCTGCTACTTTATGCGGTTAATTGTTGCTGCATGCGAATTATTTTATGTTTTTATCGGAAGTGAAATTCAATCGCGATATTTATATAATTTATTTCAGCAATTAGTTTTGTTTGCGTTCGATTTGTGCAATTTAGTAGCCAACGAACTGCAAATTATAATCACACACACGACTAGATATAGTTACTGTAACTGTGTGTGTGTGTGTGTGTTTGTTAATCTCAACTTTAATTTAAATTGCAAATTTACATAGACAATTTACACCTGCCCTCAACATGTTAACAACTAACTGAAGCACAAACAAAATGTCACACATAAAGAAACGAAGACCCAAAGTAAGAAATGTGTTGAGAGAATGTGTGAATCCAATCAATTATAGATTTCTAGTTTTGGATTTGAAGTCGGTTATTGGGCTATCGGAAATCGTATGCTTTCCATTTAAACTTTGGCAAGTTTTTTTTTGATAATCTGGTAGTGAACTGAAAATCCCTCTGGCAAAACGGAATTGATGTAGAAGCTAAAACCAACATCCGAATCACCTGCCGGAAGAAGTTCAAGCTGAAAACTGTAACACCATAGCACACACCATCCCTACACCGCCCTACAGTCTCCTCCAAAAGGATATCACAGTGTTGGCAATGAAAATAAATTCCATAAGAAACTGGAAAAAGTTGTGAAGTGGCAAAGACTTGCGAATATGTAAACAACTACTCGTAAAAAAGGCAAACTGTCGTTGCTGTCGCAGCAGTAGGAAGGAAGGAAGTACAGCAGATACACACACACACACACACACACACACATATACTACAGATACAGATACATCCAGAGCAGCCATTGGCAAACGAATGTTTATAGCACTAATTTTATTTGTTGAACTAACAAAAGCAACAACACAACTGCCACAACAATATCTGCAGCACAGCAAACGCAAATAAATGTGCTTAGAAAACACACATGTTACTCCAAAAGATGAACGGGTATGCACGACTTGAAGTACAGTAGCAGAAAAAGTTGAAAACTACCAGAATTTTACCCTGAACTGCTTATGTTGGTTAACCAACTAACTTCTATATACAAAGTTTAGTTGGGCATACTCTTTTGAGGCCCTTTTACAGGGTATAAAGTGCGAGCCAGGCACATAAAAGCCATACGACATTTGCCACATAGTCGAGGCGTCAAATACTGGCCAAGCAGTTGGCAAATGCGTGAAAACGTAGCACTTCATTCACACCCACACACACACACCCACACACACATACACATTAAGACCCTTTGCAGCCCCTCTTCACACCCCCATACCTCCTCTCCCCTCCTCCGCTAAGTACACACAAAAAGAAACTAAGGCTGACGAACGATTTATACGACTGTTTGGAACTGGTAGCTAAAGAGGGCTAAAAGTAGCAGCAGCAGTGGTATGAGTAGCAGTTAAGATAGTAGCAGGAGTAGTAGGAGTACCAGGAGTAGTAGTGTTAGTGCTACAAAAAGTAGCAGAAAGAGTAAATGCTGTTTAAGTGTGCGTAAATCTATAAGGACGCACATCTGTCTCGGCGCCAAAGACGAAACTGAAGCCGATGTCGTTTCACTGCCCAAAGAACCTATCGTATAATTTCTGTCTATCTCTATACCCCACTCTCCCCCTCTCTCTCACCGCCACTCTCCCTCTCTGTCTGTCTGTGTTCATTGCCTGTCCATTGGTTTTAGTTCGTTTGTTAACACATCGTTTCACTCGCAGTTCTTTAAACGTTCTCCGTACATAAAATATAACTTCAAATTCAAACTATGAAATGATATTTTCTTTTTTTTTTTAGTATTTTTTTAGTATTTTTTTTTAGTATTTTTTTTAGTTTTTTTTTTTTTTTGTATTTTTAGTTGTAGCTTTTGCCGTCTGGTTTCTGTTATTCCGTTTGCTGCTTTTCAAATTGATAGTTTTAACAAGATTATAATCTGTTTATTCTGCAAAGTGTTACATAAGAAAACAATTTAATTGCCCATATAACGAATGAGAATTGTGTCCTTCTAGTCCAAGTGTCCTTCCTTCACCAAATGCTTATCAAATGAGATACGTTCTATTTTATGGCACTTTACAGGGCCAAGGGATCTAATATACCTTAAGTTTACTCAAATAATTTAAGCTTTATGCTCAAACTGTTTTCGAGTTTCTCACACCAACGAAAATAGGGGGAAAATTGTGTACTTCGGACTTTAGACTTTGGACTGGCAACAACAATTGAGCTTATTTCCGGCGGAAGCATCAGTGTTTGGCAATTTCCGGTCTACTGCTACTACTGCTCTGCCCCTCCTATTGCCGCCTTATCAAGTCATTTTTCTATGCAGAGCATCTTACCAAGGCAATAAATGTTAATACATATTAGCCAAATGCCTCCGGGACAAACACTGGCCAGCAATTTACGGCAAACAAAATGAGTTTCTCAACATCAATTATTCGTCATATTGAAAGTGACCCCCGAAACTCTCCAGCTGCTTTGCTAGAAATCTATTTGGATTTGGTTTAATTTTCGTATTTCTCATTTTGATTCATTCATTAGCTTCGCATACTCTATAAAATCATCATCAATAATCTTCTTTGAGAACTGAAGCACTAGAAATTAATTTTGACAGCTTTTGGCTACGATTAATATCAATTATTTGAATAACACTACCACTACCACTACCACTACCACTGTCATTGCCAATATCAACTAAGCCTGGTCAACAACAACTGCAAAACGGCATTTGAAATGCGTATTTATTCTGCCTCATTGATAGCAGTAAAGACATTAACTACTTAGTTAGTCGTTTGCCTCATTTCCTCTGGCTTTGTTCGAATTTTAAGACCCTGCATGTTCGAATTTTATTGGTGTTTATCCCTGTGGATTTTCATAGTTATTATCGAAATGTTTTCTTCAAAACACAGGTCTCTGCTCAGAGTTAATCTCTGAATGTCGCTTTAATTATCAACAAATAACAAACTGTGGACTAAAAGTTATAACTTAACTATTTGACAGTTTTTGTGCTAAAGAATTTGTATAATACTGACGGTTTACACTGCAAAAAAATGCAGTTACTTTGAAGAAAACCATTTAAATAAGTAAGAAAGGCTACAGTCGAGCGAGCTGACTGTAAAAGACCCCGTACTCATTCTAGTGCGCGTTTTTTCATACAAATCACACATTTTCGACCGATTTGTCCTATGGGAGCTATAGGCTATAGTTGTCCGATCTGGATCAAACTTGGTTAGTATAGTAATAATGGTACCATACACATTATGTGTAAGTTTGGTTGCAATCGCTCAACTAAAACTTCATGTCTCCATACAAATCACCAATTTTCGACTGATTTGTCCTATGGGAGCTAAAGGCTATAGTTGTCCGATCTGGGTCAAACTTGGTGAGTATAGTAATAATGGTACCATACACATTATGTGTTAGTTTGGTCGCTCTAGCTCTAGTCGTTTTCAAGTTATGGTGATGTGAAAATCGTTTTTTACAATTTTCGGAGGCGGTAGGGGGCGTGGCAAAGATTTAAAATAAACTTGCACTGACGGACATCGCTATATCGTCTCGGCTGTTGATGCTGATCAGGAATATATATAATAATAATATTTTTTAGAGTACGGGGTCAAAAAATTAATTTGTATTTTAATACATATTTCTAAATGTTGCTGAAATTGCAATTTTTATCAATCTTTTCTAATGAAAATATTTTTTGGTTTTTATACTGTCTCTAAATTTCGCTCAGTGCATTTGTTTGGGCTAAATTATGCATGCAATTGTTGCATAAATCTAAAATTAAATAATATTTATTTATGCAATTTTGCGGTAGACCAAATCGCATCTATTCAATTTACTATTCAAATTGGTCAAAATGTTTTTTGGTACAAAACTCACAGAATTATTCCACAATTGAAATGCATTCAGAATGAAATTGGAAATAAAATCAGTGTTTAATGCGATACGCAGTGAAAACAAGTGTTTGCCATTTGATTATTGTGTTATTATTATTATTATTTTGGTTTATTTCGTTGTCTGGCGTACGGCACACGGGTCAAAGGTTATCAGCGTTGCCATTATCATTTGTGGTTTGCTTCGACTACCGAGTGATAACAAGCTATTCACGACTCACGACTGAATGTCATTCCAGCTCATTCGTAACTTGAAGCGTGAGTGATTCGAACATGAAATTGCTGTTAGTTTTGGTAGTGTTCTCAGCAGCTACCTTGATGGTCAGCGGAAAGGAGGGATCCCTACTGCATCGCATATTCACTGGGAAAACCACCACCACAACAACAACAACAACACCTGAGCCAGAGAAAAAACTCTTTATAAACAACAACTTGCCTGTGGTGCCAGCTGGCTGCACCGCATTCTATGCGTGCAGCAAGAAAATCACAACTGTACCAAGTCCACGACCCTGTGTCAAGTATTGTCTGAAGCGCATCGAGTGTCCCAACAATCAGAAGACACGTGGCAAGTCCAATGAGTGTGTGCAACTGGATGAGGCCATCGTGCTAGCAGAATTGGCCAAAACAAGCAGCACCACCACCGCTGGTCATGAGGGTGTCACCACCGAGAAGATCATGGAGGTGGCCATGATTGATTTCCCCTGCCAACCGGGCTACTTACCCGACAGTCGTGGTCGCTGTCGTGAGATCTGGTAACTTTTGGCATTATAAGAGTTGATAATAAAGCTAAAAGTAGCTAAAAGTAAAGCCAGAAAAACATACATAAAAGTGTTTAGTGTGCTGCTATCGTGTTCATTCATGTTTTGACTAATTATATACAACAGAGAAAACAAATACTGAAAAAACAAATTGCTAATTTACACGTAAATAACTCTATTTAAGTTGGCTATAAACTGTCTAGGCCACAAGCTGCTGCTGTTGCTGCTGTTGGCCACTGGGCGATAAAAAGTACAAGTATTTAAATTAACAAATGACAAAGGCGTAGACAGCAAACTGTCGTAGACGAATGCAGTGAGCCATCACGTGATTAACGCACATTTTGGCCAAGAATTCAACCCATCAGCCCATTTGAGCCAACTCTATTAACTTGATGCGCACCCCTTGTGACAAGCCCCAAACCGAAGTAGAAAGATTTCCAAAGCGTCTGGAAAAAGTGAAATTTTATGTGTCTTCGTCATGTTAATTGTTTTGGCTTTGACGAGTTCATTTCTGTTCTTCGTTATTGTTTTGTGTTAACGTGATTGCTGTTGTTGTTGTTGTTTTTGGTGGTGGTTAGTGCGGTTGCTTATAAGCCATAATTTGTGCGCTTATAAAACTCACAAGCCAAAAAACGCAACTTACTTTATTAACTGACTGCGCAGTCGGTGCCAAGTTTGAGTTCATTTCAGCTCATTCTTTTTGTTTTCTTGATTTCCGTTTCCGGTGCCGTCAAGCGAGCCAACTTTAGCTTGTTTTCAGCTGCTTTCAGCTGCTGTTGCTGCCGTTGCTTGGCTGCTTCTGCCTCAGTTGCTGCTTATGGTAATCAGCTCATACCAACAAAATTCCAGCCACGCCCCTTACTAGCCCACCTGTGTGTACGGCTGGGTGTGTGTGTGAGTGTGTGCGGGGGGCGGTAGAGCTGGCGTGGCATTTGGAAATTAAACCGCACACGGCCCTTAAAATTTTATAACTTAATTTTTGTTGTACAGTTTTTCCGAGTTTTTCTTTTACTTTTTTTTCACCGCTTTTTGTTAGCTTTGGCATTTTTGTGAACTTTTTGATTTGATTTTCGCCTGCTGCCACACACACACACACACACACACACACACACACACACACACACACACACACACACACACACACACACACACACACACACACACACATACACTTGTTGTTGTTCGTAGTTTAGCTGTGTGTCTTCCACACACACACACAGACACACACACACTAACACACTCATACAGTTGGCACAACTATACTCGCTGCTTGTGCCTCTTTTGGGATTGCCACGTGACCTGCTTTCAGCCGGGAATTGGCCAAGCGAATTACAATAATAAACTTGTGAAATTTATTTTATACAGGAAAATACTTTTTTGCCGCGCTGATAAGCTTGATCTATAGGCAACAGTTATTTGAATGGCCTGAGCGATAAGGACAATTTCTTTCTGAAGGATTATGCCTCCGGGGATGATGCAGTGCGACAAGAACTGTGTGTGGAGGAGCAAGAGGGGTGTGGGGACCATGTCTGGTGACCATTTGAAAGTGATTGAAAGTCAACATAATTCAATTGCTTAGCGCTAATTGGAGAAAATTTAAATGTTTGCAGTTGTTACGCTACAGTATACCCTGTAAAAGTTAGAGTGAGCTTAGAGGGTAGTTCTGACTGAAAGTCGAGACTTTTTATGGCCATAAAATAGTATCTACAGCAAGTTGATTATACACTACTCTCTCCTCCTTTCATTTACTTGTTAAAAGCTCACTATTTCAATGAGCTCGGCAGACCCATTAATACCCTGCACAACTGCAGTCTACAACTTGTTGTTATAGTGCATAAGCTTGAGCAATTATTAATAATAATTGCAGGAACCTCAAACTGGCAATAAACGTAATGCAAATAGTAGAAACAATAACTCTACTTTCACAAACAAAAAAAAAAAAAACGAAAGAGAAAAGAGAGAGATAGAAAGAGAAGAGGAGGGAGGGAGGGAAAGAGTTAGAGCTTGCACCTAACCAAAGAATTTTCATTAAAATTCTCATTTACTTGCGCAATTATTTCTCTGCAGCTATTTTAATAACACTAATTTACCTTCAATTTCCATGCCGCACAAAGGATGCGGAAAATCGAGGAGCATGAGGAGCACGAGGGGCAGGAGGAGCTGAAGGAATGCAACATACAGTTAAATATATGCGCAGCTGGATGAGAATAAAACTGAATCACAAAAATGCCATGCAATGATGCATTTTCCATTTTTAGACCCTGTACTCTAAAAAAAAGTTGAGGGGTCTATTAGGTTTGTCAAAAGCGAAGTGTGAGTAACAGGCAGAAGGAGGCTTTTCCGATCCCATAAAGTATATATATTCTTGATCAGCATCGACAGCCGAGACGATAGAGCGATGTCCGTCTGTTCGTCTGTCTGTCCGTCCGTATGAACTCCTGAATCTTCTAAACTACAAGAGCTAGAGCCAGCAAATTTAGAATGAAGGTCCGTCTATATGTCAGGCAGGTTAAGTTTATTTCAAATTTTTGCCGCGCCACCTACCGCCCCGCAAATTGTAAAAAACAATTTTCACATTACCATCAATTGAAAACGACTAGAGCTACAGGGACCAAATTCACACATTATGTGTATGGTACTAATATAACTATCCTCACAAAGTTTGGTCCGGATCGGACAACTATAGCCTATAGCCCCATAGGACAGTCACTTATTTGTATGGTAAAATGCTCACTTGAGTGAGTACGGGGTTTTTTACAGTCGGCTCGCTCGACTGTAGCCTTTCTTACTTGTCCATTTTCTTACTCACTTTTTATGCTTTTTTTTGTGTGTTTCTCTTTTGGTTTTTTGCTTTTTAATTTATTTGCTGCTTTGTGGAAAATAGAAATCCAAATGCATTAACTTAGCTGGCCGCAGTTGGAGCCAACGAATAACCAACTTTATTCTGGCCATCATGCGAGCGGTCATAACAATGACAACAAAGGCGGGAAAGGAGAGAAATTGGAGGAGGGAGAGAAGAAGAGAAAGAGGTAACTCTTTGTCTCTCTCTCTCCCCCTCTCTCTCTCTCATTTCCTCTTTTCTCCAAGCCGTTTGCATTGCAAATGTGTTTGAACGACAATTGCCTGTCACAAAGGACAAGTCAGCTCTGGGACATTCAGTCAGTTTTCAATTAAGAGCATATTTTCCGAGTTTTCAATTTAATAGTTTTTCTCTGTTTTTTTCAGGTTAATAGTTCATCAAAGTCGTGTTTACTCAATTATTGTTTTATGCTTTAAACAGCATTTTAATTTATGCCCTAAAAACTTAACTCTTTTTTTTTTGTACTGTGAAGATTTATTTATAATTTTCCCATTTTCTCATTTTCCTTTCGTTGATTCAATTGAATTTTCTCTAATAATATTTATGTGAGTTTTTTTGTTGCTTGTTTTATTTTAATGAGCAGACAGTTCGCTGACTGAACAGCAAAGCATGTTAATCCCCTTTAATTAATTGAAAAACCAATTAGGAAAATCCAGGTCCAGGGATTAACACAAAATCTCGTCATAATTAGGTGCCGAAAATTCACAGGATTACAGCATTTCGGTGAAAAAAACAATGAAAATAACGAGGCAAATGCAAAAACTTTGGGTCATTTTTCAAGTATTTTGCTCAATATTGTTTTTGTATATATATATATACATATATATATTGCCTAAGTCTGGCAGGATTAATGTCAAACTTTAACAATTTGTACAACTTTTCGCAATGAACTGCTGCTATTAACTGGAATTTGTGTTGTTCTCTTGTGTATGACAGGCTAAAAGTTATCATAAATTGTCAAATAGACTTTAATTATTACATTCTTACATTTAAGCTGACACTTTTCAATACAAATTATTAGTAAGTACATTGATTAATTAGTTAATTATAATTAAAAACTACCCATCACCTAATGCTCTTGGAATTGTTAGAATGCTATGCACTCTTTTGAGTGTTCACTGTAGTCGGTCCGCCGACATTACTGTGTTGATTCGTTTGTGGTAAGACTGGTGTTTCGGTGTCGCCACGTTTAAGCCAAAATGGTGCAAGACGCAGCATCAAAATGGCACCCAATGGCGCTGTGAAAATAATGGCCAGAACCGAAATGATGAGCACGTGTTTGGCCAATGTCAATTCGCTGTCGACGTTCGCCGAACGTGCCAGATCCAATGCGACAGGTCCCAGGGCAGCCTATTTGTTTGTTTTATGTGAAAGAGAAAAAAAGGGAAAGAAAATAAAAGTAAGTCAAAGTAGGGACAGGAAAAAAACGTAATGTTGAGATTCGTATTATGATTATGTTGCAGTATATTTAAAGGCTGGCTAACGCTGCGTATGAGTGATATGCTGTCGCAACTGCTCGCGGAAACGGAAACAGCAAGGGAAGCCAGGGAAGCTAGGGAAGCTAGGGAAAACAGAAATGGCAACGGCAAACGAAAACGGATTAAATGAAGTTGTGCTAAAATTTTAATTAAATCACAAAAAAGGTTGACAGTGAAATATGCACAAGCAGCACAATCCCGACCGCATATTAGCCAAAAAAAAAAAAGAAGGAGAAACAGGAAAAAACTATGTAAAAGGATGAAAAATACACGAAAGGAGCGCAGTCAGTTTGGTTGTGACTCCAAGCTCGAAACTCGAAATAAGGCACATGTTAAAAAGTGTCAGCAGCAGCAGCTGCAACGGCAACAGCAATGCAGCAGCAACAGCAGGTTGCAACACAGCAAAGTGTAAGCAAACGTAATGCAACATTTACATTCTGGCCAAAACCGCAGACTGGCAGCGCAACAAAAGCGCGTAAGCCACACAAACACACAGTCACACATACACAGTCTCTCACACACACACAGTCACACACCACTGTAGGACATACAGAAAATGTCAGCTTGCGGTTAAACTACAGACAATGGTCAGGCTCCAGTAACAACAATGAAAACAAGCACGAATACGAGTATAACTTAAGCATTTGGGGAAAACAACATAACCCAAATAATGTCTGGCGGAAACTAGCATGACCAAATGTCCAAAAACAACAACAACAACAACAACAATTGCAAACAGAAATAAAAAGTTTTAAATGTTCCACTGTACAGTGTACATTCCCTCCTTTACCCGCCTTTGCCCCACTGTCCAGTGCAGCGAATGTTAAAACTTACTTGGACCGTTGCTTTGGGAAAACCGGAAATTGTAATGTAGGCACGTTCCTTTCTCGACAGATTTCCGCCATATGTGGATAAATATGCAAAAGCCAAGCGGAACTGCAACGAAAATGAAAAGAGAAAAGGGGCGAAAAGGAGAGAAAGAGCAGAGGAAGAGAAAAAAAGTAGAGACTTAATACAGACTCATAGGAATGTGTGCCACACTCTGTGGCAGGTAACATTTGAATTGCGGCTAAGAACATTTTCATTTAGAGTTTTTTCTCTTCAGCTTTTTCTCTCTCACTCTGTGTTTGTGCCGTGCTCTGCGGATTTGGCCAACAAGCTGGCCAGGCCGCAGGGACTTGCCACCAAACAAAATGCTTAAAAAAATAAAGAGAGCTAAAAACTACAAGAAATTAAATGTGTTTCTTTCTCTCTTCCATTTTTTTTATTGCATTTAGCGAGTTTTTTATTAATTACCAAACTTCCGAGCAGCACCAGCAGTGCTCCGTAGCCCAAGACACGGCCATCGAGCACATTGAAATTGATTTCCTTGCCAATGAGTGCGAAGGAGACCGGTTTTAGGAACTTCCACAACAGATCCAAACGTTTTGGCACACTAGCCTGCAGACAAACAGTGTTGGTAAACGTTAAACTTGGGTTAAACAAGCTAGATCACGTATACGCCACGTACCACTTGATATGCCTGCAGTTGCTCTGGCGTCATCTTCTGCTCCTGTCGCTTCCAGCCGATTCCAGCTATGAAGGCCATCATAACACAGCCCAAAGCTCCAGCAGAGGTGAATTTAATAACACGACTGCCCATCACAGCAATGGTGCCGCCCAAAATGGTCAGCACAAAGCGCAGTCCATTGGCATAAACCTGGGAAAAAGGGTTAGAAAAACAGTGTACTTATAAATGGTTATAAATATATAGGAAAAAAATATGCAATTTAAGTATTTATAAAAAAAAAAAAAAAAATAAATTTATAAATATTTTTTTAAACACACAAAAAACCTTTGGGAAAAAAAGTTAATTTAAGTGCAGAAATTATGATTAAAATACATGTAGTATAAAAAAGTATTTGTAAATATGTTTATATATATAAGTAACTGAATAAATTTATAACTAATTCAAAATATAATTTCAAATTTTACATATCCACAGTTCTAAAATTTCACAGTTTTGGTTGAAAGCTACAACATTTTGCTGACAATTTTGCTTTATTAATTGCGTTAATTGGTTCAAAGCTTTGGTTACAGTGTCTGGTAAATGTAAACTGACAGACAGTGTATGCCACAAATTGCTTTGTTTGACATGCTGTCTGCTTGCTCGTATTTCATTAACCGACCAAATGAACTAAATGGCAGCATGGCTTTGTGGCCAAGTGTTCCTTTTGGCCCGAACAAAATTCTATTACAAGAATTTCCTTTTGTTATTTGCAACTCCCACAGAGCTTTAGCTTAAAGTTGTAGAAATTTCTTGTGAAATTTCTATTATAGATATTTGATATATAAATTTATACATTGGAAAAGCGTAGTAAACTCATATACTACTTAGTAGTAACGGTATGACGGTGACGTTGAGGGTGACTACGAAATCATAAAATAGCAGCGCATTATAATAATAAAATAAAAGCTGCGCTGGGTAACTGCCAAGCAGACGCTGAGGCTTGATGACAGGCAGAGAAAAAGAGAGAGAGAGAGGGAGTGACAGAGAGGGAGGAAGAGGGGGAGAGACAGCTACACCCACAATAAATGGCAGTCGTGTAAAATATGCAAGGATGCAAGTGGCGCGTCTTGAGCGGAGCACAGCGTGACAATTTTTGTACATACTGTGTGGTGGGTGTGTGTATAGTGTGTGTGTGTGTGTGTGTGTGTGTGTGTGTGTGTGTGTGTGTGTGGAGTGTGTGCTGCGCTGTGGTGTGCTGTGCTGTGGCTTCGTTTGGTTTGGCATCGTTGCGGCCATGAAAGTTGCACAGGCGAAAACAAAAGTTATGAGTACTTCATGGGAGTGTGTGTAAAAGTGTGCTGATGTGTGTGTATATGTTCTGTGTATATGTGTGTGTGTATTGCAGCCAGTTCAAAGGCATTCAGTGCCACCCATGGCGTTTGATTATGCGCGCCATTAGCGGTGTAAGTTGCGGCAATGAGTTTTGTGGTTGCAACGTAGCTGCAACGACTGCTGGCTGCAACTGCCACAACTGCTTTGACTGCCAGGACTGAAAGGACTGAAAGGACTGCTTCCACTACTGCCTGCAACGCGCTGTTGCCATAACTTTCCATGGACGCTGGCAGTAACTGTCGTCGCAAATGTCGCCAGCTTCAGCTTCAGCTCCGGCTTCAGTTTTGGAGTCGTCCTCGTCGTCGTCGTCGTCGACGTCGTCATCCGCATTCTCGTTCATGTCCTCGTCGCCGTTTTGGCTGTAAGTATCTTTTTATGCAAAATGCGCCCAGGCACACACACACACACACACACACACACACACACAGCAGAGGGAATTCTCATATGATAGCTTTTGTAGCGCGAGTTTTGCATCATTAAATGCGCTGATTGAGTGTGTAAGTGTTCAGTGAATGCGCATTTTGAGTGCAGCACAAACAACGGGAGAGGCAACAAAAGGGGCGTGGCATGAAGACCATTGTGCGTAGTGGTAGTAGTAGTAGTAGTAGTCGCAGAACGCTGCTTACCGCATTACAAGATGGCAAATAGTGCAACATCATTCCATATAGATAGCCAAAAACAAGTCCAATACCAATGCCAATGGGACCCTGTAGCACTTTTTGTGTTAGCGAGCCTGAAAGTATGAATGGTATGCAATTCGGTGTGCACTCAATGTCAGTTGCATGCTTGTGGCACGTACTTGTGGAGAATATAACGCTGATTACGACGCCAAACATGAAGATGGCCACAACATCATTGCATGTGGTCATTGCATAGATGAGCGTATGGATGCCACTATTTAAGCCCAAACGATCCTCCTTCAGTTTGAGCATCACTGTGACCACCACATTCGGTGAGACGGCGGTGATGACAAGACTACAAAAAGGAGTCAAATGATTCCCATAGAGACCAATTTTTATTTTCAAAACTCTTACTTACCCCAAGGCAATGCCCCATAGCCAGGGCATGGAGAGGGTAAAGTAGGCCAATACGGCTATTATGGCCACCTCGACGATGGTCGGCACCAGTGTCAGTCGCAATATCATAAGCCACAATCTTCTAAAAGCGCTGCCATCGAGTCCCAGACCAGCCAACAGCATAATATTGATTAAAGCCATTTCTCTGCAAAGGAAAAAATGTGGAAAAATTACTAGAAGTTCCCTCGGAGCTGACACCACCGCATAGTTCACCTCAGAAAGACCTCCAAGCGTTCATAGCCCGCAAAGTCCGCCAATCCCACATTGGTGTAGAGCACTCCAAAGAAGAGCATGCCCAACATGTCTGGCAAATGGATGAAAGTCACCAATATACCCGATATCTGTGCACCCACAAAGAGCAGTATAATTCTCATGATGGTGGTAGATGGTATCGCGTATTCCGGCATCAAAGCGAGTCCCAGTGTCCAGAGGCCCAGAAATATGACCAGCAGGGCAACATGCTCCGATACAAGTGACCAGTGGAGCACCAAGTGGCGCCACCTATAAAGAAAAGGGGAAGAAAATAAATAGAATCTATATGAAATATGAACCTATAACTTGGAGTAACCGAAGGCAACTAAGGGAGTGTGTGAAGTTGGTTGAGTACCTTTAACCCTCACTCTGTTACCCATTAAAAACTATAGAAAGGGTAGTTTAGTTTGAGGCAGAGTTAATGTGTTTAGTGGGGGTAGGTATAGAGGTGGAAATAGATGAAGAGTTTGAGTAATGATCAGGAATTTATTAATTAAAAAACTCCCTTTTTATAACGTTAACTAAATAAACTTAGAGACTTATATTCCTTCAAAGACTCCTTAATCTAAACTAGAAATTTTATAAATATTTTATAATATTTTAAAACTAATTTAAGACAATATTTTTATACACTTTGAAGTACCAGAAAACTCCTTCTCGTTTTTCCTTACACAATTGTCTTGCCCTTACAGAGGTACTTTACTGTCGAGTACACCCACTTTCCACTCACATTCTTAACCGTTTCATTTATTATTGTTACTGTCAGAGTGCAGAGCACGCGGCAAGGACTAATTGTCCTTTCGTGTAGGATTGTTTAAATTATGAAATCCTAATTGCTGCTAATTGTCCTGTCAGACAGCTACAAAAAGGGCCACGTGAAGTCACAACAAACAGCAGAAACTAGCTAAATGGAGGAGTACAAAGGTCGCACAAAATCCGTGGAGTTATTCCTAAGGGTCATGAGCATCTTTGGTGTCTGGCCCTGGGCACCAGCAGCTAAGGATGAGTTGCAATTACTTGTTTTCATTAAGGAAAACTATCGTTATCTGTTGCATCTGCCGTTTACGTTCACCTTCATTGGTCTAATGTGGCTGGAGGCATTTGTATCGAGAGACCTGGAACAGGCTGGACAGGTGTTGTACATGTCCATCACAGAGGTGGCATTGATTGTGAAAATCTTGAATATTTGGCATCGAAGAACAACTGCCTGGCAACTGATGCATCAACTTCAAAATGATCCCGAGTACGAACTAAACACCCAGGAGGAAATCAAGTGCTGGCAGGAGGAGCAGAGGTACTTCAAGTGGTTCTTCTACCTGTATGGTCTGGCCAGTCTCTGTGTGGTGTACAGTGGTTGCCTAGGAGTGCTCTTCCTCAAGGAGTACGTACTGCCCTTCGCCTACTTTGTGCCCTTTGAGTGGCAAAACGATCAGGGCTATTGGTATGCCTATGGCTATAGTCTGATCGGCATGACTGTAACCTGCATCTCAAATTTCTCTCTGGACACGATCGGCTGCTACTTTATGTTCCACATATCACTGCTCTATCAGTTGCTGGGTCTGCGTCTAAGAAGTCTTAAGAATGTCGACAACGAATACGTTTTTGAACAAAAACTTCGAAGGATCTTTGAGCTACATCAGCGTATACGCAGGTTTGGGAACAACTTAAGAACTCTATATAGTAATTCATTCATTTATTAATCCATTTACTTTTCCCAGTCTTACTGTGCAGTGCCAGACCCTCGTCTCGCCCTATGTGCTCTCCCAAATTGTGCTCAGTGCCTTTATCATCTGCTTTAGTGGCTATCGTTTGCAGTACGTGGGAATTCGTGCCAATCCAGGACAGTTTATATCGATGCTACAATTTGTCAGTGTTATGATATTGCAAATATTTCTGCCCTGCTATTATGGCAATCAAATCACTTTCTATGCCAATCAGTTAACCAACGAGGTGTACAACACAAATTGGTTGCAGTGTACTACACATACTCGCAAACTACTGAATGCCTACATGGAACACCTGAAACGCCCTGTAAAAATTCAAGCTGGTTACTTCTTTTATGTGGGATTGCCTATTTTTGTTAAAGTAAGAATTTAAATGCCTTTCTTTAAGATAATATTTTCTGTATTTCTTTTATTTACAGACCATTAACAATTCCTATAGTTTCTTGGCTATATTGCTGAATTCATCGAAGTAAGATGATGGCTATGATTAACTAGTTTTAAAGGAGTTGTCATCGAAATACTACTTACTCTATTAGTTACTTAAATGTAGCACTTAAGTTCTTCTATTGAAGCTATTTCTACACTCTATAGTACCTGAAGTATTTATAGAAGTGTTTATAAATATATTACTGATATAAAAACTCTAAAATAAAACTGAAAATAAACTGAAAACTACAATAAAACCTGCTACTTTTTTACTATTTTTGCCACTATAAGGCTTTTCAAATAGAGTATCAAATAGTAGTTTTGAGAATATTCATAAATAAATTCATCTAACAGGAAATAAAGTGTACTTTAAATGCAGGAAAATATTGTATTACAAAGGCTCTTTGTTGTAGCCCAAGGAACAACCTTAAAGTTGATTGCATAAATATTAAACTTACTCAAAAATTTTAAGGGGGATTATTAAATGTTAAAGCACAAGGATAAGACAGCAGCTCTAGCTCTGTTAGAAGTCTCTTTAAGCAAACAATTTTAGGTACTTTAAATAAAGAAATATTTAAGTAGAGGTTTGTAAAACAATAATTTCTGGTAAGAGTACAGAAAGTATCTAAGAAAGAGTATCTTATTAATAACAGATACTTTACTTTCTTCAGATTTCTCAACAGCTATTATCTAATATTTCCAAGTGTAATAAAAATGGCTTTCTATTTTAATTTAAGATAAAATTTACCTACTATCTCTCTAATAGTTTATCTGCAACTAAAACATCGAAACTAAGAAAATGAGTTGGAAGCACTATTGAGTTGGGGCCACAATAGCGTGACTTATTCAATATGCGACAGACAAATCAACAAATTAGCTTTCTCATTATGTCAACAAGACAATTATTGTAATTGCTTTGGTTTAAATTTATAAATACGATTAAAGTACGACAATTAGGAAAACACTTCAGGGCTGGCGTAAATGAACAAAGATGTTAAATTGAACTAGTTCTTTGATAAGAAAATACAGTAAACAGAAGGAAAGGGAAAATTTAGTGAAAAAATGTATGCAAGCTTAGCAGATACCCTTTAAAATACAGAAAAACTTCAAGAGATCTATTAGCAATTACCTTTTGAAGCAAATTAACTTTAAATAGACTGATTAAAAAGTTTTGAACTAGCTAAACTAAGAATAAATATTTAAAACTTAATCTTTTCTCATATCTTCATTTTCACAGAGCTAAATTTCTTTTGATGATACCTGCTTTAGACCGGTAACACGAGGTATTCCTATCTACTCGATAGGAAAGGGTAACAAGTTCTATAAAAACTTTATGAGTTCCGGGTTCGAAAAATTCTATAAAAGGAACTTCAACTCGAAGAAAGTTAACTGTAAATTCGTAGCATAACTCAAGATGGCCACGAAAGAATCCACGAATGCATCTGCAGTGAACACTCTACTTAAACTCCATCGTTGGCTGGGACTCTGGAAGTGGCAGGATGAGAACAATACTGACTGCAATTGGCTAAAACGTGTCTATCCTTTTGTGCTGCATCTGCCATTGACATTCACTCAAATTGCCCTGATGTGGCTGGAGGTAATACTCTCCGATGACCTGGAACAGGCGGGCCGTGTGTTGTACATGTCCCTGACACAGCTGCCATTGCTCATAAAGCTCATCAATATCTGGTATAGACGTGAGGAGGCCTACACTTTCATAAAAGAACTGGATGAATTCTTTGATTCAGAGAAACTTAGTTTGCTGGAGGATGAGGAGCGACAGTTTAAACGCATTTACTACTCATATCTTGGTGGCTGTATCACAGTGGCATTGTTTGGCTTTACCAGCGTGTTCTTGCAGGACACATATGAGTTGCCCTTTGAGTACTATGTGCCCTTTGAGTGGCACAATCCCCGAGGGTATTTTTATGCCTGGGGCTACAATGTGCTGGCCATGACTGTTTGCTGCATTTCCAATGCTCAGCTGGACATGATGGGCTGTTACTTCATGTTCAAAATAGGCTCATTGTATCGCTGTCTCAATCTCAGATTGTTGGCACTGCAACATGAAACGGAGGCCAAATCTCTGCCCGAATTACGATACGTTTTTCAAGGTCATTCACGAGCTCAGTTGCTGACTAGAAAGTGTGAACAGCTCGTGTCTCCCTATGTACTCTCCCAGGTGGTACTCAGTGCCTTTATCATCTGCTTTAGTGGGTATCGATTGGTCCAAATGGGCTGGAAACAGAATCCGGGTTTATTTTTGGCCACTCTACAGTTTGTGGCCGTAATGATTGTACAGATATTTCTGCCCTGTTACTATGGCAATCAGTTAACCATCAATGCAAATCAGTTAACAAACAGTGTTTTCAACACCAACTGGCTGGAGTATTCGGTTAAGACCCGCAAAGAACTCATTTGTTACATGGAATTTCACAAGCGACCAGTTAAAGTTCGAGCTGGAATTTTCTTTGAAATCGGTTTGCCCATTTTCATGAAGGTAAAGTTTGGGAAAATTCAAGAAAATTCAACTTACTAACAGTTTAAATTTTTCTTAGACCATCAACAATGCCTATACGTTCTTTGCTCTGCTGCTGAATCTGTCCAAGTAAAGGCGGCTAATAAGCTTAAAGTCAGCCACAATTCTTGCAGCTATTAAAACGGGTGTCACTACCAAAAAAAAAAAAAGCTGAAGTAAACAGTGTAACAAATAAAGCACTGCATTTTGGCCCAGACAACGGCTTAGACGACGTTTCCTGTGCCACAAACGGAAGCACGCCTCAACCAAAAAAAGAAGAGGAGGAGATTCAACATTGTTAGCGCATAAAAGAAGTACAGCACAAAAATATAATGTTCAACAAAAGTGGCCAACAACAACAAGTGAGGCAGGAACAATAGAGGAGAACAACAACAGCAACAACAACAACAACAGAAACGAGAGCAGCAAAAAACGGATATGCGAAAAACGCGTGCAATGCAAGTGTGAAAGTCGCTGCTATTGCTGAGCCGGAAATGCATTCAAAGGGTTAAGCAAATGTGCAGAAAGATACGGAAAGGGAGTGTGAAAGAGAGGCAATGAGGGAGTGTGAGAATGGAGCATGAGTAGATACATTGGATGTCTAAGCTTTCCCTTGTCCACATGAGCATTTTCACTTACCATTTGGGTCCTTTGTAGTGCTCGCCGTGCGCACTGTAACCAGAGCCATTGTTGTTGTTACTGTTGTTGTTGTTGTTGCTGCTGTCTGTGTTGGTCCTGCTGTTGCCGCCAAGGGGAGCATTTGGTGTTGTATTTGTTAAATTTAATGATGTCGGCGTTAAAATGATTGTTGCTGCATTTGGTGTCGTCTCCTCCTCAACAACAACATCAGTCGCAGCAACATTATTGTACTCCTCTGAGAATTTTTGTATGTCTAATTTAGTATGTGCTGGCGGTGCAGGATTACCACCGCCAGTAGCAGTAGCAGCAGGGCTGCCATTCTCTGTCATGTTGTCACTCTGCGACACAGCGACTCTATTGTTTGCCTGCAATTGTTGCTGCTGCTGTTGTTGTTGTTGCTGCTGTTGTTGCTGCTGCTGTTTGTGCTTGCCTGTAAGTAGCAAGCAGATTTAAACGTATTTAAATGAATGTGTGTTGGCAAAACTCTCTTCGACCTTGTAAATTGGTTATAAGTGCCACAACACAGGCTGCATTTAAACCATTTTGCATTCATTTGTGTTGCTCATGCATGACTAAAATGTTGGGGAAAATGTTAAGGAAAATGTTTGCAACGGGTCGACACCTGCCACATCCTATCTACAATTTCAGTCACTCCTTTCATGTTTAACGGGGAATACTAAAATGCAGCCTCTGCTGCCTTTATGCCACTCAAGACGTTGCCAGCAACGACGACGACGACAGCGCGTTGATGCCAAACTAAAGATTGCAACATAGATTGACAGCCGCTGATTGCGCTGAAGTTGCGACAGCTGCGATGGCGACTGCTAAAGGTGACGACAACAGCAACTACAGCAAGAACAACAACAACAACAACAACAACAACGGCAGGAAGTTGTCTTGGGGCTGTCTAGGGTTAAAGTGTTGCAATTGCTGCTTGTCTACAACGACGACGTGGCATAATTGGCATTATTGTCACAAAGACAACTTGACACCTTTTTCCCCTACTATCTTTGACTCTAAGTGTGACTCTGACTGTGACTGTGACTGTTACTGTGACTTTGACTGTGACTGCCACTACCATTGCTACTGCCACTTAAGTGTTGCAGGTGCAAAACATAAATATTTCCATTGATAATGAATGTTCTTAATGTCAGCTTAGCACACCTTTCCCACCTCACCTTTCCCACCTGCACACCTTACCCAAATTGTCTCCTAATTGTACATAATTAACAATTTATTAAACTGAACTCTGACTTACAGTTTTGAGCCCATCAGTTTTATTGAAAGCTCTACAATTTCCACAATTTATAATTTAAAGCTTTTCAGCTCAACGTGTAATTAACACATTAACTTATTTTTTTTTAGCCGGTTTTGAGGGCTCAATCTTCTGGCTATTTGTCACCAGATTGTGACTTGTTAATTGTTTGCAAATATTTGGTGTCAATTTGTTCGACTGATTGATCACGTGCCAATTATAGATCAGTTTTTATCATGCCACATGCTTAAAAGCTCTAATCAATTGGCAAGGTTAATTAGCTTTCCCATAACACTAACTGATGCTTAAAATCAGTGAACAACAATTGAGCAATTAAAGCAAGTAAATTTAAACAATTGGAAAAGTTGCAACACAAATTTAAATATTTTTTAGAATAATTTTAATATTTAAATATATTTTAAAAATATTTTCTTTATATATTTTCATATTTTCATTAAATAAAAAGTTAAATTATTTCTTTAGTCTCTGTTTCACTCAAAAATAGTAAAACACTTTAAAGTTGTATAAACTGCAACTTAAATCTCGATTAAAATCCACTTGTAGCAGACTAAATTTAATTTGCCACTTGATTTATTAAAATCTGTAATTAATGCAATTTGATTTGGAGATTTGTAATTTACCCACACATAAATAATTTATCTATAATTTCTGGGTATTTTTTTTTTGCTTTCATGTAAATCAACTTGAAATTGCTACACACTTGGGAAACAACGTTGAATTCTTAACGACTTTTCGAAAACTTTTACACGACGAGTTGATAAGATTTATTGTAAGTGAAATATATATAAAATATATATAAAGAAATGGAAATAAATCTTACTTATCTCACAGATCTGATGTGCACCAGACGACAACTTACTACTGACAAAACAGCAAGCGAATCATTTTAATCTCATACCTATTGAAACCAAAGGGAGAACGTCTATAAAAACACACATACAGACATATACATAGATTCTCTCACTATGTGAAATACCTTATGCTAATAAAAAACATAAACGAAACAGTCCACAAAACTCTCACTCTCTTTATCTCTCCCTCTCTCTCTCTCTCTCTCTCTCTCTCCCGATTCGTCCATTTCTCACGAGCCACATTCGCTATAAGTTCGCGACGTTCGGTCGTTTTCTAATTTGTTAAATTAACAAATAAATTTAAAAACAACAGAGAGGCGGCAATGAGGGCGCTGGAGCACGACCAGTTGCTGAGAAAATAATATTGAGAAAATAATATTCCGATATTTTTTACTTCTTTTCAAATGCCAACAAGAAAGAAAAAAGTACAATCGAGCACGCCAGACCGTCTAATACTCTCTGCATTTTATTTCCGATTATATGGTTATTCATATTATGAAAATCGGTATTGGGGTATTACTGTGGACGACATATCTAAAGACTCTGGCATCCAATCTTCGATTGTTATACCTTTCTGAGCTCGGGAGAAGTAGTTCTATCGATTGGCATCAAAATATTCAATAATAAAATTTTATCAATTTTCGACAAAATTTCAAAGGTTAAGTCTCATCATAAAATTTGACAAAATGGGTACAGTTTTGAGAATTTTAAATTTTGATTGGGATTGATTCTGATAGTTGTCCAGAGTATAAAAAGGCATGACTTTTTAAGATATCGCTTCATTTGGCTGAGTTATGATCAGTCAAAGTTGGGAAAATTGTGAATTTTAAACATTGAACTGTGGATGACATATCTGAGAACAAAGATCAAGTCTCATCATAAAATTTGCCTTGTGATGCTGATCAAGAATATATATACTTTATGGGGTCTGCCACGCCTCCTTCTGCCTGTTACATACTTTTCACAAACCCAATATACTCTTGCACAGAGTATAAAAACAACAAATATGCGAATCAGCTGGCAGCTGCTTTCTTAAGCTAGTCGAAGTTTAAATACACTTAAATAATAAACAATTAAATAATAACAATTATTTTGTAAAGCAGTGTAGTAAATAAATTGTTTAATATTTAATATTTTAAAAGCCTTTTTACCCTTTAAATTTTAATTAATTCTGTGATCTTTATCTGAGCTGTGTAATTAGTAGAGAGCTCTTTGTATGGGACTGACTAATTGTATATGATTAAAATCAGTTTTCCGCATATTCTGTACTTAATACTCTAACTAAAATTAATATAGTTTTATTTCTATACAGTTTTCGTTGATTTTCCCATTTATTTAAAGCAGAGCGAACCTAAAGTGTACTATAAACTTATCTATAAAACTCAAATAAATTTAAAATATTTATTAAAAATATAAAAACATTAAAGCTAAACTTTAAAAAATGTTAGATTTCATTACTTTTCTTTCCACACTTTAGTAAAAGTTTCTACAGTACACTAGAAAAACACTTGTAAGCAAAAAAAAAAAAAAAAAAAAAAAAAAAAATTTTAAATACTTTTGAAAAAGTATAAAAAATTAAGGTAGCTAAACTTGTTAAATTTTATTAATAAGCAAACATAAATTATATTTAATTTCTAATTAAAAGTTCTACTACAAAACTATTCCAAGCTGCTTTACCAAATTATGTTAAATTAAACAAAATTCTATAAGATCAATAAAAGTAAATTTTAAATTCAGAAAGAGATTGAGTCAGAGATGCTCTCATTTATTTGGCGGCTAAAAAGGCAAACAGCCGCTTGGCATAGCGTTATAATTATGTTTACAAGCATTTGCTTATCAATTAATTAGCCATAATCAACAGTATAATCAATGTGAGTTGACCAAATATTTACCGTTACAGTACGGTTCACTTGGATTCGATTCGATTCGACTCGATTCGATTCGATGGTGTATTACAGTTGATGGTACTTGGTACTGTGGACTTGGCATCGGCTCTAGGCTTATATCAAATATTTACAAGTTCAATGCGAAGTTCGTGTTTGAAGTGCAACAAATATTTAACATTCTCTAATTAATTTTAAATGTTGAGCAGCGCAATAACAAACTCTGTTCTTGCTCTGTTTTGGCCACCAATTGCCAATTCCTTGGAAATTTAGTCTTTAGGTTTCTACTACTCCTTCCCCATTTCCTACTCCTTCTGCTCCTACTACTGTTTCTGCTCCTACTACTGTTGCTGCTGCTGCTGCTTTCAACATTTATGAATAATGTGCCGCATTTAAAAGTTTTTGTGGCAACGTCCTTTTCTCCTCCTCCTCCGTACTCCGTTCTCCTTACTCCACACTCCAAAACTCCTCAGTTCTCGCTTCTCAATTATTCTTTTTGTTGCCCAGCCTTTCATAAATTGCGCAAGGTGTCAGCAAAGATAGCGAAAGGAGTGTGCACAACGCGTTGCATGCACCAGGTAAGACCTCAAGCTTTACTTGCCTCACTCACTCCCACTCTCCCTCTGTCTTTCTCTTTCTATTTTAGTGATATTTCATATTCATGCACTGCACTTAACACAAAAAATTGTTATGTACTTGTGGAACTGAAAGTTGCCAAAGTCATTAGGCTTCTTCTGTGGCATCAACTTTAAGATATACGTTCCCCAATTTTGATATTCACCTACGGCCTGACTGGCGGGGTAAACTGGACTTCATTGAATATTATTCTTGCAAGTCAATTTCTTCGAAAAAATAATGAAAAAACACTTGAGGGCATTCAGCTAGTTGAGTAGATATTCCATATAGTTGTAGTTGTTGCTACTCCTTCGCAATCTCCTCATCTATTTTTTTCTTTTAAATTTTTTTTTTTATTTTTTGTCAAGAGTTCCGAGTTATTTATATGCGTAGTTTGGTTATCATTGCCTTTTGAGCTCTTGCCAGCGGCTCTTTTTGCCATTTAAACTTGCCTTATTTTGTGGAACTGACCACCACTGGCAAATAAAGCAAATAGTTCAAAAAGTTTTCCACAGCCAAGTGCATAAATGAACAAAATTTTTGGTTTGGTTTCAATTATTGCAAAAGTTTTCCACACAAATAATAAAACTCAAATGAATAAGAAGAAAATCATTCGAACGCAAGAGAGCAGTTGATACTGGCAAACATTTTAGCCATAATGTGACTTTATTTAAGCCAAAAAAATGTATAGATATTTAGTAATAAGTTGTAGCAAAAAGAGGTAGTTAAAAGTAACTAGACTTATTTGTACCGTGCACCTGGGGAAAAGGGGGTTTCTAAGCAGTTGTGTTGAAGTACAGGGTAGCTTAAAGTCTAGTTACTCCCTAGCTTTATTTTATGTGATTCTTTTGCAGATTTTTGAACACATCAATTGCAGAAATTCTTGACTCAAAAGTTGTACACATTTTTTTGTTACACTTATTGCCTGCGAGAAACTTAGATTACTAATATACTCCACTATCTATTTGTTTATAAACAATTTTGTAAAGCATTCTATTTATTTGTTGAGTTGAGTGTGCTTTAAATATCTTTATCTAGGTATTTATACCTGTGTATTTACCATTCCAAAGGTATGCACATATGTAAAGAAGCTTCAATGCGGTAGTCGGAGGAAATTACTTCTCCGCGCTGCAATGTCAGCACATTTAAATATAATTTCTTTTCACTGGCAACTGTGTGGAAAGAATATGGAAGGATATTCACTTGAGGTGCTTTGTGAGCCACCCAAAACGCTTTTAAGCTCAATTCCAGACATGCTTTTTAGAAAAAGCAGTGACTTCTTGATGCACTGCAGTTATGCATCAGTGATCCGATTCGAAGTGAAGCGACTCAACGTCATGAATATATAGCTTATAGCATACATTGACATACCATATGTATGTCATTAGTGGTAGTAAAGTTGTTGTTGTTGCTGACTCTAATACTCAGTGGTCATAATCAGTGGTATAGTCAAAGTGGCAGTTGGAATCTTAGTTTCAGATTCAGTTTGAGCTTAAAGCAGGTCAGCCATGAAATGCAAACTGGAATGCATCCATGTCCATTCATAAGCTACATAAATACAGGGGACAAATTGAAAATTGGATAAAAGAAATGATTTTGTGAGGCAAAAGGAAAGATCTCTCTCACTTACTCACTCTCACTCACTCTGCTCTAAAAACTTCTCTTACTCTCGTTGTGCATGTAAAGCGCTCTATTAAACGTAGTTTAGTAATTGGCTGTTACCTCCTACAGTGCCACACCCCTTTACTCCCACTCCCATCTCATGCCAAGTGTGGAGGCACCTACGATTCAACTTAAGTGACTCTGGGCAAGTTAAAATCCAACTGGAGTGCAGTGTGCACTGTGCAACGTGCAACTGCCACAGGGGCTGAGAGCACGACAGCAGCAAGTCAGCGTCAGTGACTCAATGCAAATGGTATCAAAGTGAAACCAAGTAACTTGCAGTAAGTGAGTGTGTGTGTGTGTGTGCCAGTGTGTGTGTGTGTGTGTGTGAAAGGAGATTATGTGTGGCACATCAAATGAAGCGTTGGGTGACTGCTCTCCTTCCAACTTTCCCTTAGATTCTATCCACTTTTCCTGCCTTGGCACTTACTGTGTTGTGTTCGCATCATGTGTGTGTTGAAATTTTCCTATTCATTTGGCAAAAACTGTTACAAATACTCGTATCATCCTCGCTGAGGCCGACGTAGTCATTTATAATTGTTGGGCAAACGCTGCGTATACGTAATATCAACATATGCACGCGTGCACACACCCACACATACACCCAAAGTACAGTCTGTACTTGTGTATTCGTATATAAATGCATTCGTTGTTGCTCTTGCCAAGATTCATTTATCAATGGTGACTTTGTGAGTGCAAATCGTTTTTCATGTTGCAGATTTAAGTAAACAGAAATGTCGCCATTTTCCCCAAGCTGTATTTATAGAGGGGGCGTGACAGCATAGCCCAGCATACCCAGTATGCCCCAGCATGCCACGTGAAGAGCTAAATCCATTTCCATTCTCACAAAAGCAGATGTGTGTGTGTGTGTATGGGTTTGTGTGTGTATGTGTGTGTGTGTGTGTGTATGTGTGTGTGTGAAAAAACTCTTCGTTCTGCTGTGCCACATTTAAATCGCTTCGTGCAAATAAACACATGCAGTTAAACATTCATACAAATGTACAAATTTACAAATGCACACAGTAAATAAAAAAATATCCATACACTATTTAAAAGAATATTGATTTTCACATAAAAAACGAGTAAGAAAGGCTACAGTCGAGCGAGCCGACTGTAAAAGACCCCGTACTTATACTAGTCCGCGTTTTTCCATACAAATTACCATTCTTCGACCGATTTGTCGTATGGGAGCTATAGGCTATAGTTGTCCGATCTGGACCAAACTAGGTGAGGACAGTTATAATTGTTTCATACATATAATGTGTGAATTTGGTCACTCTAGCTCTAGTCGTTTTCAAGTTCTGGCTATGTAAAAATCGTTTTTTACAATTTGCGGGGGCGGTTGGTGGCGTGGCAAAAATTTGAAATAAACTTGTTCTGCCTGACTTATAGACGGACTTTCATTCCAAATTTGGTAGCTCTAGCTCTTGTAGTTTAGAAGATCCAGGTGTTCATACGGATGGACGGACGGACAGACAGACGGACAGACATCGCTATATCGACTCGGCTGTTGATGCTGATAAAGAATATATATACTTTATAGGGTCGGAAAAGCCTTCTTCTACCTGTTACGCACATTTCGCTTCAGACAATCCTAATACACCCCTCTACTCTTTATTAGAGTACGGGGTCTAAAAATGATATACTTATATGAATATATCTGAATATCTTAATTTATTCCATAAGCTTTGTACATTTCTGCTGCATTTAAGACTCATTTACACTTTGTTCATGCAAAAAAGACACAGAAAATGCAAAACGATGTGCGAATTCCGTTGGCTAAAGCTTCCAAAAATGATTTTAAAATGTTTAAGTAGACGACAGCAAAAAAATGCACATTAAAATTTCAAAAGCAATGTAAAAATAATAATAATAATAATAATAGTTCCGACAAAAATAACACGAAGATAACTTTGTAATAATGTTGGAAATATGCGCGGCTGTAATAACAAATATTATGCTCGGTCAGTAAAATTGTCTAAGTGAACAGTTTAAAGGATGCTAGACTATCAGATACCCTGAGCAATACGAAAAGAGTGAATTCTGTAGTAAATAAGGTTAAAAAATAAAATTTTTCTAGCTAAACTTAATGCTTTAACGCTAAACTATATTTAAATAATTTAATTTTTAATGGAAAAAATCTCAGCCAAGCGCTGAAAATGTTATGACTGCCTAGTTTAAGCCGTTATAATCCTATATTTAAATACAGATTTATTTCTAAATAATTTTTATGTAGTTATCTGTATTAGATACAAAGCAGAAATGGCATTAACTGAGACAGAGACAGAGACTGAGAAGTGCAGTCTTAATGGCGCCAATACAAGTCTTGTGAGTGGAATTACCAACGCTACATTGTAAGTAAAGTATGCTGTAAAACTATGGAACGCCTTAATCAGACAATCAGACAGACGGACAGACATAGAGACAGGGAGACAGAGAGACAAGGAGGCAGGGAGACAGAGAAACAGCCAGCGAGACGCAGCTTGGAAGGCAGCTTTGGATCAGACTTAGCTTATGCAACGTTGTTGAGAAACAAACGCTTTGAATAAACAACGTGCACCACGATATTGCACACACACACACACACACACACACTCAAACACACATGCATTAGTGTGTGCGTATGTGCATTTTGTGGCAGCCAAGAAAGGCATCAGCATCTGACATCGAACGGAATGTCTGTGTGTTATCCTGGCGCCGATGTCCTTGTTTGTAAGTTTTCCCTACGCAGTACAAGTGTGTGTTTGTGTGTGAGTGTGTGTGTGTTTGTGTGTGTGTTTTTGCAAGAAAATCATTTCCGAGTAAAATAATTCAGCTTTGGTTCGCGTTGCTATTCGCTGCATTCCCCAAATAGCTTTGACCATTTTTTCCGCTTCTGCGATGCTTCAGTTGAATTCCTAGCAATATTTGTATCATTTGCACAGATTTTGAATGGTTTCCTTTCCATTTGTTATTATTTTTTTATAACTAAGCAATTTATAACCTTTGTAAATATTAGTTATTGTTTGTTAAACTTACCGTTTGCTGTGGCCCGTGGCGGTGGCAGCGGACGCTTTTGGCCATCTTCCTTTTGGCTTAAAATCCTTTCGCCCAGCAGGTGTTCATTTTCAGGCTCCAAAGCCAGAATGCTATTGGTAGCAGTCTCACTGGCACGACGCAGTAGTTCCACTGGCATTTTATTGACTTCGAGTTGATCTGCTGGTGGGGAAGTATTAAACTCATCCAAGGAACTCCTGCGAAAGCTCTGCAATGTAGGTCCGTCGTTTGTGGCCAATATATCAAGAAGGTCTAGAATTTTGAAGCAGTTAAACAACCTGATACAAGTATAAAGAAAGTCCGCGTTGACTTAAGTTAATAAACAGTTTGAAAATTAAACTACTTTTAAATCCAAAAATGTATGAATTGTTTAAAAGTCAATTTAAGTAGCTAATTTTATTCCGCCCCTTCTTAAAAAATTCTCAAAAATTAATTTGCATTTTAAATCTTTCTTTCAAGCGCGTAATCTGAGCCAATTAATCAATCATCAACCCACATAGAAATCAATCACAAAATGAACTCACCGGTTTGTCTAATCATGTTTATCGAAAAAAACAAAATAAAAACAATAAATAAACAACAACAAAACGTGGACAAGACTTGACGCGTTCAATGTGACGCAATCGATTGACCGCCGAGCAAAAGAGAAGAGCAATAAATACTCACGACAAAATGGAAATGCAAAGAAGACAACAAAAAAGAAATAGAAAAAAAATGAACTTATCGTAGCCAACGGAGCACCGATAATGCACTATATCTAAAGCCAATGTCTGCCGTAATGTGAATTAGATTTTGATTACATGTTTGTTATAGCACATTAATTAAAAAAGAAACTAATTTAAACAAATATTACTAGCACTAAGTACATACCGATAAAACTGTAAACAAATGTTTGCAAATTTACTTAACCACAAAGAGCGCGGACTGTGTTGACGGCGACTCTCAACGACTTAAACTAATTGCCAAACAGAAAATACACACACAAACACTCACACACTCACACACACACATACTTAATTTCCAAACGAAGAAAAAAAGAGAACTAAAAAAAAAAAATGTTCGAATAATGACTAACAGATACCACTTAAAAGCTGAGTGGATAAAAAAGTTGTTTAACTAAAGGTTTAAAAACTTATTTTCGATTTAAAAACAATTTATAGGAAAATGTCTTATAGGAAATTATAACTTTTATACTTATCACTTTTATGAATTTAACAAATTTTTTAAACTTAATCTATTAGAAGTAAATGATTTACTGTGAAGTGGTTTAAGAGACCAGTAATTGCTTTCACTGATCTAATGTTATACATCTAATTTACAGTAACTATTTTTATAGCTTCTTACAATACTTACCTTACTTACCATTTAAAATACTCTGCTAGCTCTGTTAACATTACAGAGTATATAAAGAGAGCAAATGCGGTACTGAGAGCGCCTCAAATCATTGACATTTCCAAACAAAACAATATATATAGATATGTATTTACTATATATGTATAAAAAGATATATCTATTTGTATATTTGTATTCACTATATATGTATATAACGATATATATTCTTGTATATTGGTATGTAGATTTGTTTCAATGCTCGTTATTGACAGTGTGTCTTCGCTTTCATGCGTGACACTTTAAAGTATATTTGTATAGTAGTGTTCCGTATATATGCTCTGGATTCCAAACGAACAAAAACTAAAGCACAATCGGCTGATCGTTTGTATTGACAGCTGATCGTCGTGGCTTTACTGTGTAAACTACTAAAGTACTTCTAAAATAAAACGCACTTTAAGTTTATTAAGTACTCCTAAGTTATCTTTATATAAAAATCTTCTTGTTCATTTCTAAAATACATATATATTTTATAAATAAGAACCTTCTTGTTCATTTCAAGAATATTTCTGCATACCAAAAGTAGCTGATTATCTTAACTATTACTTTTCAGTAAGCAAACTGCCGCTCTAGGGATATCGCACTGTACTCGTATCCCGTGTCTGAACACAAGTGTAATTATATGAATGCTTTTTATATTTTTTAGTGTACAGATTCACACTTTTTTTAAAGAACTCACCTTTTTTTAATACTTTTTTAATGTTTTTACCTGTTTGTTAATTTCTGTAGCATGCAGAAAATGCGGCTGATGAAAACTGCACGCGTTTCCTGCTCGTCGTGTTTGCCAAACAACGCAGCAATTTACGCCCTCACAGCGAGTGTGTGTGTGCGTGTGTCTGTGTGTGTGTAAGTGTGTGTGTATACGCATACATATGTATTTAAGGCAAAAAACATTAATTTGCGTGCAAGTCAATTATCAGGAGGCAGTGGCAAGCTGTTGTTGTAGTTGTTGTTGTTGCTTTTATGCAAATATAGCTGCATCAATATAATTTTTAAACAATTCTGCTTGCAGTTGAACATTGTGATTGACATGCAGATACCCTGTACACAGACAAATGAATGCTGAAACCTTTTCTTTTATACAGAATCATAGCGCAAGTAATGACAGCTCATATTACGTATACGCAGGGTATAACAAATAGCAAAGAGTTGAATGGAAAATCAACCCCTTCCGCTGCAGCTGTCCCAGACTCCAAGCTGTGCCAGACCAGCACAATTCTAAATGCCTTTTTTTAATTATATTTTTGCTAACTTGACACTTTTGAGAGTAAAATTGTATTTTGCATATTTGAAATAAATTTATGAAAGGCGTGAAAAAATGCAAATATAATTTACAAAGCATGCAGTTTGGGCAGTTCGTCAACAGAAAACACCAAACAGATGAACAGAGATGCCATTACAAAAAAAAAAAAATTTATAAATTAAAAAAAAAAAAATAGAATTGTTTCAGATTATAATTTATAAATTATGCAAATTATATAAAATTGACATTTTTATTATAGAGAATACGCATTGTGGACATTTTTATTGTGTACTTAGTCATAAATTATGCATTATGTATTCACTAAAAAATCAACTATTAAACTAGTAATTATCAGTGAACAATTTAAAATCCTAAATCATTAAAATTTGAGACTATTTTCGTTTCACTGTGACATCAAAGCCCGTGCAGAATTCTTGCTTCTCATCCGCCCAGGTGAGAAATTGGCCAAATGCCTGAATCTCTTCCCAGCTACGACTGAGAGGCTGAGCTTCTCCAAACCACTTGATTCGACTGCACTGGGATTCGATAACTGTGTGAAACTCTTGTTGCGGTGTCGTGTCGAGGTGATAGAGAAACACGGCTCTCTTGTCCAACTCCAGCGGCAAAAGGGCCAAGAAAAATGTTTGCACTTCGCGTGGGGTAGAAGATGGCTCACTCAGACGTAGACAGACCTGTGTCTGCTGGGGCCTCAGCTGGACATGGACACGAAGTCGCTGGCCAAAGGTGCCGTCGAAATGCACAACGTTCAGACGATGCTCACTCCTCAGGTGCTCCAGCAGTTGCTCCAGCGGTGACTCCTCACTGCCACTCCCACCCGCCTGCTCAGCGACACTTTTTGAAAGCGTTTTTATTGATGGTGCATTCAGCAGTTGCGGCAACGTTTCCGCATCCGCATTGGGAACTCCTTTGTGGCTGGCTGCTGATAAGGTCGCCTCACTGTTTGCAGCTACAACAAATGCAATTTCAGCGACTGCAGTCAACCGCTTTTCGGTAACTGCGGTGTTGCTGTTGTTGCTGTTGTTGTTGTTGCTGCTGTTGGTGATGGCAGACTCTCGTTTGACGGTTGACAATTTGTTGGCGCTCGCTGGCTGGAAAAGTTTCGCCTGGCTGCAGCATGATTTCCCAGTCGGGCAATGATAATTTTGATATTGCTGTTGGCCCTCACTTGGCTTCAACACCTGCCTCTTTCTCTGTTCCAGCTTTAGTCCCAGTTTCTCTCCTCTTTCTAGTTCCAATCCCAGCAAGCACTGTTGGCCATTATTTATGTTTGCAACTTCATCGCAGCGCAATTCGTCTTGATCTCGGTCTGTAATCTGCCAACTTTTCTTACTCAACTTTAACTTTGGTTTAACGAGCATATTGTTGCTCTCCTGAAGCAGCACTGACTCCTCCACTGCCACCATCACAGCCTCTCTGGCCTTAGAACTATTCCCCGTCTGCTCTGATTTTATCATGCCACGTTGCAGGCCTGCATCGTTGACAATATTTCGAATTTGCGCACTTTGCTCATTTCCCTTTGGCATTCCCGGAACCTGCTTAACGCACTGTTCCATCTCCATCTCCAGCTTCACTTCCACCTCCATCGGCACTTTCTTTTCGCTCACCTCACCAGCGCCATTTACCACCAAAATTAGTGTTTCATCCTGCAGCTGCCTCGATGTTTTTCTCGTCTTTTTCACCGAATTTGATTTGGCCAGTGCAATTTTTGGTTGATTATGATATTCATTTGTGCATTTGCCAACGATGGTGCTGTTGACGCCACTCCTATTGTTATTTTGCACCGCATCTCTGTTGATTTTCACTGCAAAACATATCAGAAGAGAGAAAGAAAAAACAAACTATATTTTTTCGGTACGTACATTAACAGCGGAAGTCTATTAAATTGGTGCCGAGTAATTGTTATATGAGTTTCACAAGTATTTTTTTGGGTCACAATCGAAATTTTCCATTTAACAGAGACTTTAAATGGAGAAAAATAGAAACAAAATGCTGTTAGCAATAAGCAAGAAATGCACATTTTACGTGGCAGCAATAAAACGCACTAAGTACTGGCGACAAGCTGCAAAAAAAATCCCGAAAGGGCAACAAGTAAAGCAAATAACATAAATAAAATATAGAAAGTGGAAGAGAGTAAAAAAGTTTTGTAAGTTTAAGAGTGAACACGCTTCTTGACTGTTAATATATATATAAAATGGAAAAAATGGAATAAGTTGAACTGGTCATAAGTTTATATACATAACATGCTGGGGGTATAAATAAACATAACTTCGAATCGGATTAGAATATTTAGGAAATTTTAGGAATATAACAAAGGGAACTATAGTTTAAAAAGAACCAATTTATTTATTATAAAGTTTCAGAGAAAAATTGCACTGCAATCTAGGAAGAGATTATAGTTTTATATACTATTTTTATATCGATTAATTCAGTAAACATTTTAAAATAAAATTTATAAATTTAAAATTTCAATATATCCAGTAAAGGGTATTAAAGAAACCAGCTATACCTTCCTTGGCTAGACAACAACTGAACTACAACGAAGATACTTCACTTGTTGTTGCTGTGTTGTTGACACTTGTTACCTGCGTTGTAAACTTCACATTATCTCGAGTTGGCAACACTTGGGGAGACCCTTATGGAAACGCACAGATTGAAAATGGCAGAAATACGGCAAACTTGTTGGCCAGCTAAACTAAACAGGCAAAAGCAGCAACTTAAAACAACAACAACAACAAGACGTTGAAGTAGCAGCAGCAGAAAAAAAAGTATAAGAAGAGTCTGCAATGTCAACAATAAGCACCATGGCATAAGGAGCATAAAGCTTGAAAAACTTTAGCAATTTATGCGACATAATTACGCTATAAAAAAAGCAACAAAAACAACGCAAAACTGCAATAAGAAGAACAAGAAGAGAAGACAACAGAAAAAGGAGCAGCTCGGCTATAAGGTATCCTAAGTAAAAGGTAACCAAGTCGGTAATCCCAAAAGTATGCTACATAAAAAGAGCAGAACGGAAATGAGATTCGCCATTGATGTATTCAGAAATACCGTTTGATATGAAAGACAATATGAGAACGGAACAATAAGGGGCATTTGCTTATCTCAACTGTTATACTGTTATATTAGAAAGGGTTTTATTTTGGAATACTTTAAGGAAAGAATTTAAGTTGTTATATAATCCCTTACATTGACTGTAAGAACTTAAAAAGGTTTCGTATAGATACCCTATATATTTAAGCGAACATCATATTATTTGAATAGACCCTTCAGCCAGTATAACAGTTGCATGAGCATATTCTTAATTTGAACTAATATCCACTCACTTTTGAATGGTTGTTACTGATGATTTTTCTTGTCTTTTGTTCCTTCTTCCTGTATTTATAGTATCTGTCGAGATTTAAATAAAACATTGACAATTGTTTAAGTTGTAAATGTTCCAGTTCCACTTTTTTGATGTTGTTGTTGCGAAGGTTAAAACTTTTGCACAAAGCTGTTGTTGATTTTACTGATGCCTAGGTGAGAGAATAATGGTTGTATCCAAAGTTTTTGTTTTTTGTTCTCGCTGTCACTTTTCCT
The DNA here is from genome assembly GCA_018903735.1 of Drosophila cardini. NCBI lineage: Eukaryota > Metazoa > Arthropoda > Insecta > Diptera > Drosophilidae > Drosophila > Drosophila cardini. The sequence goes on from JAEIGM010000021.1 coordinate 761,431, forward strand.
TGAAATTGAAAGGCATTTCCATACACTTCCTCCCCCTCTTCCCCATCGTGCTATGTCAACAGCTTTTAGGCCTCTCTTTATGGTCCCGAATAGGGGACACCGTACTAATGACAACGCTAATTTAGGCACCATTTTAGGTAGATTACTAGAAGATATCCCAAAAGTTTTGCCAAACAACTGACGCACTGAAGACATATTAATAAGTTGTATAAGTTGAAGCTTGAAACAACATTTGGGATCATTACTGTACAAAAACTTGACTATGCTTACAGAATTAAGTAGCATGAGCTCTACTTACCACCATCACAGGGGAAATTTTCCGCCAGCAACGTAAATAATTTATCCGACAGCAGGCAGCGTCCCCTTGGTCCCAATGGCACCCTACAAACCGGACACTTTACCGAGCGGTTACGGCAATTATTACAAAGCACGTGTCCGTTGCAGCACTGCCAACCAGGTGGTTTGATGACCTGATTCCCGTCCAGCATCAGTACCAGAGCAGGTGTAGGGGCAGGAGCCGGAGTCAAGTACAATGCAGTCACATCACAATTAAGCAGAAAAATTATGCAAAAGTAAATAAATTAATTATAAATAAGTTTAAAATTACTGTAAACGAGACTTGTAAACTGCTTTAATTACACTTGAACAAAAATAACTTAAATACTGAATTAATAAAATATAAATTTCACAATTTATTTACTTGTTGGCCATTAAAAAAATTAATGAAGTTATTTTATTTAAGCAAAATATCAAGTTACATAAATGGTATTTTAATTGACAGTTTACGAACAAAAGTGATTCCAAAGTCAATCCAATTAGAGTCAAATAACAAGTGCTTGAGAAGAGTATTGATTGGTCCATCACACCTGACCCTCATAAATTTTATGTTGTTTTTACCAAAAGTTTTGAAATATGCAAATTTTGTAGCATAGATCCAGCTTTGACTTTAAGTTAAAATAGTACTTTGAAGTCTCCTCTGATTTCACAATCACAATTGCAATCACAATCGAAAACTTTCTTGATTTTCTTCTAAATACACTGAAGTTTTTAGTTGGGAAACAAGCTTTCCATTTAAATGGAAATCAAATTGAAAATATTGAAAGCGGATTTAAAATAATACAACTGTATTTGATGTGCACAAAAACACTTTTGCGCTTTTCAAGCTACACCAGCTCGGACCCACAGCAAATGCTCTCTCATGCACACGCCGGAACATTGGGATTGTCTCAAAAAAGTCAAAAAAGTGAAGGAGGAGGAGGAGGTGGAGCAGAGGAGGTGAAGAAAAAAATATTGAAAATATGTATAGAAATTCAATTGATGCTTTTGTTTGAATGTGCATAGATATGTGCACTTGTATCTGAGTCGATTGTCTATGTGAGCTTTTGCAAATGTACAGCAATAAAGATACAATTTTGGACAGAAGCATGGATTGCATTTTGCCATTATTTTACAAAAATGAAATTGAAGTATTACAAATGTAAAACGATTTGATTGCAATCCCCCTTTTTTTGCTCCACTCCAAAATAATACGTGACAACAAAAGCAATAGTCTTAAATTGTACAAAAGAAAATCAAACTTTTCTGACTGAAACTAAATGGATTTTCCCCAAAAGGCAAACAATTATCAATACAAGCATTTTAAATATTTTAACATAACTTTTGTCCATAAAAATGAGTTAATTGGGTTGATTCTTATATCTATAGTATTTATAAAAAGTTTAAAATTGTTGTTACTTTAATTTTTAGTAAATAATTTAAAACATTTTGTTGTTTTATGCAGATTTAATTGAATAAAATCTCGATTCGGGTGTTATTTAATGTCAACAGCAAATCTCAAAGGAGCACGTCAGACGGTTATCTCAATGCAAATTTATGATAACATAAGTATATCTATATATATAGTATATATAGTTTATAAATGTATGTATGTAATTATAAGAGACAGAGAGAACTATTGAGAATCAAGCAAAACAAAATCCCTTAATAACTTAATGGACTTGTCTGTTTGCATAACAAATAAACGTACACAGAGTGTTCACTGTACAGTGTATACCATTGTAGTTGTATACTCCTGATGCTTTATTCGTGTTTTAGTAATAATAATTGGCAAATATAAAATGGAAATCCTTAAGTTGCTCCATAGCCAGCGTGTTGCATAAACTGATTTAAGGTTAATAAACAAATTATGCATTTAGTGCAGTAGAAATTGTGTAGATATAGCAATGCTCCACTTTGGTCCAGTTGGGTTCAGTTGGGTCCAGACCATGAATATGTCATGTATAAGGCATGTGAAAATGCATGTGCGACAATGAGAGCTAACTGTGTATGTGTGTTTGGGTGTGTGTAAGTGTGTGTGAGTGTTCAGTCTGCCTGGTTTAGTCTTAGCCTGCATGCTTAATTAATGGCCAACACACAGACAAACACACACACACACACATACAGTCTCAACTGTTTTGTGCATGTAAAATTTCATTTGCAGATAAGTTTAGGAATTTAAATGGCAAGCTTGTCCTTGGAATGCTAGCAGTCTTCTCTCTCTCTCTCTCTCTCTCCCTCTCTCTCTCTCTCTCTCTCTCTGTCTTCTTTATCTTGTCTAATTAATTAAAGTTATGTTTTTGCTGACATGATTGCCATAAATAAATTTACACCTCAGCACTTACCGTTAGTCACTTGCCACTTACCACGACCAGTGACTAACTACAGAGTTCGTAATTTTAAATTTAAATCGAGTAAAGAGCTTAAAGCGCACTTTAGTTTTAACTACAATATAAAAGTATATATAGAAATATAGATATATATTTGAAGTATGCTTTTGTAATTGACCTGCACCCATTCAGTCACTTTTTGCCTGCCTGGCACCACGCCTAATCGACAATATTTGACTTTTAAATTCTGTAATCAATCATTTCCGTTTGCTCCATTTATTTTCTGGGCAAAAGTGCCGCCAGGCACTAGAACAAAGCTAATCAAATCACATGCGATGGCAAACATTTGTCAAGCATACGGAATATATGAATTCCCTACAAGCATATAACACGCGCAAATCAAATGTTAACAAATGAAATGGGAGTATGTACGACTGACCAATGCCCTGTAAAGTACTTTAAGTTAGCATACAACACCAAAAACTCATTTTATGCTTTAATTTTGGACTATATAATACTTAAATCTACTGTTAGCTTTTATTGCAAAGTGTGATATGCTTAAAAATACCCTGTAACTACAGCTTTAAACATCGTTTGTTGTTGTGCAACGTTGATAACTATTGTACAACTTGTTACTGTTTTGTTTCCCATTTAATTCTATTGTTAACTTTTCTGGGCAGGAAGTGATCGACTTGAAAATACCCTGTAAAAAATTATTTGTTTTTGAAAATCATTTTTATAACATATACTGTCTAAGACATATCCTGTTTTTCAACTAAAAATACCCTGCAAATTTTATCAAAGCTGTTAACTAACTAACTGTATTGAAGATTGTTTAAATATTGCATACCCTCTATACTATAAAGTCATCTATTTCAGTGACTTTCCATAGAATTTCTGAATTGTCCACATTTATTTTTATTACCCGCTTTAGAACTGTTTTCTTTTTGTTTCCAGTTATTTTTTTTTGTCAGTTACAGGGTATGTAAAATAAACTTGCATGCATGCAAGCATATGTTATTTGTGTCTAACGGGTATTAACTAACAACAACACCGTCAGTTACATATTTGTAGTCATGACAGCGTCAGGCTGTGAGTAACAGTGTAAACAAGACCACGACACACACTTATATTATATGTATAGTATGTGTGTTTGTGTGTATTTAGATGTATACCTGCAGCATAGGGCATGGGCGTGGTCACGCAATCACTGGTGCAGCTCAACATTTCAACTTTATACACGGTCAAGTGATTAGCAACAAACTTGCGCAGCAAAATCAACCTAAAGCCGGAAGACTGAAATGCAACAGGCACAAGGGGTGGGGTGGGGGCGGTGGGAGTGGCTGGTACCAGTTGGCAGGCATATGCCGGTAACAAGGCTGCTGACAAAGGCAAACAAGCGGCAACTGCCAACTAAGTTTTGGCCAAAACCCGAGTTCACTTTAGTTGAGTTAGATAATGACGAACTAAAACTAATGTCGACAACCGACAACTGGGAATGTGGAAATGCGAACTACGCCAACTAGGAACAACCTCATCGATATGCAACTCACAGCATATTTGAAAGAGCCAATTCCGTACCAATGTCAGCATCCACTTACCGTTTGTTTCTCAGCCTCAGGGAAGGAAAAAACATTTCTGAAGAGCATACAAAATATACTTAAACTGGTTTACTTACATCACAACAAACGGGACACTCCAGTAATTGGGCAATATGTTGCAGGCAGGTAGCAAACTTTTGCAGTGACTGTTGATTAATGCCATGTTGCTGCAAGGGGGGAGAAGAGTAAAGAAAGGAGTTAAAATGGAGTAAAAAATATGGTTCGATTTAAAGCCTTAGCTTTTATGGGGTATAAATTGGTCAAAAGAAGTAGTTAAATCACTTTAAATTATCCAAAAGTAGTTTTTAAATATTTAAATGTTCCACATAAACCCAATTAAAATTCCCTTCACTACTTTAACTTATAGAAAACACTTTAAACTTTAAGTGCCCATTATTAGCAATTTTATCTTTATAACTTTAAATCGTTTTGTACCTTCCACAAGTGAGCTGACTTTAGTTATATCGATAACCAATTTCTAATTTCTAATTTAATTTTAATGATATCTTAGTAATTATTTTGATTATCAAAGCATTGCCAATTGTTTGCAGCATTCAAATACCATAAATGATTTACGCACAATTTACTCAAAAGATTTAATTTTATTAACAGAACTACGTCATAGAGGCAGAAATGTGCTTTTATGGCAGAAGCTTCACATAAGCAGCTAAAAATGTGTATGTATGTGTGTGTGTGTAATTGTTGGCAGAGCTAGAGATGAGCGCGTGACACGAAAGAGTAATGAAATTTTAAAGTGTATTCTGGTAGCCAATTAACCCTGTAGTTTCAGTACTTATTTGTTTTGTGCTCTTTGTTCAGCTCGTGTCACGACACGCGCACATCTCTAGCCCAAACTGGCGTTAAGCTTTAAGCATGGCCTTTAGCATTATTGATTGGGAATTTATATGGAAATTATATGCAGCCTGTGTACCAGGTAAGTGCACACACACATGTGTGTGTAAGTGGGTGTGTGTGTGTGTGTGTGTGTGTATAATTTGGGTTTTTGCATCCTTGTAATATTTGGGTCAATTGAATTTGTAATGCACAGTACACAGTACACAGCCATATACTCGTAATGTGTCAAATTTAATAAAATACTCAACAATTTGACCGACAGATGAACACCTCCAAAGGAGCAAAGCAGGTGAGGATCAAGCCAAAGCAGAAGAGACTAAGTGTAGTTGGCCTAGTTGTAGCTTTAAGTTGGCCAATTGCCTCCAGAGGACACATACACACACATGTAGTTGGCCGGAAATGTCTTTACATTAAATTAGCAGGAATATTTGTTGTAAAATATTCAAACATGGACATAAATTACACATCCGGCGTGTGGTACATCAATTCCAGCCAGGTGTGTAAACGTTTATTAGGCTAATTGACAGTAATGCCTGAGGTGTAAGATTGCACATTATGATGTTAGCTTGATTGAGTTTTTAAAATCCTTTGGCAAAATATTCTAATCAATAATTGATAAACATTTTGGACACGAATTTTCTGTATCAGAATTTGTTGGGAGTTTTGTTATAGATTGTTTAGTAGGTCAAAGGGAATATTATTGATGAAAGCCAAGTAAGTGATTGAGTTGAGCTCTAAATGGGCTTTGGTAAGCTAGATGACTGATTTCAGATAATTATTTGTATTATATAGTGAGTATATCAGTTAAAGTTTAAGCATGTGATGTACTGATCAAAGAGTAAATATTTAGTTAATTGGTAAGTAGTTTGATTATGTTTTACTAATTTATTTTTAACTAACTGTCTTAGATTCTCCCTGTCTCTCCTTTATTTCACTATCCTTTTTCCTGCCTCTCCCTGGCCCTCCCTTCTCTGACACTTCAAATTGTTCTCTGTCTGTCTCTTTCTGTGCCTCTCTCTCTCTCTCTCTCTGTGTCTCTTTCTCTGTCTCTCTGTTTTCCTCTATCTCCCTTTACCTTATTCTGCCTTTCTTTCTATCTTTATCTCTGCCTCTTTCTGTCTCTGTCTTTCTTTTCCATGTCTCCTTCTATCTTTCTCTCTCTCTCTCTCTCTGTTCCTTTCAGTTTAATTGTCAGTCTGACTCTTTCTCTCCCTGTCTCTCTGTGTCTCACTATCTTTCATGTCTCTCTCTCTCAACACCTCTCCTTGCATCTTTGACTCTCTCTATCTCTTTCTCTCTAAATCACATTGTCTCTCTACTTCTCTTTCTCTTCCTCGGTTTCCCTCTATCTCTCACGCTTACTCCCTTTTGACCCATTTAATAACTGGTCAACCAGTCTTCCTCTGTCTTTCTCTCTGTCTCTTCCTTCCTCCATCTGTCTCTCTATCTCCCCCTCCCTCACTCCCCCTCCCTGCTAACCCACTTAACAACTGTTCCAAAGAGCCAACTGTTTGCCTGTTTGGTTGTGACTGTGGCTCAAATGACTTACCACAGCGTGTGCCGCCTCGTTGGGGTCTTCACTGGTGCCCAAAGGGTTTTGATGCTGTCGCCACATCGTCATGGTCGCATGCTCAGCGCCTGTTAGCCAATGTTCCCGCAATCTGTTGGCCAGCTCGCTAATCCTCATGCCCAAGACATCGGTGCCGTTTAGCTGCAGCAACGTGTCACCGATGCAAACACCTGCCAGTTGTGCATTTGAATCCGCCTGCACACCGCTGACCCATGGATATGGGTCCCAAGGTGCACGGCTCAAATTAAGGCCCAAAGCGCCATTGGGTGATTTGATAATGCATTGCTGCAGCATCTTTAAAGCTGCTCTTAGTTTAACCTGGGAACAGAACAGAGGAGAACAGAGCAGAGCAGACATAATGTTAAAACTTGTAAAATCTGTAGCATCTTGTTGTTGTTCGCAGTGTTCAAGGTCGCACGTAGCAAGCAGGCATTTCAAGTATGTTATTTATGCCAGACAGTAGCAAACACACACACACAAACACACACTCACACACACACACACGCACACACAATCAGAGCACACATCTCTAAGAAGCCAAGTCGAAGGTTGCCTGACATAAATTCTGGGCCACTTTCAGCACTTGAGATATGTGGTAGACACACACACACCCAACACACACACACACCCTCGCACACCCTTTAAAAGAGAGGACAGAGTAGAGGGACTCCTCACATATGTATTTAATTATCAGCAATCACACACATGCGTATCTGTATGCGTATTATATTTGAAAATGGGCGTTGAACTGTTTTATTCGTTTAGCTAAGTGGGCGTGTCAACAAGGCGAATCGTGGCATCGGCTCCTTGGCATGCCCCGCACGTACGCCGCCCACAAACACACACACACACACACACACGGCGTATACTCGATATCGTTGAGGCTGTCGTCAGCTCTGGTTTGAGAGGCCGCACTGGACTCTGAGATATTGCCACCTTTTTGTGGGCAATTCTTATATTTTTTTGGTCTTCTGTTTTCTGCCTTTGGTTTTTAGTGTATTTCTTGCTACCTTTCGGCACCTGTGTCAAAGCGCAATTAATTAGAAGGTTGTTGAAACTTCCAGGGTTACCCAACATAGGCTTTCGAAACTTTTCTGCCAACTGTTTGGCAATTAAGCATACGCCGCGTTCGCCACCAACGCCATTCTCATTTTCATTCCCATTTGCTGCATAAAATAGCGTAAAATTTGTGCAAATATATCAAAAGTGGTGGCAAAAACTTTGGTAGCGCTTAAAAGGCCGGGCAAACGCGTTAAATCAATTAAGATCACAGGTAGAAAACGAGTCACAGCCGCAACCACAGCCGGAACTACATACATATGAGATTGGAATAAAAAACGCAGCAACGACAGCAAATTGAGTGCGTGTAATTTCATGAATGAGTACGAGTGGTGCGAGTAGTGCAAGTGGTGCGAGTGGTGCGAGTGGTGTGAGTGGTGCGAGTGGTGCGGGTAAGGCAAGTTCAAGTATATCAAGTATACGCACTAAGGCCGCACTGAGCAGCATCCGCTAGTGCTGTCTCATTGTTGCCAAGCAAACAACAACAAACAGACAAAAACAACAACAACCACTACACTTTCATTTATTCCGCTGTTGTTGTTGTTGTTGTCATTCTCATCCGTGTTTTGGGACAGCCCGTCCACTTCCCGCCACTGCTGTAACTTGTCATGACAACTCTCGAAATCAAAATTGATTATAATTCAGATTCTTTCAAGTCGAAGTCATACAAATACATATGTATGTATCTATTTGCGTTGTATAGCGAGCCAAACGAGCGACCACTTCACTTCTTACTGACATTGGCCATGAAATTGCCGTATGACGTCGCAAAATATTAAGTATCCGCAACCGAAAGCCAACGAACGTTAAGCGAAATCACATTAATTGAGCCAGAAACAAAGCCATTGGCTTAAAAATACACACAAATTTGCAAATATATTATATTCTATTACAATTGTTTTATTAATTGCTATTTTAATTACTCGCATTATCGAGAGAGCTTGCATTGTTTTAGTTTAGTTTAGTTTAGGGCTTAACAAAGCCAATTTAAATACGCACAGTGCACACAATTAAATTGTTTATAAAGCCACTTTGCTGTCAACAGCATAAACAATAAACAACAACAACAAATAAAAACTAAAAGAGAGTTCAAATAAATAATTAAATAACCGTTGCAACAATGTGGCACGAATTCTGTTTGGCTAAGAACTTGCACGCCATTTAGACGTAACGCTCCAATAATCAGTTATATTGCAACAGTTTACCGTTGTACTAATAAATAGTGCTATTTTGTAAGCTTCTTAATCGCGCTTAAGTTAGACTTAGTCGTAGTCTTAGCCGTTGGAAGCAACACGAACTTAACATAGTCGAATGTGGATAATAACTAAAACACGAGATACTTAATCACCAGCAACTGTTGCAGGCACTCTCTTGCAATACAATGCAGCGCACAACAGCAACACACACTCCCATACACACACACACACACACACGCATACACAACTGTTTGTTTGAACGCGGGTTTTTTACCGCTTTCGATTTCAACCAATCGCCAACAAGGCGAAACAAAAACAGCAACAAACTCACGCGAGAATTGCGTCACAATTACACAAATGCAACAAAAACAACAGCAAGCGACAACAACAACAACAAGGTAGAAAACGAAACGTATGGCAGAGACCCAGAAACCCCAAACGTCCAAAAGTTGTTGCGCAGGCGCCACTGTCCGCGTCAGCATCGCTGTTGGCGTCGCCGTCAGCGTCAACGTTCGCTGCCTGCGTCAATAGCAATTACAAACAATCACAGCGTACAGCGCGCGTCGCTTAATTAGACACAGCTCCACGCGTTCTCCATAATGACTAAATCGGCAAAACATGCGAAATAATTTTAATTTTTTACAATTTTTACCAATTTGTTCATTTGATAACGCAATAATTTTTGCAAAAAAATGTTTATTATTGCAAAATATTTTCGCACACTTTGAAGTTAAACGATTTTTTGTTGGTCATGTGCGTTAACAACTGGCGTGTGTACATATAAATGTGAGCAGGAGTGTAGTTATGTGTAAGAGCTCCGCTTGAATATGACTTCCTTTTTTAGCTGTGTTTCTGTGTTTCTACTTAATTAACACACACAAACACACACAGACACACACACACACAAATACTATATAAATAAACTATTTTTATTTATTTATAGTTAACTTCTTTTTATTTATAGCAAGAATAACAAACTTTGCAATCAAAGTTTGATTCAAAACTTTTACTTCCTTGTTTGAAGAAGTTTTTTTTTTGTGTATTTTATTTGCAAATCTTCTAAGCCAAGCTTGATTGAGCCTAGCAATCGTTAGAGCCAAATGGCGACACACAAAAGCATTAGGGCTAGTCGTAGGTGCAAGGTCGTCTAAGTCATTAGGTGTAGAAAAAAACCCATTATATTACACAAAACTTTGAAACGACTTGCAGAGCCCTCAAGGCTGGCGATACCACAATATGTTGGCCACGTTACACACCGTTGCACACACACACACACACACATACACTCGAACTAGTTTGAGTGGCAAACACTTACTGATTTATGCTTATTTATTTGGTTCAATTGATTCGCGGCACACGCTAAATCGGCGATCTCCGTTGCCGCCACTTCCAATTCCACTGCGTCGACGCGTTAACGGAACTTGCGAGCGGCGCCTGCGCAGACTCAAAGAGCTGAAAGCAAACTGCGGCCAACGATGTCAACAGCTGACGAGCTGAGCTATACTTGGCTGAACTTTGCAGCGCCATCTATGGGTAGCTTAGGCAAGCGTTGCTGCTAGAAGCTTTTTGGTGTTTGATCATTTACATGTAAAATGTATGAAAACTAACAGTTTTAAGTGGGTTTTTAAATTAAATGATAAATAATTATTAAAAGAAAAATTATAAACAATTATTAAAAATTTTAATTGAATTTATAAACATTTATTTTTTAAATTTTGAAATATATTCTGATCATTTTACTTATTTTAATAAAGTTAAATACATTTTTTGTAGGTAACTTAACTAAAAATTTATTTTTCAACAGAAGAAAAGAAGGCGTGGATAAATAAATAAAATAAATAAACAATGTGAAATATTAAAGATAATGTTTAAAAAATGTTTTTAAAAAATGCTAAACTGGTTTAGAAAATAATATAAAATGTTAACAGCCCATTACCAACGAGTCCAAAATGTATACATCTCCAGTAGTAAATTAATAATTTAAAGCCCACAACTTTGTAATATTAATACCTAATTTTAAGTGTTTTCTAAACTTTAGAAATTATAAAAATTGTTTAATTTGTTGACTGTACTTGAAATTGGTTATTTGCCTCTTGGTCAATGTTTGGATAATTGATGAGATTAATAAAAATCAATTGTTGTCGCGGTTGAACCATGAACTCAACTCAGCTCAGCTCAACTTGGTTCAAATCACATCGGTTTTGAATAGTCTAATTGAAAACATGAATTTTTATGTTATGAACTTTATAAGTAGTTGTACGTTTTGACATTCGACTTGGCTTCTGTGGCTACTTGGTGACTGTAGTGACTGAGAGGTAATGGCTAATGGCCAACAGGCAATTGGCAACAGCAATAAACGTCGGCCAATTTCAGCTCGAAATTGGCCTAATAAATTCTAACCAAAATCCAATTAAATGAAAATTAAATTTTTGGAATAAAAGCTAAAACTCAAGCTAAATCATGGCCCAGAAGGTTCCCAAAAGAATTTTGATAGTAGAAAATTTCAATGGCAAAATTTAAATTTATTTTCTTTATAATTTCATCTTTTGTTGTTTTGTTATTGTTGTTAATACTAGTGAAAACACATGTGAATTTGCACTATTTGTTTATTTATTTATTTATGTGCCATCACACCTTTTGGCGTTGCTAAAATAATAATATTATTTTTAACATATGCAATGAAAATATTTTTAATTGATGCAATTTTAATTCAATTAAGCGTTGTTAACCCGCTGGCCAAATGGGCTACAGGTCTTGGCACCCGAAATACAATTTAAATATTTTTTAAAAACACTCACTAATAGTAGTAATTTGATGGCTTTTTCAGCTGTTTGACAGAAAAAACAATCTGGTTAACTATTTTGATTGCTATGCAAATTTTATAAAAAAGATTTTTTATATTTTTTTATAGGCTTTTCACTTTTATAAATAAATTATGCAATTATTTTTTGTGCCATAACAAATTCCGCTGCTGATAAGATATAAAGACATCACAAATTTGCTCAAGATAAATTGCTTTTAATTTAAAATATTTATCACAAAAAAAACACTTGTTCTGAGATAAGAGTTGATTGCTCTCGAACTAAAGTTTATACTGATAAGCTAAAGAGTTTTAAACTTTCCAATTCGAGTGCTAGAATTACTTGTTCATATCTTAATAATTATAAACCTTCAATTTATTCACATCGCAAATAATCTTGTTTGTATTATTTGTCCAAAAAAAAATAAGAAGGTGTTCTACTGAGCAAATACAAGCGTTTCGAACACTCGTCTGGAACTCAAACTCAAATACTTTCCAAACTAATGGACTGACTAATTTCCATACACACAAACTTCCCTTCCTCTCTCTCTACAAACATCTCTCCCTCTTTGTTGCTCTTTCTCGCTGCGTGTCTCTCTTTGGCCTACGCTCTTAGCCATTCGCATAGCATTGTATGTGGTAGCAATAACTAAACAAAAATCTCCAAAAAGCTGAAACAACAACAACAACAACAAAAAGACAACATTGTTAATTGAGCAACTGCTGCTGATGCTGTGAGCAGCGTCACTTGGTTAACCTTAGCTGAGCTGAGCGACTCAAATCGCTGAAAGCTAAAAATTCTGAGGCAGTTTGTTTGCTGGTAGCGTGCGGTGAACACGTCTTTTGATTTTCCGCCGTGCGAGTCTCTCTCTCTCTCTCTCTCTCTCTCTCTACCTCCGTACACACAAAATACCTGAAATTTTGGGCCACACGTGTCCAATGCAGGAGGCCAATATTGGTGCAGATAATGATAATGACGCCAGTTGTCAAGATCAAGCGTCGTCTGTGCGTCTCTTGAAAATTCCCCGCGCTGCTCCAGAAATTGAGGAGTACGGATTTCGTTTAACACGCAGCAAATGGGATCCATATCCATGGGTAAAGTCTTCTCTCTCGCTCTCTCTTAAGAAATGTTGCTAATTTCGTATACTCCATCTATGTGTAGGTGTCTGAAGTAGCTGCGGGCACACCTGCCTCGTTATGCGGCCTCAAGACCGGTGATTGCATTTTAAAGGTCAGTTCGAGACGAGAGTCTGGTATATAGACTCAGTTATAGCCACATGGTTTACGATCTTAACAATATAAAGTGTTGTTTATGTTTGCCAACCCCAGTTAGGGGTGAGTGCTTCATCAGTTGTTGGCACTAATGGCATACACTAAGAAAAACAAGGGCTTCAAAATTATTACTTCACACAACATCAAAGACTTTAAGCAAAAATGTATAGCAGAAAATTGCTTTGAAGTTGTTCAATTAACTTTTTTTTTAAGTGAACACTTGTTTCGAACTTCTCACAGTGTAATTTTGAAACTCGTTGTCTTAAATCAACAATTACCAGCAACAAAATAGAAAACAAAATAATTTAATTAATCAACTGTTACCTGAATGGGAATGCCGTCAGTAAGATATTATCACAACACAATGCTACTATCTAGTATCTAGTATCTACTTGTATTACGAATTTCGAATAAGTTGTTGTACGCTTTAGTATACACTAACACTTGTATAGATATATTGTTGACATATTGCACAATCATCGAAGACCGTGAATTGCATAAAGAGTGAGTACAAATTTGGGTTATGTTAACAGCGCGTTGTTGTTTCCGTGCTGCGGCTGGGTGGGAAAAAAAGGGAAGAAAAAAAAAAATTTTTTAATAAAAAAAAAAAAAAAAAAAAAAAATAATTTAAAAAAAAAAAAAAAAAAAAAAAAAAAAAAAATTTAAAAAAAAAAATAAAAAAAAAAAAAGGTAGTTATTTAAAAAAAAAAAAAAAATGATTTGGGGGGGGGAGGGGGAGAAAAAAAAAAAAAAAAAAAAAAAAAAAAAAAAAATAAACAAACGGAAAAAAAAAAAAAAAAAAATAAAATTTTTCCCCCTCCATAAATTTTAAATCTTCGTGGGGGGGGGGGGGAAATTTAAAAAAAAAAAATAAATAAGTGGCTTGGGGAAAATTTTATTCTAAACAAAAAAAAAAAAAAAAAAAAAAAAAAAAAAAAAAAAAAGGGGGGGATTAAAAAAAAAAGGGAAAAAAAAAAGAAGACCCCCCCCCCCCCAAAACCCCAAAAAAAAAAGGGGGAAAAATAAAAATTTTTTTTTGTAGAAAAGGGGGGTTTTTTAAAAAATTTTTTAAAAGGAAAGGGGGGGGGGGGGGGGGGGAGAAAAAAAAAAAAAAAAAAAAAAAAAAAAAAAAAAAAAAAAAGAAAAAAAAAAAACAAAAAAAAAAAAAAACCAAACCAAAAAACCCAAAAAAAAAAAAAAAAATAATTTTAATTTTTTTTTAGGAATCTTTAAAATTTAAAAAAAAAAAAAAAAAAAAAAGAAGGGGGGGAAAAAAAAAAAAAAAAAAAAAAAAAAAAAAAAAAAAAAAAGAAAAAAAAAAAAAAAAAAAAAAAAAAAAAAAAAAAAAAAAAAAAAAAAAAAAAAAAAAAAAAAAAAAAAAAAAAAAAAAAAAAAAAAAAAAAAAAAAAAAAAAAAAAAAAAAAAAAAAAAAAAAAAAAAAAAAAAAATTTTTAGGGGGGGGGGGGAAAAATTAAAAGAAAAGGGAAAAAAAAGAAAAAAAGGAAAAAAGGCTTAACAGAGCCAGCGTGCGCGCTTAACAGCGGGCAAGCAGTTGAACTGCTTGACGCACAGCGAAACAACAAGCAAGCAGTTCAGTGCTGCATGGCGATGTTAGCGACAAGTAAATTTAATTAGTTTTATTTAACAGTCTTTATTAACTATTTTTTAAATATTTAAAATTTTTAAAAATTACAACTAATTAAATACTTTATTTAACAGGTCAATGGCATTGACATAGTTGGCAAGCGAGTAGCCGACGTGGCCCAAATAGTTAAAAGCCAAAAAGATTGCGTTACTTTCCTCTGCTGGAACAGCGACTGCAAAACAGACTGTGATGAAAGCGTAAGAAAAACTTCAAAATCAATTTAGTTTCAAGTTTGTTAATTGTTTTAGTTTATAGAGCATCTGCTGCACACCTATGCCCACCACCCTAAAGCGTCTCGTAATTATTGTGGAGAGCATTTTGCGACTTATCGAATGTCCAGTTTGCAATGTGACAATATCCCCTCCGGTAATGCAGTGTCAGAATGGGCATTTGCTGTGTCTCGAGTGTCGCATACGCTCGGAGAGGTGTCCAATGTGCCGGGGCTTCTTTACGCCCATTCGATCGGGCGTGGCGGAGGATATATATTCGATAATTGCTGGAGCCTTTGAGAGTTGCCGACGGGAGGGTAAATTGCGGCAAAAGATCTTTGGTGATATGGCTTTAATTAAGGCTAATACCACCGATAACTGCAGCTGCCAAGAGCCATTGAAGCAACGCAAATCGATGTTGCCCACAAACCGAATACTTACCAAATTGCTTCAGGCCAAAGCTGGCTCACTGGAAAATCTTTTTCAATGCAATCCGGCCAAATTGTTGAATGCTGAGGCAACCTATAGCTTCAATGTGATGCCATTGGATAGACAAGGAACCAATGAAAAGCAGCTCGAACCAAGATTAACTTGGACATCAATGCTAAAAGGCACAAATGACTTACAACAGCTGCAAGAGACGCCAGATAAAAGCGTTGCAAAATTGCAGCCTGACACGAATTGTGGCAGTAACCACAATTGCAACGAGCCTGACAGTTTGGGCCAACAAGCAGAACAAGGCGAACAAAACACGAACTTGGCTGTAACTGCACCATCAGTTGTCAATGAGTTATGGGCCAACCCACCTGTTAAGGGCCAAACAAGGAACACACCCACCAGTGACATAGAAGGAAGATGAATTGTTGCTTAACCCTAAGTAAACTAAATAAATTAATAAACACAAGTGTTTAAGCATCTATTGGCCACGTTGGGTTAAATTCAGTTCTTACTGAAATACTTTGAGCAATCACATTCTAACCAACTTAATCAGCTTTCGTAGCACTTATCAGTTTTACGCTTTGGACTTGTGTCCTTTAGTTTTTCTTGTACTAATTAAATTAGATTCAAGTTGCTTTGACAAAGTTTCTTATCGCAAGAGCCGTCAAACAAAACGAGCAGAACCAACGAATTCAACTCTTCAGTCCAAAGACATTCAATGGTCTTAAGCTGACAAAGTGCATAAAAGCAAATGCTAAAATGTTCTTCACTTCTTTGAGTCTCTCTTTGTCTATCTCTCTCTCCCTCTCTCTCTCTCTCTCTCTTTCTCTCTCTCTCTGTTTCTGCTTTACTGCAGTTTGACTTGACTCAAGTGAATATATTCATTTCTGTACACTTGAATGCGTCTTTGTTGTTTCGAGTATCCCATTCATGAATGTAATGCAGTTTCATTAATAATAACCATGATAAACTTAGTTCAATGTTGGAGAATTGGAGTTATGGAGCTATGAAGTATTGGAGTATGGGAGTACTTGCTATCGATACTGGAGCAAGATGCATCGATTTGAAATCAAGTCTTTACTTGATAAATAATTGATTTTTGTGCAGCTTTGTGCAGTTAACAATCACAGGCATCAAGGACAGATGCATAGAAGCAGCCACAAGCAGGGGTATGCTCGACTAACAAATACGCTGTATTAAAAAGTTTTTTAAATGAAAATTTTAGTAACTAAAAATATTTTAAATTGATTTTTAGCTTACTAAAAAATGTTCTTTTCAATTCCCATAGTTAGAGCACAGCAAACCCTGTTTTACTTAATTTTACAGGGCAAAAAACTTCTAATATATTTATTTTATAGAGTTAAATAGCAAATTTATTAATTATTTCCATACTTCTTGCTTTTTTCTTGCCTTCACTTAGCTGCTAGCACAGCATACCCTACTTTACCCCACTTTCTAGGTCATAGTTCACAACAATCGTTTTTGGAGCACGTCAATAACAGTAAACTATTAAACTGTCCATTACCATTTTGAACATTGATGTAAATCCTTGGCATAAATAATAATAAAAAATGTTGAAAATGTTGAAAAAAAAAAAAGGAAAAAAAAAATTGTTGCTGGCAGCCATAAGTTGGCTTTAAGTAAATTTCCCCAGTGAAAAGCCGATGAAAAGCCGGTGACAATATGGCGCTCTTGTTGTCAACGGCAACACAGCAGCTGCTAAGCGTAGTTTTCTCTTATACGAACTGAGATTAAAACCTCATCAAAACCAGAAGTGGCAGATTAATTCAAGCGCGTTAATTGAATTCTATTCTGCTGCACATCGTCGGCCTCGTGATGGGGCCGATTGATTTGCTCCAGATGCATTGTGATGCCAAAGCTGCATTTGAGCGAAAGCCAGAGAATAGCCAGAAGTTATACTGATTTTCTCATACCAAATTTCCCATTTTCCATTCCCAACTCCAAACCCAATTCAAATCCTAAAAGGCTTCACTCAACACAGGCTTCAACAAACTTTAATTACAGTCTCTTTGCATTATTTTGCAGGCTCAAAGTCCTTGGATTGAATGCGAATTAAAAAGATGGAATACCATAGGAAAATGGGTGTAAATTGCTGTTATTGTTACATTTTCCACAAGCACATTTTTCTCACATTTTTTTTCCATCCACTTGCCAATGGAATGTTTATCAGTTTGTACGTTGAAAATTTTCTAATTGAATTTCATTACCTGGTCTAGCTGGCTTGGCTTTAAGTGTTTTAAGACCAACGAGACCAATGGCCAACTGCCAATGGCATTGGTAACAGTAATAAGGACTTTGTCGATTGCCATTGCAAGTGTAATTGCGATTACGATTGCGATTGCGGTGAATTGCAATTATTTCGATGAGTTTGGTGGAGCTCATTGAGTCAAATACGATATTGCCGCATCTCTCTAAAGCTCAATTCAAATTAATTATTTTCGAGAAGACCACCAATAGGCTTTGCTTCAACACAAGAGCTTAGAAAACCCTAGAGAAATCAAACAGCAAGAAACTACAAGATTCGTTGGCAATAGAAACTCAATAAATGTGTCTTCAAAGACGACACTATAATCTGTAGAATCTGTAAGAGAAAAAACCTTTTGCAATTATATCTATCCACTTGGAATCAGAACAAGTTTTCAGAGAAAGTTTTCAATTTGTTCGCAGCAGCAGACAACGTCAATTTTAGATGGCTAACAAAGATTTGGCCAAGAGCAATAAATAAAGCTCAGTCTATGGCAGCATTTTGGCATGTACTTTCTCCAAGGTTATAGGTCAAAGTGAGACGAGGGCTTTAGACTTACGCGTGGACCACACGGCGTATGTGTGCTGTCGTTTATCGTAGCCATTGCAGCATCGCTCATACGCAGAGTGTGCCTGAAGTTGGTAACATTGTGGCTAGCTTCAAAAGTAGCAGCATGCAACAATTTTGAAAATCTTTTAATGACGCAGCTGTTTCCCAAAGAAGCCCACACACACACACACACACGCACACACACACACACACTTGGAAAATCTTTGAAACTTTCTACCGTCGCTTTGGTTGCCTTTGCTTTTGTTGTGGCTGGTGTTTGCTGTTGTTGTTGTTGTTTTTGAGTGCGACAGAAACGAACATGTGCGGTTCTCATAAATTTAATGCCAAAAGAGCATTTTAAGCACGCTGCCGGCAACAATTCAGTTCAGTAAGCCTTCTAATTACGCTCATAGAATAACTTTTGGGTTCTATAATATATGTACGTAGCGTAAGTGTAAGAATACATATACCTCGTACTCTGTTTACTACGATTTTCCTTTATGTAAATTGAAAATTTGAGAAAAAGAATTTACTTAAATTTTTTAAATTAAAATGCAAACACAAAAAACTTACAGAGGGCATTGGAAAGTTGGAAATCCCTTCTGTTTTTATATTTTTATACAAAAAAGTAGGGTATATTAATTAATTAAACTACAAATTCTATTTAAAACATACGCTTTTGGTCTATTTTTATTAATTTAAGCGTTAACTATTAAAATTCTTTAAGTAAACTAAGAATTAATATGAAGCCTTTACTTTATAAATAAAATCCCTTCAGTACTCTCTTTACAGGGTATTCACTTAACACAAAACAATCACAAGTACACTCATAGCTGCCCTGATTCTTCTGCCAATTTTTGTGTGAAGGTAATTAATTTTATAAAGGTAAATGTAAATGTAAATGTAACATATTGGCTGTCGTGATTTTTATGTGTTTTAAATAATTTTCCATCTGCCAATATTTGGAATCGTCAGTGGAAATCATTAATTTAATTAAAAATTAAAACGTGCCACAACTGCAGTCTGCAGTCTGCAGCAGCAGCAGCAGAAGAATACACAAATTGTGAAATTGTTGCTGGAGATTTTTTGAATTATAAAATATATGACTTGCAAACGGGGCGAAAAAAAAAAGTAATAAAAATAAAAATAAATATATATAAAACATGCTGTCAATGGACAAACTTAATTACACTCACAGGTAGGAGCATGAGAGGGAGAGACAGAGAGAGGGAGAGACAGAACGAGAGACGGAGTGAGAGACGGAAGCCAGGTGAATGATTCACAGCTTTGATTGCATTAAAATGAATGCATATATTCGCATTCATAAAGAGTCATTTGAAGTGACATTCATTCATTCATTCAGTGGCGTTGCACAAACTGAAGATTCATTAATTGAAATATCAGTTGTTAATCAATTGGTGAACCATCGTTTTAATTTCTTTTTTCCTTTTCACAATTTGCAGACACTTTTAATGCGATTAATGTGACAATTTCATAGTCTTTGTTTCCCCCAAACGATGAGAATCTGCCGAAAACTCTATGTGTTCGCCAGGCAGCGAACGAAGGTACATAAATTAAAATTTCATTGATTAGAAAATTGTAAATGCATGGAATTTTCTGGTATCTCCATGTTGCCATCTTCCGATTTGCATAATTGCCAGCGAAAACGACAAACGCACTCTAACACTCCCTGTAACGTAGTCCTGCTGGGTCTAGTAGCCATTTTGAATGCCAACGAATCGAACCAACCGCTGGCCAGTGGGTGCGGAGTGGGTTAAGGGGGCAGAGGAGTGGGCTGAGAGAGGATAAGTGGTCGAGAGGCGCCACATAAATATCAAAAATCTAAATACCGCACACGTGGATGCCACAGTATTTGAGTTACTTCAACCTTGGTAGCCCAATTCGGTGGTCAGGTTGTTTTTTAATTAAAACCAAAAGCCAACAACAAGTGAGTGTGCTACACAAGTGATTTAGAATACTGCTAGATAGGCTAGATACCCTGTGAAGAGCACTATATTATTATACTTGGGAGTTATGGAAGTTGGCAAAAAAATAAAGAAAAATCTTTAAATTCTATATAAAATAATATTTTTTAAATAAGCATAAAATAGATTAATACTTTTAGCATTTTATATATAGTAAAATAACATACTTTAATCTGTTAAATAGTCTAGACATATTATTGCCAAATAAAAATTTTGTAAAATAATGAATTTGGCTTCAAGTAACTGGTATCAGCCAATAAAAACTCATTTATCTAAATCTAATCATAATTAAGAATGATAACAATATTTCTTTGATTTATAAAATATTTTTAAAATTACTTACCAAACTCTGAAATTTCTTCAATAAAGTATGAGTTGACTTTATGGTGCTTACTAAGTAACCGACAAATAAGATAAAGTTTTCGATATGTTTTAGTAAAGAAGAAGATCAATTAGTACACCACTTCTATAATTATATTCTTAACAATACTAACCTATAAATAAGTTGTAGTTTAGTCTATTTCTACACACTCAAAACACTTGAGTGCATAATGCTCTGTCAGACTTGTCGGATTACTGGGTATTAGAGCGAATCGTTTAGGCTCACACTTGAAGTACCCTTGGGAAATACTTAGAACCAGCACTAAAACATATAAACTCGCCTCTTTTAAACACACACACACACACACACACACACACACACACACACACATACTTGTGCACATTTCTATTTGCTTTGTAACGTTCCGTTCACTGATTAACAAAAATAAATTTTTAGCGCGTTGGAATAGCAATTACTTTGGACCACGCAGTCGCCATTTTCATAAAGCTTGATGGCCCCAAGCGTGTATTAGTGTATGTGTGCATGTGTGTGTGTGTGTTGAATTGGTGTGTGAACATATTTAACTCACACTGTGCACTTGCTATCAACTTTTGCACTTTAACCTCAAATAGAGAGAATCCAAAACTTCCGCACTTTCCCCACTATCTCAGTTCCCACAAATTCAACCGCTTTATGCCAACTCTCAATACAAAGCTATAGTGTTGTAGTGGGCGGTAAGGGGTCGGTAGGGGGCATGGCCACTTGTAGCCACAGCGTGCAGTCCGGTTATATGAAAAGCGTCGAGTCAAAATTGGGCTGCTGCTGCTCATGTTTTATGGGTATATTCGTTTGGCGTTCGTTGCATGTTCTGTGGCCCTGCTTTTAATTGCTTTACATTTTGTTGTTTATTTTTCTGCCATTGTCAACAGCTGTGTGTGTGTGTGTGTGTGTGTGAGAGTGTGTTTACCACTCTGTATCTGTGTGTAGCTCTAGCTGTATCTGTATCTGTATCTGTATCTGTATCAGTGTCTGCGGCTTGTAATGAAGACCAGAGTCGGCTTGCATATTAACTGACAAGCTCGCAACGCTTTTTAAATGCATAGTGTGGCTCATTTCGGTACAGTTTACACCACTTCCACCCCCACCCCCAACCCCAAAACACCCCTAAGCATATTTAGTGTTATTGTCGTACAACGAAAACAGAAAAACGTCAGGTCATGAGTTGGTGGGTGTGAGCAAAAAGCTAGCGAAAAACAAAACAAATTTTAAGCAGAGCTTTCATTGTCTGTCATAAGCATAAATGGTTATTAATATTAAAGTTCATAACAAGGCATGGTATGCTGCTCATTTTGCAGGCTGTTGCTGTGCCACTTTGCCACTTTACGAGCATTTGCTGCCGCCTCCTCTGCCCTGGCCTGGCCCGGGCTGGCCTGGCCTTGCCCTATTGATGTGTTTGCCCATTAAACAATTCCCACACTCACCGCCACACCCTCCCTCTCCCCTCACTCACTGTGCAATTAATGCAATTGCACATTTGAGCCTTATTATGTGCAGCCTGCAAAAAACAACAACAAAACATAACAAAAAACACTTAAAACATTGTGCAAAATTAAAAACAAAAAAAGGTATTTTACTTAATTTGCAGTAAGGCAATTACTATGCAGAACTATTTGCAATAAACTTTATAGTTGTTAATAGTAATTAACAACTATATAAAATTGTTTAAAATTAAAAATACTCAAAGGAGTTGGGAGAGTGAAAAATAAAATAAAGGTTCTTTGGTAGAAAAAAATATAATTTAATTTAAATTTTAGAGTTTTTAAACAAAAACTTTTTTTAACATTTCTAAAACCTATTAAAAAAAATTATTTACTTGAGGTTTTTTGAGGGTTCAAATTAAGTTATTTGTTAGAAACATGATAACATACCCGACTGTAAAAGACCCCGTACTCTTTCTATCAATTTTCGAACGATTTGTCCAATGGGAGCTATAGGCTATAGTTGTCCGATCCGGACCAAACTTGGTAAGGATAGTTATAATAGTACCATAAACATAATGTGTAAACTTGGTCTCTCTAGCTCTAGTCGTTTTCAAGTTATGGTGATGTGAAAATAGTTTTTTACAATTTGCGGGGGCGGTAGGGGGCGTTGCAAAAATTTGAAGTAAACTTAACCTGCCTGACATACAGACGGCCTTTCATTCTAAATTTGGTGGCTCTAGCTCTTGCAGACAGACAGACGGACAGACGGACATCGCCATATCGTCTCGGCTGTTGATGCTGATCAAGAATATATATACTTTATGAGGTCGAAAAAGCCTCCTTCTGCCTGTTACACACATTTCGCTTCAGACAAACCTAACGTAATAGACCCCTCTACTCGTTTTTAGAGTACGGGGTCTAATAAATATAGATATATATTTAAATATCTATTAGATACTGTGGACTGTTAGTATATCATAAATCCCATCTGCTGTTCAACATAATTGTAGTAAACTCAAACTAATTCAACTAGTTCTACAAAGAAATAAATTAAGAGCAGATATTCCAGTTGAAATTGATCAACAAAAAGCAATCAATTAAAGTGAAATTAATTCAGAGTCTGTATGTCAACTGATTGCAGACTTAAGCTGCTTTATGCATAAAATATGAAGCGTTAATGAAATGGGATATGGAAAGCGTGTTAAATTCGAAAAATATACATATATATAGATATATCCCTATATATATTAAATATCCATTAATCATCGAAGCCTTTTGTAAATTGCAGTTAATGGTTTTTGCCACTACAGCGTTTAACTTCAAACTGGTGAACAGCGGAAATGCCGCCATGTTGTTAATGTCTTGTGGTTGCCCCTATTTCCGGTTTCTTGACAATTTAAATATTACGTAAATAATTCGAAATGAGAACAGAAATGACAGTACAATTTTAAACAAATTAATTTTATATATTTAACTTATTGATTTTCTAATAACAATACAATTATTTGAAACTTATGCTAAATATAAAAATATTTAAACTAAATTTTCGCTGGGAAGACATTGCTAATCACTGAAACAATTTGGATTGAGGAACGTTTTTGTGCGTCTTAAGTGTTGCTTAAATCTATACATAAAACTATCAAAAATCTAGTTTAGAAATCTTATTTAAATGGAAGTATTTACAGCTAATTGTGTACTCATTTTGACTGAGATCTTTGGACATTGGGCTCTAGTTACTTAAGTTCTATGTGGCATATAGTGAGAATCAAAACAACAAATTCAAATTGTTAAATGAATTGCATATCAAATTGCTCAAAATTGTTGTCGAGCTGCAACTGAGTTTGTGTATTTGGAGCTAAGCTCTTGTTGGCCTCCATTGAATGCTGGCAATCATATGTATCCGTTAGATACTTTCGCACATATTCAAAAGATACAAACTCGTTTAATTGACATTTATTTTCCGTGGCATCAAAAATGGCGCCAACATTTGGTTGCTGTTCGCAGTTTGCCATTGAATTGCCATTCAGCAATTGTTCAAGTTCATTAAATTTATGAAAATTATCATTGTTGTTGGGCTTGTAATTGTTGCAGTTTTTGGTATTGTTGGTGGTATTGGTGTGGGTGTTACAGTTGTTGGTGTTGCTGTTGTTGCTGCTGCAACTGCTGAGCGCATCCGTTTCCGCTGCAACACCGTCTCGGCCATAATAGTTGAAGCCAGCATATGTTGCTGTGGTAGTTGCACTGGCATTGCTGTTGTTGCTGTTGTATTGTATCTGCTTGCCTCAATTTCACAGCTGTTTGTCGCTGCTGTTGCTGGTGCTGCTGCCACATCATTTTGGCTCTGCTCAATGATGACAATGCAATTTGACAACTCATTACATTTTATTGAATTGTTATTAGTTGCAACATTGTCAATGCTGCAGCCATTGCGGTTACCAATTCCCGTTAGCCGTTGTCCCCGTTCTCCCCTTTGTCCACCCACCAACATTTGCTCATCATCGTCATCATGAGCGCTGTGATTTCGATGGGACATCAAAAGCGCTGCATCACTGCAACTATTGTTGCGTTGTGGTCGCTGCTCACCTGTCGCACCTGCCACGCTTGTCACACCGGACACAGCTTGTCCCCGTAGGCTCAATGCCGATTCGGAGTGTCGTCGTGTCTTGGCGCTCCTTTTGCTGCATGTTGTGGCCGTTGCCGCTGCACCGCTGCTGGCAGATTTGCGCCGCATTATACCGTGATTTTTGACATGTTTGCGCAGGCTCGAGGGATCCGTGTAACGCTTCGTGCAACCAGGCAGCTGGCAGGCATAGGGTTTCTGTTCACACCAATAAATAAAAAAACACAAAACATTTAAACAAAAAAACATTAAAAATGGTTTTTTAGGCGTTTGCTTTTGTTGTGGATGCAGCAGCCGCCTAAAAGTATGCAATTCATTTGGCCCTGAGAACGCGTGTGTTTCCAGCTTGCTCTTTCTACCGCCCACCGCCTACCCTTCCCATTGCCACCCTTGGTTTTCTCTCCCTTCCCAGCTGCTGCAAAGTTCATGCATATTTGCCCTGTGAAATCGCTGCGAAATACTGTGATGCATGTTGCATTTGTTTACTCTAGCATTGTGAGGCAGCCAAAAACCACACAAACACACACACAGACATACACACAACAAGAGCACACACACACATGTGTGTGTTTGATTGGAGTGCTGCTCATTGCATTGAGAATGAAAGTAACTCGTTTAGTTTATTCGATTTCCCTTGTGCCACTTGCTGTTAGCATTTTCGTGGCTTTGCTTTTCCTGGCTCGCTTTTCAACCTTTTTTCCGGCTGTCATGGCCGCTGCTCTTGCTGTCATTGGGCCCAACACACACACAAACACACACACGTAAAACTATAAATCAATCAGGCAACGAAATGCGAAATGTGCACATGTCATGGAGGCAACAACATCGTCGCATCTGAGACAGGCAACAACTGTGGCAGCCACATTTTTAGAATTTGTGACTCAGTCTCAGCTGTCGATGCCACGGCTCTTTTTTTTTTTTGCTGCTATTTCTTGTTTGTCCGAGCTCTTTGACTTAAGCCTAAAAGCTGCAGTACAAAACTGAAGACGACTCAAGCTTAAAGCTGTGCTTCAATGTGCGAGGACCAATGCCGCGAGCTCTTTGGTTTCCCTTTGACATCAGCCGCAAATTGCGTGCACACTACAAACACTCGCACACCCCCACACACACACACACACACACACACACACACACACATATATATATAGTATGAGGAACACACTCTCTTAGCGGCATACGCGGCGTATACTCACCGTATCGTAATGGGTTCTTTGATGCTTCGCACGATCCGAACTATTACTGAAAGCTTTGAGGCAACCTTTATATTGGCAGCCATAAGGCCGTTCTCCAGTGTGTGAGCGTTGATGAATTTTCAAATTTTCCAGACGTGAAAATGCTTTATTGCAGCTGGGAAACTGTAATGAAAAGTTTTGTAAAATGTCGTCAATTGAATGTGAACAGCTCGCAAATTGAAATTGAAATTGAAATGGAAATGGAAATGAAAATGGAAAGCTCGCGGCATGCAGAACACAGGTACAAAGTGCTTGACACCTCTGCGAAAGTGTCAAGTTATGAAATGAGAGATAGTGAGAAGGAGAGGAAAAGAGAGGGGGAGAGAGGAAGACAGGGAGCAAGAGAGGAAGGGAGAAAAAGTGCGATAAAATCAGTTTTAATTGGTTTCCAACTTGTCGCACTCAAGTGTTTGATGCAAAACCATTTTGCAAATTTCTTTTTAGACCCTGTAGCTAAGACATTTAAAGGGTATATCAGCTTGTCTGTGACAGAATATGCGGAAAAGGCAGAAGGAAGCGGGACAGAAACTAAAAGGAAGAATGATCAGAACTCAGAGATTGTAGAAGAGAGTAAGAGCTAAAGCCACGCCCCCTAAAGCCCCGTGAGTCTCAAAATTGGTCATAGTGAGTATCAGCTAACAATCTATAACTTTATTACAAAGCTATTATAGGAAAAATAGGTCGAAAGTCAGTAATAGGTATAAAAAACAATTCCTACTTCAAGATAACTCGGTAGTCCTCAAATGTATTACCAACTTTTGTTCATTATAATTACTCCCGTCTACATACAGGGTCTTCTACAGTCTGCCTGCTCTACTCCAACCCCTTGTACTACTTTTTTCGGCTACTAATCAAAGAGCATGCAAGAGCAACAGCAAAGATGGAAATCAGACTGAGTGCGTTTATTATGATTATTTTTTTGTCAACAGCAGCAACTCGATCTCAAGTGGCCAAAGCAACAGTGAACACACTGACATGATGGATGGCCTTACAGCAGGCTCAAATAAACAAGCAACAGACAAACAACACGTGCAACATTTGCAGTTCTTGTTATTGTTTATAGTCACAGCGTAAACAATAACAAATGGAAATACGTATATATAAAAATATATAAATAGCTGGCAGCTGCAACTAGCGAGCGTTGACTGTACTCACCGGACACTTATTTGGTTTCTCGCCGCTGTGAACACGCATATGAATGAGCAGCTTATAGCGGGCATTGAAGGGTTTATACCGCCTGGGGCAGTCCAGCCAGAAGCAGGAGAAATCCTCACCCTTTCGCACGTCCACGTGACACTTCTCGATGTGCTCCACGAAGATCTGCTGCTGTGGGAACTCCATGTCGCAGCCGGTCCAACGACAGATGAGCGGTTCAGTTGGCTCAGCTTCGGCTTCCACTTCGACTTCGGGCTCAACTTCGACTTTGACTGATCTGCGTGCAGTTGTTACTGGTGCAGCAAATACTTCATCTTCCTGCTCCTCCTCATCTGGTTCCTCATCTTCCTCCTCCTCACTCTCTGGAGCACTCAAAAACTCCTCCTCATTAACTGCCTTTTTATTTACCGCCAAGTCCAGTTTCTGATCATCGAGCACGAGTTCATCCAGTTCATCAATTGTCCAAATGATTTTGTGCTCACGATTTGGTTTCTCAATCTCTTGTGAAATATTATGCTGAAAGTTCTCACCGGAGAACTCATAGATGCAGTTCTGATAGAGATTCGAGTAGTCGCCGTAGCTGCTGCTCATGGGCGTGCACGTGGGTGTGCCGAACGTGGAGTTCATCGAGGGCAGTTTCGTGGGCGTGGCTTCAACTTTAACTTGGGGCAAGTGTTGTTCGTAAATGTTGCACAATTTGGGCGAAGATTCGCGTGGCGTTTCGGTCGTTGACATTTCGCTGAGATTGAAATTCAGCCAGGCATCCAGATGAGGTGAGGAGCATGGAGATTGATTTTTTGATTGGCAATTAACTTCGTCATAATTAAAATAATCAATGTCCTGATTGAGACGAGAGTCAGCAGCAACAGCAGCATCACCTTCAGTCCCAGCCTGTGCCTGCATTACACCCACAATCATTTGATTCGACTGCGCACTGCAGGGTGTGTAGGGCGTGTAGGGCGTGTAAGGTGTGTAGGGTGTTTGTGGCACTTGTAGCAGACCAGCCAACTCGGCATAAGCACTTTCACTGGCAGTTCCACTGCCATTTCCACCACCACCACCACCGTTTTCCCCTGTAAGACGCGCTATGTCCTCTGGCTCAAAGCGAAAGACATCCTCGCGATTGAGCTGCGTGTATTGGCCCTGTTGGTAAGGCATACCCGTTTGCTCGGCAGCAGCACACACTATCTCATCCCGATCTTGCTCCGGTCCGGTGTAATTCTGACACTCACTGAATACCGAATTGGGCGTCTCTGTGGCAAAGCAAAGGTGCGAAAAATCCGGAAACTGCAACTCGCCACAGCCAAAAGTCGTTGCATCCGTTGCATTCAGTGGGGAGTCTGTGGTGTTGTTGGTGGTGTTCGTGTTGGAGGAGGTGTTGTTGGTGGTGTTGTTGGTGCTGCAGGCCTGAAATATCTCCGGCTTGCCACCGTGTCCGATGCTGGCACTCAGTGGTGGCGACATGAAGGCATCATAGCATGCATCATGCTCCTCGTATGACATTTTTGCTTTACCGTACGGTAGCTCCACGCTATGATGGCCAATGCTCAATGGCAGCTGTGGTGGCTTCAATGTGGAAGACATTTTTCACTTTTCAATTTGATTTTCCCTTTCACATAAATGTATATATATACATATATAGTTATATATGTATTGGTAATGTTAGCCGATGTCACATTCGCACTTCCGGCAGTTCACACACACACACACACACACACTTAGAACACTTATTGACTGACTGTCTCGGCCAGTTGCCAATATTTGGTCGACAAAACGCGGGAAATCCCAAAGCACACACACATACGAACGTGAATTTTCTATTCGTTTTAATTTTCTTTGGTTTTTCTTTGACTTTTCTTTGGTCTTTTCTTTGGTGATGTTCACGCCACCGCGTTGTAGCTGATAATAACCCGCAGTTCGGCGTCTGCACGTTATTTAAATGCCCGGAACGGAACGGGAACATTGAATCCTGCGCTGGGTCTCTGCTCCCAGCGCTGCCTCAGCCTCTGCCACCGTCACCGCTGCCATAGCCACCGCTGCTGTTGCTCTGTTGTTGTTGCTGCTGCTGCTGCTGCTGCTGCTGCTGCTGCTGCTACAGCGACACCCTGTCATGATCAGTTCGAGTTGTAGTTGTTGTTGTTATCTTGTCGCTACACTTGGATTTTTCATCTTTACACGCACATGTGCGTCACTATCCCTCTCTTCCTCCCTCTCCGTCATCCCTCTCGCTTACTCCTTCTTGCTAGTTGTCTCTGCCCTGATCGACGTACTTTTCCTTCATTCTGTCTGTCTGTCTGCCTGCGTTTTCATTTGTAGTTGTTAATTTTGGATTTATGTTTTGTGTGTAGAAAATGAGCCATAAATCGGCTAGAAAATTAGCTAGAACTCAAAGCTGATGAATTAAGTTAATTACATTTATAATTTAAATGTAAATTTTTTAATTTTGTGAATTTATCTAAATTGATTAGATAGACTTCACTTAATTTTTTTGGGAGCTGTTAAGTTTATCAATTTTTTATTTGATTTAAAATAAGCTAATGTAAGTAATACAAGTTTTATTTTAATTATAAGTTATTAATTTTTTATAAAATGATTTAAATCAATTAACTAAGAATTTAACTGAATCATGAATTTAAATTAATTGTGGATTAAATTAAACCTTACTTTATAAAAAGAAATTTAACTTAGCTAGAGTTTAAATTTTATATTCTTTAACTAATTAAATTTCTAAAGTCTTAAGTTCTTTATTTCTTTCAGTACAATTTATTAAGTTTTTTACTTTCAAATATTTATAATTTTATTGAGAACTATTAAATTTTTTACAAACTGCATTTATATATTTTGAATTTAAAGCTAAATCCTGTTCTGATCATTTTTTGTGTTTTATTTGTGATTTTTTAATTTCTTAATTATTTATTTAAATTTAAATTACTACAAGTTTTGTTGAGCGCGTGACCGTGGACCTTTTTGCAGCGAACCACTGGAAGTGATCTTGGCACTTGGCACACATGGTGCAAGTCTGTTTTAGGTTCCAGTTCCCACTCCGAGCCCTTCTCTACCAAGTAGACTACTGCAGCTGCTAGACGGTGAACGCCTGTCGAATGTTTTAGCACTATTTTTTATTGCCGCACACAAATACACACACACACACACACACACACACGCGCATACACATAAATATTATTATGCATTTCTTTTACAGAAAGCCAAAGCCAGAAGAAGCATTAAAATACAGTATGGCATGGCTATGAGCTAAATTTATTAACGCAACTCATTTCCCAACAACAAAAACAACAACAACAGCAACAACAACAACAACAAGCAGCATTACATGTGCGGCATGAGACAAATAACGCACATCCACAAGCTGAGACAGAGATAGAGAGTGAGAGTGAGAGAGGGAGAGCGAGTCATAGTGAGAGGGGAGAAAAAAGTGTTGATGCTGATCACTTTGGCCTGTCCCTGGCCTCAAGTGCAATGCGCCTACCCCTGCCCCGCCCTCACCCCTCACACAGGCAAAAAACAACAACAACAGTGCCTGCTATATGTACACACACACACACACACACTCACTCACTTACTACTCGTTCCTTTTGGCTATTTTTAGTATTTTATCCAGGCGAGGCAAGCGGCCTGACAATATGTTTTTAATTTGCGCTGCAAAAATGCATTTTCTCCACTATTTTTGCTAAGTGCATTTCACATTTTCCATTTTCCATTTTACTTGTTTACTTATTTGTCGCATTTTCCTCAAGCTGCTGTCATTGCCATGGAAATTGAACTGTAACCTTTGGGCAGCACTTCCGCTACTTTACACTGCTAAACAAACTTCAGTTAAGTATTTGAAACAGGTGAAGAAAGTGTAAATCAAATTTGGAGACAAACAAGTGTTTTGACAGTTCGTCTTAAAAATTATGTGACAAGAAATGAGTTTGTTTATTGTATAAAGAAGAACTAGTTGGCAGCGAATTTGATTTATACCCTGGAAAAGGGTATGATAGTTTTGTGTAGAGGTGGGTTGTGGCAAAATATATAAAATACATATATATGTTTATGAACGATATGGGCTATGTGACCTTATGAACAAACTACAGTGAAAGCTCTACTCGCGGACAGCTCATTTAGCCGGACGAACTTTAAATTCACAGAGCATAATTTTCATACAAAATCTATTCCGTCCGGCGGACATCTCCCTAGGGCGGACAAAAATACTGGAACCGTGGCTGTCCAGACCTAGCGAGATTTTACTGTATTTCTTAGATTAACAGCTAAAATAAACAAACTTGGAAAGTTTCCCATAAACTTATATATAGCTTAAGTCATATGCCTAAGTTCAGGGTATCTCAAAGTCGAGCCGTCTTTAGCAACTTTCGCTGCTTCTCATATTTGCTTAATCATCGAAGATAAATAAAAATGAATCATTTAGTAGACTAGACAAATTTGATAATTTACATAAAAACCGATTTAATTGTTTAAAATTTTTGTAACAAAAATTATCAAAAAATATTAAATTTAATAGAGATAAAATTATAGAAGTTAATACGCTTCCCATAAAGTATTTAAAGTAAAAGATACTCGCAAAATAAAATCCAAAATAAGAACACAAGTTCGGCAATTAATTAATCAGCAAAGACTTGACTTTAATATCTCTCACATAAACCTCTATATATAATTATATAGTAGATATAGTAGATAACCGTTATGAGGGCGTTAATTGTCTCGAATTTAATTGAAATTTATTTTTTGGCAGACACCGAAATTTGGCGCACTTTCTGGTCTTTTTGGTCTGTTCTGGTCCCTGTCCCTGTCCCGATACCAATGCCAATCCCAATCCCATTGACAGCAGCTGTTTGTCCCACTGTGATGTGGGCATTGAGTCAATTCGAAAACGTTTAACACACAACATTTTGCCACTTGTGCGTTTGTCATTTATCTGCTTGCACAGTGGCGTAGCTTTGATTTATTTCAAGGGGGGACCGTTTTGGGAAATTTGTTAAATGAGTTCTCAAACTCAATTCAATTTATGATGGCTCGTGAGCTGTTCCCCCTCAGCCCCCTTAGAATCCACTAACACTACGCCACTGCCCTGGTCGCTGACAGTGCCACAGCTCGTCGCAGAAACGATGTTGGCCAAAAAAATAAAATTGGGCGCGTGTCCAAAAGTAAACAGAGTGAACGCTTGCCCCGATGTCCAAGAAGTGCGACAAGTTACATCATTGTTAAAATTAGTAGATTTCGGGGCACACTTTAACGTCACAGCTACTTGTACCACAGAACAGAACTGAACTGAACTGAACTGAGGTAAGGACAAGTTTCTCGATCTGCAAACTAATGTGATTTCATTTATTTCTATACACTATCAAGGGGTATACCCCATAGTTCACAAATTGGACACTAGTCTAAGCACTTAGGGTATTTAATTGTCGGTGTTTCGATTTCAAGCACTTTTCTTTTATTGTTTTTCCTATTTTCTGCAAATGACGCGCGACGTTGTCTGCGATTCTGGGGAAAAACTTAACCATTTCCGTTATGTTTTCACAAGACATTATTAATTTTCACAAAATATATGATAATTTATCTCTTTTACCCCGAAGACCTTAATCATCGCAGACTGAAATCAAACTTATTGTAGGTGTAATAAACTCACATTTTAACTGATAAATCCACAATTGGAAAATGTGGCAAACAGTTGTAAATATGTAAATTTTGTATTTATTCACTGAAATTTGTGGAGTTAACACAACTGTTCGAACTGTTTGGTCAGTGCTGAATTGCCTGTTTACATTCAGGAGTTTACAACTTTAACGCTGGTACTGGTAGTAGTGGTGGTAGTGGGCGCTGGGGGCGTGGCACGCATGACTGCTTTAATGAAATCGTAAATAAAGCACAGCATAAAAATGCGACAGAGAACACACAATTGCTTAAAACAATTTACATTTTTTTGCCCCCTTTCACAATAACGACAATACACATTGACGATTTGTTAATGAAATTTTCAGATTTATGTTTGCCAATTTACAATTTTTTTACATTTACACTTAAATGGACAAAACTCTTTACCCTTAAATCTGTCATTTAATGCTTTAAACAAAAAGTGTATTTTACAAGTGATTTATTAAACGCATAACTAAATGATTATTAATTTATTGTTGCCGAAAAAAATAATTAGAATTTGAGGTGACGAATTTTTAATAAACATTTTCAATTAAATTCGGAAATTGCGGAACAAAATGTTAGATCAAAGAAGTTAATTATGAAAAATGCGGTTGTAATTTGTATACAAATTATTTATTTTTTGTTTTCCCAATTTTAAATTTAGATTAAAATGAGCTATGGTTAACCACAACACATCTATCGTTAAGCATAGTTAATTTTGTTTACCAGAAATTTGACACATCAGCGAATTTGTCATCCTTTAAAAGCAACAACAAAAACGGAGAAAACTCAAATTTCGTGCAACTCACTTAGATTTGTATGGTCGAGAGTGTTAGAGAAACGGTAATCGGAGACGAGAGTTGAACTTGAACGGGGCTAAAACACACACACACACAACTGCACACAGCTACACCCTGGAATATGTCTGTCAAAATGTCAAATGATTACGCTGACATGCGTGTCATGGTCGCAGTAAAAGTTGTTTTTTCCTTTGCCTCTGATTTGTGCACATTTACAAGAATTTTTATTTAAAATAGGCTAGCAAATGAACAACCTAAAGATACCCTGTACCACACTTTATGCATAAAAAACATTTAAATAAGTTAGACTACTCACACCTGCTACTCGCACTCTGTTCCTTACAGGGTATGCCAAAAGAAATTTCTGTTTAGCGCTGGAAAAGTGTCACTCAGTCAGACTGATCACACTAGCATGTATTATAATGCGCTGGTGCTTTGACCTCTTGACATTCTACAACTACTCACAATACACACACACTCTCTTACACACACACACACACTTTAGTTGCTGCTAAGGAATCGCAGCTACAACATGTGTGCCTAGTTCAAAAGTTGACAGCAAATTGACTGTATTTATAAACATTTAAATACCACGCACAAAACGCACACATGTTCATAGAAATGAGTGTGTATTGGTGTGTGTGTGTGTGCACGCCCTCAAATGCATTTTAATATGCAATTTTTATGATTATTGTCCCAACTACTACATAAACTGCCCCTGAAATGTGCACTAAAGGCAACTTTATGAGCCACAATCCCTTTTGGGAAAATCGTGTAACTTTAGAATTTCGGTGGCGTTTCGCCCACTCGTTAAACTGACTCTTCGCCTGTCTCTCCGCCTGTCTGTCCACCAGTCTATCCATCTGTCCTTCACTCCGCTTGTCTGTCAGTTGACCCCAGATCGGTATTTACAGTTCCGTTTAATTAGGTAAACATGTGATTTATGTGCTTAGGTAATGCCAGCATTACATTTGGCCCAGAGACAAAAATTACAGCTCCTCCCAGCACTTGATGCTTTACTTGATCTGTGTTTTGCATACCAAATCATTGGTACTATATACATATATAAAAAAAAAATTAAAAGTTTGTTACTCCCAGCGCAAATGTCATTAACAATTTTTAATTGGTTTTTTCAACCCACGACAGTGACATGTATAAATGTCAAACATAGACACAATTCAATGACTTAGCTGTTGGCTTTAAAGCTTAAAGCTTAATTTAGTAAGTAGCTTAAATATAAGTCAAAGTATTTAGTTTAATTTAAGCATTTAACATTACTTTTTTGACATTTGAATTATGAAAATAATTTAGTATAAACCTAGAATCATTTTTTTATTAATCTAAAATATTTTTTTATGTTTTTAGTTGAGTTTTTAAGTATGTAGATTTTACATATACATTTAAAAGCAATTTTCTTTCTATTATTATTTAATAAATTTGTGTTGCCTTAGACAGATTAAACTTAAGACTTAAACTTGACACTCCAAAATATTAAAATTTTCTTTACCACATAATTTTCCATACCACATTAAACACCCCCTCTCGCTCAACAGGTTAGTTAGTCTATATTCCTCTGCAACTCAGGTAAATAGGGAATACTTGCCACCCCCAAAAAGTGAAATGTTCCCACGCATTGGAAACGAGCTCATAACTCAGGCCCTCGTCAAAGAGTAGAAATCAAATGTCTCCCTGTGGAGCTGGTCTCGATAATCAGCGACGGAAATGCCTCGTTTGTCGGCAGCCCCTTAAGATTGTTATTAAAAACAAAAAAAACAACAAGGCGAGAAAGAAAGGAGAAAAGCGCACGTTAATGTCAAAGACAAACAATAAACACCCAGACAAATCATTCCACTTATTCCAGCGGCTCAGAGGGCTCCAAAAACCCATAGTCGTAGGAGAAGTCAAAGGAGAAGTCTTAGGCGAAGTCGAAGCGTTGACACTGGCACATTTCACTTTTCAATCAGAATGCCATTGAGGCGTTCCATGTGACACGTCGGGGACTCCGACTGTCTATGCATCATTAACGCCTTTTTAATAGGAAATTATGCAAAGTCAACGAAGGCGCTCTAATTGTGAGAATCTTATTAGCCAATGGTTTCCCACAATTATACCAGAGCAGTGCTTTTCTCAAAGGATTAAAATAATAAGTGTATGCCGGGAAAAGTGTTGAAAACAAACCAAGTTTTAGAGGGAATTACTGTAGAAATATTTTTATAGGTACTTTCTTGAGAAATAGTTAAGTCTTTTTGACAGCCAATGAGTTTCTACAACTATTCAATAAGAGCACATTTCCAAGAAACTAAAATTTAATATTAAAATGCTCAGAAAGTTTATTTAAAAAACCCAAAAGTTATTTTCCACAACATTTTTGCTTTTTACTATGACTTGAGCTACACAATTCCTTGTTCCCAATCATCCAAGAACAACTTTTTCCCAGGAAAACACTACAGTTACTGAATTCCCAGACAAGTCTTAGTTATACTCCCAGTTATAGAAGGTCAAAAATTTCATGCATTTACTGCACTAATATTTTCCCTACACTTATGACACAATTTAAAGACTGCACTTTAAAGCAAAAACTCATACAAAGTTGATTCTTTCATTCTTTTGATATAATAAATGCATTTTATAGTATTATTTTTTCATTTGCGTAAAGCGTTTCTTGCTTGTGTATTTTTTATTACACTTAATTTTGCTGAAAACGTATACTATATACCCTTAGATATATCCCTGCAGTCTGGTAGTCTAGTGAGTGAATGTGTCTCGTCCTCGTTCTGGCATTTCCCTCACTCAAGGAAAAGCAGACGCAGCAGGAATATAATGGAAGCACAACGTTTATTCATATGCTACATGTGCTGTCTCTCAGGTATGGGTGTGTGTGTGTG
The DNA here is from genome assembly GCA_018903735.1 of Drosophila cardini. Lineage (NCBI taxonomy): Eukaryota > Metazoa > Arthropoda > Insecta > Diptera > Drosophilidae > Drosophila > Drosophila cardini. The sequence goes on from JAEIGM010000021.1 coordinate 797,671, forward strand.
TGCGTGTATGTGTGTGATATACAAAATTTCAAGTTGCATTGATAGCAAAAAATGTTTTAAATACTTGTACAAAATGCAGAAATAAGTAACAACAACTAGGAAACTGCAAACAGGACACAACAAACTTCACATAGAGTTAAAAAGTAGAAGCAGAAGGTGAAAATATGCAAGAGTGAATGTGAAAAGCTTGTGTATCTCTTAGGTAAACAGTAAAGAACGACTGCAAAACACCCTGTTAAAAACTCAAGTAGTAGAAAATAAAAATATTTGCGATTCCAAAATTCATTTCTTTTATAATAAAATTTTATTTTCCAAGTTTTTACTTTAATTTTCTTTAGAAAAGTCATACCCTTGGATAGTGTATAGAAAGAAAGCACTTCTTTGGCAACGACAAGGGTTGACGGTGCCGGTGACGGAAGTGCTTGCAACATTTTTGTTAATGTGTTGCATTAATGCTACGAGCATAAAGATACAAAAATGCAAAGCGGAACTGCAAGGCAGTTACATTTGCTTACGAATGCGGTTGCATTCATTTTGAAGGCTGGCAAAATCACTTTGGCATTATGACGACAATGCAGCAGAGCAAAGCTAACATTTTGGCCAAGAACACACCGACACACAACACACACACACACACACACACACAACGCACTATCTAATGAGTAATGTGCGCCCTGGCGTATGCAATAAAATGTGGCAACCTAACATTAGTAGAGTGAACCAGTCGCTGCTTGAGTTGGTTCTTTGCTTGGTAGCAGTCGCCTGCAGCGATTGTCAGACAATGGTTTGATGAAAAATTGAAAACTACCTTGTTAAGGTTTTTAATTTTATAAAAATAAATAAATCATGCACCCACAATGATCCCATAAAAGCTGCATAATGAGCAGCAGCAGCGGGAGACTACGCACAAAGCCAAACAGAAACAAAAGGGAGAAAGGAGAGATGGGTAGATGGTGTGTGTGGGTGTGTGTGTGTTTGTCTGCTGACAAGTTGATTGCATGTCGCTGCAGCTCAGTCAGATACTGGCAAGCTGCAGTGAATGCAGGCAAGCCTTACGACAGGCAGCCAGCTGGCAAATGCAGCAAACAATAAGGCCATAAACGCCTGGCAGGAATACAAAGCCGGACCAAAACCACAGAATGAAACATAATTATTTGTTGATAAACAACAAGCAAACTGCAACAACGGTGACAACAGTCAACAGTCCTTAAGTATCTTTAAAACGTTTTTAATGAAATGAAATGCAGTGAAATCAAATTAATTGAAATGAAATGATATCAAATGAAATGAATATGCATCTTAACAGCTTGACAACAGCAGCAGAAGTATAATTAAACACATCTTTATTTCACATATCACATATCTCATGTCATATCGTTACCTGTCTTATCCTTTTGTTGCCAATTTGCGAAACTTTTCAAACATTGGCTTCGAGTACATTAAAATAAGATTCTCTTGCCAACCGATCGGTAGTAAGCTGTAAACATAACAGTTTAACAATTAAACTAACTGGTCTTTTAAACTATATTTTTCTTACCTTAAGCAGCGACTAACAATGTCGACCATGAGAGGCATTTTGATTTCCCTTTCGCCTGTGAGCATTCCCCTCACAATCCGACGAGCTGCCGACTCTCCGGTGATCAGTGGATATAGCTGAGTTAACTTAGTAGTGTGGGCTATTTCCCTGATCTCATCGTTGGTCTCCAGAAACGCTGGCATAACTGTGCATACGTGTATGTTATTCTGCTTTTCCAGCATCAACTCCATGCGTAGCGCCTTCATATGGCCAGTGGCGCCGAATTTGGTGGCAGTGTAGCCGCAGTTATAGGTCAAGGGCATGAGGCCTGCAAGGAGTGGAAGTTAAATCGGAGTTTAAGCTAAAGATTAAGTATAAGTTATGATTAAAAGCTGGAAGCTAAAACAGTCCAGCTTAGAACACTGTGTAGGCATTTTCTAGCGCCTGTTTGCATCACTAGCGTAGACTGTCATACTATATATTAACATAAGTTTGAATATAGGATATATTCTGAGAATATAAGTGTAATAAACTATATAAATATAGGCTGAGCAGTTTCCAGTCGAGCATTCACTAGTTCAAGCAAAGCTTTTCACATGTACACAGCATTTAAGATTAAAAGCTTATTCTACTTTACAGTGGACTTCATTCTAGTTGCAATTTCCTACGTCCCTCATACTGAGCTTCCAAAGTTTTCAAGGATTAACACTCTTAAACACTTTGTCTATGTACCATTTAAAGAAAAACTGGAACTTACTGGCAGCTGAGCTTATGGTAACAATGTGTCCCTTGCGAAGCTTCTTCATCGTGGGCAAAAATGCAGCTTTGGTCTGTGGGAAATAGCTTCAAAATATATCAAATTTTATAGAATGAAACTCAAGCTCCTACCCAAAAATGAGACGTCATGTTCACATCAATCATGCGCTGCAGATCCTTTGGTATCAGGATTTAAAGGATTACGAAGCAATAAAAGGCCCGCATTATTAATCAAAATAGTAACGGCACCCAGATCCCGTGTAACATTCACCTCCAGATTCGATATCTCAGTAAAACTTGTTACATCGACCTAGGTTATAGTATATTATGTGATTACAAAACAAGTAAACTGGCTTTGTTTTGCTTACCTTATAAGCCTTGGCTTTAACGGCGGAGATCACATTGATTTGCTGAACGGTTTTCTCGGCGCCCTCTAAGTTTATATCGACAACGGCTATGTGACAACCGATCTTGGCCAATTCCAATGCTATAGCGCGACCCAGTCCATGAGCAGCTCCAGTCACCTTATAAAAAACACACACAATTATATGACTATAATTATAAAAAACTAAATTAAATCACTTGGGTTTGCGTTCAAAGGTGAAAGTTAAGTTAATTACGTATAAACTTGTTGAATTACTTTAAAATGCCGTTTTAATTACCAAGTTGACTTGTTAAAAGATCGCTGTAAACGGTACTTTACACTAGTGACAAAAGCAGTACACATATTTTAGCAAAAACGGTACTTTACACTAGTAACAAAGGCAGTTTACATAGTTTAGCGGACAGGAATCAGTTCAAACTTGTCTTTAACATTTAAATTTGATGAAAATACTGATTTAAGTACTTAATAGAAAACTCATTTCCTACATTTTGTAATTATCTCTATTTGACCTTTTTGTAATTTTAATGTCCACTTACCACAGCCACACTACCAGTCACATTTTTTGGCGATTTACAAACGAAACAGCCAAGAAATTTGGACACTAACGCGGCCAACAGCATCAGCGGCGTTAAAAGCGTTAGTGTTGCTGTCCCAAATATGGCCAATAGAGAGGTTATAGCGTTCATAAATTTCATCTTCACTTCGAACGCGGTAAAAACTTTTGTTTATTATTTTTTTTTGTTTTTTCTTTCTTTCTGCTCTGCTGTTTGTTACGTGTGCACCGAACGACGACTGACGGAGGTTTGATAACGAAGCAAAGCTTTGACTGCTGCTTAAAAGCTGTTCGACAACATACCAAGTATACCCTGTAATTATATTAGTTGCACAGTAGCAGTGTATAACCAGTAAGCTTATGGTATGTTTATCTTATTACTTACTATAACACTTAGTTATAGCGTATGTCATAGTCTAGTTACTCTGTAGTTGTTGTCTTACATTTCTCAATTAAATCACTTGCATATTTTGCTTTTATAACGAATTATTATAGATCAATTAATTTATTATAATTATTGTTTTATAAAATGAACTACTGTACTTTAGGTTTGTTTAAATATAGTATACTCCTCCACTCAATAAGCTATACTCTAGTTTGTTATAACCGATATATTCAGTTGGTGTCACCAATTTAAATGAAATCAGGTTCAAAAGCAAAAGGTTAAAAATTGTGTCATTTCAAAGCAAACCAATATTTTGCTTGGTGTGAGAGATAAAGTTTTGCATTAAAATGTGTTTTAATTTAATATTTTTTCAGTCTTATTTTAAAGTAATTAATATAAGTAAAATAACAAATTAAAGTGCTAAGAAAGTTTCTGACTTTGTTAACACTAAGACGGAAAAGCTTACTGAATAAAACACAACAAGTTTTTCAAAATATTTTATATTTAAGTTCTCAAACTTATGAAATTCACCTCAATAAATACATATGTAGTTATCTCAATCACTCTCTCTTTCTCTCTCTTTCACTCTCTCTCTCTTTCTCTCTCTATCTCCCTCTCTCTGTCTCGCACTCTCTATTTTTCACCCCTCTCTCTCTCTCACTCTCGATTTTTCACTTTCTCTCTCTCTCTCCGTCTCTCTCTCTCTCTCTCTCTTAATAAACATATCTACCCCTATCGCTCTCTCTCTCTCTCTCACTCTCTCTCTCTCTCAGTGTCACTATCTCTTTCTGTCTCTCTTCCTCTCTTACTCTCTGTTCCGATTTCTTTGCATCGTAACTGCAGCAGACAAGCTCCGCTGCACAATAAAATAAATAATAATTTATTAAACTTTGAATGATCATAACTCAGCCAAATCACCCGATTTCTTTCAAAGCTACAAATTGTTAAAAATCTGGAAAACTGGTAGAATCGATTCTAAATCAAGACAAAATTCTGCTACATATTGATCTTTAAATGATCATTACTCCGCCAAATGAGGTGATATCTTAAAAAGCGGTGCCTCTTTGAACTCTGGACAACCATAAGAATCGATCGTAATCAAAATATTATTGAATTGAAGACTTTTAAAATTTGGCAATTTTTGGAAAATTTTACGATTTTGGTACCCCTTTACATTTTTGTCAAAAACTGAAAATTTTTAAATATTCTATATTTTGTTGCCAATTGATAGTTCTGGTCGTCACGAGTTCAAAAAGGTATATCAATCGATATTTGGACGTCAGAGTGCTAAAATATTTAAATATAAAGTTTGTATTGGGTCTGAGGAGGGGACCAATTTTATTATGTTCACTCATTTTAACTGGAAGTATTCAAATGGGTCTAGGCTAGTATGCTGCAGCTTACCATTGATTTATTTTGTACAAAGAATTTATCCTACTTATTTCAATACTCAAGTTCCAAACCAGGTCTAACAGTTCTAGTATTATGCTGCCAATACCTACACTTGATCATTCCACTGCCCCAAAATCTAGTACGCTGTTGATCGCTGCAGCTGCGTATGCTCCTTTTCCACAGTTCACAGCAAATGGAAATTATTAGGAGTTGACTTTGCTTTGGTTTATCTTCTGTGCGGGTAATTACAAGATTTGGTTCAATTTCCTCTTGAATACTTTGCTTCACTTTTATCAGTTTTTCATTCTTTACTCGACGCTGCTGTAAAGAGTTTTCAACATACATAAACAGTGGCTCACAGGTTATTACGTACAGAGGGGATTAAGGATTAAGAGCAGAGCATAAAATAAGCTCTAAACTAAAAACAACAGTACTTTATATTTTGCTTTTACTGTAAGTGCTATTAACAGAATGTGGAAAAAACCTTTAATGAGTGCTTTAGAAAGTGTTTTTAAATTTTATTTGTATCTTTAGTAGAGTAATAGCCTTGCACAAATATGTTTTTGAGTCACTGTATGTACAATTCATAATTATTCAAGAAAAAAAAACGTTCAGTTTTTTGGTTCGATTTGGTTGCCCAAAAATCAGGTCACAAGTCATTGCAACTGGTGCAAGTTGCCATATTTTTTGCCTGCAACAATTGGCGGTTTATGATTTATGTGCAAACTTACACACGCCCTCACACACAACATTCTCGCACACACACACACACACACGCCACACATCTGTAGCAAGAGTAATGCTGCAAAAGCTGCTGTCAAAATAAGCACATGGCGACGGCGTGAAGCGTCGGCAACGGTAAACATATGGTTTCATAGAGCCAACACTTTTTTTTTGTTGCCACCAACACCGCTCTGTGACACGCTTAATGTCGCATGCCACACGAGGCAACAACCTTGCAACAAATTGTGGACACAAGAGAATCAACAACGGATTTGGACATGGACACATTGTGGAATTGAGTGCGTGTTGAGCAGGAAGTGTAGCGACTGACATGACCTGAACTTGAAAATATATGTATATAGGAGTATACAGAGGTTTCTCTTAAAAAACACTCCAGAGATCAGTCACACATCATCTTCTCCCTAAATGGATTAGTAGTAGATAAGTAACAGTCAGGGACATATATTGGATCAGGAGTATATATAGCATCAACCACATAATTTGTCATTAAATCGTTAAGCTAAAGATTAGTGTTAGCCAAACTGAAACTCGACTTTGTGGCACAACTCCTGAACAAAGTTAAGCATGCATTTTCGTGTCACGACATGTCACGCAACACTCGCAACACTGTGCTACAAGAGAGTTTAACCGATTCCGGCACAAATGCCACAAAGTGCTTAAGGTGAAAGATTAGAACTGGTTAAACCTGTGCGCCAAAGTTTTCCACTTATCCCTTTTCCTTTTTCCTTTCAAGTTTCCCACGCAACAAAGCATCAGATGTTCGCAGCTGACACAAAGTGTTGAGAGTGGAGTGTTGTGAGTTAAGATTGGAGTGTTGTGAGCTAAGAGTTAAGTGTTGAACAACCGCGCTTAGAAACGTTAATGTTAATTACTTTTTTCATATTTTACCGAAGCATCTTGAGCACTCAGAAACCAAATGATGTAGAAAACCAGGAAAACCAAGGAAACCAAGGAAACCAAAATATAGAAATAGCCAAAGGGCGTGGCAATTTCTCAGCACAACTGTCAACACCAATTTTTCCTTTTTTCTTCTTTTTAACATCTTTTTTCATTTTTTAAGTGATGCAACAAGTCACGGGGAAGTTGCCACAAAGGACCGAAATGAATGTCCTGTTTGACGCTACTTTCTCAAGGCAGCGCACAACTGTGGATTACGAGAGTTTAGCCATGTGTTTTAGTTTAACTTGGAGTTTAGCAGTTCGAAAAGAAAAGAAAGGAAAGGAGAGGAAAGGAAAGGAAAAGCTACAGAAAGGCGAAAGGAAATAAATTAGCTGGGTGTAAAACAAAATAATAAGAACAAGATGAGAAAAGCGGAGCAACAACAATTACTACTTAGCAACCTGATACCAATGCGAGGACAGACAGACGGAGAGACCGACGGACGGAGAGACGGTGAGAGACAGGCCAAACGGCAGCCGCAGAAAGGATCTGCTACTGCAACGCGTCCAAAGGGAAATGCAAATGTGTTTGTTTAGGTACAAGGATAACATTTTCTCACGCAACAGAGGAGGCAGCAGCAACGGAGGCAACAACAGCAGCAGCAACTCTGCCACTTGAGCTGACAGTTGCATGTCATAATTTAACAGTTTAAAATGTGTGGCTTGTTGCAAGGATAAAAGCAACACACACACACACACACACACTCACACACGCATACAAACACACTCACACACACACTACTGCTCCTGTTCTGTCTATTTGTTTAGCTGAGGTCTTGAGCCTGCGTCTTTTTTTATAGACTTTTACTTCGACTTCGACAGAAAATGCATTAAACATTTTTATTGACATATTTATGCACGGTTCAAGCAAGCAAATGAGATTTTGGGTATCACATGGATCGGTAGCAACGACACCGAAACGTTGCACCAACGATTTTTAATGACACTCACATGTTTGCCCCAAAAAAAAAAAATCGTTTTCATTTTTTTCAGTTGTGCTATAAATCAATATCAATCCTTTCAAGAAAAAAAGAAGAAAAACTAAAGCATTCGATTAGTCAAGTGCTTGACAATAAGAGCGGGTCTTTCAGACTCAAAAGCACCTGTAGCTCAACTCAAAAAACACTTGTAAACTCATAAATTAAGATAAATTTATCAATTTACATTTGAGAATTTGAAATTTTATTAGACATGCGGAAGTCCTTTAAGATATTAAAATATCAAAATATTCAAGTGCAACAAAAAGTAATTTCTAGGGTATCTTCTAGTCCAACTTCATTTGGAAACCTTTCACTTAGAGTGAAAATTAGTTTAAATATGATATGATGTAATCTTAGAGATTTAACAGGCACTGTATGCTGTAAGGCAACTTACTAGTGCCACTGTGCCACGCCTTCTAAGTGGGAGAGAACAATGCTGTTGACGTTTATGCTGCAAGCAGGAGCTGAGCAGCAAAAGCAAACACTTTAAGGATACTGAGGCTAAACTAACGCTATTATTAGCACAACAACAACAACAACAACAACGACAACACTTGACAATTACCTACAAACATAAGCACATAAGTGCACACACACACACACAACACAGCAACACCAACATACACAGACATGTACAAGCTGTCAGTGCACAATTAAAAGCGAAATGATAAATACGAATGAATAAAGAACACTGAAAAGGCAGTCGAGACGTTAACTTGGCTTACTCCTACTTGGCTGAGTCCAGACAATAGCAGCAACCGGGCGGGCATTAAATAATTTCACATGGCACAAATAATAGAAACAAGTTTACAGCAAAAACAATCCTGCAAAGGAGAGTCAGATAAACAAAAAGTTATCAACTTGAAAGTACTCTAGAAAACAAGGATTTTCAAATATGAAAATAGTTTAATTTTATATAAAAACTACTGTTTAAAATTTATAGTAGATGTAAGGACTCAGCTTAAAATTCTACTTGGATTTCAATATAATTCCTTAAGAAATCCGCTTAGTTTACATAACACAGAAAAGTTACCCATAAAACTGTATATAGGCTCATCAAATGTATTCCTGCATCTCCTCTAACTTATCTAAACATATATTTTTCACAGTTTTCATACCCTTTTGTATACATTTCCACAGGATACAGAACATATACAAAACTGACACGAGTGACAACTGTGTGTGCGACGACACAGTGCGTCCCAAAACTAGTTAACAGCTTTTATTTACTTGGCAAACAAACTGAAACACAGTGAAAACAAACATTCCATAACCCAAAGGATGCATACACACACACACACACACACACACACACACACACACACACACACAGACACAAATACACGCTGTAATGTTTAGAAATATAAAGAATTTTCAGCTGGGAAAATTGACAGAGATTTTAAATTTTTAAAATAAAACGTGTGTAAAGAAAAATGATTTTTTAATAAAAAAAAAAGAATTAAAGTTTGAAAATGGAAACTTTGTTTTGAGAATAACTTGTTTTATAGCCGATTTGAAAGATAAGCTCACGTGGCGTATACACAATTTATGGCTTTTTTAAGGAGTGACTGCATAAATTCCAACAACAAAAGTTTTTAAGCAAATTCATAAACTGTACAAGCAGTTACAAGTATAGAACCAACAAAAACAACAACAACAAGACAATCTACAAGTACAGGGCTAACAACAGATGGTCAACAACGAAGCCTTGAACGAGTGGGGAGTAGGAGGAAAGGGTGGAGTGGGGAGTGGGGAGTGTTGGAGCAAGACCTGTCCTTGGTTTTAACAGAACGTCGATGCAGACAAACTAGATTAGCCCGAAAGCCTTTGAGAATGTATAAAATTACAAGTGGAACTATGTATAAAAGACCAAGTGTCGAAACATAAGCAACAAGTTTTTATCCAACTTTTTTTTTTTGGACAAAACTACATCTCATCTGATCTGATCTGCTCCCTTATTCTATCTTGTATCTGTTAAACGTTAGCAAACTTGTAGTACAATGTTCGTTTATGGACTTAAGCATGCGTGAAAGTGGTGTGTGTGTGGGTCTGTGTGTGTGCCCTGTGTGTGTGTGGGTGTGTGGCTGAAGTGTGTCCTGAGCATGTATGTTCTTGTCCAATGCAATGCATTAATAATGGGCCACACAATGCACAGGACTAGACACGTTTGTATGCACATGACAAACCCATTGACTGAGTATCTGAGCATTGTTAGCAACTGTCAGTTGAATTTTGTGGTTAAACCAGCAAATCGTTCAATTAATTGCGTTCAATTTAATAGCAATTTACACTGGTCCCTTTATAAATCATAAATACATAGTATGTATATATAACAACCCATAAACTGCCAACAATTTATATTGTGTATCATTTTTTTTGGAGCTCTTTTATAATTCAACATTTCTGAATTCCACCTTGCCTAATAGACGGAACGGAGTAAAGTTTACAGTGAAACCGCAGTATGGGGTCAAAATTGATTTAGTTTTTTTTCCTTCTTTATTTCTTTAGTTCTGTTGCCCTGACGACACGTTGCCTTCCTATTTATAGAGTGCATTTTTTAGAGTTCATAAAACTCATACTCACACTCACAATCATTGGTGGCTGGAGCAGAGGCAGTAGGAGCAGCAGAGGCAGCATAAAAATGCATAAATATTCTATTTTCAGTTGACAGTTTGACAAGTCCATATGAATATTGCAAGTGAAACGAGAATTTTATAATGGATAAACTCATACATAGACATAAACACACACATACACATACATGAAATAAACGAGCTGCTCACATTTGCATAATTGTATGGCATTTAAAAAGACTTTTTGCCCATCAAAATTGACATAAGAATTCATATAAATACAAATAAACATTTCAAATATTCTTTTTTTTTCTTCCATTTTTGGGCAATAAAATCAATTTGTTGAAATAGAAATTGATCGAAAAAAAAACTGTTAAATTGCATTTTGTAGATAGTCTAGTTTAGTCTGCATTTCAGGCAAAGAAGGAATTAATAACAGTTAATAAACACAGTACAGTAAAAGCTTAGTAAAGAGCACAAGTCTTACAAAGTTTTTAAACGTATTTTCCTTATCAAAAAGATAAGTTAAATGCAATTAAATGTAAAATAAAATTTTAAATAAATATTAGCTTACACATAACATTTTTCCTCCCCAAACAGTCTTCACTGTACCCCATTTTGGCAGTTGTAAATTTATGCAGCAATTTTTATGATTTGATGAAATTGCCTTAGAAAATGTTTGATTTCTTTTGCGTTCAAATTTTTAGAAAATATAATTAAAAATGTAATTTAGCAATAAATTAAAAATCAGAAATATATTTTAAAAAGCACAATTTAAAACAATTTACAAAGAACTCACATTAAATTTATGTCTTTGAAATAGTAAAATAATATTTTTCTATAAAACTGTAAAGCAGCTCATCAAGTGACATGAATAATACCTTTGTTTATACGACATAAATGATGACGATTTCAATTTAGATACTATTCCGAGCGTATCGCAGCTTAACTGAGTGTATGGACCACATGGAGCGTCAAGCAGACGAGGCAGGAACGCGAGTTGCAACGTGCATGGAATGAGAAGACTCATGCCTCAGTCGACTTACTGAAGCTGCAGCTAGATCTTGACTTGGAGTTGGAATTGGGAGAGGGGAGGGGGAAAAGAGTTGCCTCCTCACACCAACCAAATGGAAAAACAATAAACAGAATTCCAAAAGAGTGCAAATCAAACAAAATGTTTTGGATACACATAAGAAATCGATGTTATGAGTCGACAACTCCGCGGGGGCAAGAAGAGAGCACATGATGTGCCCATAGAACCATAAAACACTCGACGTATACCCCTTCCCCCTTCCTCCCCCTCCACCCTGATCCTCCAAAAACACATCTAGCTGGTGTAATTGTAACCCTAGCACATAAGTAATTAGTGCGCTTTATTTATGGAACATTGAAGTGATGCAGTTGCGCATGCGCATCAACACAGGGGCGCAGGGGGCGTGGCAGCGGTATATTCAACTTCTTTTTTATTATTTTAAAGTGCATGAATGTGGTGTGAGTGTGCATGTGTGTGTGTGTGTGTGTTTGTTGAGCATCTTCAGGTGCTGGGGGTCTTTGTGTGCAGCAGCAAATGTCATAATTGTAATTAGAATTTGTTTCAGAGATGCAACAATGACGGCGAACCTCGAAGTCTTTGGGGAATATCTGACGGCAGGTTGTGTTTGTTGGCGCACAATTGTTTATGTTTTCACAAACCAGAGATACCCAGTGTTGGCAAGGGGTATATTAGTTGCTGGGTAGACTTTATGGCTGAAAAAGCTGAAGGGAAATTTATTTTGTCAGTCGAGTTTTGAGTAGATAATAATGAGAATATAAACTTATTATTAAGTCATAGTCTTAACAACATATTATGAACACTATAAAATCTATATAAACTATAAATTTGTTTATAGTACTACCCAGTATAGTGCAGTACTCGAACTACTGAATTACTCTGCGAGAAAAAGTTATTAAATTCAGCCACAAGTCTACTTAAAATAAGTTAATCAGAATATAAATATTATTTTATGTTTTCAAAATGTTTCACTTTCAAAAGAAATTTTTTAAATTTATTAAAAAGCCTTAAAGACTAAAATGTAAAATATAAATGACTTTCAAAAGACAAACTTAAGAATCCACTTAGTTTTTATAAAGTTAAGTTTACAGTTGATTATAAACCCAAACTTCAAGAAGTACTAACTCTCTTTATACTTCCAAACCCTTCAGAAGAAATCAACTTAGTTTCTTTATTTCCACAAAATACGTAAGTGGTATCTCTTAGTCGTTTCTCTACACTCTAATGCACTACTTGTTTGTTTATGCACATGTCGCACTGGCACTTTTATTATGTTTCGCCTGTAGTAATGCTCATATTATATTTGAAATTTCAGCGTTCACTTAATCACATCGAGTGACTGCACTTGAGTCCAAACTGTGCGCCATATGGGGTCCTTTGCCTAGCATATGTGACTTGGCCCCCAAAATATTCTATAGAGTACTCAAGGGAGGGGGGAGAAAAGCAGTAGCGATAACCTGTTACAGTTATACACGGCTGTTGGGCAAACCACTTGTTTAATGCCATTTAAAATATCATAATAAACAAACATCGATGGTAGCATTTAATTAACAATTATTTATATTTTAATTTATTGCAATTGCTTTCGTCAACAGGCTTCCAATGCCACTGACAGCGTTGAGTTTTATGTTAATGATATTTCACTTTCATGTTATTTGTGCACAAACATACGCACACCACTGTATATGTAGCTATATCTATAGCTGTTGCTGTATATGTATCTGTATCTGTATCTGTATCTCTGCTCACTGTCATTTATCCTCTTAATTTTTTTATTAATCTGCATTGCACTTATTGCTCAACATTAATTTGCGTAAAAATAATAAAAATAAAAAAAAGTTCGTATATGTGAATGGGTTTGTATGCACTTTCTGCCTTTAGGCCTAATTATAAGTTATGAATATCTCATCGAATATTTAAGCGTTTAAATGGCCAACTTGACAACAAGGCGGCTATAATCATTTTGGGCGGAAAGCGTTGACACAGCAGCGGTTGTTAATTCAGTTGATAATTTTCGCCCTCTGGGACAATACGATTTCCTGTAGTTGGGTGTAAAGCCCAGACGCTGGAAACTCCTTAATGATCGTTAATATATGGTACATACATACATATGTATGAACGTGAACTTAATCAGCATAAACTCGAGATTCCAAAAAGTATGCTACGAAAATTGGAATGCAAATAAGTTTGTGTGTGTATAAGTGTGTTGGTGTATGTGTGTAGTGTCTCGGCCTCCATTTTCTTTTTTACAGATTTCTTTTCTTGCTGTTTACTATCTTATTATTCAGAATATGCTATTAGTAATCTTACATAGGTAGAGACATATATAATATTAACTCTTTAACTTATTATGCAATACTTAAAAAAATTAAATATATATTTACAATAATTTTAAAAGTTAAATATATTTTTTTAATATTTCTAAGACCCCGTACTCTAAATAAGAGTAGAGGGGTCTGTTAAGTTTGTCAGAAGCCTATAGCCTATAGCTCCCATATGACAAATCGGTCGTACTAAAAAGAGTACGGGGTCTTTTACAGTCGGCTCACTCGATTAGAATTTCCTCGTTATTACTTATTCAAATATTCACCAAATTTTTTTTAAACTTTCTTTTCCAACTTTTTATTAAATCGATTATAAATCGTTATAAATAAATAATAAGCTTATGTCTAAGGTTTAAACTAACATCAAAAGTTTTTACTTCCAGTAAAATAGATGAGCGCTACGCACATCGAAGTGATAGAAACGCAGCAACATATAATCCTGCCACTTGGTGGGTAATAAACTAGAAAAAAATCACAATAAATTAATTAGCGTTGAATTAATTTGTAAACACATATTAATTGCAGTCATATTACTTGAGCAGCCAAACACTGAGTGCAAATATTTTTGGCACATAGATCATACGCTCGTTAAGCAACACGCCCTTTACAATTTTCTCGGCCACATAAGGCGTGGAAAGCCCCGGATAACTTTGGGAAATGCTATGCAGATAAAGAAATTAAAAATTATAGCAGATTTAACAAGAAATTTAATTTGATTAATGACAAATGAAGCAAAACGAGTTTTTTATTTATTGAGCTCAATGAAGCGTGTTACGAATTTCAAAGTCACTGCAAATTTTGGTGATTGAAACAAATTTCATTATTCGAAATTGAGGCATTCTGAATGACAATTAGTTTCATTTCCGCTAATACTGAATAGCAGCAGCTGTACCAGAGTTTAGTTTTATACTTTTTTAAGCAATATTTACTTAACTTATAGCTATTTTAATATAACAACTTACCCAGCATCACTGAGCAGCGGCAAATCTCCGCTGGTTTTCATCAAATAGGCATTGGCTACAGTGGTGCGCACGTAGTCACAGTCCGAGAGACGCAACTCAGCGCGTAGGGAATCCATGAAACCCATAATGCCATATTTTGTGGCCGTATAAATACCAGCGCCAGGCAGTGGTACCAAACCTTACAGAAATAGCAACTTATTAGATAAAGACTATAAAAGCTAAAGTTAAGGTAAGTACTTACCAGCCAAGGCATTCACAGCTACCAAGTGACCGGATTTGCGTGTAATCATTTTGGGCAGAAATTCCTTAGTTGTCTGTAAGCAAAATCAATAGAATTACTATGTGATTTTTAACAATATAGTATAATGACAAGTGTATGCGAAAAAATGTTACTAATGCTAATTATTAATTTCAACTTGAGTTATTTCTGGCCCAAAATGGATTTTTTATTTTTGTTAACTAGGCAATAACAATTAAATGTAAAAAAAAAAAACTGAATTAAGACAAATTTAGGTCTGGATTACTCACATATATATTAAGAAATAAACAATTAATTTAATTAAGTATGTCAGGATTTACCTCTAATGTTGAGTTAAAGTACAAATTTACTATCAGTACCAGAATAATTCAAATTTTCATTTAAAAAGTTAATACTTGAACATGTTCTAAAATTAATCCTACTTATGATATAGTTAAGGATTGACTTCAGCACAAAAACCCGAAATGTACTAATTTTTAATTCTTTTTCTTTTAATTAAAAGCAGATAAAGCTACTTTCATACCATAATATAAGATCCCAGATTAAGTTGTAGTATAGTTTCGATCTCATCGCTCTTCAGATGCGGTGTCGATGTCATGGGCATCAATGAGGCATTATTGACCAGAATTTCGACAGGTCCCAATTCCTTCTCCACTTTAACAGCCATCAGCTGCAGTTCCCGTGGCGAGGATACATCGTTCTGTGGCATTAAATGCGGCAAGGTTAATTGATTATCATTAGAAAGGGGGGTGAGAGTGGTTTAGAGGGGCTGTATGCTTACCTTGTAGGCTTTGGCGGTGCAACGGGGTATCTTGGTAAGCAGCTCAACCGTTTCGTAGCATCCCTTGGAGTTGACATCCACCACAGCCACTTTGCAGCCACGCCTCGCTAGCTCTAGGCAAATTTCGCGACCCAAACCGCTGCCGCCGCCGGTTACCTGTGAAATACGCACACAGTCAGATGCAAACACACACACATACGTATATATGTAGATGACCCATAAACAGATGTAGTAATTACCGTGGTATAAATTAATTGGCTTTATTTGCAAACAATGAACAAGTTAGTGGCATAAATATGCACATAATAGCTGCATAATTTACATTTGCTGCCTTTAGAGAATTTAGTTAAAGATTTGTACAACATACTTGTAAATACACACATGTACACACACACACACACACGCACACTCGCACACACACAAATGTGCTTACATTTACCACAATTGAGTGACTTTTGACCGTAATTAACATGACGTGACCTCTGTGAGTGAAGCTAAAAAACTGAACTAATAAAAATAAAATATAACATGTCTGAAAGGGTACACTTGAGCGAGCCGACTGTAAAAGACCCTGTACTCATTCTAGTACACTTGTTACCATACAAATCACCGTTTTTTAAGCAATTTGTCCTATCGGAGCTATAGGATATAGTTGTGTGATCCGAAGCAAACTTGGAAAGGATAGTTATAGCCATGATATATGTATGTATATATACTATACGGACATCGGACATCGCTATATCGACTCGGCTGCGGATGCTGATCAAGAATATACATATATACTTTATGGGGTCGGCTAAGCTTCCTTCTGCCTATTATGCACAACCCTAATAGACCCCTGTACTCTTTTTGACTACAGGGTCTTAAAAAACAATCGCATTCCATTTTTGTATTGTTGTAAAAATTATTAACTTGTTTTTGTTGTTTTTCAGTTATGTGATTAAATTAAAAGAAATATTTAATTAATATTCTATGATGTCAGTTTGACATTGCAACGGAATTCAAGATACATGATTACATAAACAAATAGCCAAGAATATGTAATGAGTCAATGATGTCAGTGGCTATATGAAAAGATACTCTCGTATTTAGCAGATACACTATCTTTATCTAAGCCTTAATCTTTGTTTCATGATAAAATTCAATTAAACGGAAAAAACCATGAGCAAATGGTTGTGAGACGTAAGTATATAGTAAATATCTTTGTAGCTAGCAGATTCATTCGCAAGTATCTTTATCTTAGAGTGTACATTTTTTTATCAAACTATGTTTACATTTTGAACGAGGTGCAACGTCATCAGCACACAGTTTGGCAAAGAAAACAAAAGTGAAGTTTCTCAGATCTGTAACAAAATAAAAACCTGTTTTTGCGACTGCGAAAAGTGTTAGTGTGTGTGTGTGTGTGCGAGTATCTGTGTGAACGATCTGGCCGAGTGTAGAACAAGCTGCGGTTTAATGACGAATATATATACGATATATATGTTTGTATCTAATAAATAACTGGCACACCTACAGCATGCAAATGGAATGTAAATTAAAAATTCACTTTATTACCACATATTAAGATACTCAGATACTGAGATACTTCTAACGTATCTTCACAAAGCGGCGCCCACACGACGAGTGTGTCGCATTTTTTGGGCAACACTCTTGACCTTGTCGTGACCATCAATAAAACTGAAAATTTAGGTTTGTGTGTAAGCGCAGATCGAGTATCAATTGTGTGTGTATCTTTGAGATACATAGAATCTGCTGTTGGCAGCCAAAACGAATTGTTTTTTATGTAAATATATAAACAATTGTTTGTTTACAAGGGGTGTAGGGGTACAGTTGAACGGGGGACAGCATAAATATTTGTTCTAAAGCTCTCGAGCCACACCCATTTAAAGGGGGGAACGAGAAGTCTTCTTCTTCTGCTAAACTCACAAACGAGTATGTGTTTTTTTAACCCCTTCCCGCCTTACCAGAGCCACCTTGCCGCTCACATCCTTCTCCTTGAGGCCCAGCGAGAAAAGATAGTCCAAGAGATGCTTGAGAAACACCGCAAACAGCACAAAGGGCAGCAGCACCAGAAAGACTATGACTTTCAGGTTAAATATGAGACGTGTTGTCTCATCGTTGCGTTGCGGCACTGCTGCAGTGGGCGTGGCAGTGGGGCCAACAATAACACTGGTTGGTGCCGGTGCAGTCGATGTGGTACGTGTGATGGTTGTTGTTGTTGCCGTTTCAACCATTTTCACTTAGTTGCATCAAAAACACTTGGCTCAAGATATGACAGACAAACCGACAGACAGACCGACGATAAAATTGTTGCTTTATGTTTTGTAATTTATTTGTTATTTAATTGTTTATTTTTTTTAATTTTTTTTGTCGCTGCTTTTGTGTCGTTTCAGCCAACTTTGAACGAATGCGGCACGTGCGTTAGCCAACCGATATCAAACAATACTGAAATACTGCGCACACAGCTTACAAATCGACTCTTCTCCCACTCTTTCTCAATAGCAGATCTCAGTTCTTCTCTCTCTGTCGCTTGCTGCCTCTCTCTCTCTCTCTCTGTCTTTGGGTGACTGCAAAAGCGCTCGTTGCCTTTATTGTTGTTGCACCTCTCGCTCTTTGTCTCCCACCCGCTTGTGCTCTCTTCTCTCCCTCGTTCTGTTACTTCCTCTCTCTTTTTCTTGGCCAGTAGCTTAGGTGCTACGTCTCTCGAGTGGAAGCGCATATCTGGCATTGAGTCCGAGCAATACGTGTTTGTATGTGGGTAGTTTTCACCTGATGTCTTGGCTTTGGCTTACATACCACTTAAGCATGCTTATTGGAAGCCATCCAAGACTCAGCCATTAAAAGCGACAAAACTTATTGAAGTTTTAGCTTTTTTTTAGTTGATTAAGGCAAATTTAAGCTAGTTTTTAAACGTCTTTTAAACTGAACTAAGCTTTAATTTCTTACCAATAAAATGAAGTATTTATTTACAGTATCCAACCTCTCTTTCCGCAGCTACCCATAAGAAGCTTCTGACTTGTTTCCCTAGCCAAATTTGGCAACTAAATAAACAGCTTCATAACTTAACTCAGCGTTTACCTTAAAAAGAAGTTCAGCTAAAGAACAGTAAAATTCTTAAAAGTTAAATTATAGCCAACATTTCCATTTAGGTGCAAAAGTAGCACTTAATATTTTTCCAGATTACTTTCAGATACTTTTGAAACGAGTATTGTTCAGCTTTGAGCACAAATTGTGAGCACGGTTTCATTTTTTAAGACGTCTCACTCAACTCAGTCGCTGGGGCAAAACCAGTAGATGAGTACGCTTCAAGAGACCTCAACAAGCCGTATCCAAACTGGCAAAGAGAAAGCCGTTAAAATAACTTAAAATACAGTCTGTTCGGAGACGCCTTATTTGGCACTGCCCTATGTCAATGTACAGCCATGGAACTGTCTATATGTGCACCATATAAGTGCATACAAACATACGTATATATATTTACATATTTGTTGTGTTTTATGTTGCAACATCTGCTCGCTGATCTTTGCCATCTCGACGCACATGTGCGTGCAGTTTAGGATGAAAATGTTGACTTTTTTTAAGCATAGACCTCAAAACAAAACAACAAACAACAACAAAAAACATATAAATACTTGTATGCAGATGAAAATGCAATTTAACAGTTTTGACATATTTGCGGCATGAAGCCACAAGTTCAACTTTGCAATAAACACTGGGTGCATTGACCGTCTATGGACTCCAAATGGGGAATGGCTTAATGGTATTCCATATAAAACTGCCTCATCGTTCACTGTAAATCTATATGTACATAGTACATATTATCTGTTTATTAGAAAACTTACTTTTATGCTTAATATTAATGGTTTAACTTTAAAGGCACCAAAGGCAATTTACACCATTTCGGATGAATTTAACAGATTGTCTTAACTTTAGATACTACATATGATTGTACATGTTTGCAGGTATTCATTTTTGCTCTTAAGACTAAGAATTAAGTCAATTTCTTTTGTAATCCATGTTATGACAACTTAAATGCACATTCTGTAAGTAGAAACAGTATTAAAACCGGTAATTAAGTAGGAAGAAATGTAATTTACTTTTTAAATTCAGCAAATGATTGGCATGTTGACGCAGTTTTGGATTTTGTGGACTTCGTAGCATTGCCACGGCAGTCTTCTCAATCATTCCCTCAATGCTCTCCAAGAGCTGATCCTTCTTGTCGCATTTGATAACGAGACGATAATTTCCATCCACAGAGCGCGAGACATCCCAATCTGTGGGAAAGGACTGCACATCGGAGCTATCATTGCTCTCGTTCTCCTCTTTCACTTCTCGTGGCAGCGTGCGACGTCGTGTCTTTCTGCCACGCTCCTCCTCGACATCGTCATCGTCCGATGCACCCGACAATAATTTGCGTTTATTGCTCTCCAAGTGTCGTTCGTCTTGATTGCGATCGCGCTTTGGACACGTACATATCTTTAGATACAATACCTGCTGGCCCAAAATATCGCCACTGCAAAAGAGTTATAAAGTGTTATAAACTTTTATGCAAACTATTAAAGATTATTTGACTTACTTCATGTTTTCCAAACAGAAGACTAAACAGGTTTCTTTGCGACCAAAACATGAATTCTGGCAGGCGAAACTAAAAGGCAAGTGTTTGTCTTATAAATCCACCGCCTTGATGATTGGAACGACTCATATTCAATGGCACAAGCACAGAATATCTCTCCGTAATACTCTTTCCCTGTGAGGTACCACAATAAGTGGTGTTTGGATTCTCACAGCGCAGCAGACTTTCCCGCTTTGTTTGGATCTGTAGCTGCAAGAGTGTTTAAGAAATCTTGATTAGATTATATAGGTTTAATAGTCATACAATATTTACATACTTGTGTCTGTACTTAAGTGATTTTGGCAGCGCAAAACTGGTCCGCTAACGTCCTTAACAAAGCAGAGAAAAGCTCTCAAGTTCAGCGGTTGAAAAGGCATTTTTATACGAAATTTGACGTCAATATTGAAAGTTTTGTTCATACGAATGTAGAGTTTGTTCAATGGCACCGAGAACATCCAGTGTGACTTGGGTGGCTCCTCGAGCACCATGCCAAAGCAATAATCGCCATTATTATGATTTTCCAGTTTGGGTAAAGAGTTGATCTGTGTCTTGATGTCCTGTAACATCATCTCACGCAGTATGGATTGCTAAAATAAGTAGTAAATGGTTAGAAATGAAATACAGCAGATAAAGAGACAGGAACTCCGCTGAGTTCCAACTTTTATTCACTTTCCACCCCGTTGATTAATGACTTTAGTTTTTGACATGTCTTTAAGATCGCTGTCAGCTGATAGGCAAAACAATTAAGCTGCAATTAATTGTAACAGGTAACCAGACTCGTGGTCAGTTGGTAATCGACCCTTGCCAGACAATGGGACTCTTTAGCATGCGGTTCTCGCGTAAACCCATTCGGGGCACAGCCAAACTGGTTCAGGTACTACTCGTAATGCTCATAATTATGTTAACATTTTTCGGACTCTTTGCAAATCGCTTCACACTCCGTGGTCGCAATCGTTTCGTGTTCTCCAGAAAATACTTGGCATACGCTATGCTGGTGACCACAATCTTTACCAGCATTTATGTGCATAAAATGTACTTGGATTATACGACAGATAAGTTAAATCTTCGAGACGCCGTTAAGCTGTATAGCTATATGAATGTTACGGTGGCCATAATCAATTTTATCACTCAAATGTTTATGTCCAAAACTGTGGCACGAATGATGTCGAATGTGCCACTTTTTGAGACACTCAGCTCACTCCACATCGATGGTCACACAGTTATAAAATCCGTGTTGATGGCAGTGATTAAAGTCCTTGGTTTTCCGATTGTCCTGGAGATAGCTCTGATCCTACAACAAAGACGTAACGAACCGCATTTGAGGTGGTCCTGGACACTCTACAATCTGTTTCCAATGGTAATATCAAACTTTCTTAATAACTGCTACTTTGGAGCCATGATTATTGCCAAGAACATTTTGGAGGCATTGAATGCAAAGCTTAAAATGCAAGTCCAACAGGTGAATCTCATGCAGGCCAAGGCTAACCAGAAACATTACTCCAAGTATTACCGGATTCAACGCTTCTGCACATTGGCCGATGAGATGGACGATTTGGCAGCCAAATATAAGATTATATGTACCCAGAGCACGGACTACATGGCTCTCATGTCGCTCTCGATTGTGCTGTCGCTGATCTGTCATTTACTTGGCATCACCGTAGGATGTTACAATCAGTATTACGCTATAGCCGAATCTGTTATAGGTAAAAAGCCGTACGATGCCTTTGGAGCGTTCATCAATCTGGTATTTCTGGTTATATCCGTTCTGGAGCTAGCACTGCTCACATACTTGAGTAACGATGTCCTGGCTGAGACGCAGTCAACAGGCATAATCCTACAGGAGATGGACGTACATGAAGCCGATTGGCGTTATCAGCGGAGTGTCCACACTTTTACATTGGAAGTGGTTACCATTAGGTACAGAATAAAGCCCATGGGTCTATTCGAGATCGACGTTTCGCTAATTAACAGTATACTCTCCGCAGTTGCTAGTTTTTCACTCATTCTCGTTCAATCGGATTTATCACAGCGATTTAAGTAACGATTCTTACCTGACTAAACTGCATCAAGTTGCCCGACTGCAAGCAAATAAATACCAATTAAGTAATATATTTAATTATGTTATTACTATGTGTACTTACATTGAGACCTTGTAGAAATGCCATTGGTTCGTTGGGTCTGCAGGTAAAAGGGGTAGAAGATAACACGTATAGATTAAACTAAGGACGGACACCTGTTTGCACAACAACAACAACACTTACAATTCCTCCGTGTTTGGTTCGGTGTTTGCATTCTCCAGCGTCACTGAGCCGGAGGCTTCGAATATGTCCTGCTCCTCCGCATTTTCAATGCTTAATCTATTAATATACCACAAATTACAATTAAAGCCGGATTCTTGGTATTAGCGCATACAAATGCGGGTAAACAATTACAGCACATTGGCATGTAATTTAGCAAATACCTTTCTTTCTTCCAAGCCATGGGTTCGGCAATGTACATACTTTGCAATTGTTTCTAAAAATTATTATACAAATAAGTATGTATTGTACTTTTTGTGCAAATTATATTTTAAAACTCAAATTACCAAACAAGTCTCTGCTTCTTTCCATCTGGAAATTCACAGGAATTAGCAACAGTCGTAAAGTTATCGAACACAGCTGTTGTCGATAAGTGCGCGGCTGTATTTAAATTGCGTGGAAATATTGGTGAAATATTGGCTCTATATGTGTTGGTGAGGCCTATATGTATTGGTGAAGCCATACACTAACCGTCGTCAATTTTAAAAGTCACTAAACTTAATTGTTTATAAAAATATGCCAAGCAGAACGCCATAAATTAGTGTAAACTATAAACAAATATTCTGCACCATATAAATTAAAATGTAATTGCCTATCGGCAAGCCGCCACAATTTATGGCTTATCAGGGAAATTTTAAGACGGGGACTTTTTAGGGATTTTGTCTACTCACCGCCCAGATTTAAATATTTAAATTTGCTACATATGTATATTCTTATCAAGCTAAGAGTGCTAAAAAATGTAATCAAATGTTCGGCGGTTACTGGCCTACGCTTTGTAGCGATGCAGCAAAATAAATTCCCTGAACCCGTTTTCCATTAGGTTTTTGAGTCAAGGTCTTACACACTCGAACAATTAAATTACTTAAATAAAATTCACACGTGTTTAATTAATTTTGTTTCATTTAATTAAATGTTTTAATGTATAAACGTGTAAGTAAAGACACAAATTCATTCACATTTTTGTTACATTACTTGACAAAAATAATGTAGTGTAGACTCTAAGAGTATGACGACTATAGGGCACAAATAATAAATAAAAATTTAATGCTAATATTAAGCTAAGTTCTAGTATTTGTCAATCGACTCATTCTGAGCTTCATTTTGCGCCGTTGTATCGGTCGTCAGATCAGTACTCGAAGACTCCCTTGAGTGTCTGGGGAAACCGAAAACAAAAAATAAATAAGTTGACTCAGCAAATATTAATAACAAAAATCTGATAACATTTAAATTGTTAGACTCAATTAATATAAATGACTTGCGTGAGAGTGTTGCTATTAAATCAATCAACATATAGTTATTTTTAATTACCTGTAAAATACGTAATGCTGTAGCATAAAGAATATGTCAAAAAGCACCGAAAAAGAGGCCAAGACCAAATTTCGTGGGGTCTCCAAATAAAGAAACCCAATCGTCTAGTAAACATTAATAAATTATTAAAAAAACTCTTGTTTTAAGTGCTTATTAGCGAAATTTACCATAATTATGAGCATTTAAAATCATCTGCAGCATGCTCAAAGTGCCGCCTGTAAAGTCCAGTAAAATATTTCCAATGCTCCTATAAAAAATTATAGTAAATAAAATACTTTTATAGCAGTAAACTAATATTAAGTATACGCACCATCCCACAGTACTTTTTCTGCGGTAGTTCATCAAGGCTTGTGGTATATATTTAATGATTGTTATCGTCAATTTGACGTAGCTAATGGGATTAGATTTATAAATATACATGTGATTAGTTAATATTGTAATTTATAGCTAGTAGGAAATACTTATAGGAATATAAACAATTTGAGGGTTTGGGTAAGTTTTTCATACCATAATATAGTAGTTTGATTCTTATAAAAATTAATCAGTCTACATAAAATTTATATACACTTGATTTAAATAATTGAATGTTTATACTTTTAAAGAAATCCCTTAGTTTTAAACTTTGTCCCTGACTAACTTTATCGTCCCACTTTTAAAGTTCAAGGTTTCCACCCACTTACCTGCAATAGTATAGGAAATCAAGCCAGTGTATCACAGAGCCGCCAGCCAAACCAGCTGAGATAATGACGACAAGGGCGAATATTGCCAATAGACCAAAGGCAATCTTTGAGACACGTTGCAGTCCGCGCTACAACAGACGATAAGATAGATAATCTCAAGGAGATTGTGGAATCAATCAGATTGACTTACTTCATACATAAAGCACTGTGCAATGGTAATGCATGTGGCAAACATGGCATGCAATGAGAATACAACGTCATTAAGCATAACAGGGTTAACACCATGGGGATAACGATCCTCGTATTCATCCTGCAGAGACTGTATAAAGAACAGTCCACAGTTGAACATGCTGTACAGGGTGAAACCCACAATGTTGAGGGTTAAGAAATCAAAGTTAAGTCCTTCAACCGATTTGCGGCGATAATTGATCCAGATTTGGGGATAAAAGGAAACCGACCAGGCCACAAAGTAAATCCAACCAAACACAATGGAGGTGTAGATAATCGCCTCTGATTTGGCCACAACAACGCGCACAAAGATCTGATCAGTACTGCAAACAAGTAAATAAATTTATTAATTTAATTATAAATCCCAAAAGAATGAGAATAAATTGGGATTCCTCTTTGTGCTGCTTACATCCAACTTTCGCTTGGATCACTGCTGGCAGTGATCTCGACATGACCCGCCTGTAGACCTGTTACAGTGATTATTTGATTGAACGAATTTTGTGTCTGGTAGACAAACTCATCGGGATGCAGTGCCAAGTACTCCTCATGTTGTTTGATCAGCTTCACATTAATATTGCTACCCAAATAGTGTCTAAAAGGGTTGGATTTAAGTAAATTGTTTATATTTAGAGTGTAGGTTTAAACTTACTGTGCATAAATCTCAAAGGTTTCATTCGTATGCAGCAGCACCGTCAGGTCGTGAGTACTTACAGAGAAACCGAGTCTATCTTGTGCATTCCCCAAGCCAACTAATAAATAAAGTATAGTTTATTGTTAGTTTTTAATTAGTTAAACTTCTTACTTACACGTTATGGCTATGACAATGGCTGGAAGTAAATAATTCCAGCTTCGAGCCATTACAATTTGTTATCGCCCTTTCGCCACACCTGTAAAAAGGGGAACTTTTTAGTTAATCCAATTTAAAAATTGTAAATTCTTTAAAATATTTATTTAACCGCAGAGCAACAAATCAAACCAGGTTGAATCCAAGTCTGATGACGAACTGAACGAGTGTTTACGGTCGAAAACTCACTGGATCAGTGAGTCGGGGAGTGAGTTACTGCTCGATTTGGTCATACCCTGTAAAGTGCACATAGCACATTCCTTTGGGAAAATACCTTATGGAGTAACTTTAACACGCAATCCGTAAGAAATATTTCCGGCTTAGATTTAAATAGTTGCATGCAACTTGTTTGGTAACTTAAATTAAGTGAAAAACTTGTTTTCCGCTTTTGTAGTGGGGGGAATCCCTACTGTGATCTGAACACAGTGATGAAAACATCACCACTAATATACCCCATTCCCGCACTGACTACAGGGTATACTAATAAACTGTGTGTACTTCAATTACAAGTACTTTAATCTAAGAATTCAGCTGCGGAATTGGCCAATTTAAGTGAGTTGGCTAAATATCGTGATTGAAGTGACTCAATTGATTTTTGTTTACAGCTGCAATCGAAGAAAGAATGTTTTAAAATCAATGGGAAGTTTCAGCGATTTCAAGATGTACTATAATTGAGCATGAATGAGAGTGTATACTAAGTACTTCTTCAACGGGTTGAGTGACACTACAGTGAGCACACGCTAATAAGAACACTGCCTTTCATTTCCGACTAAGAAGTCAAGTATTTATATTGATTTTATTGCAATCATTCTGTAACTTATTGATTTCCCTTAGTTACGACAAGTGTACAACTACTTCGAGTGCCCACTGTGCACTCTAATCAGAGAAACGAGTTCAAAACAGTTAAAGAATCTCTTGTTGCAGCCTCCAAAGCAATTTAAAAATTATTTTTAGCTCGAGTATTCAAAAATTTTTGACGAGTTTATTTGCACAACGATGGAATCTGTTCTGTTCTGTACTGATCTGATCTGCGCTTGTTAACTTGGAATACCTGTGATTAATTGCTTCAGATAAAACACTTTTTGCGACGACCTTTATTGTGCTCACAACTGTTCCAATTCAATGTTACAATTCGCAATCACACCCAACTGGCAACTATTAACTTCAACAGGTCACAATCACACACGCACACACACACGCACTCACACACACATACACTTTAGTACAGCATATCGCCAGACAGTGCTATCAAAAGTCGTTCTTACTAGCACTCGGCACTACGAAGTGCATAAAGTTATATTGTGGCTATTTTAGAAGTCGGCATTGCCTTGACGTTCACAATAAATAGCTGGTAGAAGGAGCTGTCCTACAGCGGGTAGACTAGAAAAGACCCTGTACTTGCAATTTAAGATATCTTAAAAGTTTTCTTTAAATAAAAGAAGGTATTTTTATCCTAAATCACTTTATTTGACTATTACTTTTGAAGCTCAACAGAAAAATGCTGACAATTAAAATATGAAGTTTAGTATTACCAGAAATTTAGCAAAGACATATGGTATTGTGATACTTGATACCCATTGTTGTATGCAAAAATAAACACTGACTTAAAACAGATAAAGTATGCCGGTATAGTATATAGAAAGCTGTTTTTAAATGCTATAACGCAGTACGCAAATTGTGTAAGAAGTTATTATCTGTTCAAGCAGCGACCGATTTTTAAAAGATATATTACAGATAAAGTAGCGATGACTAATTGAAATACCAGCAGAATAACCCCATTAATTTGTGACCGATATAGGAACAGTCGGTAACAAATCATAAGGCCACACTAAATTATATAGTTTTCTGATTTCAATAAAATTTTATATATAAGTTAAGTTGTTTCATTGGAAAATTTCTAGTAATGCTCAGCCTTAAATAACTTAATCGATTAAAAAATTTCAAAAACAAACCTCGTTTGCGTGCAGTTCAAACAGACCCTTATTTTGGTAGCTTTGTTGCTTTTATAGACTTTAATAAAGAACCATTTTTTGTTTTTTATTACGCATTTGAAACTCTAATTACTAAATTTTTAAATCAAAAAAATTTTTTACAAAGATTTATACACCCGCATATATTTTTAACTACAGGGTCTAATAATAAGACTTCGATTTGCCTTTAAAGGTACTCATTTATAACGTGTGTGCAGTGCAGACAAACCTAGACACATGTGGAGACTATAGCTTCTACAGTCTCCGATTTGAAACCCTTCTTTTATTTTTACACGCATATTAATCTAAATAACTCGTAGACCCTCTTAATTTTACAAAGTACAGAATTTTTGGTTTACTTAAGGTACTCATTAATAGCGCAACACATGACTTGACAAAAAATGAGAGACTGTGTAAACTATAAAAGAAATATAAAAATAAATATACAACATCCTCAGAATGGGGCTTATCACTAGAGCTGATAATGCCAATCGAGTTGTTTCGACTATCATAAAAAATTGGTAATTTTTGAGACGCCGACAAAGGCGATAAAAAATAACACAATTGAATAAATTGCTGAATCTGCGCATAATTAGGGAATTTGTAGAGTTAAGGCAAAAACTATTACAGGTCAGCGATAAGTTGATCCACTTGAGTAGATACCCTACAATGTATGGTAGATACCCTCTATCACACAGTTTGTCATAGTTAAAAGAGTATTGAGTGTTCGTGGCTAACAAAAGTTAAATAATTTTCTCTTGTTATGATCCAATTTGGAATGTAAATGTGCAAGCACATAGAAAACATAAACAATGTGAAACTTGGTAACACACACACACACACACAGGCACACACATTTAAACATTTTGAGAGTTTGCCAATTGTATAAATAAACGATAAATAATTCAGTGGAAAAAAATAGACAACCAATATTAAAGAGTCTCTTGCAGCCGGATTAGAACTTTCACTTGGAACGAAAGCAATAAAAACACACACACACACACACACAAATAAACAACACAATAATTAAAAACAACAATTCAATTATAACAATTATGACAAAACTGACAAGAACTCTTGCAGCTGCCCTCGTCCAAAAAAAAGAAAAATAATAATAATAAAGATGTTTGCTTGTTAATCAAGCAAAACTATTTCTCTGATTGCTGTTAAAGAACGTGTTAACTAACAATTATCGCAAGTCAGCGCCTTTTTTTTATTTATTCTCGTTTCTGATTTCAGTTTCTGTTTCAACGATAGTGACTGAAACGCGTCCGTCAAGATACTGAGGAGCAATGCACAGCGTCCACAGCTTTTAAATGAAGTCCACGAAGCCAAAGTCGCTGCTGCTACACTTACTGCTGTTGTTGTTGCTGCTGTTGTTACTGCTGTTGTTACTGTGGTTGTTGTTGTTACTGCTGCTGTTGATTGTAGCTTTTGTTTTTGCACTCCATTACCAAGTCAAGAGCGCATTGTACTCAGAGTAATATGCCGGTACCTGTTTCTTAGCCGGTGAGTATGTTGTTTGCTATCTAAAATGCTTATTTAAATAAATTTATATCAACAATAGTTAGGCAGCTGTCAATTAATAAACAAACGTTCGTGGTTAGCTAATGACAACTGTAAACATTAATAACAATTAAAATACTTACAGCTTACCTTACTTTCCAGCACTTTTAAATAAACAAAAATAAATTTTATCCTTTTTGAAATCATGTAAAATAATTTAATTTACACACGCATATACACCGCCACTCACAATTAATCAAAACTACCAGGAACACATTTAAAACTAAAGTTTTAACTAAATAATTATAAATAAATGTGGTAATAGTAAACGGGTCATGGTTAAAAGAGTTCTGTTCTTTGAGAGTTCTGTATCTGAGAGTCACTTATATTGTTGATCAAATGTCGCATAGCTTTAAGTCAAAAATTATATCACAGTTTACCAACTGACACCAACAACAGAACAAATGTAAATTAAAGAAAATTGACTTTAAATAAATATAAATAATAAATAAATAAATTTCTTGAACATGCACCTAGGTGGGTGTACGCGGCGTATACGTGTGTGTATGACCCAAATCTGCGGATATGTCGTCTATATCCTTGAGTGTTCATATAGTTGCTCTCTATTCCAGTACTGCAATTAAATTATTGCTGATTATTATGACCTGCACGACGATTCTTCTCGAGTATTAGAGCGCGACTGTAAGGAAAATAAGTTAAATAATTAACTAAGCTGGTTAGGATTGAAAGTTGATAGTTAACCCACCGATATCGCTCGTAGAAACCCACAATTGTTCCCAGCTCCTGCTTGAATAGACGCACCAGCATGCTATCAAAGCCCTCGAGCTCGGGCAGACTAAACATGTTAAACTGCAGCAGATGATCCTTGGAGGAGTCTGCCTCTGAGTAGACAGCCAGCCATTTGGGTATCTCCTCCAGCAGATACGGATTGGCCGGCACCAAGGCGTTATGAGTATGTGATGGTGGCGCATATAATGGAGCCTCAGGCCTTATCGCCTTGGGAGGCTCCGCTGAAGTGGTGTAAACGTAGTAGGATGTGAGACACGGATGTTGTCGTTGGCACTGTCCAGTGTACTGATTTTCATAGTAGGTGCCATGCAGCTTGGATACCACACGACGCCAGCCAACTGGCAGACCCTCACGCTCCAGTGGATGATTCCAATGAGTAGTGTGGGCATTGTGGTCAATATAGTATTTGCGACCATGCAACGTATACTGG
Organism: Drosophila cardini; assembly: GCA_018903735.1. NCBI lineage: Eukaryota > Metazoa > Arthropoda > Insecta > Diptera > Drosophilidae > Drosophila > Drosophila cardini. The sequence goes on from JAEIGM010000021.1 coordinate 827,955, forward strand.
GTGGCCCAACCGGGCGGCAGTGGCAGTTCCTCGCTTTCATTTAGCGACTGCTGTGATGAGACCTTTTGCAACGCTCCGTTGCCGTTGTTATCACCACCAGTTGATCCACTAGACGCTGGCGGCGTCAATGGTGGCGCATACAGGGACTGAACTGAGGCAGAAGCTCCACGCACACTACCAGAGCTACCATCTCGGCCACTCACTCGCAGCGAACCACTGGAAGGCACTGTTAAATGCTGATGATGATGCGGTGTCCCTGAGAGCGTCATCGATGATGCAGTGGTGTTGCTGTAAATGGGCGATTCCGAACGCTGTGATTGAGTTACGCGCATCGAGGATACACGATATGGATTCTCATAGATGGGATACGAGTCGCTCGAGTAGCTGCCGAGCATATGGGCAGCAATTTGTTGTTGCTGCTGCTGTTGCTGCTGATGATGATGATGTTGCTGCTGATCCAGTGGTGATCTACGGGGTATAAAAGGCACACATTAGGCGAACTGCAAGCTAAGGATGTAAGAATGTAACTTAGGATTACCTTGTCTGGGGATACCGTGGCTGATGCTCCTTTGTGGGCTCGAATCGCAGCATCGACCCATAAGTCGAAGGATGTTGCATTGCCTGATGCTGGTGAAGATGCTGTTGCTGTTGTTGTTGCTGCTGCTGCTGTATGGCAAAATGTGCGGGAGAGGGGGGTCGTCGTGGTATTTGCAACATATTTGCATAGGAAGCGTTGAGCAGTCCCTGGTCAGCGTCGTAGCTGGTGGTCGCCACATGTGGATGCGAGTGTTTCTGAGAGGAGTAGCTTCGCTGGAAGCCCCTTGTTGGTGTTTGCAACAGCGGAGAAGACTGTTGACGCCGCATACGATCGATCTGCTCAATGTTTACATAGTTGCTGCTATTCCCCTGACTCAGTTGATTGCTGCCAGCTCGAAATTGGGCAACTGGAGGCGTTTGATGCACATGTTGGTTATTGTTAAGCGGCAACTGACTTTGAGCTCTGCGCGCATGATAGTAATCCGGCTGTGCATCATTACAGGAATACGTGTTGCGGCTAGTACTGGAGCTGCGCGGCTTGAACTCACAGCTGGGTGAGCTACTTGCGCATCTCTGAAGTGATTTCTTTTTGGCCCGCTGATGCTGATCTGAATATGAAGTCCATACATTGATCACCGGTATCTCTGGTGGTGTATCCTTCTTCACATACTTTCCCACTACGCCCTCTTTGTGTGCCTGCGATTTTTCCTTGCTCCGGCGCGAGAGCATCGTCGGTTTTCGATTGCACAGCAAAATTGTTAAATAGTTCATGCAACTCGGCCGTTCGGGGACACACAATCGTTGTTTTTCTCGTCGCTTGGAAGTAATGTTTCTTCTATTGATTGCACTGCGTATCGTTTAATAACTAAAATTTACTTGATTATCATTATTTATGCATTTTTACGATGAGGACTACCCAAGGTGTGTTAACAATGGACAGAGCAATCAGAATATTACACAGCACTTCTTCATGCCATTGCTCAACACCAACAGATCGCTTATAATGGGGGGTATTCAAAGTGTACTTGTTATTTTTTTTCGTATTTAAGATATTGCAACTGACTCAGTATCAGCTGATGGTGCGCATCAAGAAAATGGTGTGTAAATGGGGTCTGCTACATCTCGATTCCACACACACAGGTGGAATTAATTACTAAAGACTCTTTTCACTTAATGTTGATAAAAAAAAATTATTTTAAATGGGCCAGTCAACTGAACTATCGATAGTACTATCGAAACTAATTAGTATTGGTACTAACGATATCGAACGGTTGTTTATATCGATAGCTCACCGCTCAACTGATTGGGGCCAAACAATAAAAACAGACCAACTAAATAAACCCATATAAATTAATATACATTTTAAGATGACTACAGACGAACGCAACTTTAGATCAAGTTATTATGAAAAGGTTGGCTGTTTTAGCGTCGAGGAGAAGAAATCACTGAATAAACTACTACAGGATGACATACGCAATTTGAGCAAATTAAAACACTTTGTATACAACTACACAGTTCCAGCGCAGCAACGGAATTTGCTCTGGAGTCTAATAATGGGCATAATGCCACTCCATAAGAGCAACACAGACTACGTGCGGGATCAGCGAAAAGAGGTCTATGAGGATTTGCTACGTGCCGTGACCGTCATGAAGTGTTTGGACCCGGATTCATTTAAGTCCAAAGATATGGTGTTGTACAAAATGTGGTTGCTGGAGAACAATCGGCTATTACACAGCAATGTCAAAGCTGGAGCTCCCACGGACGATAGTCACTTTGTTGAAATCGTGCGCACATTGCTCAAAATATTCGACGACGATGTGGAGACATATTGGATGGCCAAGGAGTTTTATCAGTACACCCGCGAGCTTAAAAAAGAGTGTGTCAAGCTAAAGGAGCTGACCCAAACACTACTCAAGCGAGAGGACAAGGAGCTGTTTTTGTACGTTCCCATTCACATAATAATTATCGTTTTATCTGTATAGTTTGTGGTTTTGCAGTCGATTGGAAAACTTGGGACTGTTTGCTGAAAACTCGAAGCTGTTGGACAACTGGTACACAACATGTTTTGCCGGCGTCATCTGTGAGACAGTCTTAGTCAAAGTCTGGGACAAAGTATGCGGAGGGGCCAAAAAGATAGTCGTTTTCCTCTTTGTAGAGCTGGTAAAAGACATCAAATCGCTTATATTTGATCTGAATTCTCTGGACGAACTAAAGGCTTTGGTTGAAACGGTAGACAGCTCAGGACTCCCATATAAACAATTTCTAATGGTCTTTCCTTTTTGCTATAGGTTAAAGACTTGGACGGTGTGATTGTCAACAAAGCCATCAAATCTTGGCATAGCAATAATAGCGAAGTCGAGTATGCACATTGAGTAACACTACCAAATGTATGTACTAGTATAAATGTATATAATGAACAAAGCTTAATGGGTTCAGCTAAATGTATTTAAAGACCACGTCCTTTTTGTCGGCCACCGTCTGAAGCTCCAGCGTGACAGGACATTGCATCCAGTAGGAGAGCAGCTCCTCCGTGTAGCCAATGAGGAAATACATCTTTCGTGGAGTAATCGCCTGACGTATGATGGCTGCAATACGGATTGTATTGTGCTGTCGCTTGATAATGATCTCGGAACACACCAGCGAATGCCATGTACCAGTTATAAATTTACGTAGGAAGACATCCTCAATGGCTGTTTGCGATGGACGCAAGGAATCCTTCAGTGTGGCTGTCGATATTATACTCTAAGTTAGTTATACAATCCAATAAATGAAAATATGACGACTTACATGTGTTCCACGAGTTCCAGGACTTGCGATGGCCAATAAAATGCGGTGGATTCGCCATTTCATAGGTCAGTGGCCGGTCGCGCTTTGTGGTTATGCGGTAACGTCCCGACTGCACGCGACAACAAACGGCACTGGTGTGTATAGCTGATTTGTTGACCAGGCCGAACTGTGCTTCGGCTATAGGCGCCAGCTGTGGCGTCACCTGCAAAACTCTTTCATTAAACAGTTTCTTATTAATGTATTTTATTTACCTTTTTCAAGAAATTCATTGTTTTTTACGTCTAGCTCAACGCGGCGACTTTCAGCTGTGGCCCCAAACAGCTGTTGCTCGTGACGTAACTTACGCCAACTAGTGATGACAGTTTAAAGCGATATAAGCAAAGGGACTAAGTAAAGACGTTAGAGTGCAAAGCGCAAGCCTAAAAGCATGACGTCGCAAACAAAAGATACCAACGAGAGTATGTTTCTTTGTCTTAACACACTTTAAGAAAATTAATAAATAAGCGAAACCTTCAATGTTTGTGTATCTTTTTACACCCACTATCGATTGGCTGTAAATGTTTGAAATCGATAACACTTAACATTATCGGCCAGTCCAACAAAGGCAGCCGCTTCTGCGCCGTAGGACGATTTTCTTTTACCTGGATTAAAATACTGAAATACTGCGGTATGGACAGATTACTGAAAAATCTACCTGCGCGTTAACAGCATGTTATAAACAGGCAGACAAACTGCAATTCCCGGAATTCGAATTGAAACTGAAAGTACTTAACGAACGCAAAATAAAACCATTTAAGTCGAAATCATTTGAGAAAATGACGCTGAACGAGAGCGACGCACACAAACAACTGGAACTGACGCGCAACTTTCTGGAGTTATCGAGGAATGCAGACACCTGTGGAGCCCTGCGCAGCTCCGACTGTATACAACTGTTGGTGCAAATTCTGCATGCCAACGACGAAGCTGCCGGAGCAGGAGGAGCAGCACGAAGGAACGCCAGTCAAGCCCTACACAACATTGTCCAAGGGAATCCACGAGAGGTGAAGGTGCTTCGCCTGCTGGATCAAATAAATGATTATAGCTGCAACTTTCTGCGCACACAGCTGCAGAGTGGAGGTGAATCGATTGCCGACGATGAAGAGCGACATCCACTGGCGGCTATGAAGCTGTTGATGAAAGCCAGCTTCGATGATGAGCATCGCCAGACCATGTGTGAGTTGGGTGCCCTGAAAGCCATACCAAATCTAGTCCATCTAGATCACGCGGTCCACGGACCCGCTTCAGGGCGGGAACAGTGCAATTTACTGCGCCGCTATGCACTGATGACACTGACTAATCTCACTTGTGGCGAGGAGAACAACAAATCGCTGTTGTGTGGCCAGAAACAGTTTATGGAGGCGCTGGTAGCCCAGCTCGACTCGAATTCATCGGATCTCGACGATCTGCTGCAGGCCACCGCCAGTGTCTTGCGGAATCTCTCCTGGCGCGCTGACAAGCATTTGAAAACCATATTCAATGAACTGGGCACGGTGAGATCTCTGGCCTTGGCTGCCATGCAGAACAAAAGTGAGAATACGTTGAAGGCTATTCTCTCCGCTCTATGGAATCTATCGGCGCACTGCAGCACCAACAAAGCGGAGTTTTGTGCCGTGGATGGTGCCCTAGCGTTTCTCGTGCAAATGCTCAGCTACGAAGGTCCTAGCAAGACACTCAAGATTGTGGAGAACGCTGGTGGGATTCTACGCAATGTGTCCAGTCACATTGCGGTCTGTGAATCATATCGTCAGATCCTACGGGAGCACAACTGCCTGGCCATTCTCCTTCAGCAACTCAAGTCGGAGAACCAGACGGTGGTGAGCAATTCCTGCGGCACGCTTTGGAACCTATCTGCCCGGTGTCCCGAGGATCAGCAGTTTCTGATCGATCACAATGCCATAACACTGCTGAGGGCTCTGACCAGCTCCAAGAACTCCATGATAGCCGAGGGAAGCGCCTCTGCTCTAAAGAATCTGGTGAATTACCGCGCCGCACTGGAACTAACACCCCGACAGGATATTCCAGCCAAGGAGTTAGCCAATGGACATGCAGGAACTCTGCCAAGACGCTATGGTTCCATGCGCTTGAGCAGCAATCCCACGGGTTCACTGAAGAAGGTGAGACCCACAGGAACCAATAACACTTTGCCTCGCAAATGTGAAAGCAGGGAATCAGTATATTCCGGCAAATCCGATTCGGATTCCACCAAGTACTCCACCAAATCCGATAGTGCTTTCGAGCAGCGTAAACTGAGCACAGCACCGGCCAAGACTCACTTTGAGACCCCAACGGAGGAGCAGCCCATAGACTACTCCATGAAATACAGCTACAGCGAGCACAAGCCATCCAAGCCCAACTTTGATACATCCGCTGATCTGGATCAGCCCACGGATTTCAGTGTACGCTACAAGGAACGACGTTCCGCTCAACCGGCACCGCCAGTAACACAGCCAGCCACAACGGAGGATCGGGATAGCAGTGAAATTCTGCTGATATTGGATGAAACCGGCAACGGAACCGGCACTTCATCTCCAGTCGCTCAGCCGTTGGCCAAATCAGCATCCGCCTGTGATTTGAGTAGCGATCAGTTAGAGCGACCAAAGACGCTCAATTTGCGCAGCACTGCCTTGGAGAACCTGGCCACCGATAAGTCCGTCGACTGCCTGGACACTCCCGAACCAGAGCCTGGCGAGCGCCCGATCAATTACTGTGAGGAAGGTACTCCCGGTTGCTTTCAGTCGCTTCGATTCGCTTAACAGCCTTACGGATGTGACGACGGAGAAGCTGGAGAAGCCCACGGAGGTGCCCAAGTCACCAGAACAGGCGCGTACTCCAACAGCTCCATCTACTCCGGCTGTCAACGGCAATGGCACTGGCAATGCCAACAACAGTGCTAGTCAGGTCAGTAGCTACTCGGCCATGCAGACGCCGTTGATGTTCTCCAGGCATAGCTCGATGGATTCCCTGGTAAACGATGAGACCATTGCCTGCGATGACAATGCATCCGTCATTAGTGACTACAGTCGGATGCAAAGCGGCGTCATTTCTCCCCTCCGAGCTGCCAGATTCGCCAACGCAGAGCATGCCACAGTCACCGCGTCGGGAGCGCAAACTAATACCGCCAGAGCAAACGTCTCTGCGGGATACCCGGGACCTCAATGGCAACGATGATCCACGTAGTTACTGCACTGAAGACACTCCTGCATTGCTCTCCAAGGCGGGCAGCAATAGCAATCTCTCGGTGCTCTCCATTGCCTCCACTGCCAATGAAGCACTGCCACGTGCTCTGCCACGCACCCTAGACCCAGAGTTGAATGTCACCGAGGATGCCATTACAAAGATGCGTTGCGGTGGGTTGCCCACTTATCTGCCCGTGACGGATGAGATGAACAAATACTACGTGGAGGATAGTCCCTGCAATTTTTCTGTCATCTCTGAGCTGTCCAATCTTACAGTAGGTTCTGCTCAAGTGGGTCCCATGCGTGTGCCCATGAAGCCACCTCAACTGCTACCAAGGAATGCCGAAGCAGCACCAAAGCTGCCACCACGACGAAGTGCCATACAAGCGGAGACCGAGCCACGCCTACTGCCCAAACGCAGTGATTCACTCAGCTCGTTGTCCATGGACTCCGATGATGACTGCAATCTGTTGAGTCAGGTAAGAGCATTTTCACAAAAGAGACCAGAATTTTAGCTAACTTTGTGCATATTTTTTAGGCCATTGCCGCGGGCAGCTGCAGACCTCCTCCCAGTGGCGCAAGCACCAGCTCTAGTCACACAAAGACACTGCCCAAGCCAAATGGTCATCGAAGACAGACCATTGATGGCGCCAAGACTGATTACAGCTCCGACGATTCACTCGACGACGGACAATCCAAGTCGCTGTTCGAGCAGTGCATACTGAGCGGCATGCACAAGTCCAACGATACTCTGGAAAGCGAACGCACCGATCCTCCAAGCGATCGCTTTGTCAGCAATCAAGTGCGACAAATTGAATCCATGCTGGCCACAGTGCGACCAGCGCCAACTCGTTCCACCTCCGCCAGTCGTCAGCGACAACAGCAGCAGCATCATTGGGTCTGAGTGAGAGTCTTAGTCTGATCATAAATGAGGTCAACAGTTTGCAGTTTGGTTGGTCGTTTCTTTATCTTTATCTTTTCTCTATATAATGTACACACTGCAATAATATTCTTACGGTCTCAATTTGTCTATAGTTTCGATTAAAAATTCTCACTTAAAATTTAACAATTGCCCATTTTTGTGTTGTTGTGTCTCATCAGTTTCTGAATAAAAAGGAATTAAAGACAATTTTAAACACATCTCGCACAGGAATCGGTTAATCTAGTTATAACTTATAAACAAATAGCGTAATGGGATAATGGGTACATTCAATATAAAGGAATTGTTTAAAAAGAGGTCTTGAAACTTGTCAGCATTTGCTTGTAACATGATGTATTGGTAGGATTATACCTAAGTTTGGTTGCTTTATCTCTGCTGGTTGTGCCTTCTTAGTAGAATCGTTTCCTCGCATTGCGATCCTTGAAGTACGAGATGGCAAATATGGCCACGCCTGCAGCCACCACCACCACAAATAAAAGTATAAAGAATATTTTGGCATTCGACATTCCGGGCTTTGGATCATCCTTATGCTCTCGCGGGGATTCGAACGTTTTGGCATTTGGAATTATATTGCTACGTCGCATGATCTCCTCGTGCTGCAAAGAGAAGTAGAGAGAATCTTTAACAAGTTAAAAGGACAAATAAAATCGGGTCCCTTACCGAGATGGTCTTGTCTATGTCGAAGAACTTGAAGCTGTGAATGTCATGGTTATCGGACAAGTCACCCGTTGTAGCCGAAAGACCAAAGAAGTAGCCCGTTGGCAGCTCCACATTATTGACCACAAAACAGTTCTTCCATTCGTTGCGATTTTCTAGATCAGTGGACACGGAGAGCACATCATTCTCATAGCGTATGCTAACGTACGTATCGTAATCCACGTTACGGAATCGTACCTCACAGCCAGCCAACTGTGTGTGTGTGCCATCCCGATCGTGGTCGTAGCTCCAGGTGCCATTGTTGACCATAGCACTCAGGTAGGGATGTTGGTGCTGCAGAGGTACAACAAACATTAGATAGAGAAAGAATTTAACCTTGAGAGTTACTTACATTGTGTGGACCATTGTGATTGCTGTATGTGTCCAATATGATGGCCAGGCCAGAGAAATGGTCTTTGCTGCCAAAGACAGGACCCGTTTGCATGCGGTCCTTGGTGTACCATATAGCAAAGCCATCGCCAAACAGTTCATGACCTTTACCATGCACTTTGAACCCCACCTGAACTTCCCAATTGCGTCCCATAACAGGCTGTAAAACATATGTATTAACAATAATTGCCTATTAACTCGTTCCAGCTGCCCGCATACCGAATAATTCCAAAGTGCGCCGCTTTTCGATTGTAAATCCGGCGTCAGTCTTATGTAGTTGCTGGTGACCATTGTGTTGCCCAAAAAATCCCAATGTGGTAGTATAACGCCAACGCCTGTTGAAGAATGATTCATTTCTTAAGACATGTCTAGTACTAAGTATGCTAGAGTTCATTGCATCGTATACTAAATGCTTATCATACCTTGAAATGGACGCACCAGACTGTGTTCCCGTTTCATGTATTCGTTCTCTTCGGAGCTCGTCACAAGCTTCAAGGCCAACAGTGTGCCGAATAATGCCAGGAGCCACTGTGTGTTTATTTGCGTCATTTTTGCATGCGTTGGCGTTTTCGCTACAGAAATACGTTTAAACGAATACTAATATTTTCGCTTTTTCAGTGCTGATGCCGGCTGATGAGTGGTTGCTTTTACAATTTGCCAACGTTATCGATAACGCGCTCGACGAACATGCTATCGATATAATGATGTTCTCGCAGTATTTAAATACTAAAACTATTGACCGCCAATATTGGGTACCGATATGAAATGCAAACGATATATATTTTTACGTTTTACAGCACACAAGTAGTGCACGCACTAAATTCAAATTGAAGGCGCGCAGCAAATGTAAGCCGCAGCAACTCAGCAAAACATTTATGCAAATCTGCTGCACTTGACAAGTAAATAAACGGTAAAAGTCTTCCCTATCGAAAGTAGTTAACAACACAAAATACATAACATTGACAAAAAACCAGTTTCATTTAAATTGCCAGCAGTTTGTCAAAATAACGGCTTGCAAAGGCGTTGCAAAGTTATTTTTTGAGTTGATACAAGGGGCTCATTGCACACGCACATATTCACGCCTTCGAATAACGCCTAATGGAAAATCCAAAAACCAGTTCCCACCAGCCCCAAGAGTTTTCTTCCTCGCAAACCACTCGAGTATGCGTTACTCATACTACTAAATTTATGCCCGGAGTGCATTGCGACGTCGGGCATTGTCAAGGTCGATGTCGTGAGAATAAACGCTAAACGCTTCATGTATAAACATGTGTGTGTGTACCTGTATGATGTATTTATAATGCAAATTGCATTTGAATTGGACCGGAACTTTGGAATGCTAAACATTTGAACTTGTGATCGCTTTTCATAATTCACTATGCACACATTTGGGCACAATTAGTTAATTGGCTGTAACTGTAAAATATTGTCAACCGTCTAAGCCAGAATCGGACTTGTTAGCAACGCTTCCTCGACACGTTCCAACTTGTTGTTAATTGGCATATAACAAACCTAATTATATCAAAGTCTAAGTGCAGCATCGTCATCATTGTGTGCTCAATTAATAACGGAATCAAGCAAGGTCATTGAAACTCATCAAAGATCAGAAACAATATAAAACCAAAAAAGTAAAAATTATAAACATGAATATTGAAACCAAAAGTTATGACAAATGTATATGATAATGTAGTAAAATCAACGTTAATCCACTCATTTAAGCCAAATAAATATATGTATTTAGTCTTATAACATCGCCAGTATATATGTATATATATACAGATTTGAAACAGGTTCATTAAATCGAAGACAGTTTTTCTTCCTCATTGAATATACAATTTGATAACACATTTAAAGCGACTGCTGACAATTTATAACAAAAGAAAGGCTCAGTCACTGAATGCCCAAAAATAACTCGTATGAGAGGAAGTAAATTCTTATTTTTTTTTTATTAATTTTTTCTCTTTTTTGGTTTGGAATTCGAATGTAAAGTGAATGAGAACTTGAATGAATTCTGGATTTTGGATGGCAAATGATTAAGTGAATTTAAAATTTCACCACATTATGTGGTTAAATCTCAAAAACGAATCACACTTTGGAGTTTCCGGCGATTCCTTTAGTTTCAGACTTCCTTAACAAATTGTATGTTTTGAAAATTCTTCTGGGATTTGTTGTAATTGGGTTTAAAATCCGTTTGGATTGTAATTCTTTATGAGCGAAACAGTTAATTACTTGCGCGTGTTGCCATCGATGATTAATGGACATGTAAAGCTTAGGATAAACCATAAACCAACTGATTAGCATGCGAATAGTTGGACTATAATATCAGCAACTATTTTTAGCGCATTTAAAAAGTCATTAATTTGTGGCGTGGCTGTCATGTGCAGACAACTTAAAGCCCAAAATACTTTTTTTTTTTTTTTTAGTTTTAGTTTTTTGGTTCGACTATCGTCGCTTTTTTCAATTCCTCAAAGTGGCAATAACCTGAGGCTGAGGCCAAAAACTTTGGCTCAAATGATTGATAACTATTGTCAGACGTTCAACTGCGATTTCAATTAGCAACAAAAGAAAGCAAATGAAGCAAAATACAAATAAATAAATATAAAAAAATATAAATAAAAACAAAGGCAAATTTAAAGCCAAAGTACTCGCAAGGCAATTTATTAATTGATCAGACATAAATCAATGGCATTAGACAATTAAGCGGGCTAATTACTGAACAGTTTACAACAATTGGCCAACTGAACTTGACCCTAACGTCCACTGAAGACAATACAAGTCCGTTTACCACTTACCAACAACAAACTAAACAAAATGTTAAATCAAAACGTAAATTCAATTAAATATTTTTGCGGTTTTTGGCATTTTGTTGATGCAACAAAACGAAGGCGATTTTGTGTGGCAAACAGTTTGCTTGGCTAACACCTAACACCTGACAGCTGAACTTGAACTTGGTATTTGCACTATTAGCCATTGCTATCTTCCTCTCTCTCTTTCCCTCTATCTCTGTCTCTCTATGTCGCTCTCTGTCTGGTCTTAGCCTTCGCTGTGCTGCTTGGTTGATCAACTGCATTGGCGGGCGGAAAAAAATGTAATATCAAACGCATTTTTAACATTGCTGCGACAAGTGTGCAATTTGTATTTAATTGATGGCATTAATAACGAGGGCAGTTCAAAGAGTAGCACTAGGGAGGATTGGAACAATGGGAAACAGTTTGAAAAGAAGCCCAGAATTTTTAACTTAAATTTAATATTTAAAAAATTAAAAAAATAAAAGAAAATAATGTTTAAAAAAGAACAGTTTGAGAAACTAACAGTAATATAATAAAAAAAAAAACACAGCTTGGCTCTTTTATACCTAGATAAATTCTATGTTTTTGTTTTATTAAAATTCATGGAAAAATTTCAATTTTTCAGGTATTAATTAGCAACTTTTAACTAAGCAAGATTTAATAACACTGAAATTTTATTTAAAATTCATTTATTAAAAATTTATAAATATTTTTAATAGTGTATTATATCATTATTTTTATTATATTCATTTTTGTTGTGTTATTTGTTATGCTATATTAAATACATTTCATTTATTTTTATTAAAATTTATATAAATATTTATTATATTATATTATATCATTAGTTTAACCATATATTATATATTAATATTAATAAGTTTAAAATCTTTATTAAAGTAATGTCTTAACTAAACAATAAATAAATAAATCAGTAAATACGCTTAATTATTTTAACTAGAAATTAAATTATATATAAATTTATGTTTCTTTTAAATTTAAGTTTTCCTTAGAAGCTTTTTCAATTTTATAAGTTCTCAAACTTTTTTGCCGTTTTCAATACTTAGAACTTAATTTCATAAATTTCTAATCATTACAATATAGACTTCTAGCTCATAAAGCCACTAAACTTTGAGCAACCCTCGGTGTATTTTTATTTAATTTGATTTTTTTTAAAGGGCTGTAAATGTCAATCATTTAACGTTGCACATTATACAACACAAATCGTAATATGAAACATAAAAAGTGTTTGAATGTATCTATATGTGTGTGTGTGTGTGTGTGTGTGTGTGTGTTTGTGTACATTTACATACCTTTGCGAATCCACAGATACAACATACATTGAAATAGCTCACAGGCTTGTGGTCTAAGCCGCTGCTGCTGCTGCTGCTACCGCTGCTGCTACTGCTGTTAAGCGCTTCCGGCAGACAGTTCGTGCGTTATGATTATGATATGCATATTGCCAGTTTTTAATCATACAAATACGAACATAATGTAAATTGTCATTTAAATCAAGACAGCAGGCACGAGAGTCTTACTAAAAGCGGCCAGAAAAAAGCCAGCAGCAACAACAACAGCAACAACAACAACAACAACAACAACAACAACAATAGCAACAAATGGAATAACAAACCAAAGCAAGAGGCCAACAATCACACTAAATTTCACGGTCAAAAACGATAGAGGCGGAAGAAATTGCCAAAGCTTAAGCTGCCGACAGTAGTTGTTGTAGCAATAAGTAGTAGTAGTAGTTGTTGTTGTTGTTGTTGTTGCACTATTACTTTTTTTGTTGCTACTGTTAATGCATTTTTTGTTGCCTTTTTCGAGCTGCAATCAAGCCAAGGTGTTACCAGCTTTCCTACTGCATTTGCATAAGCTACCGATTGACCCGCAACAGAAACCGAAACTGGTTACATGAAAGCACTTTAATCACTAGAAAGTTGTCCAAGTCTATTAAAATATTAATTATTTTTGCAACTATTTGGCCAAGAACAACGAATATCACGTGCTGCACGTAGGCCAAACAAAATTGTGCTCAGAAAAAGACTCTCACACTCGCACTCGAGCGCCACCTTTGGGGAACAAGCAACAACAATAACAACAACAACAACAACAACAAGAAAAACTCACTCGAAACGCAACAAACAAAGCAACGACGTCGACGCCAGCAGCGACGCGAGCAGCGCTAGCGACAGCGCACGCTTGCCATGCTTTATATAAAATCAACTGAGCATTTCTGTTGGAATTCATTAAACGTTTTACCGCACAGCTCGACGTAAGACACGACGATCCGTAGAGTCCGAGTTTTGAGTATTGAGTTTTGAGTTTTGAGTTACTACTACTACCAACAACTACTGCCAACAACACTACAGACAACTTAGAGTCGTGTAAGCCCAATTGTTCCCAGCGCTCGTTTGTAATTTGCGTTTGACTCGCGTTGACAACAACTGCATCAATAATTACACACACAACTAACAATAAGAAATTCACAACTTAAAAAAAAAAAAGAAATAACAAAAGAAAAACAAAAACAATCGTGTCTGTGCTTGTTCAAAACGAAAGAGAAATAAAGCAATAAAAAGATATATATATAAAAAAATATATATTTTTAAATTTATATATAAAACAGTGCAGTGCTTAATAAATCATTAAAAGCGTATTAATATTTGAAATATTTGTTAACTAATTGCAGCTCCAAAAAATTACAAAAAATTACAAAAAACAAAAACTCAACTCAATCAACATGAAATTCGTAAGTACTGTAATTAAAGAAAACACATTTAAACAAATACAAAGCAGCGAAAAATTGCAATTTGTATTTGTTTATATATTTTTTATTTTTTATTTTACTAACTTTGCGTATACGTAATATTTAATTCTTATTTTTTTTTATGCTCTTTTGTTCATTGCTTAAGTCTTTTGTTTGGCATCGAACTGAACTGAACTGAACTGAATTGTGGCCAATGCCAGTGCATTAAGATTTCCCATAACTTCCCACACAAATTGAGTCAACTGCTTTTCTGAGGCTATTGTGGCATTCTTAATACATTTATTGGCCACTTCAATTTATGGCCAAGTCGGTCTGTCTCACTGTCTGTCTGTTTGCCTGTTGCCAGTTGTCGTGTGTCTCGCGCTTTTTGACAAAGCCGCCGCCAGCCACAAACTGTGCACATGTAAAAATTGTTACAACTTTTCATAACTCAATACACACAGCTTCAAGTGTGTGTGCGTGTGTGTGTGGACTTTGTTTGGGGCGTTCTGGTGGGCGTGGCAGGCCACAATTTGCATGCACACAAACTTTGTTAAACGCATGTTCCCAGCGTTTCCGCCCAAAACAAATCACAAAAAAGTCACAAACACACACAAACACACAAACACACACACACAAACTCATACATGCGTATTAACTTGGCTAAAAGCTACAATTGGCCCGCTGCATGGCCTACAATTACACGCTAAACGCGCTGCTACGCAAAAAATCCAACAAATTAAAGAAGTTCAAGTTCATGTTGAAGGCCACGACCATGCCAGACAGCTAGACGGACGGACAGTCAGTTAGACTTGTTAACAGATCTGGCAAGAGCAATAACAGCCATAAAAAAAAAAAACGTGCTTGGACATGCGTTGCGTTTATTTTGTGTGTTTTTTTTCTTGTAACTTAATTGAAAAGTGCGATACACACGCGCCAATTGACCAAAAGCCAGATTTCAGCGAGTTCCAGTCATAGTCGAGTGACCAAACTGGCCAGCTTCTTGTACGCTGCATGTCCGTCTGCGGTTGCTGCGGTTGCTGCGGTCTCTGGCCTGACACGACTGCATGCGTGCTTTGCACTGCCTTAGCCATAAATTAAAAACTCAGCAGAAAAAAAAAGTCAAGTCAACTCAATTCATTAGCGGTAAAGTTATGCAAGCTGCGAACGGCGAACTGCGAACGGCGAACTGCAAACGGCGAACTGCAAACTGTCGGCAGTCGAGCAATTGTCGTTTCATCCCAGCTCAAATGCAGCACCCTGGGAACTGCAATCAGGCGCTCGATTAGGCTCACACACACACACACAGGGAGACTCTCTCACACACACAGACAGTCCCTCACACACACACACACACACACTTACACTGCGTGTGATTTATTAATTGCTCGACAATCGTTTTAATTCATTGGTTAATCGCTGCCATCGCCATCAAGTTGTCCTCGTCGTCATGTTGTTGCATTTTACACGCTTTGCGTGTAGAAATTCAAATTAATTGCCATCAATTTTATTATGCACAACTACACACACATACAAATACACTAGTACTCACATACACACACACATAGATACATTTAGCAGTTGCCTTGCTTTGCGCTTGGCTTGTTTTTGGCTATGGTTTGACGCTGCTTTGACTCTGGTTTAGTTAACCTGGCCTATGCCTTGGCAGCAGGCAATGAAGAAGCCACAAACCGTCACGTGTGTGTGTACATACACTGCGAAAAAAAAGAAGTGGAAGCTAATAGAGTGGAGTAAGGGTAGAGTAGGTTGAATAGTTAGAATTTGAACTCCAGTTTTACTTTACAATTTGTTTAAAATATTTAAAATTTAAAAGCTAAAAAAGCTGAAATGATGAAAAAAAGAACAAATTAATCTTGGAGTAGAGAATTTCAAATAATTTCGATTTCTTTGCTGTGAAGAAGCTACTTACTAGCTAGTTTAATTATCTGCTGTTTATTAGCTGTTTTCTAGCTAGTTTTATAACTAATGTTACTTTTATATCGTACTATTTTCAAGCTAGTTTTATTCCTTAACTTTTGCATACTTATTTTTTTTTCCTAGCTATGTTCCGCTAGTTTCTCTTGTACATTACTTAACTTATTATTTTCTTCCTGTACATTAGCTATTTTTAGCCAATTTATTTTCTCTTGAATTACTGTGTATTACCTATTTTCAAGCTAGTTTCATTCCTTGTACTTTACGTGTATACAAGTATTATTTTCCCTCTATGCATTAGCCGTTTTCTAGCCAGTTTCAATACTTATACTCTACTTGTACTTGTATGAGTATTGAATATTTTTTCACTGTATATTAGCTATTTTGAAGCTAGTTTCGTTCCTTGTACATTATGTGTATACGATTATTATTTCCTCTCAATTCGTTAGCCATTTTCTAGCCAGTTTCATTCCTTATACTTTACTTTGTATATATTGAATATTTTCTCACTGTGTATTAGCTATTTTCAAGCTAGTTTCGTTCCTTGTGCATGTACACTCTGCTATCAAAAGAAGCATCAAATATTTGTCTCTGCAGCACTGCAGCGCTGTCGCAAGCGAAGCTTTAAGCCTTGTCTGACACTTTAGTGTGCAAAGTCCAAAGACAGAGACCAAGTCCAATTTCGAGTGCAATTCGCAGTCAGTCTGTCAGTCAGTCAGTTAGTCAGTCAGTGAGTGAGACTGTTCACTGTACAGCAAGTGCCTGGCATACACATGTTTATCGTGCTCGTATATGGATTCAGTTGGAGCTCGAAACTGGGAACTGCCCACATGACAATGTTTTTTTTAGCTTTTTTTTATTTTGGTTTTTTTGTGTTTTGGCTTGCAAAATAGTGATGTTAGATTTATTGCTAGAGTTTGGTGAACCGAGACGGACGCTGAGAGACCCGATTACCATATTTATAACGGGGTATACATTGTCTCTGTGCGTTGTCTTTTCCCATTTTGTCAATTCGCTTTTAAACGCTACAAATTTACTTTTGATCACAACAGTTTGAACTTGAACTCGTTTTTTATGCGGTTTTCACGAAATTTTCATTTTCATTTTCGTTTTCATTTTGGTTTACGGTTTCAAATTTTGTGTGCCATTTGTGCAGGAAAAAGGAAAAGCGTCTCGATTCTCACGCTGCCAGACGGCAATTTGCACTTCCTAAGACAACTCGAACTAACTCGAATTGAGTCAAATTGATCATTTGATAATTGCCCAAGCAATGGTAATCGTTATAGCCAGTTAACAGACCACTGATCACCGATCACTCGCCACTGAACACTGACCACGTTTTTAGCTTTTAGTCTATGTCTAGCCTGGCATCATTTCCAGCTATTAAACATAGTTCAACATAATTTTAATCCGACATCAGTTGAGTTGTTTAGTTTTCATTGTTGTTGTTAGTGCTGAGCGCTGTTCTTAGTACTCAGGCACGACCCAGGAGGACTCAACACGAACAGGGCCTGAAGAGTTAAGAGTTTTGTTTGAAGAAATTTGGTAAAGTCTTAAAAGGAATTATAGTAGTGTGTTACTTGTTGTACTTAAACCTAGAAATATTTTTAAAAATTTAATTTTTTATTTAAAAATTAAATAAGTAAAATAGTTTTTATTGCTCACTGTAAAGTGCATGATTTGTCACGATTTCGCTATAAATTTGTTTTAATCATCGTTAAATTTTAATTATTTTTATTAGCAGATTTTCCCACATTTTTTCTAAAGAAAGCTATAAAGTGTTTAGTATTGCTGTGTAGTTAATTATATATGCTAATAGAAACAATAAACTTTAATAATTTAATTGCAAAAGAGTTAAAAACTTATTTATTTGTTGAAATTAAAATTAAAAGAAATTTAAAATATATAAATTTCCTTATTAGCTTACTATAAAATTTAATTAAATTAAATGAAAGCAAATTAAATCTCATTAAATTAAACTACAGTAAATTTAATTAAAATAACTAAATTAAATTAAATTAAATTAAGCTAAATTAAATTAAATTCAATTAAATTAAATTAAACTAAATTAAATGAAATTAAAATCTTTTCATTTTAAATAAGTAATCAATAGTTTAATTTATTTTAAAAGATTTAATACACACTTTTTCTAATCAAAGACAAACAAATTTTAACCCCTTGAAAATTGATGTAATAATTTTATTTAAACAAATATAAATATTTTTTTTAATATTTTTAACAGATATAAGACTCCCAAGTGCGGCTCTTAGTAAAATAAATTAGTGTCCTCTTAGTACAAATATGTTAATAGTTATTAATTCTTAAAAACACGACACGTAGCCATCACTAGCTGCTAATGTTGCTAGCTGCTGTTGTTGCTGTTGTTGTTGCTGCTGTTTCCACTGCTGTTGCTGTGGTTGCACCTACCAAATACACTCACAGCTGAGAGCATAAGACACAGTCTCCTGTTGTGTCCAGGCTGCTTCCGCGTTGAAAGTCAGCCAAGTTGGCCAAGTCAGTTGTTGTAGCGAGCATTAACCTGGCCAGTACTGCAACAAGTACTATTAGCATCTGTTTGCCTGTATCTGTCAGTTGGCTGTAGGCGTTACTATCATTAACAAAACGATAACAATATTAAACTCTTTTTTTTTAAACTTTTTTTTTATTTTTTTTTGTTGTTGTTGTTGAGCGCACTTCAATTGTTTTGCAAACATTCACTTTTTTGTTGTTTTTGTTGCTTTTGTTGTTCCCGCACTTTGGCAAATTGTTCACATCAAAATTTGTAATGCCTGTTCGGTCAAAATGACAAACCATTAACTTAAATAAGATTAATTAACACTACAGCTGTTTGCTGCATTTTCCCTCTATATATTTTTCCGGCCAAAAATTGTGACTCACGTTTTCTTGGCGGCAAATGCAAATTTAAGCCGCTAAACACGACAAAGTTTTTAGGGGAATATATTGAACTATTTATTGAAAGTAAATTTCGTTCTTAAAAAACTGTTGAAATTGTTCTCAATTCGGTTGAAATTTGTTTTGTGCACTCGTTAAATAATTTACTTTTAAAGCCAATCAAAATCTAAACGCCAATAAATGCCAAAGAAAAAATGAAAAATCTGATTGAAAAACCACAGGAGTAAAGTTGGGAGTAAACTACGGCGGAGTACCCTGTAGAGTGCTGGAGTGTAAGGGGTATATAGGGGAGTAATGGGTAGTAGTTTGAGTAGTACGCTTTTAACTCGCTTTTTACAGGGTATTTCAAGTCAAAGTTTGTTGTCCAGTTTAAAAAATCTGATTGAAAAACCACAGGAGTAAAGTTGGGTGTAAACCACAGCAGAGTACCCTGTAGAGTGCTAGAGTGTGTGGGGTATATATGGGAAGTAATGAGTAGCAATTTGATTAGTACACTTTTAACTCGCTTTCTACAGGGTATCTGAAGTCAAAGTATCTTGTCTTTGTTGTCCAGTTTGAAAAACTGATTGAAAAACCACAGGAGTAAAGTTGGGTGTAAACCACAGCAGAGTACCCTGTACAGCTGGAGTGTGTGGGGTATATATGGGAGATTACCCAGTAGTAGTTTAAGCAGACAAACTTTACCTCGCTTTTTATAGGGTATTTTAAGTCAAAGTATCTTGCCTTTGTTAACCAGTTTGAAAAACTGATTGGAAAACCACAGCAGTAAAGTTGGGTGTAAACCACAGCAGAGTACCCTGTAGAGTGCTAGAGTGTATGGGGTATATAGGGAAGTAATGCGAAGTAGTTTGTGTAGCACACTTTAAGCTCACTTTTTACAGGGTATTTCAAGTCAAAGTCTCTCTATTGTCCAGTTTGTGTTAGTTTTTTGTTGTTGTGAATTTTATTTAGTTAATTTTTTTGCTATGTGTGGCACGCTCACATGTTTCTTGCTGCAGTTAATCATTGTTGCTGTGGGTGGTTGGCCGCCGTTGGCCAACAATCGGGCCAGGTTGCTTGGCGGTGGTTAGTGGTGGCTTGTAGGCTTGTGGGCTAGTAGGCCTGCTGCTACCAGCAGCAAGCGCCGCCCAATTACGAAATCATATCTAAGGTCATTTGTTCAACTAATTTGTTATGGCTTCGATAAGAGGCGGGGCCGGAGAAGGGGGCGGGTAGTAGCCAGTACTTTACTTGCATGAGGAATGACAGCAATTTTAATACAAACTGCAGTCTCCATACATAAAATCGAGTCGAGTCAAGTCGAGTTAAGTCAAACAAATTAACACACATTAGCATGCTGCACGGTTTCCTATATAAATTTTTTAAACATTTTTAGTGCAACACTAAATTAAGCAAGTGCTGCGCTTAATTTATTTAATTAGTTTAAACGATTACTTTCAAATCGCCTGTCACGTTCAACAATCACACAATTTAACAGTTCAGCTGAAAAGTGGTTCACAAAACTATGCAAAGCATTTTCCAGCCATGTGGAAATGTGTGGAAAATCAGCCGGAAAATTGGCTGCAATTTCTTTCTAGTAAAAACGCATGTGATTTTCTGACCAAATTTGTTAACTTGATGGCTTAATCAATACTCCCACAACACTTGATTTAATTACCAGAACTCTCAGCTGCAATTGGGCAATAGACGCAGCGTCTGAAGACAACAACAGCAACAACAACAACAGCAACTTGCATTAATTAAAAGCATTTTCACAAGTTGGCGAGACTCTAAAGTCTAGACAAGAAGTCGCAGTCGAAGTCTTAGACGAAGTCTCAGTCCAAGTCTCAGTTCAGTCTCAGTCCAGTCTCAGTCTTAGTCTCAGTTTCAGTCTCTTGTTGGCAACTGTTCGCCTTGTTTGCATATATTTTGGTTATTTAGTTTAAATTCAGTTTGTTTTTTTCTCCTCTTTTTACTCGTTGTTATGCATATAATTTTTTTTTTTTTTTTGGCTAAGAGCAATTAGCATTGTTGTTGCCGGTTCTTGTTACCATGGCTTGTTGTCGTTTTTTTGCGGTTATTAATTTGTAGGGAGCTTGTAAACACTTAACACACAGCGCACACGTTTAATAAACAGCCAGAGATTAGCATTTTTTCTACACATCACATATATTTTCTATATACATAAAATCATTTTTATTGCGTCTACTTGACTGACCAAATATTGCGCATACGCCCTGTGGCGCATTCACTGCATTTGATTGCAGGCGCGGCCCATTAGGCAATTAATGAAGCAAAAAGCATTAAGTACATGTGCAGCACAAAAGGAAAGTACCAAAGAGTACACTAGACAGCAATATACCCTGTACTCAGAGTAGAGTTTGCTGACTTACACTGTGCTTAACAAACCTATTGTACTCACCCCACTGGGTATACAGTAAGCAACAGCAAAGCAACTACCAATTACTGGGTAACTCTATGGGGGTACCAATGTGTATTAAGACCCATGCACAGGTGCGATTTGCTCATATGCATATACACAGCTGTTTGGCCTGGGAAAGAAACTCGTTCTATTAAATCCACTCAGCCCTATGATTAGTGTCCAGACGGCTTTTAAGAAATAAAGCTGATATATATTGGACGTAACACCCGCGTACGTGTGAAGCTCTGACAGCTTTGTTGGCCTGCTGTGCTTTGCCAGCGATGGCAGATCAATAAATTTCGCTGGCATTTTATGACTTTACACGGCTAAACTTTTAGCTAGAGCTGGGAAAGAGCAAGCCTAAAAACAAAGCTATACAAACTAACGATGCTTAAAAGCAACAACATAAATTGTGCATAGTTAAATATATTTATTTTTTAGTCAAGAACATTTATTATTATTATTTTATATATTTTATTTACTTTTATAAAGCTAAACATTTAGCTAGAGCTCCGAAAAGCAAGCTAAAGACAAAGCTTAGAGACTTAAAGATATTTTAAAGCAATAAAATAATTTTTTCTTAATTTAATTTATATATTTTTTTAGCCAGAAATATTTATTTTTTTATTTACAAAATTTTTATTTTTTTTTATAAAATTAAACTTACGATTTAAAAGCATCAAAGTAAAGGTTTACGTAGTTAAATCTATACTTTTTAGCCAAAAAATAATATTTATATGCATATAAATAATTTTTTATAAATTTTTAATAATTTTTTCATTATTTGTTTACATTTATTTTATTTATTTTTAACGCTAAACTTTTAGCTAAAGCTGATAAATCGACGCTAACAAGATTTTAAATCATAAAAATAAATAATGCGGATTTAAAATTTGAATTATTTTTAGCAAAGAATCAAAATATATATATTTTTAGCTTTATATATATTTATGTCATTAAATTTATAGCTAAGCTATAAAAATTATAAATAAGTTGCAATGCTTTTAAGCCTCATATGTTTCTTAGCCAAGTATCAACAAATATATATATTTTTTTATATTTTTTATTTATTTTTTTTAACAAACTAAGCTCGTTATGAGTAATTAAAATGAGCTATAAATATTTAAATAAATACCGCTGTATTAAGACACTAAACTTCTGGCTTAAATTTCAATATTTGCGATATGAGAAAACTTTGCTTTTTGGCCAGCTCCAATTTGCACAGCATGCGGCATGCGGCATGTGGCAGGCTATTGATGAACGCCGCCACAGCTTCCAGCTGACTTCTTGTGGTCGACTCGCTGCCTCTGCTGCTGCTTAACGAGCTCACAAGCTGCACGCTTATCGCTGCAGTTGATTGGATGGTGCAACGTCTGGCGATATGTGCCACAAACTGCAAACTACAATGCAATCAAAGTGAAACTTAAACTCAAACTAAAACAGCAAAAATAACTTAAACTAAAGACTAAAACTGTTGCAATTGTCATAAATTTGTTTATAGTTTTTTATGTGTTGTTCTATTTTGTTGCTGTTTGCTAACGTGGCTAATTACATGTATATGAAAAATGGCCAATAAGTCAGTGTGTGAGAGATTTGCTTAAGTTGGCTAAGAACTGGCTCGTGGCTCGTGGCTTGCTCTGGCTCGTGGTTTAAGTCAAGTACAAAGCACACACACACACACTCACACACACATGCACATGTACTTATTGCCATTCTGTTATGTGTGACAGGCTACTTAATTGTTTCTTTATAAACATTTATACACATACAGTTAAATCTGGCATTGGCATACATTTCAATTGTTTAATCGTTTTGACCGCACTCTCATTTGTCTGCGGACCAAATAAACAATTTTATTTATATCAATTTGTTATTTGTTTTATTTATTCTGCTTACAGTTAGTCACCATTGCTGCCCTCCTGCTCTGCTTGGCCTTTGCTGCTGGCCAACAATACTTTCTAGGCCAATTCCCCAGCCGTTCCCGCTTCGCCTACGATCCCTTGGCGCTGGCACAGCCCTCAGCGGCCCAAATTCGTGATCCACGTCAGAACAGAGGTAAAGTGGAGAGCTGGAAATCAATCAAAATTTATCACTATTTTTTCACCCTTTTTTGTCTTCTCTTTCTGCTTGTTTTTCCTACAGGTCCCGTTGTGTTCCCCCCATCGCCACCAGACGCAATTGAGGAGTCAAGCGGTGTGGTTGTTGGCGCCTCTGGTTTTGGTTTTGTGCCACCGCAACAAAGTAATGATTTCAGACGCACCGTCTAAGCCAATATTATAGTAGCTAGGGCCAATGCCAAATCATGCACACACACACACACACACACACACTCTTACACACACATACATGAAAAGCTTTATTAGTGCAATTGAAGTAGTGTTTTAATCAGCAGCTTTTTTAGTTAATTCAATTGTTGTTTTAATTGTTTTATAATTGTCTTTTTAATGTACCCTCCACCACAGGCACAATCTTTGGTTAACTGAACACGCACACACACACTACCACACACACTCGCACACACACACACACCCACTAGCATATACACCCACATACACTGCAATGCCAAGTTGCACCGGAAACGGAAATACGCGTCACAGTTAAATGCAATTTACTGCAATCACAGTGCTTTGAACCCCTTCCCTTGTCCTACACCCACACCCAGCACACCAACACACGCACGCACACACTCCATCGCACACACACACACACTCACGCCTTAACCTTACAAATAAACTAATAATAATAATAAATCAATTAGTTGTTTATTAGGTATTATTTAATTGAATTATTTGTTATTGTTTCTAAAAAAAAAAATATTTTTTTATTTTTTATCTTTTGTTTTTATAATTTCAACTTTTTATTTCTTAGCTTAATTTTGATTTTTTTAAAAATTGGAAAATTGTATTTTATTTTATGATTTCACTTAATTTGTAACACATAAACTATTTTTACACTAAATTATAAATAAACAAAATTACGTATTTAAAAAACAAAAAAAACAAAAACTTTGCACATTTCCTTTTACTTTTATTTATAGTTTGAACAAAAAAACATTCGAAATTTATTTTTGTGTTTTATTATTTCTTATAAACAAATGCACCAATTTGGATTTTTTCTCAATTTTTCTTTATTTTTTTTTCTGTTTTTTATTATTATTTTTTATTGTGTAGCAATTATTGTAAGTGCACACGAAACAAGCGTTTAATTAACAGCGCCAACTTTGAAGTGCAGCGACACAAATCGAACTGTGACGACCTCGTAACTGTGGAATTTCCAAATTTCAAAGCCCTCTAGAGGAAAATAAAAAAAAAAAAAAAAAAAAAAAAAAAAAAATTTATAACGACGTGGGCTATACTCTTCACTTTTGAGTGCTTTAAAAACTTTGTAGTCTTCAACTACTTGAGGAGTAAAAGTTGAAAACATTTGGTAAATCCGGAGCGAAATTTGGTTTACTGGAAAGTGGGGAGTAGGGGACAACTGGAGGTCAAACAGCTATGAAAAGTGTTTAAATTTGGGAAAGTTATGCACATTACAAATCAAGGAAATATTCAAAAATTTATAATTTTGTGCATATTTAGTCAAATTTTTGGGAAAGTCACTTAGTAATTCAATGCATATTTTTTAGTTTTTTTTTAGTTTAAAAATATTTAATATGAAAATCGATTTAATGTTGAGAAAGTCACAGAAAATGTTATTTTTTCCAGCATATTTACCATTTTTTTATATAATGTAAAATATATTTCTTATGCAAATCGATTAAGTTTTGAAAAAGTCACTAAATATTTGAATAAATGTTTTAATTTTTTTTTTTTTTAAATATTTCATATAAAAATCGATTTAATTTTAGGAGTTACTGAATAATTCAATGCATATTTTTCCTTATTTAATTTATATTTAAAAAATATTTCACATTAAAATTGAGAAAGTCGCAGAAACATTTTAATTTTTCTAGCATTTTTTTTTTTTTTTTTTTTTTTTAACAATTTAAAAAAATATTACTTATGGGAATCGATTTAGTTTTGAGAAAGTCACTAAGACAATTCAATGCATATTTTTATGAATTTAATAAAATATTTCAAAAGAAAATCGGTTAAATTTTGAGAATGTTACGTAAACTTAAACTTTTACTGCATATTTTTATTTCTTTAAAACAAATTCCTAATGAACATTGATTTTTAGAAACTATGTAAATTTTAAAGGAGATAACCTTTTTGGAAGCTTATGAATTTTATAAATGAGAAAATCTATAAAATCTCAAAATCTTAGTCAAACATATAAAAGTTTTATTATATAAAAAGATACTTTTCGTGGAAATTGACTTCTTTTATGACAAAAATATTAAAATTTTACATTTTATTATATGTTTTTAATTCAAAATTGCTTTATACTTTTTTTAAGTAGTCTCTTGTTTTCAAAAACGATACTTTTAAAATTTTAAAAACATTTATATTTATTAGGAAATTTTTTAAAATTTTTAATAATGTTGGGCAACTGATAGAGAAAATGTCTATTTTAACAATAGAATTATTTTCTAAAAAAATATTTTATTACAGCTTTTAAGCCTAAAGGTCATAGCTTACTTTCGGTATAGTTTAAACTTGGAAAAAGATTTAAGTAACTCCTGAAAAAGTTGTTTTAAAAGTGTAAAAGTTAATAATAGTTTTTCACACATTTTATACACTACAACATTTTCCCCCCGAAGCTGTTGTAATTGAAATTTCACTACACCAGCTAAAAAAAAAAAAAGAGAGGCAAAACAGCACATCTGAAAGAGATGGAAAATGTTAGGAAAAGCGAGAAAAATCAGCAGAGTTTTGAATGAAAAACAAATGTGTTTTGGCCGCAGGTGCTACGGCAGCAATCAAGACTTGAGCCTCAAATGGCAAACGTATTTGTGGTTGTCTGTCTAAACACACACACACACACACACACAGAGACACACACACACACACATACACAGATTTGCATATGGGGATTTGAATAGAGATTTAGAGACACTCAATGATATGCGGGTCTAATGCATTTGAAAATATGTTTTGCAGTTTTGTTGTTGTTGTCGTCGTTTTGGTTCAATCGATTTGTGTTTTTTTTTTCATTTTTTGTGAATTTTTTTGCTGTTTTTTGCTTTTTGCATATCGCAAAAGAAAAACGAAATGGGGCAACTCTTTTTTGTGCTGTGTTTTCTGCTGCAGGCAATGAGCAGTGGGCCAAGACGCCAGTAGGCCAAAAAGCAGCTCAGTTGTCCAACAGCAGCCCGAGGACTTTGCCAAACTCACTTAGTGCATAAAATGCAACGAAAGACAATTTCACAATGAACGAACAACAAAGCGAATAAAGCCAGAAAAAAAAAAAAAAAAATAGCTAAAAAGCTTAAAAATGCTAAAAAGCCAAACAAACGACGCGACGTTAAGTTGAGATAATTTTTACAATTTGACAATTTATGCACGATTGGCCATTTGCTGTTAACCGTTAGCTGTTAGCTGTTCGACATTTGGTAGCAGTTAAGTCAATAACGTTAACAAAACGTTCATTGTGTAATTAATATTTGCTTACCCCAAAATTCTGTAGACAAAAGGGATAAGAAAGTTAACAAAAGTTGCCCAGATGAGAACTTCCTACTAACGTGGCCTAAACTACTACTGTGGCTTACAGTAGAGGGCCATGCGGCAGACACCAAACACTTTACCCGTTGAGCTTAGAGTTTTAGGGTATGCTGCAAACGTTGGCTAGTTTGTAACAGTCAGAAAGAGGCATCTGCTTTCTTAAAGAGCATATATATACTTGATCAGTACCACAAGGCGGGTCGATGTGGCTAAGACTCTGTCCATCTGCCACTAAAACAGTTAATTTTTATGTAAGATTACTGCCCCGCCCCCTTAAAGACATACCATAGGTATACCTGATATATCAATAATAGATAGAATACAGTGAAAGCTCCCTTGGTCGGACAGCCGCGGTTCCAGCATTTTTGTCCGCCCAAGGGAGATGTTCGCCCAAGGGAATTTATATAAAAATCAAGCTCTTAGGCCAATAAAATTCGTCCGGATAAGGGAGCAGTCCGCCTGATGGAGCTGTCCGCGAGCAGAGCGATCACTCTAGATAGAAAGAAACAATCTTTTACTATAATTAAGGTATATAGTGTATAAAATCACACAGTTTTCTGATACTATCACATATTTAAACAAAGTAAAGGGTATCCCAAAGTCGCGTGACTACTAAAGCATTCTAACATATTGAATTTCTGAAGTGCTTGCGACAGACAACGAATGTGGACGGGCATTCTAATTCGTAATGCCAACGCCCCAACAACAACAACAACAAGTACTACAACAACAACAACAACAAGTACTACAACAACTACAACAACAACTACAGTAACAACAACAGTAACAACGCGAACTGCAAACTGGACGCTTGCCCAAAGCACTTGACAAGAATGTTGACGACGTGATTGACGCCGCGCTTAACCTTCATGCTTCGAGTACGAGTGAGCTGGTCAGTTAACGCCCACACGTGGAATTTGTAACCAACAGCAAACACCACCAGCAAACACAAGCAACAACAACAAACCAACAGCACCACCAACACCGCCACCTCCAACAGTTGCTCAGCAATTCCACTAATCTCAAGTGCACTCGCCCAAGCTTAATTATAATTTTTTTTTTTTTTTGTAATAATTTTTTAATCTTTTTTTGTTTGTGTCATATTTTATTTTTATATTTTATTTTAATTTTCTTTGTCCTTCTATTAATTTTATTTCTTTTATGGTTTAGCTGTGGCAGCAGTGGCAGCAGCGGCTGGCGGTGTGGATCCCACATATTTCAGCACCACATTTCAAACTCCCGACACATCATATGCCACATACAATTTCTATAGTAGTCCATATACCCATACGCGATACACTTACTTCTGAGCCAAGGAGACAGGCCAGGAGGAGAGAGGAAAGAGTGAAGAGTCGTGGTTTGAGGGTCGGGAGACGGGAGGCGTTCAAAGTGAGGCGACTCCAACGGCGAGTCCAAGTCCCAGTCCGAGTCATGTGTAAGTAGTCAAGTAATGAGGCGCCTAGGAAAAAAACTAAAAAAAAGAAATAAATTTAAATCTTTTGTAAATAAATGTGTAAAATATGCAATTTAGTTGTTATTATTGTTGTTTCACTTATGTCGCTGTCGTACTCGTTGCCACAAACTGTTGCAAATTGTTAATGCATGCAACAGAAAGAAAACCAAAGACTCAGGAAACGAACTTGAAAGCGCGCAAGCGTTAAAGCCAACAACAAATCAGCTTTCTTATCACTGCACTACCCGAGGCAACTACTTGTCGTTGTTGTAAGTTGCGTAATTATGTATGGTATATACCCACAGTGTAGTGTATATATATATATGTTCTGCACCACAACAATTGAACCACTGCGATGCTTATCGATTCAACGCCAACGCTAAAATCAGTAGCCGAGGCTGAAACTGCCAACAAAGTGTGAACTGAATACGCGTCATCGTCATCTGGCTTTACTTTTGGTATTTGGAGTTTTTGGAGCTTTTGGATTTTCTGTTTCTTTTTCTGTTTCTGTTTGTGTTTTGGAATGTTTTATTTGTTTTTGTTTTGCTGACGCGAATTGCAAGAAATCTGTGCATTTTACAACTGCATGACACGCTGCAACAGCACAATCGCATGCAGACTTCGCTGACGTTGTCGTTGTCGTTGTTAGTGTGTTGTTACTGTATTGCCGCTGCCATTGTATGCTAAATTACGTATACGCCTAGTATAGGCCATGCCGTTGCCGGCGGTGTTAATTTCCATTGACACTGGGACACACACACTGTAAATGTTGTTTCAATTTTTTTTTTTTTGTATATTTCTTTATTTATTTATAAGTATGTTGCCGAAATATGAAAGAAAAAAAATAAGAAACCAACAGTTCTCGAACAATTGCACAACAATGCAAAAGCAAACTACAGTTATTGCGGATCATTAGCAGCAGCGTTGGTGGTGGCATGATTCACACCAACAACAACCACACCAGCCCCAAATTGTCCCCGCAAATCGAATGGTCATAAAAATGGATGAAGCTGGTCGGTCGCCAGTGCGACAGAGCGACGAAACGAAGTAGCGCCAGGGCTTGTCATAATTTGTATTAAGTGCAACTGAAAAAACGACAAAAGGCCAATCGCAATCACAATCGCAATCGCAATCCAATCACATTGCCATTTGGCGTTGATAACCTTGTTGACCACAAAGAATTTTGCAATGAATTTTTCAAGACAATTTACTGAATTCTATTTAAATTTATGTCTTGTCGCCACAGGCAATAAACGAAACCACAAGCAGGTCCCACGTGTAGATTTGTGGCGACAAAACAGACACAAAATGAATTCTATTCTAAATAGCCCTAATCCAGATGTTATTAGAAACTGTTACCATGTCAGGTTTTAATTAACACGTGACTCACTATTTATAGAGTCTTTTGTCTGGCAAATCCTGTGCAGAGATCACGTAGTCCAATTTTGAACTGACCTTCAATACAATTTGCAATAATTGATTTTTATTTCAATTCCGGTTTACGATTGATTGGCAAATACCCAAAAGTTTAAAGACCCTCCCGTAATGAGCCCCCCTTTTATATAATTAACATAATTTACTTTGACTATCTCTTTTAATTGCTTTTGTATTGCTGGTTACCTTTCTAAACAACCATGCCACTTGGTCTGTTGAATACAGGTTTTCATTCGTGTGTGTTCTAAGCGAATTTCAAACGATTATATCAAAAAACCGTTACAATCCCATAACAATGCATATCAACACTAGACAATCTTAACTTATCGATAACAAATATTTATTTAAGTTGGCAGCACCGATATACTTGTTGCAATCAACCGACCTCCACAATTCTCCCATAAGCGAATGTTCTCGATTTTCGGCCAAAGCAACGACAAATAATTATTAATTAATATTTATTCAATATAAACATGCTGCAGTGTTATAACAGAGGTTGCGGTCAGCTTTATGACCCAGACACCAATTCGGATGGTAAGTAAAACACATTTACAAGAAATCAATCAACCTCAAATATCTTCCCGCAGATTCTTGCCGGCATCATCCAGGTGCACCGTTCTTCCACGATGCCTACAAAGGGTGGTCGTGTTGCAGCAAAAAGTCGGTGGACTTTACAGAATTTCTCAATATCAAGGGCTGCACGTTGACAAAGCATTCGAATATTAAACCACCAGAGCCGGAAAAGCCGGTCAAAGATGATAAAGAGACTGACAAGGAAACAGAGATTGAAGTGCGTGCTCCCATCAAGGAATCACTTCCCAGGCCAGCCATAGAAACCCCATTGACTGTCTTGCAGCCAACGGTGGCACCTGCCTTAAAGGAAGCCATTGATGCACTGAAAATCAGCAAGGTCACTGCACCAACTAAAGCTACAACTGCTGAAGAGTAACTAAAGTTTTTAATCTTTATTTTATTATATATTAATATTATTTTTTTTAGTGGCATTGCAATTGGTACGAGCTGCAAGAACAACGGCTGCACTTACTCGTATACTAGCACAAGCAGTGACTTTGGCGAGTGCACTTATCATCCAGGAGTTCCTATATTTCACGAAGGCATGAAATTCTGGTCGTGCTGTCAGAAACGCACATCGGATTTTGCTCAATTCATGGCCCAGAAGGGCTGTGTCTATGGCCAGCACAAATGGGTTAAGGATGTAAGAATCAAAAGATTCACAAATAATAATCATAGCTAACTCTGTTGTCTTTCAGGACGAGGACAAAAAGGTAGTCCAATGCCGATATGATTGGCATCAGACAGCCACAAATGTTGTTGTTGCGATTTATGCCAAAAAATATCATTATGCTGAAAGCGTCGTTGAAGTTAATCCCATACGTCTGCACACAATGTTGGTTTTCCCAGAGCAGGAGAATGCCAAGTTTGACTTGGACCTGGAACTCCGTGGTGTAAGAATACTAACTTCAGTTTCTTGTATCATTTTAAACCCTTTTCTTTTCACACACAGATCATCAACGTTGAGAAGGCTTCGGTACAAATGTATGGCACCAAGGTGGAAATAACACTACCAAAACTTGAACCCGGTTCATGGCCCAAACTAAATTTCCCACGCGAAGCGTTGCCAGCAGCTAAGAAGAGCTCGGGCCAGGAAAAGCCAGCCAATGATGAAAGTGATGAGGAGTTCTTCGACTTAGATGACTTACAGCCAAGCCAGGGACTGAAGCTGTCGGAAATGAGTTTAACGAGTCCCAAGGGCTTGGATTGAAGCACACGCTAGCATTTTTTATTTGTGAAACTATGTAGAGCCCAATGGGGATTGTTTACAATACACGAGTATGCCTTAGATAAGCATTTATTTAATATCGCAGCACAGGTTGTTTTTCTAATCATCGTCGTCGTCGGCACCAGGCACCCAATCCTCATCGTCATCATCATCATCCAAATCTAGTTCACCAATGTCTTGGAATAGTGTTTCATCAATCTTAACATTCTCAATGCTATCACCGGCCTCCAACAGAAACTTGATGTCCGAATCGTTGAGTGTGTTGTCGCACATGAAAAGCTCACGACCCGTTAGCTTTTTACTATCATTATTCTTCTCTCGCTTCGCCGTAATACCCGTACTCTCCTCGAAGTCAAGTTTCCATTTCATAAATGTTTCGACAGTGACGCGGGTTCCCTCGAATTTCTTGCGTTCCGCCTCCTCGACCTCCTGAACCTTGCGCGCTCGTTCATCCTCTTGATGCTTCTTGTGCTCATCCCATTGGACATTCAACCACTCCTGTGCGCTGCTAACTAGCGAAAATATCATCTCCATACCAATGTTTTCCTCAATTGTTTGACGCAAGTGTTCCAGCAGCTGCCCCTCGAAATTGTCTTCAAAATTTTCCGCTTCCTCAATTTCTACCAGCGGCGCTGCATCCGGGTATGTTTCTGTGTACGTAAACACTAGCTTACAGGCCAATCCCTGCTCGCTGTCCTCGCTTGTTTCGGCATAGTACTCCTCCGTGGCAATCGGTATTTGAAATTTGTGAAAGGGCTCAGTCTGAAGAACTGAAAAGTCCATAGGAATCTGTACTGTATGTTTACCATGGGAATTATGTATATTTATTACTTTCCATTTCGCCGCAATATATAGAATCGAGCGCTTCTACCTCGTTACTCTGATCTTCTTTGTAGTTTCGGCTCATTGCTGTAGTTTATTAATTAAATTACAAATAAAAACAAAAGTGTCAACGATGCCGTGTCGTTCTCCAGTATCGCTTTGAGGTTATTTGTTGTATGAGGCAAGGAACGGTCAGATAGTATGACGGTATTTGAAAACAATGGATTTTCAAAATTTAAATATACGGCCACTCTCAAAGTATTTCATTTGTGCAGTGTGACCAATTTTGACATTTCTGACAGCATACCATCTCTATTAATATTGATATTGCTTTCCAAGCAATGCATGTCATACCAACTGAACGTTTTGTGCACAATACGTTGGCGTTGCCACGTAGTGAAAAATCGTAGTGTCACCACTTTGCATTTTGTACATACAAACTTAACTTTATTTTTTAAATTTTTAACTTTTGGTCATATGAAAGTAATCAACATTATTACTAGTAATTTTAACAAACACCGTACAAAAAATATCTTTTTGGCATTGTATATCGTTGTCTAGCAACTTTTTAAATTTTTACGTAACTTTAATGTTCTGGCGCCTCCAATCTGAAATGTTCAATTTAAATACAAATTACAAAAGTTAAAAAAAAAATATTTAAAAATTTCATACTTATGAATTGTTATGAGATGGTTTGCATCGACCTTAGTGTCTTGTGGGGTAAGAAAACAGTACTGACGGTTCTGAAAATCCATTCCCTCTTGAATAAGCAATTTGGTAATAAATGTTCGATTTACTTCGTCCTGTAGAAAATAAAGAAATAAATATTAATATAAATGAAAATATAACTTACGATAAGAAAACTTACAGTAAAAACATCATATTCATCTAAGAAATAAAAGGGATGATCAGAAGTGCTCCAAAGTCCTTTTAATAGGGAAACTGTAGTGAATGATCTCTCACCACCGGATAAACTTCTCGTATTCGATGTTTTATTTCCACTCGGTGGATAAACACTTATATTTAATGTCTTCTCTCGATGATTGGCTTCCATATCGCCTTCAAATTGCCGACAATAGAGAGCTTGCTGTAAAGTATAATATTAAAATTGAGAAGTTTTTAAACAATTTAATGAGTTCTTCATTTTACCTTAAATTGAAACTGAACCATGGTAAAAAAGTGATAACGTGAACGCTGAAATCGCTGAGCTCGTGTATGATAGTCGATACGTAATTTTTCCACAATATTTAAAATATGAGTCAAATTATCGTTATGTGTTTTAAAATTCTTGCGTAACGAAGAGAGTTTCTTTTCCACCTCCTCGCTAACTATGTTCATTGATTCAAAATGTTTGATTTTCGCCTTGTAGTTGCTTATTTTTTCTCGAATTTTCTCTTCGGATTTATTCGTCTCAATGAACTCTCCAACTTTTTGTGCCTCCTGACGTGCCTTTTCCAAATCCTGCTCCAATTCCCTTTTACTTTTAAGTATCGACTGCATTAGCTCACTGGTTTGCTTATAACGTCGTTGATTTTCCTCAAAATTACGATCCAAATCACGCATTTTATTCCGTAATTCTTGAGTTTCTGTCTCGATCTCTGATGCTTTTTTGTTGATAGCATCTAGAATCCTTTGCTCAAATAAAACATTTTCTTCTGCTTTGCTTTTGCGCTCGTTAATATCACGGATTTGTTGCTCCAATTGTTCACGTTCCTTAACACATTTCTCCATTTTCTCGCGGCTACTATTCAAATGGGTTTCCTGAAATTTAAATATAAATAATTAGAGTTCTATTAGTATAACTAACAAATTGTAATTAACATACAAGCACATCCAATGCGGGTAATTCTCGATACTCAAAATTTTCAATGTCCATTATTTTCTGCATTGCCTTTGTGTTCTCGGAGTGATGTGCATCGATTGAGGCTTTCTTTTTGTTTATCTCCTGTAAATCGATGTCCAAGGTTCTTTTAGCCTCAGTATATTGTGGTTGCACCATTGCTCCACGCTCCTGCAGACTGTCCTGCTCGGCTTTCAATTGTTTTATGCGATCATCGACGTTCACTTGAATGTAACGAGCCGGTGCAATCTTTATGGAGTAAACAGCATAATTGGGCGACGGACAATATTCGAGTCCCAAGTTAGGCACTAGTATTCTTGTCAAATTTGGTGGCACATTCTCTGAATTGGAAGTTAGGAACTCAGCCGTCTCCTTGGAATCAGTAACCAATACCGTTTCTATGCGCAATGTATCAATAAGATAGTTCATAACCACAGGGTCGTCACATCTATTAATCAAAGCAATAGCAAATTAAGTTATAGTTAGATATTATCTTCATAAACTCAAGTAAGCGTACCTAATCTCATCCATTAGTACCGTTGTATTGGGAGCTCTGGTTTGTACCCGGTATTTGGATACATTATATACCCGATTGGTAAAGGCACTCCTGATAATGGTTGGGTAGTGTACCGGAGTAGGATTTCTGGAGTAGAGCTCTTAACGAGACTCGTTCCTTATCGGTGCTTACGATATACGATCGCAAGCAATTGCCAAGTTGATTCTCTATCAGATCACGATACTTTGGATTGGGTACAGTGATGTACATGCCAATTGGACCACGCGGCATTAGGTGAGCATTACTGCCAGAGTATTGAGTTTTTAAAGCAAGTGCAACTTTCATCGCATTCTCGCCATAAACAGACATTTTGTTCGATTTATTACGTAGCAGTGAGTCCATTTCGAATTGCAAGCTTTCTGTAAATAATTAAAATTATTATTGGGATTGTTCAAGAGGGCGGGAGAGTTATACATACGTTGAGATCTTTGGAGATTACTTAATTCATTTCTTACAAACTCTACCCTCTCTTTTCTCGCGGGTATTCGATTCTTAATATCGTTCTGTTCGTCTCGGAGTCTTGAAATCACCATTTTACTCTCCTCCACCTTCTCTTTGAGCTTTGCTAGTGTAGCGTTGTTGTGTTCTTTGAGTCGCTTCACCTCCGTATAGTCAGCATGATAGTTTTTCATATGCTTCTCACAGCCCTCATATGTTGTTTGCTCCTCCTTCAATCGCTTTTCAACATTCTTAATGCCCGCCCGGATTGAACTAAATTTGTATAGGCAATCTTGAACGATCCCCTTGGCCTCCCTGAGCTTAACATCTTGGGTTTGATATCTTTCCTGAATCTCTCGCTTTGTTTCCACATATTTCCTATGGATAGATAAGCTCAATAAAATGTTTTACTTAAATTATTGGCCAACATACTGAAGTTGTTGTGAGAAAGTGTCATGTGTTTCGTTCTTTTGCGTTGTTTTTTGTGACAGATCTGTATTTTTCTTCTCAATAATCTTAAGTGAGTGCTCTACTTTGCTTAGAGCATCTTGAACCCTGGTTACTTCCAACCAGGCCAGCATGGTACTAGCCTCTTTCAAACGATTCTGGTTTAAAGAAAATTAATGTAATTAAGAAGGTTTTCTTTTGCCTAATTACAGTGTCTACCTTGATTGTCTCTTTGTTTTTGACGACTACCAACTTTTCCTCTTCTTCTTGGCACATATGTTTCAACTTCTCCGATTTCTGTTGAGATTTAATAGTTAGTTAGTCAATGAATCTATGGAATGAGCACTTGGTAGAATATCTTACCATTTTTAACATATCCAGATCAAAGCTATATCGTTTTCGTTCTTCATGACACTGTGTTAAGCTTACTGCACATAAATCCAACTGAGTTGCCTTCATAAGCAGCTTATAATTCGATTCCGGCTCGAGGCTGTTGAGGATTAATGTGTAAATTTAAGTCGGAAAAGGGGTAAAAAACGCACTCACTCTTTAAGGAATTCACGTGAAGCTTCCTGATTAAGGACAAATATGGGGTTCTCAACACTTATGCCAAAGAAAAGCAACATACGGCGAATTTCCTCCAGCTTCTTGGATACACTTCTTTTGTTCGCGTCCTTCATTTCATACGTCGAGGACGACTGTCGGATGTGGCGCACAACCGTAATTTGAGGCCCATATGTTTCTGGCCTAAATGGTCGCAATCCCGTGTTGCAAAGGGTCAGCTCAATGGTTGCAGCTGTTTCGCCATTCTTGATCAACTCTAAACAAATCAATTATTAATCTTTACGAGACACATATATGCATCGATTAAATATGATGACTCACTTTGTATGCTGCTGGCGCGACTTGTGGATCGTGCACTTCCGGCTAGACCCAAGGCCAGAGCTGTGATAACAGCACTTTTGCCGCTTCCATTGCTGCCGACGAGAAAATTTATAAACGGACCAAATTCGATGTACAAATTGGAATGACACATAAAGTTCTTCAAGCGTATGGCAATAATCTTTCCACAGCGGCTGAATAAGCCTTGAGCATTGAGACCATACTAAAAGTGCAGTTAAATGAGTTAAATATGATGATAAACATGTAAGCTCATAATTTACCGATGGATTTTCATATGAATCGTTATAGAAATTCGAGCTCCTGCGCACCCAGCATCTGCCAGAGGACGTAGACGCCGTTGCAACCATTGGATCTTCCTCTGCGTCGGCGCTCGGCTTGGAGCGCTTGTTTTTTGGTGGCGAGGTGCCGTCATCACTCTCCGAGTCCGAAGACAATTGTTTCTTGCGAATTCGACTGCGAACCATCTTTAATTTTCTGCAATAAACAATTCGCTGAGCTAACAGAAAATGCGCGGGACCTTTTGTTTTTACCGAATCAAATGTTTACTAAGTTCATATGTGTTTAACTACTCAATAGTTATTTATACAATTAACTAACCTTTTATTTGCTATTATACTATTATAATGCTCACGAATACAGTTTAATTAAGAACAAACATTGATTATTATATTTTAATGCGCATTCTTGCAACTAACGCACAGTTTCACAATAAGTGTGACCAGCTCTGTGTGTAGAAATAATACTAATGCACGTCAACTTCGGTACATTTAGCGCGCAATATTCAAACATAAGAACAAAGCTGAAAATAGTTATGCATTTATTTAACAGGCACTCTTAAAATTCAACAACATATTTTAAAGGAAATCAAAAAAGGAAAATGGAAAACGATCACCAATGGCATTTTTGCGCTCCAATATTTCCCAAATTGCTTTCCAAGTGGAATTATTCGCTAGAGTCTTCATATTACCGACAATATAGAGACCATAGCGTGCGCGGGACAATGCGACACAAATACGGTTTGCATCCGACAGAAAACCTATGTTTCCCTGATTATTACTGCGTACCAGTGAGAGCACAACAATGTCCGCCTCCAGACCTTGGAAACTATCAATTGTGTGAACTGGAATGCTTCCAAGTCTTTTGTCTTCATTTAGCTGTAAGTAATTACGAAAGCGTTAAACTTAGAAATCAAAGTAATGTTGTTATTAAATGACTTACTTCATATTTGAATAGTCGTAACCTGAGTGGAGTATGCGGCTAGAACCGCAATTTCTTTTCCATCATACTCGCCAAACTCAACCAAATGTCGTACTAATGAATACACATTTTTAGCCTCCCACAAGTTCGATAAAAAAGTATTTTGCGTTTGTGTCTCAGGCTCACGGTGATCAAGAAAATATAAATTCTTTGACATGTTGCGAACGTTTGGAAAGGACTTCACCGTATCATGATCGAGTAGTTTCTTATATATCAGGGGGCACAGCAGCTCCACAAATTCATTTCGCATGCGATATTGAATATTCAAAACGTTAACATCTAAATTTGAGAATGTTAAACGTTCAAACATTGACAGATGCATTTTGGCTTCTTTTGATCCTCTAGAGTGACTAAAAAATGGCTTCAGTTGCATGTGATCACCAATCATGATCACATGCTCCGTGTAAGGCGTTAAGCACGACAACACATTCGCCTCTAAAATTTCACCAGCTTCCTCAAAAATAACTGAAATCAAACTCAAAATACTTAATTGCAAGCAATGGAAATGATTTCTATAATCATACCGATTCGGGTCTTGAGAAATCGAAAGATAAAGTTCATACTCGCTGCACATGTCGTTGTCATCGCCAAAACATTCTTGTTGGCAACTAAATAATGCTGGAATATCAACCGAATGCAATTAAGTTTCTCCTGATCCCTCCAAATCGATCGCTGTGTTTCCCAAATACTAGCAAAATCTTTATCCATATCGTTGACTGCTGCATACAGGGATTGTAGTCGCTTGAAATGCTCCTTGATCTTCTTGCTAACCTTCCGATAGAGTAGCTTTAGTCGGGGATTTATCGCACTCAAATCGGTATTGGAACGTACGTTAAACTTGGCTTTTTCAGGTACTCGAGATTGTCGACCAAAGCGCACGATGCCATCGGTATGAGCAGTGAGCTTGAGCAAAAACTTATCCAGGGAATCGTTAGTGCTGGTCACCACTAATATTGGTGCAAAGCGTTTAGCATTCGTCAGTAGGGTCTTCACAAGCTCCTGCAATAGATGAGACTTGCCTGTACCCGGTGGACCATGAATCAAATTGAAGTTTGTCTTGAGTACACGTTCAAGAACCCCCAATTGCGAATCGTTTAATGGCAATTTTCGCACTTTGTTCTTAAACTTTTGACTCTCGTAGACATTAGTTGGCTGAATTTCCTTTAAATAAGCCGGCGATTGAGTTTTCTTCGAGCCACGTACTATATATTCGGCCATAGGAAAGTTTATAACACTGCAGTTGGTCAGACATTGGTAGGATTGCTGGAAAGCCTCAAAGTAATGGGGCGTTTCGAACATGATTAGTTTCTTGCGATAAATATTTCCAATGTTAAACTGTCGCAATATTTTAATGGTAATCTAAAAGAAAATGCATAAATAATTATATTAACTACAAGTTTAGACGAGTTACATACGTAGCCTTGGGTGAGCTCCCTCGAATGAATGTTAGACACAATGGCCAAGATTAGATTATCGAATGCATAGCCCGTGCTTAGGCACAGCAAAGTACCAGTTTTAAGCATAAGCAATGAGCTCAGGTCATCTTTATCAAGTTTCACTTTTTTACCATTAACTGTTTGACGTTTTCCAGCCAACAGATCAATGAACAGCAATTTGCTATTGTTTCCATCTTCAAAGTTTCTGTTAAGCTTGATCTGAACATTCTCGAACGCCACTTGTCTTGGCTTAAAATCCTTAAAACTGCGCTTTTTATTGATCTCAACCACCATATGACGCAATGATTCCAAAAACTGCTGTCGCAGAAGCGAACGTTGCCCATTTATGTACTGGGCGGTACTCATATGAAAATGATTTGGAAGATTTAAATATGACCCACTTTTTCCCCTGATCCACTGTTGCAACTCCTCCAAGGTGGGGTATATCTAAAGTAAGCTTAATTAGTACGCAATCGATGATTAAGAATTTACTGTTTTACCTCAATCATTGGTTTTGGATGAGCTAAAACTTGCCGATCAATAAAAATTTCGTTGAGGCCTTGAAAAAACTGTCTACAGATTGGGCGCCTTGCGATCAGTGGATTGCAGTTATTATTCAGGTTACTCCATATGTCAAAAAGTATTTGCATTGCCTTGTCGCCCATAACATCAGCTCGTTGCGCCTGTAGCAATATTGTATGCATATAACCAATAATGTTATCCACACGATCCAAGTCGGTCCACATGGTGCGAAAACTTTTTGTGCACATTTTTCGCACAATTTCGCTATAGTGCTCCAGGAGCGGTAGACACGACGCAATTTTACTTAGTATATCATGATGAAATCCGGGTAGTTGCAGATCACATAATGTTACTAAGATGCGGGAATAGAGCAAAACACGTTCCATGTCATCGTTGGGACCAATTTGATTGACAAAAAAGTCTGGTTTAGTTTCGGTGCTAAGATATAGAAACAAGCCCAAGGGTTGCAGATTAAAGATCTCCTGGAGTGTTTCAATTGGAATAATTGCATCAAACTGATTATTTTCTCGACTACAGTTTTTGCACCGATTAGTTGTCTCTTTCTTTGGCCGCCAGTCAATTTCCTTTTTACGCTCCAACTTTTGCTGCCTATTTTCCTCACATGAGTCGAACCAGTCCCAGCAGTCGTGATCATCGTAAAATTCTTCCACCATTTCGCCGCGCAGTGATGACTAATACAATTGGTAATATGGGGGAATTCCCTATTTAGTGGTAAGTTATTACAGATATAAAGCTCTATTCAGCGTTTTAAATACACACGAATGGCGTTTCACTTTAACCAATTGAATGTTAGTCTCGACTTCTCACTTTATTGAGACTAACTTGCTAACCACAATTATTTATTTTCGTTCTTTAGCCGCTAACAGCTAGTAGTATGACCAGACCGATAAAACCAATTTTCTCAGCACTGTATTTAAAAAATACTAACAAACGCAAAATGCCAACTATCGAAAAATTACTCACTATCGGTAGCCAGCAGTCACCAAAATATAAAAAACACATCGCTAAATTCTAGTCAAAACACAGAGGCTCACAAATGCACCCGTATAGAATAAATCGGGTATTCCCATTAAATTGGCTAAACGCAACATACACGTAAGCAGCTAAAATCACCATGTCTGACTCTGATGACGATTGGTTTAACAAGGACGAGGATAAGCTGGTTCAGGGACTGCAGCAACAGGTGAAACTGCTGGAAAATTATAAGCACGAGGAGCGCATTGAGTTCACAAGCAAAGCAGGTATAGTAATAAATTAACATAAATACAAAATGAGTTAAATATGGATTCGCACAATAGAGCACTTTGCAAAACAATTCAAGGTGGAATTGGAAGCTAGCGACAGTGCAAATAATGCCACATCGAAGACTCGCTATTCCACAGGCGAATTGGCGAAGGCGCTGCAAATGACACCATTGGAAATGTTTCTCTACTTTATGACGGAACGTCGTGATATCTTAAAGGATCAAGTGTCGGCCACTGAATCACAGAAACGCATCTCCCATTATGTAGAAACCCTGAAGGTTCTATGTCAAATGGAACTGGGTGGTTACGATGAGCAACTGGTAGCCGGCTTTGCCCATCAAGCGGTGCTACTGAAACACATCAAAAGTTTTGCTGAGAAACTCTTTGGAGCACCTAAAGCTAAGCAAAATTTAGACGAAGATTCGGAAGTACTGCTGCGTAACATTAAGTGGTTGCTTCTGCGTGCCCACAAACTTGGCGTGCTGGAAGAATCGGGTTACGAGCTGATCGAGCATTTTAAAATGCTTCTGTCTCGGTGTCAAGTGCCTCAATTGTTGCAACATCCGTTATGCATAGAGTTCTTGCAGGAATTGGACGTTTTGCCTATAACAAGTAACGTAAAAAATGAGATCTATCCAAAACTCGACGAACTACTGCAACCGGCGTCAGTGGAGTTGGCCAAAACAGCTAACACTGCCGTGCCCGAAGATGCAGCTGGTTATATCAATTGGCATCGACGGCTCTTGTGTGATAATTTTGGTCAACCATTGCGGGAATTCGTGCAGCGTCTGCAGGACAAAACCTATGTCCAAGCTTTGGTGGCTCAACAAGTGGTTTGGGAGCACACCCAACTAAAGCTGAACCCAGACTTCACCGAAGCGGAACAACATAGTCTTATATTTATGGACTTGCGTCCTGAAGAACGCAAGAAAAACACAAAACTGACAAAGAGTTTCTTGTGGCTTCAACATGAATTCCTAAAGAACATAAAAACCAACGAATTGTTGTGTTTCACTACCAGCTATGACTTCGATAATCTTATATTGGCCATAGTTGGATACACGGAACCCGAGATGCTGAAACAGGGCTATGTAAGATGCTTGTACTTCTAACTACTCTCGATTTGATTAAACATTATATTTCATGTTTTAGTTGAGTGTGGAGATTGTTAAGCAATACAACATTGGTAATATCTATGGAAAACCGTTGATCATGTTTAAAACGCCCGTGTTCTTTGAGCCCTACCTGAAGGTGCATAACTATCTGAGCACCTGTAGCGCCGACAATTTTCCAATGCGTCATTACATTGTCGATGGTTGTGTAAGTGTTACAAAAGCTTATAAATCGCATAATTACGAGTGTAAGTTTTTTTACAGCTTGAAGCTAAGGTTCCCACTTATATGGATTCAGGTGTGCGCTTGGAATGCACTCGAAATTGTCCTAGACAGCTGAATGAATTCCAACAAAGAGCATTCCATGAAGCGATGTTCAACGATTTCTGTCTTATACAAGGTCCACCCGGCACCGGTAAAACGCATTTATCCATTGAACTGCTGAGTGCATTGTTAAAAGCGGTTTCTGTCCACCAAACTGGTCCCATTGTGGTGCTGACCTATACAAATGATTCACTAGACAAGTTTCTTTTGAATGCCAGCAAGCATACGGACAGCATTGTACGGTTTGGCAGCCAGACAAAAGTAAAAGAATTGCACAAGTACACGCTGCGTTCTATGACCGATGAGAACTTGGTGCCACCACGTCTGAAAAGGATTTGGTGGCTGGTCAAGTGTGATTACAAGGAGAAGTTTGAGCAACTGCAAGCATTACATGCCAACTTTGATGGCACTGACGAGGATTACCATCGGATACAAAAAGCCCAGGAGGATCTACAGCAGGTGACCGAAAAGAGAAA
The DNA here is from genome assembly GCA_018903735.1 of Drosophila cardini. Classification (NCBI taxonomy): domain Eukaryota; kingdom Metazoa; phylum Arthropoda; class Insecta; order Diptera; family Drosophilidae; genus Drosophila; species Drosophila cardini. Next base: position 870,993 of record JAEIGM010000021.1, read on the forward strand.
TACTCTACGTACAATATTTCAGTTTTACGTGGTAAGGGATAAGGCATTGCTGGCCATGACCACCACATGCGGAGCACGCCTCAACTATCTGCTACGACTGTTGCAAAGCAAATGCTTCATCTTCGAGGAGGCAGCCGAGATACCCGAATCACATGTGCTCGCCTGTCTGACACCCTACGCAGAGCACGTGATACAAATCGGTGATCATAAGCAATTGCAACCGTATACGGGCGATTATACGCAACAAGGATTACAGGTTTCGCTCTTCGAGCGTCTCATTAACAACGGATTCCCTGTAAGTGTTCTTGGTATACAGTATCGCATGCGTCCGTCCATTGCCGAGCTACTAGTGCCCACATTCTATAATGAGTTGGCCAACGATGCATCCGTTTGCCGCTATAAAAGTGTGGCTGGAATGGCAGCAAACTTGTACTTTGTCAATCACAATAGTCCAGAGGAGCAACTGGCAAGTGTATTAAAATGTATTTCCATTAATTTGTTACTAATCGTACTTTATCTTTGCAGACTGATATGTCGTTTATTAACAAATTCGAAGCAGAAATGTTGGTTAATTTGGCTGTTAAATTAAAATGCGGTAAAAGTGATTTGGTAATCCTATCGCCATACAATGCTCAGGTTGAGTATATCAAGGATTTGTTTTTTAAAAAGCAAAAGAAATGTTCGGTGGCAACTGTTGATAGCTATCAGGGACTGGAGGCGAATCTGGTGCTATTATCACTTGTTCGCAGCAATCCAGCTGGCAAGATTGGTTTTCTACGTCTGCCGAATCGAGTTTGTGTGGCATTATCACGTGCCCGCTGGGGACTCTACATAGCTGGCAACATGGAAACGCTACAGCGTGGCAATCATGAACTTTGGGGCGCTATCAATGCCAAGCTGCAGTCACAGGACGCCATTGGTGACGAGTTCCCTGTGAGCGACAAACAATCAAAATAGCATTTTGATCATAATCCTTATAAAAGGATTTCAGTAAACATATAAAAAGTTATTAAATAAATGCAAATTGTTTGAATTTTTCATAATTTTTGCTTTTTAATCTAAATCGCGTTGTTTTTTTTTTTTTTTTTTTTTTTGATGAATTTGTTAAATCAAAGATTGCCAAACGACAATGTTTCTTGATGTTGATGTTTTTGCTATCGAGAATTGTACAGTGAACTCTAGTTGAACATGTTTTGTTGCTCTCAAACCGTTTTAATCATAATGCACTTATTGTTGCTATTGCTACTTGTGAATATCGTATTTAAAAATTGTACGTATAATGAACAATGTTTGTTTGTTGTTTATTTGTTGTTTGTTGGTTACTTGGTTGATTGGTTTGGTGTTTATCTTTGATTATACGATATAGTATATTTGCATAATTCTCTTGTTCTCTCCCTCAATATATCTCTTTATCTGTATTATACATACTTATACAATGTCCTGTCATCTACCATATAGATACATTAGAGCCTTATTGTAATTGTAAGTTGAAAATTTTGCAGACTTTGTCACTCTAGTGACGAAATACTACGTTTGATTAGATCAAATACACATATATCTTTATATATATTTGATAAAATGAAATTTAGTTTATAGTAATTATGTTTGAATGTACACGTGCATCAACAACTATGTCTGAATTTCGATCTCTTTATAGTATATCTTTCTATATATATATATATAGTATATATATTTGTTTAGGTATTAACTTTTGTGGCCCAGTTATTGTTTGCGAATTAAGGCAATTTTGAAGATCAATCAATTGTATTTTTGAATCGGTTTCTTTAGTTATTTTGTTTTTTGTTGCTTTTTGCTTAATTTTTACACAATAAGTTTTTATCCTTATGCATTTTTCACTTAAATATAGTTTGTGGTTGTTGTGGTGTTTAGGTGAGTTGAGTCAGCTTATGAAATATACTACACGTATCCGTAATTGTTGTGTGGTTTACAAAAACCTACAAATTATTATGTGTATTTGTATTTATATAGTTTATTCGATGCTAAAACTGAAATTGAAAAATGATAAAATAAAACGAGAAACGCGGCGTGTAAGAGCAGCAATTCAATTATGTGTGTGTGTGTGTATGCGTGTGTGGGTATGGTTGTGGTTGTGGTTGTGATTGTGTGTGTCTTTATGTATGTTTGTTAGACTCTCTCCGATTGCTCTGTGTGGTCATGCTATTTTTTTGCTCCGCTCGCAGTTGCACAAAGTAGCGGTCACGTCTACAACTTCGTCATCTTAGAACTTATAATGGTTTGTAATCTTGCCAGAATCCGAACTAAACTATTTAAAAAAAAAATAAACTATTTTGGATTGTTGTTGGATTGGGCACTATCGTTGGTTGGGATCTTTGCGATTTGCGTTTTGCGTAATGATGATCCTCCTCCATGTGAGGCTAGGCGGAGACTATTGCTGTTGTTTTGATTGGTGTTGCTGCTACTGTTGTTGCTGCTGCTGTTGTTGCTGTTACTATTTCTGCTACTGCTGCTGCTGCTGCATCCTCTATAATTGTGATGCAACATTGTGCCGCCACCAGTGGCTGCTGTCCTAGAGGTCGTTGTTGTCGTCAACATTGTCGCCGGCCTTCCGCGTCTTGTCTATTGCTACCGTCGATTTATAAGCCCATTGGGTGGCGCCTGCTGGCTGGCCGTATGCATTAGTTCAAGTTCCACAAGCAGTGGAAAATGATCGGAGGGTATGTGCGGATGTGGACAGCCAACGACTTTATTTTCACGCAACCAATCATTGGAAACGGGACCAAGTAGACCCAGTGGCACCATACCCGTCTTTGTATAGAATATGTAGTCGATGATGCCCTTAAAATCGAACGTATAATTGGTATGCGGCATTATGTCCTCACTGTAGGCGGATGCCAGCTTAAAGGAATGCGTAAACTCATTGGTATCGTTGGACAGCAATCTCTGTAAGCACATCTTGTAGCCCATGTCCTTAAAGTCCAAATGATCCATTGCCACACGTCCCTTGCCCAGAAATTCCACAACACCCGAATCGGGCAATGAATTGAAATCACCGCATAGCAAAAGTTGGACACTGTTCGAGTCATTCTTATGTCCTGGACGAAAACTGTGGCTGGCCTCATCAATGATCGTCTTCAGTTCGTTGCTCAGCATCATTGTCTGTATAAGTTTAACATCGCAGAACTCGGGATCCCAATGTATATGGGCGGTGCACACAAGCAGCGGCTGTGAGATCTGTGTCACCTCCGACATTGGCTCCCAGGCGGTCTCCTTAACCTTTAGCAGAGCGGCCAGCCCAATGTTATCCTTGGGCATCACACGATTAAGCATGTTGTCCGAGCCCTCTGCATTTGCCATTGCCAATTGATTGAACTCAATCAGATGCTCCTTAATCAGCGTAAATCTGTGACAACAAAATAAAATGATTAAAATCCAGTTTGAATTTGAGTTTAATTACATTCTCTACTCACTTGGATGTCCTAAAGAATATCGCGCAGCCATCGACATACTTGCGTTCCAGTTCGGACATGGTCTTGGCACGGGATTTGGGTGAGAAGATGCCCTCGTAGCCATCATTCTTTAGTTCGGGCAGAAAAAAGTGATAAAACTGTTCCGTTTCAATCTCCTGCAAGCTGATAATGTCTGCCGCATAATGCCTGATCTCATCGATAATTGACTTCTTCCGGTACTCCCAGGACAGGGCCCATGACGGACAGTAGCCGTACATCTGCCGCGTCGCATACTTATCGCAGAGCACGTTATAACACATCACCGTGAAAATGCCTGTAGAATAAAATTTCAGATTTATAAATTATTTATTTAAAGCGAATTGAAGTTATATCTCAACCCTATCGCTACTTACAGGCTGGTCGCGTTTTGTTGGGCTTGGCAAGAGGAAGCCATGGCCTTTGGGGCGGTGGATTGACGGTAACTGAAAAAAAGAGATCAACAATTAGTATGGGAATATGCACAAAGAGTCAGCTTATAAAATTAACACCCGCTGGCAAAACACACAAACACACACACACACATACAGACACAAACACACAGACAGACACCCCACTGGCACACTGTAGACGCAGCGCAGTTGTTGCGATCGTGTTCGTGTTGGCAAACGGTGAAAGTGACATGCAAAAGCAATCAAATAGCTTCCGCCTTTGGTTTACCAGCTAAAAGGCAGGTGATGCCGCCTTTATTGTTGCTGTTGTTGTTGCAGTTTAGTTGTATTTTATTTGTAGTAGTTTTTTTTTTGCTCATCTCTACCTGGGTTTCTCCAACTGGTGACGATCTGAGCCTGTGAATGCACCGTCGCTTGTGCTTTTGCACTGCAGCGAGGATGCGTTTGAGCTTGAGAATGCGAATGGGAGTGAGGGGGGTGTGGATGCGGGTGGGTGACGACAACGCGTGCCACCCGTCCGCCAGCAAAGCTGTGATTAGCCGTTGCTGCTGCTGCTGTTGCTATTGTTGTTGTTGTCGTTTTATTTGTTTGCTGCTGCAGCTGCTTATAACATTTTCCCTAAGGATGTTGTAACTGTTATCGTTATCGTTATTGTTATCGCCGAGCTGCCTTTAAACAGCTGTTCGCTTGCTCTCATGTGAGCACTCTCTTTTTCTTGCCTTGCTGTGCGTATCTCTCTCACTCTCTTTCTCTATGTCTCCCTCTTCTTGGGATTTTATTGCTGCTTTTGTTGTTGTTGTTGTTGTTTTGAGGGGGGTGAAGGGGAAGACACAAACGATTGTTTTTCGTTTTTCTTCGTGTCTTGCTTTTCTGTTAATTTTGTGCAAACGTCGGACGAACAACTATGAAAAACTTTCACTATTTTTGTTTTTGTTTTTTTGTATTTTTTTTTTTTAATAAATTTTGTGATTTTTCATAATTTTGTTGTTGTTAGTGCTTGATGGGCGACTGTGATTTGTTTTAGCTCAGCTCGTATTATTGTTGTTGCTATTATTGTGCCTTTAATGAGCACATTAACCAAAGTTTCATTGCATTTAAATTTTTGTTGTTGCTCTTGTGGTTTTTTATTGCCTCTCGCACACAACAACACACACACAGACAGACACACAGAGGGTGCAACAAATTATTTAATAAAAATAACGAACAAAATAAATGGGGAAGCAAAAATGTGTTAACTAAGTTTTTTTTTCGTAAATGTAATGTAAATTCAAATGAAACTAAAAACAAAAAAATATTACAACAATAATTATGATCATAATTCAAATGACTTAGGCAACAAACTCAATGCCAACTAATGTTTATTATTATTACTATTACTCATAAAGGTCCCAAAAAAGAGAAAAAACTTTTACCTGCGACACTTGGCGCCCACATAGTATTTTTTGTTTATGTTTATTTTTATGTATGTGTGAATTATTTTAACGAAAAACAAATTAGTTTTTGGGTAAAAATAAATAAGCAAAAATAATTATGGCTAAGCCAGCGAAGCGAAGTGGCTTCAATTTGGCCCTAAAGTGGTAAAGGTAACTAACTTGGCTACAAAGTACACAAGACGTTGTTGCCAACATTTGGAAAATTAACAAAGTTTTTAACTATATTTCAGTTAACAAAGAAAATACTTTCTTTTTTTATCAAAGAACAGTTTAAGCCCTGTAAGTATTGTACAGCACTAGAAGTAATCTTTAAGTATTGTACAACACTAAATCAAAAAAAAAATAGAAAAATACTAAAAAAAAATACATTTCCAAATTTCAAGACAGTTTTAGCCTTGAAATAGTCCACACTTTGTCAGTGAATTTTAAGAAATATTTTAAAAACTTATAGACAAGGCTAGATATAAATAATCCGACTTTAAAAGACCCCGTTATGATTGTAGAGCAATCATATAAGACATTAAAATTAAAATACCAATAGTACAAAATATTAAACTTCAACAGATTGGTCCTATATCAGCTCTATAATACAGTTACTTGATACAATTCAAAGTAAAATCATGCCTAACACATATTGTGTGATTTCTGTGGAAGGAGTTGTATACACTTAACACATATTTCGACCGAGTTTCAAATGTTTTTTACGCTACATTTAGCGGGGGCGGTGGGAACGTGTCCAAAATCTAAAACAAACTTGGTCAACTCGAAGACAAATTTTGGTGCTCCAAAGTAAAATTTATAGCAAAAAAAAATATATGTATATATAAATGCCACGCCCACTGCCGCCCATTGCGAGCCAACTCTCTTTGGCTAAATAGATATGCATATAGTTTTCAAATTTGATATCAGATTTTGTGGTAAAGCCCTTTCTATAACATTTTTCATGGTCGCTGCATGCCGAAACAAAAGAAAAGAAAGAGAGAGGGAGAGAGAGTGAAAGAAAGGGAGAGAGAGAGAGGGAGAAAGAAAACAAAAGTTCGAAAGGCAAAAACCCAAGTGAGCGTATCGAAAAAGAAAGTGAAATTCAAATTGAAATTTGGTGCGATTAACAACACTAACAACAGCAACAGCAACAACAACAACAACAAGAGAGCAAGTCACAGTCGTTATTGTTGTTGTTGTTGGCTTAGACAACATTTCGTATGCACAACATGCGATGACGATGGCGATGACGACAACTACAACAACAACAACAACAGCAACAAAGTGGCCAATAAGGAGACGGCTCGCTCTGAATAGAAAACAAAAGTCAACACTTTGAGCTGCAATTAGATAACCCGTTTCATTTGCACCACTTTTTATTCTATTTTTTTTTTTGTGTGTGGCAAGCAGCACAAGCAATGCAGCAGTGCAACAAATGACTGCCAATGTTCAATGGCGTTGGCCGCAAACCGTTGATCATCGTCGCTCTGCAACAACTTGTTGTTGTTGTCACAGTGGTTGTTGTTGTAGTTGTTGTAGTGGTTGTCGTTGTCTTGCTGCTGCAACTAAAACAATCTTGCATTGAAATCATAATAATGAAACTGAATTTAAGGTGCACTCCACAGCAACCACTTCACTTTACACACTCGCACACACACTTGTACACACACACACTCACACACACTCAAACCAGTTCAACAGCATTTTTCAAGCACAAATATATAAAACCAACTACCAACAAGTAGAGGGAGGAGAAGGAGGAGGAGGAGGTGGAGAAGGAGAAAGAAGAGGTTAAGACGAAGGAGGTGAAGATGGAGTAGGAGAATATGGAGGCTGCTACAGTCGAGTGTTAAGTGGCCAGAGATCTCCATCTTCAGCTGCAGCTCCAACTGCAACCACAACTAAAGCACACGAGGGTCGTTCATCAAATCAATTACAAAAATCGATCATAAATCTTTAACTTAAACTCTAACAAAGACTTTTGCTAAACTTTATAAATATTATTTATTTTAGAATTTTCTTAAATTTTAATAATTTTTTGACAAAATTATTTAAAATTTATATTTAATTTTCAGCTATTTGACAAATTAAACTGCCTTCAACCTGTTTAGCAATATAGCTGATTTTATTAGAGTTAATTTTTATTTATTACTAAACTTAGCACTCCCTTAGTATAACAATTAAGTCATTTTATCTTGTCTAAAATTTATTTTTCTATTAACAAATTCAATGTTAATCTGTTCATAATATTTTTAAAAATTAAATTGCTTTTTTGGCATTCAATTCGTAGATAAATCAAGCAGATCTACTTTAACAAATCGCATAAAATTTATATAAAACACATCTTAGTAGAAAATAAATTCCCCATTATTATAGAGTTATAGATCTATAACTTATGACTTGTTGAAAATCAAAGTGAAACTATAAAATAGCAAACTACTGTTAATTGTAGCGTTCGTTTGATTAATTAGCTTACATCAATAATGTTAAGCATAATGATAGTAAATGATGATCATTAACAAATCACTTAAGTTAATTGATGAATTTACTCAATGAACACACCTCGTATGACAATCTGGTTGCTGGTAACTTACTAACTTGGTCGACTCTCTCGAAAATCGACTCAAAGTGACGATCATCAGCGATCTGTGATCTGTGATCAGCGATCAACGATCGGTGATCGTGAGCGCCATATTCAAAGTCTAACAATGAGCGGACAACTTTGACTGCAAATTGTGCTGCGTCACATGGAAAATCAATCGAGTGCGCACCATGATTATGCAGACTCACGAGTGCAGGCTAGAGATGGTAGAAATGTGTCAGCACGAAGCACGCACGACACGAAATTTTCAAAAGCGATTAAAAACCAAGTCAAATTAAGATCAACTAACAATACCTTTAAACTAAGTAAAGATTATATAATAAATTAAATTTGTAATAAAAAATTTACTAATAAGGTATATTAACATGGTAACAGAATTCGAGTTGATTTTAAAATTAATATTGATTCAACTTTTTGCAGCTTTTTTTTCGTCCTTTTTTAAGAACATTATATGTGTAATTATATTTGCAGCTTTTCTAGTATTTTTCGCTGTCCGTTTTGCCTTTCTTTGTTATCGATTATTGACAGCCCCAAATGTCCATCGCTAGCGCAAACACAGTTAGTGCTGGTGATGGTGGCGCATTGAGGATGCAGTGAGTGCTGCACAGTGGTGCAAACACAGACGGACAACGCATTCGCGTGGGCTTTCTTTCAACAGTAGGAGTTGCTGCTGTTGTTGTTGCTGCTGCGGTGGCTGCATCTGCGTCTGGAAGCTCACGCGATGCTGCCACGCGGTTTGGTTACGTTTATTATTTATTTATTTCTTTTTTTTTTTTGAGTTGTGTTTTTTTTTTGCTGCTGCTGCTGCTTCTTCTGCTGTTGCTGATCCACTTTCAGCTCTTTGGCGCGTACTTTCTCCCCCATTTGGAAAGCAAACGCTGAGAGAGCAGCGCAACTGGGACTGCGACTGCGACGGGGATTGGAAATGGGAATTGGGCGCCTGACATTGACACAGCACCCAGTGGGACTCGTGTTAACCCTTAAGCAAAAGTAGAAAATTATACGAAATTGTGCTCGTATGCAGCTCATGTGCGTAGAGATAATTTACACACAACTTTCTAATCATTTGCACTTCCTTTTACGCAACAACAACCTTGATAAGCCAAGGGAATGGGAGAATGGGAATGAGGCATGAAATACAATAAAAAAAGTAGCAGAAAACTCGACAAGAAAATGAAAACGAAAACGAAGTTTGAGCCACTTCCGCACTAGACAGACAAAAAACCACCGCATAACCACCGCAACTACTACCACAACTCTACAAATAATAATAATAATAATGAAAACAGTAAAACATTTCCGATTTTGTTGCATATTCAGCTGAAAATGTGGGCCAATTATGCGAAACGGAAACGAGTCGAAAATAAAGTAGTAAAAAAATACTTAACAATGAGTTGGCAAAAAATAAAAAAAATAAACGGAGTATAAAATTTTGGTAGACGCATTTCGTAACTTTTAAAAGAAAAAAAAAAAACAGCAATAACAATAATAACAGTTAAGAAGCCAGGTAAAGAAAGGGGGGGAGAAAAGGGAAGGAGGTAAGGGGAAGTGGGAACGAATCGGGTCTGTTCCCAATTAATGACTCACAGTTAACAGCTGTTTTTTTTTTTATAACTCATTATTGTTGTTACTTTTTGGCACTAATATTATTATTATTGTTGTTTGCAGTTATAAATACCGGTTCCGGTGCCATGTGCTCTACTAAATCATCCAAAAATTAAGCACTTGTAATTGATGACAAAGCATAAATTGTCATCAAAATTAAATTAAATAAAAGCCGAAACTGGCTTAAGCCAATTAAACGATTAGGTAACAGTTATAACAACAAACTGACTGACTGTCCGCCTATCCGTCTGTCCGTCTGTCTGGCCATAAACCTACATAAAGTAACCGAACAATTTTTAAACTCAGTTAACATAAAAAACTCAAAAGAAGTAGAAAAAAAACGTTAAAAATTAATTCATGTTGTGCTCATTTCGTGAGCAGCTACAACAACAACAACTGAAACATCTCTGGCTAAAAGGCAACACAACTTGGCCAAGATGCATGGCAACGTCTAAACGTGGCCCTAAATGAGTACCTGCCACAGTCACTCATAACTTGCAACCAAAGCTTGCGTCACAAAAACATTATGATGACATTAGATCGGAGATCGGAGATGCAAGATCCATCTCAGAGTTCCATGTGCACAAATCACTCCATGAAGTTAATGACCAAACATTTTTTGTAGCATGATTAGTCACCTCTTTTTTCATCTCTTTTTTACTTGATTTTATTTAATTTTTTTTTTTAGTATTTTTCTTTACTTTTCTTTTGGTTTGCTATCTAATTTACCTTAAGTAATTTATCTATTTAGTTAGTATATTGGTATGTTGGGTTGAATTTAACCTTAATTGCAGCATCTGCAGATTGCTAAAGATGAATCTTAATTTTTTTTTTTTTTTTTTTTTTTTTTTTTCTTAGGGGGAAAAACATGTGTTGCTTTTGCTTAATAATTCTCTTTGGTCTGTCTTCTCTTCAGCTCTTTAGCTATCTTTCCACTTCATTTGGCATTCAGGTCAAATTGCTTACAAATTGGATCACAAAACATCACGCTTAAACAACAATTGGTATTTTTTTTTTGTTTTTTTTGTATTTTCTCATCTTCAGCTTTTAGTATTTTGCATAGTTTATTAAAAAACATAATTGCCATGAAATTGTTATTCAAGATAATATCTGTAATTTAATATTATTTTAGTTGATTCTGGCTTTCGAACAACAATTAAAGATTTCACAATCTAAATATTCTGCATAAAGAAATTTTCTTTAGAAAAGGTTTACCTATAAATTATTTATACAAAGGCATACTTTAATTTAAAAAAAATCGTATTTGTTCTTTAGAATATATTTGTGTATAGAGAACTATTCTCTTCGATAATTCCCTGAGTATAATAGGCCTATAGAAAACTTCTCTAGTCAGAACTCTTCCTTAAAGGTGTTCTTTTAATAACATTTTCTAACATTATATGATTTATAAGGCATTTTCTTTTTGGATGAAACTTATTTATTATGATATTTTCTTTATAAAATAAACTCTTAGCAAATTTTGAAAAACATTTGTATGTAAATTTCAAAATTTACACACTAAATCAAGCATTAAAAGTACTTTTTTTCAGTGTTTTCTACAAACATTTCTTCAATTGGAAAATCTTTTCATGTTTTTAATCAAAATTATAACATGCAAACATTTTATTGTTTTATTTAAACATTTGATCAGCTTAAGAAACAACTTTTTAAAATTTTTGTTTCTTACAACGACATTTTTTTTAAGAAATTACTTTACAAAATTAACAAAAGTTTGTTATTCAAATATAGTTTACCAATATAGTTAAGAAAAACTTTTATAAAACTTTAATTCTCCTTAGAAACTTCTCTTTAAAAAAACATTTTCTTAACATTTTCCAATAGAAACTTCTTTACAACAAATTTCGAGCTCTAGAAAAATGTCTTTAAGAAAAAATTATTTAACAAACTTCTGACAAACTGCTTTTTAAACAATTGCGATCTATAAAACTTCTCTATTAAAAACTCTTTACTACAGCTTGTTATATTAGAAACTTCTTCTTCTGTTTCTCTCTCTCTCCCTACATTCCTCCCTCTCCCTCATCGCTCTTTCCCTCCCTCCCTCCCTCCCTCATCTCTCTTTCTCTCTCCCCCTTTCAAAACATTTGCCTATTCAATACTCAAACAACTTCTTTCTTTTAAATTGCAAATTATTTCACAATATACTTACCTCTCTTTCTATACAAAAATTTTCACCTACAGACAAAAAAAAAAAAACAAAAAAAAAAAAAAATAAATAAACAGAAATTTAGATGCGCTTCGAATTAGTTTTAAAGAGAAGAACGACTGTATATTATGTTCATATACGACCCCCATTACAACCTGACACTCTGCACTGTGATTTGAAAACAAAATTAAAGCCAAACACAACAAAAGAGTGACAGAGAGAGAGAGAGAGAGAGACAGAGAGACGGTGTGGCAGACAGAGAGACAAAGAGAGGGAGAGACACAAGCTCTTATAACTAAGTGAAGTACCGACTACTTCCAAGTAGCACTTTATGGGTATTGTTACTCAGCGTCCGACGTAGGACGGGTCTAAAGGGGGACAGGGGAAGAAGAGAGGAGACGCGACTTGTAGCTGCAACAGAAATTGTCTGTGAAAATCTACAAAAGCAACTGAAGAATAGTTAAAACGAGGAGAAGAAGACGACGAAGACGAAGAAGACAACTCCAACTCCGACTCCGACTCCAACTCCGAGCAGACGACATTAAAAGTGGAAAATAAATGTAATAATGACATTTGTGGCCGTTAGATTCTTAACTGTTTGACATTTTGCGTAACCTTTTTCGTAGACATTTGGCCTTTTTTCCCTCTGCTTCTTCTTCACTTTTTTAGAGTGATGTTTCGTGTGTTTTTTTATAGAGGAATTGAAACTGGAACTGGAATTGGTAGCTACAATTGTGCTATTTATTGGCCTGGTCCACTGAACGATAAACTTGGCAAAAACAAAAAAAAAAAAAAAAAAAACTTTCAATTTCAATGGGAAATTTATGTGTGTATTTGAGTGTCTCAATCGACAAATTGAAGAAAAATGCGCAATTGTATGAGAAAAACCATAAGGAAAACTCACATTGAAAGGCGGAAGAAATGCCAAAGAAAAAAAAAAAAAAAAAAAAAAAAAAAATCGTAGACAAAAGATAATGGCAAAAAGTAAGTAAGAGAAAAAATTCAAAGTGTTAATAACAACACCATTGAATATTCATGTATCTATATACCTATATGTAAGTATATATATCTATATAGCAAATACTAACTCTTCTCATATTTAATTACTATAAAATACCAAGAAAAGAAAGCTAATCATCATGTAGTAAGTGACGAAGAAGTTTATGTTTTTCAGACATTTGCGTCTTTAGCATTCGACTTTAGTTGCTAAATATAGTAATATATGGAAATAAGGGTCAAAATATATTACAATAGAGCAGAATATGAATGAAAATATAGCAAAAACAAACAATAACAAGTAAGAAAGGCGACTGTATACCGAGTCGACTGTAAAAGACCCCGTACTCATTCTAGTGCGCGTTTTCACCAATCTTCGACCGATTTGTCCTATGGGAGCTATAGGCTATTGTTGTTTGATCCGGCTCAAATTTGGTAGGAACATATAGAGTCATAATGCACACATAATGTGTGAGTTTGCTTGCGATCGCTCAACTAAAACTAAATGTCTTCATACAAATCACAAGTTTTCGACCGACTTGTCCTATGGAAGCTATAGACTAGAGTGTACCAAACTTGGTAGGAATGGTTAAAATGCTACCGTACACATACTATGTGAATTTGGTTGCGATCGGTCAACTAAGACTACATATCTTCATACAAAAACTTAAGTCAAAACTGCTATACAAAATTTAAAATCAAAAAACAGCTCTCTAAGTTAAAAATTAAAAAAAAAAAAAGACTATAAACTATTACTGAGCACTATAAATACATAAACTATAAACTATAGTTAGTAAAGTTTTTTAAAAGAATTGCAAAAAACTTAATAAATTTCTGAAGGTTAAAATTTGAATTAAAAACTTTTTTTGCATACATTTTTAAGACTTTTTTAAATAAAAAATCTATTAAAATTAAATTTATGTTAAAAAATTTATCATAAAAATTAGATAAATGTCAGTTCCTTGATAATCCATTGGCAACTTTTGAGTGTAGATAACAGAAATTAATACGCTTTAGTATAAGTCAATACACTGAGAGAAAAAATTTAGTAAAAACAATAACTTCAAATGTAAATTGTCACATTTAAGTGAGTACGAATACTTAAATGATGTTTTTCATAAATTTGTACATAAAGATCGTGAAGTAAGAATTTGTTTACACTATATCAAGAAGTTCCTAACTGATTTTTATGCGAGATTAACGTAATAAAATATATGTATATTTCTGTAAAATTTCTTTTTTCTCGCAGTGTAGCAATAACACACATGTTCAGAGGCAAAAAAAGTAAATCTATGACTTTTCTAAAGCTTCCTTTCTGCTAAGACCCGTGATTAAACCTTTTTCCATCAAAGAATTCCAACTTAAATCGCAAAGCCGCCCAGCAAAAGGGCCAAGAGAAACAATTAGAAAGAAAAAAAGAAGTTAACAAAGTTACTTTGGCTTTGAACAGAGAAGCGACGTTTAACGCTAGAATTCTCCGTTCTACGGTGAGTGGAAAGAAGAAGCAGCAGAAGACAACGCACTTATTGACGTAGCCAAACACATTAGCCACTGTCCAATGGAAGTAGAAGTTGCTGTTGTTGCTGTTGTCGCCGACTGTTGCCGGCGTGTGTTGTTGATGGCGCAAACAGTGTTGCAAATGACCCAATTATCCACTGACCCACTCAACGCGCGTCCCAAACGGTTGAACGATTGCCGCCAAACTGACTGACTAGCTGACTGATGGACTGACTAACTGACTGACTGTCTGTTGGCTTAAACACTCATAGTTGGCTTGTGAAAGAAAGAAACTAAAAAAAAAAAAACTGCTGTTGAAAGAGCCAAGTTAGAATAAAAGCTGGCTCTTTAAAACGCCGCTCAGCGTTCGCTGGTCAGAAGTCAACGGCTGCTAAAATGAATAGTTTGTACTAGAGACCCTAAAACTACCTATATATATATATGTATATACTTCTAGAGACATTAATTAGCAAAATGACCAACAATTTGTGGGCCACAAAAAGAAATTAATTTGCCAGTTACGGTTATTACAGCGGTTTTGGCGGAAAAATCTCTAACTCAGAGAGTAAAGTATCTTTAACTTTGTATCTCTTTCAATTATAAAGCAGAAGCGACATCGGGTGAAAGGTAGACAACAAAAAACAACAACAAATACAACAACATTAGCAATTGCTTAGTTCAAAGTTTGCCAAGCAATTCAGTTAGAAAATAAAACAGTTTTGGGTTTGGGTGAAGTTAACTAATGTTTGGAAAGTTCATTCTCAAGTGCAGTACCAAGATCGAACCTGGTTCAGAGTAGCAGAGACAGATACGAGTATATAGTAGAGTATGTTTATTTGTTCATCAGTCTGACAGTCTGTCCGTCCGTCTGTCCGTTGTTTGTTTATTTGCCAACCGTCGAGACAACAACTCGAACGTGCTCCATTAGAAATCTTTGGTGAGGGAAACAAACCTTTCGGGGCTATCAAAATAGTAATCAGTTTTTCTTCTTCTTCAATCATTTTTTATTATTTTTTTTTAGTTTTGATTTTTTTTTTTGTTTTTGTTTGTATTTATACATTTATGCGTGTGTTGAGCTCTCGTTCATGCTTAAACAAAATAAATAATAATTGCCGTATTGTTGTCTGCACAACAACAAAACAAGAATAAAACTTAATAAAAGTGCTTAAAACGTAAAAATAATAAAAATAAAATATTTACTTCAAAGTTTGTTATTTGTGCAAAAACCGAGTCGGCTTAACAAATACTTAGAAAATACAATTACAATTAGAGCTAGTGAAAATCTTAATTAAATAAATTAGTTGCCAAGCAAAATAATTACAAATGTGGGGAATGGTAACAAAAGCTGGTTATATGTATCTAACTATCTATGCCCGGAACTCGTAGTGATCGTGGAAAACTGTGACATTTTCCAACATGCCAGTAGCAACTGCAGCAACAGTTTTCCAACGCCATAGAAAACGCTTGAGAAAACCAATGCAATTTCAATGGACGACGACGACTCGTGAGTTTCTTTTAATTAAAAAAGGCGAAAACTTTTACTCGGCGCCAACGACGACTAACTAAATAAGCGGGTAACTAGGGCTGCTGCTACTACTACGATTATCTTAGTTGTCTTAGATTTTATGCTCAGTGATCAGTGATCAGAGATTGGCATAATTAGGTAGAAGTTTTTGGCTTACAAATTAGAAACGCGGCTCAAAAGATAAGCGGATGACCTTAACCTTCGAAAACGAGTTTGAATCAATCAAAAAATTGTTGTTTTTTTTTGTATAAACGCCACCAAAAGCAATTGAAATAAATTGTTTAAAATTTTTATATATATAAAATTTGATTTCATTCAAGACTAACTGAATACTAACTGTATCTAATCCCATTAGAATTCAAAAAAACGTCACCAAAAACCAAATGAATTTAAATATAATGAAATTGAAATGATCTCATTGATTGAATGAACTCTTATAGATATATAGCTCTATATAATTATCTGAATAATTCATTCAATGCTCAAAAATTTTTGATTTGCAGCATTCAGCAGAGATCGTTGCGTTTGTTTTGTTCTAAACAACTTTTACTTTTAACTGTTAAATTTATAATAATAGTCTACAATTATAAATTATTGCTTAAAATGCTAATTAAGTTCACTTTGTAGCGCTTTTTAGAAACTAATTGTTGCCTATTACCAACCAAAAATCAAGTAAAAAATTAAAAAAAAAAACTTAAAAAATTTCAAACCCAAAATTGATAAACATTAATCGAGTGTTAATTAGGAACGTGGCTTAGTTTTAAACAAATTATTAGCTCAGAGACAGACAAATAATCGAGGTCAAAAAATATTAAAATAAAAAACAAAAAAAAAAAAAAAAATTAACACAATTTGGCCAAAGAAAGTGTATCAAATTTGCTGCCAGAAATTGTTAAGGCAGAAATTAGATAAACTTTGTTTATGTTTTTCTTTTGTTTTTTAAATTATTTGTTTGTCCATTTTGGGATTAAACTAAAACTTACAGTTTATGCACAAATAACAAAAAATAAATGTTTTAAGTATAAGAAATTCAAATGTATCTACAGCAGTATTAAAAGTATCTGTATCTTTAGCTGTAGTTGTTGTGTATCTTTTAGCTTTTGCTGTACACGATTTCTATTACTTTTGCTTAAAAATCTGCATAAGAGTTTTCGTCGTAGTTGTTGTTGTTGTTTTTGTCTCTTTGTGGTTGTCGGTTGTCTGGGCAAAAACAAAGAGACTCTGCCGCAGTGAAAGTGAAAGTTGTAGCTCGTATGTATATGTATATACAAATACATATATACATATATACTTTATGTATATATTTATACATATACATATATGCAAGGTTTCCAAGCGAACTCGCCAATCGTTGTTGTTGTTTCTGTTACTGTTGCTGAGCCCATGAAGCTATAATTTCAATGTCTTTTGTTTTGTTTCTTCTTCTGTTTCTCCTTCTTCTGTCGCTGCTGCTGCTGCTGCGCTGCCGCTGCGCTGTTCCATTCAATTTCTCTTCTTCAGCTGATTCGTTTTATTAGTGGGTTAACGGTTGTTTGGTTATGCAACGCATACGCACACATTAAACGCGCACGCATATGCACACACACACACACCCACGCGCTTACGTTACACGCTTACGTTGTTGTTTTACGTTAACTCCCCACGCACATTGAGTCTTTTTAAATGGCGTTCCCACATATGTTTCAGCAATTAGCTCAAATTTCCACTCATGTCATAAAGTTTCAGAAACTTTCCTTCCTGCCCCTCGCTACGCCCCCTTTCTGGGCTGCGTATAAAAAAAGGGGGACACAGCTCCATTTTTGGGCTTTGGATTAGTTTATCGTTGTTATTATGTTGTTGTTGTTGTTGCGGTTTTTATTTGGTTGTCACGAGATGGTGGAAAATGCTGTCTTCAATTTTCCAACCGTGCCCAAGATTAAGGTTGTGGGTGTGGCATTGCTATCGCTGCCGCCTTTGCCAGCTGTCACTTGAAGATGGTTGTTGTTGTTGCTGCTGCAGTTGCTGTTGCTGTTGTTGCTGCGCCACACCAAGTCAAAACAATTGTTATAAAATTGTTGCTCCGCTGTTGCCTTGCGATCTGCCATGTTGCTGTTGCCGCTGCAGTTGTTGCTGCTGCTGCTGTTGTTGTTGTTGTTGCAGTCTACTAGAAAATCCATTGCTGTGGGCGTCACAAAATTCGTATCCGTCAGATTTAAATGCTCAAAGCTGAAGACAAGCGCTTCAGAGTTATAGCTGCCAGCGCTGTCTAATCCACTATCGCTTGCGGATGCAGAGCAACTGTCGCTGTCTCTGCTGCTGCTGCTGTCCCTGCTGCTGTTGCTGCTGTTGCCCTCACCCATTCCATTGCTGGCTACATCGCTTGGTTCGTTGACAGCACAAGTTTCGATCAGTTTGCGTGAAATTTCGTTGATGCTTTCGTTAAGGAGCGTCTCAGCGCTTGTTGCATATACTGAGCTGCATGCGTTGGCTGTTAATGTCGATGTTGCTGCTGTTGTTGCAACATGGCCAAAACAGCTGGCAAACAAATCGTTGGCAATATTCATGCCACTCAGTATATCACCGTAACCAGAATCACTCGAATCGCTTAGATATAATGCAGTTGGCGTTGTTGTTGCTGTTGTCGTTGCTGCTGCAGCTGCTGTTGTTGTTGTTCTTGCTGTTGCAGCGTGGGCGTGCGCGTGTACGTGACTCCTTTGTGAGCCAATAACGCCCACAATTTCAGCTCGACTGCTGTCACCGGTGATGGGTGCAAAATGTTCCGTCGTCTCATCAAAACTATTTCGTACATTCTGCGAACAAATCGAGCTGGAGCATGAATTATCCGAGTGCGTTGATGTCGTCGATGATGATGTGGAGCAGCTGCTACGTCCGCCACTCCTACTCTGACCATTGGAGGAGGAGGCATCCGAGTGGGTGCGTCGCAGCGGATAATCCCAAATGGAACGCAATGGATCACAATCACGACAAAAGCAAACACCATGACTCTGATCATGTTGCATGTTGCTGCCGTTACAGACCAACGAGGGCAGCAACAATTGTTGGTTATACCCAGTGACAGGGGCAGTGACAGCACCTACAGCTGTGGCAGCAATAACTCCACTTGGTTGCAACTTTGGCTGCAGTTCCGGCTCCATTTTGAGCAATACTCCATTTGCCGGCTTGCGATCCTTTTTGCGACGCTTCCTAGGTTTGATGATGCGCGGCAAGCAGCTATCTGCCACAGCGGTTGTGGTCTCCTGAGCAGCACTATTGTTGTTGTTGCTGTTGTTGTTACTGCTGCTGTTGTTACTCATAGATTTCTGTTGCTCCTGTGAGCTTAGCGCTGCCGGCGCAGAGTTTTGATAGCGCAGAACACGCGACTTGTCTGTGGCAAGCTGGATGTTATTGACACGCATGGGATGATAGCTGGTGGCATGAGCTGGCCAGGATTGTGGTGCATGTTGCAAGTGCATCGATTGCAGTTGTTGTTGCTGCTGCTGCTGCTGCTGGTGTTGGTGTTGGTGCTGCTGATGAGCATGTTGCTGATGATGCTTGCTACTCTGCAGCAACGGTTGTCCCTGCGCATGTGCCGCCAGCTGGGACATGGAGTGCGTATTACCACCCCCCGCAGCTGGCCAGGATTTGCTGGGCTTGCGTAACAAACGCTGCCTCTGCGCAGGTGTAAGATGATTGCAGGCATTCGATATTAGGGGTATTCCTGCGCACTCATTAATCCGCTGTTGATTGACCAGCAGCTGTTGGGTGGCCACTGGGGTAGTTGGAGCTGTAGTGGCATGATAGATGCCATGATGCAGTTGCGCCTGGAGATTGTAACATGTTGGTGGCACTGCGGTATTCCAAAGTGCTGACTGTGGTGTCTGTTGCTGTTGCTGCGGTTGTTGCTGTTGAGTGGGGGGCGTGTGTATTGCATATCTGGGAAATTGGCAACCGCTGGCGTTGTTGGGCGCACGATAAACGGCCAAATGTGATCTCATAATCTTGTAGCTGGCGACGCCTTGGTCTAATCTCATGTAGTAGCAGCGTCTTTTCTCCTGGCTTGCGGTGTCGACTTTTGCACATCACTTGGCCGCATTTGCAATTTCAACACATTTCAAAACATTTCCACTTGCCACACACGCACACACACACATGCAAAGGCATACGGCAACAAAATTTCGTATGAAATGAAAAGCGTCTGAATAAGCAAACTCCGCTTAAAGAAACTGGCACAAACTATTGGCCGTCTCAGCAGTTGCAGTTGTTGTTTTTGTTGCTGCCGAAATTACGAAACACTTTGCGCAGTCTCGCAGTCGTCGTTACACGAGACGAGACAAGACGACACGAAACAAGACAAGACGAGACGAAACAAGACAAGACGAAACGGTGCGTCACGAAGTCGAAATGAAAACTTGTTTCGACTCAGCTGCTCAACAAATGCGTCCGCTCGCGAGCCAAGCTTGTGGCAGACTGATGGCAGCAAATTCAATTTCATTCGCGCACAAGCTTTGCCGGCTGCAGACAGCTAACAGTAACAGTAAACGCAGCTGAAGCCGTTATGCCAGTGATCGCACCCATACACACACTGCTCATGCACGCAATTACTCTCTCGCTCTCAGCAGCTTACTCTCTATTAAGCTCGCTCTCTACAAAGCTGTCGTTGCTGCTGCTACTGCCGCGGGCCAACGTCCAGCAGCTTTGCATGTCGAGGTCGTGCAGTGCATGTATGTACATATGTATGTATGTATGTATACATTTAAATGTACATGCAATAGATGTACATACACAGACGTATGTATGCAATTATGTGTATTTGTAATTTTGGCGCTTGCAGTCAATTAAATTATAATTGATGCTTGCATTATGTTTTGCTATTGGCATTAATGAAAAACCATGAGTTTGAACTTTAATTGCCCAATCGGGTAGATGTATGTAAACCGGTTACGCGTTTGGAATCCTGACTACAACGTTGCCCGTAATTCAGATCGAAAACGAATCGAACACAGAAAGAAAAAACACAAGAGAAAAAAAAAGAGAGAACTTTCTCTTTTCATACGCCTGTTTGCGAGCTTTCCTTTTTTGCCCACACACTTGCACACAAACAGGAGCTCTCTCACACATTGTCTCACTCACTCACACACACACACACACTGTTGTAGCAAATAGAGTGACAATCGATTACTCACATGACAAGTTGTCCAGCATGTAGGTGAGCAGTTTCGGCGTCCCATTTGGTTCATTGTAAATGTTCATAAACTCCTTTTGCAACGGATTGCCCATCAGACCAAGTATGACCAGATGAAAGAGTTTGCCAATTTCATACGGTAGTACGCGCAGAAAGTTATTATTCAGCAGCAGTTCCCTATAAAACAAGCAAATTACAATTTTATATGATTTTTCCAAAGAGTTAATGGGTTTGATTGAGACACACCTGAGCTGTATAAGCTCCCCGATTTCAGCCGGCAGACTGCGCAGCTTGTTGCTGGACAAATCGAGTGTACGCAAACTGGCTAACATGCCCACATCCGCTGGTAGCCTCAACAGCTGGTTGTCATTCAAATAGAGCGCGGTCAAATGCTCGAACTCCCACAACGAGGGACTAATATTCCTCACGCAGCCTATAAAAGAAATATGGTAAGTTTTCAATATCGGATTTAAATGATTTATATATGGATTTATACCTGTTATCTCCAGACCACTCCAGTTCGTCTTTTTGCCTGCGGCAATGTCCTCAGCAGATAGAAATATCTGCTGTCTTCTGTTCGTGCTGTCATATTTGTCTTTGTTACGAGACATTTTATAGTAATTGCCTATGTGTAAATAAATAAATACTATTAGTTATTTATGATCAACTACAAAGCGAGAGCATGAGGATGGGGGGAATGGGGTATAGCTGTTGTTGTTTTTTTTTGTTTTAGCAAGTTAGGGCTCATGGTTAGGAGACAAAACCTGGCTTAGGCAACGGCAACGACAAAAGAAATGCACTCAACACACACACACACACATGGGTATGTATGTATGCGTTGTACATCATTTTACTTTTTGTTATTTTTATGATGGATGTAGGGAAGAAAGAGAGGGGAGAGGGAATAGGAGTTTTTGAAACAAATCATAACCTTTCATAATAACCGCCTGATGATTTAAGCGTCTCTGCAAAATATTAACAAAGTGATTGAATTATTATTTGTATTAGTAAACAAAACAAAAACAGAAATAAAAAAAAGAAGTAGACAAACATTCGCAGAAATTATACACAAATTTCAAATACATATGCAAATAAAAAGGAAATTGTTTCGAAGAATTTTGCTAGCGCGCGCAAAATTCATATGTACACATAGAATGCAGCACACACTTGCACAAATACACACACATACACAGCACACACACACACAAATGCCCCAACTGCATGCATGCGTGTGTCTGTGATTTGTTTGTATGTATGCAAAGGTAGTGTGTGTCGTTCTTATGGGGGTGCAGGAAAACAATTATAATGACTTTGGCAAACACTTGTGGTGAGGGATTCGGCGAATAAATATACGAAAATATTATATTATTATAATGCAAAACTGTAGCAAAGCTAAAGCGGCTTAGCGTCGAGTTTTTACCACAGTTTTAATCTGTTTGTATGTATAAAGTTGACCAGCTGCAGGAAGTGGAAGTGGATATGGAGCCACAGACGGCCCCCGGCACGCTTTACCTATTGTATGTATATATATTAATGTATGTATTTTGATGATTCTGTCTTGCAAAATTCTGTTGTGATTTATGTTGAGTCGAGTTGATTTTTCTTGCCGCCTCTTCACTCACGCGTTCTCATTTAAATTACCAAACAATTTTGAATGTTTTTTGTTTTTTGCTTTTTTTTTTGTAACTGTGTTATTTCAATTGTTTTATAAGAGAGTAATTATACAATTGTGGGTTCTTGAAAGAAATGCGCGTAACTAGAAATTTTGTACCAAAGCGACGAAAATACTTTATTCTCTTTCTCGTTTTCGTTTTGGGTCGCTTTTTCTTTTTTGCGCGTTTTCCTTCCATTTATTTATTGCGCGATTCGTTTTCATAGTCGTTTCTTGTTTTTGTATACATGTTGGCTTGGAGTTGCCACTTATTGTCCAGAGAATAGATTGAAAATAGAAAGAAATTGGATATAAATCTGCTTCACATTTAATAATTTTTCGAATTCAATTGATTCAAATTTCAAATATTTTCATCCATGTTATTTATAGACAACACAAGTTATTTACAACAAAGTGGTTTAACCAAAACAAAACAAGCGCGTACAGACACTCAAGGAACACACACAAACACACATACACATTAGCACAAACAATTACGGCGAAATAGAAACATGCACATACATACAAACACGAAGAAATTGGGTCACGTTTGCTTTGTCAGCCACTTTATGATAATATTAATTAATTTGCTTTATATTTTGCTTGTAAACCAAGATTTTTGCGTTCTATTCGTGGCTTTGCAACAAACTTTTCTTTTTTTGCATATCTCTTGCACACGCACTTCTACACGGTGTGACCAACGCGATGGAGTATCTAAACGCGTAATTTTAGTATTTGCATATTTGGCAAATACCGTTTGAAAAGTGGCAGCTCCATATACAAATGATCACTTTCTATAAGTTGACCTAACATTAAAGGCTTTATTATATTTGTGGATATTTATAGCATAAAGTCATAACAAGTGATATAATATATTAAAAACATTATAAGAGGGACAATATTGCTCTGCTTATTTATAAATTTATAAATTGTATGTTCATTGGAATCAAATCGGGCGGGCAGCTCAATCGTGTAGATATTTTTTCAAGGGGATTTCCTTGATGGATAGATAATATTTCTAGGATCACGTTAGCTTTGAGCTTACGTCAAAGTGCTAGCGTTACGTTAATAAAAATTGAACGAGTTGTCTTTAGGTATTATTTCTCTATACGTTTACGGTCACACTATAGAAAATCAAACAACGCTCTGCAATTCTAATGTTTGAAATTAATTCTTTTTAAATGCAGAATATGTCACGTTGTTTGTCTCAAGATCTTATCAAATACCAGAGTGCAGAGGAAGCCAAGGTCTTGAGCATAGCTAATGATCTTGATAGCAGTGAAAAAGATCTAGTGCGTCAATTGTACGAACCTCTTGTAAGTACCCACCTGTAAGAATAAATATGTGTGAGATTCGCGCCTTTTGACCATTTACATGATTTTTACAGAAAATAACCATAGATGACTTGAGCCGAGAATACAGTCCGGAAGATGTAAGACAGCTGTGTTTACGCACAAAAGTCCGTGTAAACATGACGCTATTCAATTGCGTGTGGGATGCCAAAAAGCGTTTCAATCAAAAGGGACGCTTAACAGGACGCTCGGAGCGCTTCGTGGCCGCCATGCTCGTCAAGGCTGTGAAAAAGAATATGGTCGCTCCTTACACACCTCAGGAAATTGCCAAATGTAATCATATACGGCAATGCCAGCTGAAAAAGGACAACAATGCCCGGCTGGATCGGTGGCAACAGGACGCTTTTTCGCAGTCATCACAAATTGCGGACTTCAACCAAGTGGAGCCATCGTTGTTGATGGCACAGTTGCCCAACGAAATACTGCCTAATAGCATTAAAGAAACAACGCCAGCTATAATATTCCCCACATCGATAGACACACAATCGCAGGAGTCATCCATAAGTATGCCAGCAAGTGAGATTGATCTTTGGATTGACGAAGATGAGCCCGAAGCGGTCGAAGCTGCAGCTGAAGCTGCACCTGCAAATCTCTCAAAAGCGGACAGCGAAGTCTCACTCGTTTCCATACCCGACTGGGCACAGGCAGCCGTTGAAATCAACACGGAGTCGATAACAAATGAAACTCTCGATGTGAATCTAGAGACGCCTCAAACGGACAGTCCAGTGTCATCGCAACAGGTCGAGGATTACCACATGTTTGGCACCCAAGTGCCATCCACATCCACACAGACGCCACAGACCGAACCATTCATCTAGTCATAAATGTATATATAATTCTTATAAAAGTTATTAACTAATCAAATTGTAAAATGAATTTATTTTTCAATTTTTGTTTGTAATTACAAATTTATTAAACATGCTCGCGAATCTATAACATCATTCGATATATATATTCGATATACATATATATTGTGTGTGTGATTTTTGAATATATAAAAATTTCCTTAAAACGTCATACACTAATTGTTATAATTATTATTCTAGTTAAAATCGCTTACGCATTTTTTTTAATGTTATTCAAATGATAAATTATGGTAAAAACTTATGCTACAGAAATATAAATACAATTATTTATAATTATTATTATTATTAATGTTTTCTTGCAGCAATTAGTTCTGAACTTGGGCATAACTTTTAGTTAAATGTTTATACAAATTACAAATTAAAAACAAATAAAATTTTAGTGTTTAAAATTTAGAAATCTGTTGATTTTGTCCGACGCTGCAAGGAACAGTTTGTGGCATCGGCAAGCCGACGGATAACTTAGGAATATACAGTTATATATATCTGATCTATATACAAAGATTTACATTAAAACTTGGTAGGATGGGGGGCGGGTTTGAGGGCGGTGCATCTGTACAGGCTAAAAGAAATTTAGTGTTTCCCTCAAGGGGAGCACACTATGGCTATGGAAAGTGATCAAAGATGAACTGTTCCATGAACAGGGATTCCGAATGCTAGTTGGATGAGTTCTCACCCATCTCACTCACGGAGATGGTCATTTTCTCCTCATCACCGCTATCCTCTTCGTCCTCCTCCTCGTCATCGGTCTGTTCCTCATCATCCTCTTCGGTAAACTCCTCATCTTCCATGTCCTCGTCCTCTCCAAAGCTATCAGTGGATGCACCGCCAACGGCATCATCTCCGCCCATCGTTGGCAGCTGAACAATTGTTGCACCACCCGGTGCTGCTGATACAGTTGAGCCAGCAACTGTTGCCGCCACACTGGAGGCGCCACTGCCATTGGCGGCAGCACTATTAGCAGGAATCTCAATGGTGACAATGCCACTCATGGTGCTAATGCTCTTCGGTGTATTAATCTTCTCCTGCTTAATGTTCAGCTCAATCAATTCGACGCCGGAGCGTGTCTTGAAGTGAGTCTTGATGTGCTTGGACAGGTGATCACTGCGCATAAACTTCTTGTTGCACTCGTGGCACTGGAAACGCTTCTCGCCCGTGTGCGTGCGTCTATGACGCTGCAGTTCATCGGATCGCGTAAAGCGTTTGCCACAGAACATCCAGGAGCAGACAAACGGTCGCTCGCCTGTATGCCAGCGCAAATGGGCACGCAGATGGGAGGTCTTGCCGTAGACCTTACCACAGCCAGGTATGTGGCAGATGTGTTGTCGCTTCCGTTCCGAGTGCTTTTCTCCATCAGTGCAGTTGGGGCAGGTGCAGGCAACACGCTTCAAACGCGGCTTAATCTCTGGCACAGCAGCCACACTCTCGTTCACATTGATGTTCACATTTACGCTGGTTGCCGCTTGAGCGGATTGGGATTGCTTCACCTGCTTGGGTCGTCCAGGTGTGGTGAGCGATACCACCTGACCACCAGAGCTCATAGTTATCTGTGTGCCACTGTTGGACATATTCGGCTTAGCTGCAGTTCGGTTGGCGGCCACCACAGTTGTTGCTGGCGGTGGCAAGGCGGTGATCTGTATGGAAGCTGGAATTGTTACTGTGGGCATGTTATTGGCGTCAGTCAGCAACTGTTGCTGCTGTATGTGTTGCTGCTGTATGTGTTGCTGCTGCTGCTGTTGTGTCGCTTGTGGCACAATAAACTTGATCTGTTGCTGCTGCTGTGATTGGGTTACTGTTGCTGGTGCAGGATTCGTT
Organism: Drosophila cardini; assembly: GCA_018903735.1. NCBI lineage: Eukaryota > Metazoa > Arthropoda > Insecta > Diptera > Drosophilidae > Drosophila > Drosophila cardini. Next base: position 897,516 of record JAEIGM010000021.1, read on the forward strand.
GCATTGCTGCTGCTGATGGGCGATGCATTGGGCACACACGTGTCTGGTGGCTCCTGCTTGATATTCGTGATCAACTGCGTCGGACTCTGTGGCTCCTGTTTGGGCATCATGGTAATGGGTGTTGTGGCATTTGTATTGGCATTTTGCACAGGATTATTGCTCGCTGCCGCCGCTGCTGCTGCTGTCGTCTGCATGGACATGGGCAACTGCGTGAGCACCTGTTGGAAATTGGCTGCCATATTTGGTGGCAATTGATTCGCTTGGATGATCTGCACCTGACCCAATCCGGGTATGTTCTGTATGGGCAAAGCCTGCAAGTTGCTGGATTGCAACTGCATTGCTGCAGCTGCAGCGTTTTGATTGGCACGCAACTGTTGCAGCTGCTGCAGTTGTTGCGCTGGTATCACCGTCAGCTGTTGGCCCTGTGCATTTGTTATGGTTATGGGTTGATTAGCGGGCAACTGACCTCCTGCCTCGTTGATAGCATTGATCAATTGTTGCTGTTGCTGTTGTGCAGCTGCTGCTGCTGCTACGGCTGCCTGTTGCTGCTGCTGCTGCTGTTGTTGCTGCTGCTGCTGCTGTTGTTGTGCTTGTTGCTGCTGCTGCACCTGCTGTTGTAGCTGCTGTTGTTGCACTTGTTGCTGCTGCTGCTGCTGAAGCTGTGCCTGGGGCTGCACAAACTGCTGCTGCTGCTGAGGATTCTGTATATGAATAATATTCGCATTTGGCGGCAGCTGCGAATAGTTTAGCGCATTCAACGGAGCCAGTTGCACCTAAAAAAGGACAAGTTGTATGTTATTTGGGTATAAATTAAAGTTGTGCGGAGCTTTACCTGTTGTATTTGTCCATTGGGCGTCACAATTTGTGCGATCTGTGCGAATTGCGGTATGATCTGCATCTGTGCCGCTGCCTGTTGCATAGACGCAGGCATTGCCTGTATTGACTGCGTCAGATTGGACAGCGATTGTGGGGCTGCTTGTGCTGCCGGCGCCGCTGCTTGGACAGGCACATGCACAGTCTGGTAGATAGTCTGTCCGTTGGCTGTTTGCACCGGGATTTGCACTGCCACCGTCTGCTGCAGCGTAGGAGCCGCCGGCGCTGGCTGTGGGAACTGCAGCAGTTGTGGCGCGTTGCCCGCTGTCGCTGCTCGTAGCTGTATATTCTGCAGCGTCTGTCCGTTTTCCAGCTTAATGGTTGTGGGTGTTCCGCCCAACAGATTTGTTATGTTTCCCAGCAATCCATTAGCAGCAGCTACCGAGGCAGGAATCTGTATATTGGTGCCTGGAATGGTGATAGTTTGACCCGCTGCAGCAGCAGCCGTGGTCTGAGTGTGCTGCTGTTGCTGTTGTTGGTGATTCACCTGCGGTTGTTGTGCCAGTGTCGCTGGCGTTGCAGTTGGCTGAGGTTGCTGCTGTTGTTGTTGCTGCTGCTGGTGTTGCTGTTGTTGCTGCTGTTGTGGCTGCTGTTGCACAATGTTTGCCAAGGGTATTTGTATGTTTGTGCCGGGTATGGTAAATAACTGCGTCTGCGCCTGCTCATGCACTGGAGCTGCCTGAGGAGCACGCACTATCTGACCATTCGGTGTGATGAACGCCTGCTGGCCATTTATATTAACCGGTTGGGCCGTGGCCAGTTGGGCATTGATGTTGGGTATGAAGATGGCTTCCTGACCATCAATGTTAACGGTTTGCATGGCCATTGGCTGTACGATTTGAAACATGTTCTGTGGCATGCCGCATGCAGTGGCGCCACCGCCTTGTTGCAGCTGCGCCGCCTGCACAAACTGTGATGGCATTTGATGTATGTTTATTATCTGTTGCATTTGTGGCGCTGCAACGGGTGTTGCCGCTGTATTGTTGCCCCCACCAGCTACGCTATTTGCCACCTGTGTCGCCCCCTTGGCGGAGGCAGAGACCGTTGGAGTTCCCGCTTGCCCATTGTTATTGTTGTTGACCACATTGGCAACCACGTTGGTTGCGTTGGCGTTTTTATATTGCAACATTGTTGCTTTCGAACTGATTAACTAGCAAATGTTTGAGACCTTTAGTTTTGGTCAACACAAGTACATTTATTTAACTTAAAGATATCCATTTTTTTTCTTCACACTCATGGGACAATTTCTTTCAGACGATCAATTTGTTTACTTAAGACGCGACAACATGAAGACACACATACACAAATACACGCGCGGGTAGCACTATTTACATTGAATGTTGTGGGATATACATTAATTAGGTGCTAATTATACAAAATTTAAGTAATTTGTAATTTTTTTTTGTTTTGACAAACATAAACGCGAAAGAGAGATGAGCAGAAAAGTAGAAAACTGTTATCGATACAATCGACTGCAACAATAGGCAATATCGATAAGAAAATGAGAAATCTACAAAATTTATTTTTACCACTTAAACTGAATTTAACATTTGTCACATACAATTAAAGACAGAAGAAACAGGTTTTAATTAATTAGTTAGATCAATTAGCAATGTTATTGCTCTTGAATTTTAACGAAATATCGAATGCAGTATCGTACATGACGCTCTGCTCAAAATGTCTCATCTCAAGCAGCAAACTGGATACATATCGATAACTCGATAGCTGTGTTGAAATGGGCTAAAAGAACAAATCCTTTGTATAAGCTGCTGAAAGTCGCAATTTGGACGTGTTTATCAAAATGGAAGTGGATCAGCTCACGCTGGCCGATGTGGTCTTTGTGATCGAGAGCAGTGCAATTAATGGTGCATATATAAACGAGCTGAAAACCAATTACATTCTGCCCACCTTAGAGCACTTTACGCAAGGTTCGATTGATGAACGCGAATTTCTAATCGCAGAACGCTATGCGACGCTTTATGGCATTGTCACATATGGCACGGCCTGCAATCTGCTGGAGCCCGTATGTGCCACATACGGACCATTTGTGCAGCCACAGAAAGTAATCGAGACCATCGAACGCTTGCCCCTGGTCGGTGGAGGCATGGAATCCCATGCTCATATGGCCGAGGGATTCGCCGCTGCTCACGGCTGCTTTGACGAGATCAACGAGCAGCGACACATGATGGAACAGGCGAATCTGCAGCGCCATTGCATACTAATATGTAACAGTCCACCGTATCAAATGGCCGTTAACGAATCCTGGAAGTACAAGGGCAAATCCTATGAACAACTGGCGGCATTGTTCAATGAGCGTAAGATAAATTTATCAATCATCGCGCCACGTAAGATTCCTGTGCTCTTCAAGCTGTACATGAAGGCCGATGGTGATCAACCCATCACGACCAAGAACTATGCAAAGAATATACGACATCTCGTGCTGCTTAAGGGCTATAGCCTCAAGGAGCGTGCGCCCAGTCCCAACAGCATGGCTGTCAATAATGCAGCTGGAGGACAACATCAAATGGTGGCACCACCCAATGCTGCACAAGCTCAGGCTCTGAATAATCCCAATGGACAGCAGGTGGTGCAGGGCCAGAACATGCCCATGGAAACAAATGCAGCACAGCAGCAGCAACAACCAGGTGTTCCGCCACAGCAACAGCAGCAGCAACAACAACAGCAGGTCATGAATATGAATAACATGCAGGCACAACAGCAGCAGCAGCCTGTTGCTGGACCTCAGGCAGCTCTCTTGAATGCCCAACAGCAGCAGCAGCTACTGCAGCAACAGCAGCAGCAACAACAACAGCAGCAGCAGCAACAACAGAATCAATTTGTACCGAATCAAATGCAAAATGCAAATTTCCAACAAAATGTTGTGCCTGGCCAGAATCGCTGGATGTATCCAAATCAAGCTGGACAACGTCCAGCTTTTATGCAACCTGGTGGCAATAACATGGCGATACAACAGAATCAGAATCCCAATTCGACGTTGATTTCGCGTTTGAATCCGCCGCCAAATCAAACGGTGAATTCAATTCAACAGCAGCAACAACAACAGCAGCAACAACAATTGCAGCAGCAACAACAGCAACAGCGACTACAAATGTTAAACCATCAACAGTTTAATCAGCTGCAACAGCAGCTAGCGCAGCAGCAACAACAACAACAACAACAGCAGCAACAACAACAACAGCAGCAGCAACAACAGCAGCAACATCCACAACAGCAACAACAGGTTAATCCCAATGCTAATGCCAACATGATGCCAGCAGTTTCCGGTGCAGGCAACGTGCCCTCCCTGCAGCAACAGCCGGGACCACAACAACAACAGCAGCAGCAACAACAACCCAACCAGCAACAACAGCAGCAGCAACAACAACAACAGCAACAGCAACCACAGGAACAATCCTCGCTGCGGGAAAAGATCTGGACGGGAGTTCTGGAATGGTCGGAGAAGGCCAAGAACGATCAGCAGAAGATTCCACACACCTTGCAGTGCACCGTGTGCACCAATATCAAGGATGGTGAGCCCGAGATCAAGGCCGACAATTGGCCACCAAAGCTGCTGATGCAATTAATGCCCAAGCATCTGGTGGGCAACATTGGTGGACAGTTTCTGAAGGACTCCAAAATGGTCGTGTTTCGTCCGACGCCAGGAGAGGCACTCGATTCGCTGGCCAAAATGATGACATCGGGTTTTGCCGGTTGCGTACACTTTTCAGCCATGGCCAATACGCCTGCCTGCGACATAAAAGTGCTGATATTGTTATACACACCCGATCGGAATGCATTCCTTGGCTTTATACCCAATAATCAGGCCATGTTTGTGGAGCGTTTGCGCAAGGTGATACAGCAGAAGCAATCCCATGGCAATATGCAACAACAGCAGCAGCAGCAACAACAACAGCAGCTGCCACAGCAACAGCAGATGCAGCAAATGTTGCAGCAGCAGCAACAGGGGAAGTCGCCAATGGAATTGCAGCAACAACAGCAGCAGCAGCAACAACAACAACAACAGCAGCAGCAACAACAGCAAATGCAACAGGACAATGCACAGCAGCAACAGCAACAACCGCACTATAATCAATACGCCCAGCTTAACATGCAAATGGGCGGTGGTCCAGGTGGCAATGGAGCCGGTGGCATGCAACCAATGCAGCCACAGATGCAAATGAATATGATGCAACAGCAACGCATGCCACTCGGAGTGCCCGGTCCCAATCCGAATCTGCAGCAGCAACTACAGCAGCAGCAACAACAACAGGTGCCACCAAATGTGGCAGCCATGCAGCAGCAGCAACGCATGGTGCGTCCCATGCTGGGCAACAACAATCCGGGACTGCGACAATTGCTGCAGCATCAGACGCCCGGCAATCAGTTCCGGCCACAAATGGGCGGACAACCGAATCAGATGGGCGCCGGTGGGCCAATGGTTGGCAATCGAAACTTTGACGATGGCGGCTATGAATTTATGTAGAGTTTTATAAATGTCCAACTTTTGTGTCCCTTTTTGCTCCGATCGTTGTCATTTGCTAAATACAAACTTGTTTGTAAATTGTCAAGTTTCTCAATTTGTAGTAGCTTAAGTTAATCGTAACACTAATAATAATAATGATAATACAACATTTATGTATCTAATATAAAGGACTTTATTTTAGTACAAGCGCATTAAAGTACAACTTATTTAAATGCTTCTAAATTGATGACGCGTACTCTGAGGGAAATTTGAAAATATGTTTTCCGGTTGACTGCACCGATGGCAGTAGTCCGGCATTGGGTATAATGTTCCAGGACAAATACAATGAGACATTTTTGTTGTCCTTCAAACCATTGCCATCATCCCAGAAATAATATTTGGTATTAGCGTTTTTGAAATCCAACACGGCATTTTCGCCACGCAAAATGATTTTGTCCCAGAGCACAACTTGATTCAATTGATTTGATGGTGATTTATATTCGGCAGTTAGGTATATGAACAATTGCTTCACATTCCAGTTGAAGATGTTCGTTAGATTCGTTTCCAAGTCAAATGTCAGGAATCCGAGATCGTGTTTCTCCCTAGACGCTCCGTAGTCGGGAACATTTTTCACCAGCACTCGTACGGTATTTATGTTTGCATCAGTTCTGTAGTCCAGGAAAACTGTAGACACAAAGCAGCAGAATGTCAGGCATGCCAGGACACTTAGGGTGTATGCAACAGTTGCATTCCCTCTTGTTAAAACCGTATGCATTTTCGGTAAATTTACTAATAAAAAAGTGGACACGTAGTTTTGCGGTAGAGCTGGAAGTAAAATCGATTAAGCTATCGATATATTGATGTTCGCTTATAACCCCGATACATCGATTCAAATGTTATTAATCCATTTAAATTGAAAAAGGAGTTATAGGTGTGAATATAACATACAAGTTAGCATAAGTTATTTAATACATGGCGAGAGTGACAATCTTGATTTCTCAATAAAAATCATATACAAACCAAACCGCGTAGTGGACTCACGACCCTTTCTACTCGCCTTGTTTGGCCCCTGTGGCCATTTAATAGACAATCGAACTCTCTGGGGAGTTGTATTTTGTTTCATTTATTTATTATTAATAATTAAAACACTGGTGGTTTTAATCATTTACATTTAGTTCACTTGAACTTTTTTTGTGAACTACTATATTCTATTCGATTTCAATCGATCCTTAGTCGATTCCATCCTGAGAATGTGGAAATCAGTCGATAACATAAACATCGAATTATTCTCATCTCTAGTTGCGATTGGAACTGGTTGGTTCATCTTTCCCATTCCGTTCTAGTTCAATTCAATATCCGGGAATAATATGGCGATCCGAAACTCTGAATGACAGACAGTGAATTTTAAAGCTGCTGAAAAATTAATTTATTTGCCACAAATTTGCAACGGTAATACGCGAAACTAATGGAAAAGTATTGCATAACATAGGCTGAGTGCACTGTAAATGTTTTTAAGCTTCAACTCGGCGTTAAATTGGTGAAAAATTGCATCGGAATAGTGTCGAAGAAAAATTTTCCCTTAGTTGCTTCATTTGCCTTCGTCGTCGTCCGCCTGCTTTTCGACTTTGGCGTGCGTGTGATTGTGGTTTCGCTCAAACTCAATAGCGTCCTCTCGCTTGCTCAAATGCTATGTCGTGCCGCTGACGGACTGGCTGGTCATTGTTATCTCGCTTTGACGCGATGTTCGTTCGGTTTCGTTCGCTGTAAAATGTGTAAAGTGATTTTTGCCTGCGCTCGTTTGGGGCGAAGTCGAAAATGCTCGAAAAAGTTTTATAAATAAAATGCTGCAATTTAATATATACAAAAATTATTAGCCATACAAAATGCAGCATTCACCTGACAATTATATTGTGTACTCGCCGCGATTATATAAAAGCATAAAAGCACGCTGTGCAATCAAGTAAATTACCAATTGCGCATCGATTGCCTTTGCAAAATGTTATAATCAAAAAAGTTCATAATATAAAATATGTTTTCCTTTCTCATTTATCTGTGTATTACTTTTTTTTATTAATAAGTTACTACGAAAACGTGAATTGAGAGAACGGAAAATTTAAACGAGTATATATGTATGTATGTATATGTACATATGTATAATGACGAACGAATGAGTGTGCAATGCTGAAGAAGTGAAAGAATTTACAGCGTTGCCACACGGTCGCAATGTATGCGTTGGTGTGCATGAGTGTTTGTGCGTGTGTGTTTGTGCCTTTATATATTATGCCTTTTCACAAGCGCACATATATAATCTAATTCAATTCCTTACCAAAATCGATAATAACGCAGCACACTTTGTATAAAGAAAATAGCAAAAAGTAATGAAAGAAGAAATTTATACAAATTTGGGTTTGGCGTTTTTGTCGATGGGTAAAAGAAGAAAAAAAAACCAAAATGTCAAATTCTTTGAAGTAATTTATTTAATATTTCGTTTTAAATTCGTATTTGTACACCGAAAGCACGCGTGAATTGAATTAAAGGAAGCCTAACCGAGACTAAAATGAATAATGATGCGAAAAATCATGATGGCGATGACTTGAACTTGAATTTAAATAACGTGCGCTCTGCGTATTTGAACAAAATAACAAAGACAACAACAACATCTACAAAACCAGTAGCAGCATCAACAATAACAACAACAACAACACAAATCAAAGCTAACAGCGCAACAATACAAGCAACAACTGCACAAAGACTTGCAGCAGCAGCAAAGAATAATAATAACAACAACAACGTTGTAAGACAGGTTAATTACACCGGTCCGCGCATTGTAGCCGCTCGAAACTCAATAGCGGCTGCTCTCATTGCAAATAATATTAAGAACAACACCAACAACAACAACAGCAACAGCAGCAGCAGCAGCAGTAAGAAGAAGATTGTCAAGCATGAGGCGACGGTTGTTAGTGCCAAGGATTTGACAACAACAACAGCAACTGCAGCAGCAACAGAGAAGAAGAGTACAACCAGCAACAACAACAACAATACTAGCGTCAGGTTAAAAGTTAACAGCAACAACAACAACAATAGCGTGTTAGCCACTGCCAATACTAACAGTACTACCAGTAACAACAACAACTCCAAAATGTCTAAAACGGCTGCCAGTAAAACAACAACAAGCGCCCAAAGCGAAGCGGCTGCATCTGCCTTCGTTACAGCTGGAACCACAACCACGCCTACAGCCACGCCCATGCCCGCCACCACAGCAACAGCAACAACAAGTGAAACTGCAGCAGCAGCAGCAACAACAACAACAATGAATGCACCTAAAGCTGCGGCCGCCAATGCCGCAGCAACAACAACAACAACTGCCGCTGCAGCTGCCAAATTTCGAGCCGCTGTTGCTTCAGCGCCCACGCCGAGTAGCTCAAAGAAACCGCGAGCTTACGCAGCCATTAAGCGTCAGGTAGCTATGCAGCAACAACAGCAGCAGCAAAATGCCACGCCCGCAACTGGTAAAACAATTGTGGGCGCAAGTAGCAAAGATTCTGCGCATTTAAAATTCGCAGCAACAACATTGCTAATGGGAGCCGCTGCCGCTGCTGCCGATGGCAACGCTGGCGCTGCTGTTGGACTACTCCCACAACAACAACAATCGAGTGCAAGTGTTGCGGCAAGCACAAGTGCGGCAACAGCTGTTGCCGTACTAAAGCAAAAGCTTAAGGACGTTGGCGCCATCTCGCATGCTGCTGCCGCAGCAGCAGCTGCCGCCAATCGTTCTGCGTCATCATCAACAACATCATCGAATTCATCACCGGTTGAAATCGTTAATGCGATATCTGCGTTGCAGAATATCATTACAACGGATACCGACACGGATACCGAATTCTATCCACAACCCGTCACCACAGACCTTTCGGAATCGGAAGAGGAATCTGTATCAGAGGTAAGTTTTGACCATTTAATATCACATTTTGTGCAAATTTAAAGGTGGGAGAGTGAATCAAAATTTTATGATTAAGCAGCTTCTGTGGTATTTTGTCTAGTTTCACTTTTTCCAACATCTCACCACCTTACACTTTATTTACTCACTTCTTGTCTGTGTGTATATTGCAATTGTTTAAACCCGTCTAGAAATATTAGTCTTTTCATACTCTCATGTATACAATGGCAATCAGATTTCCAAATATTTGTACGTCTTGTTTGGCATTCAAATCAATAAATGAAAGTAAATAATTGCAGTGTTTATAATAATAGAGTAACCTGCCCATTGCCCTCTGCTCTCTGTTGACTTGAATGTCATTTCGGTGCTTTTTTTTAGATAAGAATTAAGCGATAAAGAATTTGCATGCGAATCTTTCGCTTCTCGCTGTTATCAGCCAAAAAACAGCTGCTTTTAGTCTAACCAACAACAACGCAGCGTACGTATGTGTATAAATGAAATGTGCTCGTATTTATAGAACACACAAATGCATGCATGTCTGTGTGTCTCTCATGTGCTTTTATTTGCATCATAAACCATTTTCGTTGGCACTTAGTACATGTATTTAGATTTCTTAATACGTGCATTTATTTTGTATTTGTAGGCCGAATTACAGGTGTGCATAGTTTAACGTTAAATGCAAAATTAACTGGAATCAATAAAAAATACCCGTTATTCATGGGGTTTTCATATGAATTTTATGAATGCACCGTTCACCTGAGCGAGATTGAGAGCATACTTTTATACTAAAACCAGTTTCGAGTATCAATTCGTATTGTTTGAATGTAGTGTATTTCTGACTGAGAGTGTGTGTGTTTGTGAGTGTAAGCCTTTTTTTTCTTTGCTTTGATGTGTATTACATTTGTGTGTACATAAATCAGCTGTGCAGCTGTTGGTGATTTTCGTATATATGTGTGTGTGTAAATATTTCTTTGTCTGGCCTTTTGTAGGTGTTTGTGTATATGTATATACAAATTCACATACCTAGAAATGCTGTCTACTCAACAAATCAAAGGTCATTAGCCAATTCTTTCGTTGTTTCGTTTCTTTATATTTGTAATACTTGAAGAAATTCGTAACGTCCATCAACCGTTCAATTAACCAAAAAAGTTGACCCCATCCCCACCAAACAAAATGAAAAGTGCCTCTGAATCAGTTTTGTGGTTCATTAATGGAGTTACACTCACACATACATTGAAAAGCATCGTTTCGTTCGTCTGTCGTTGGATTAGTGTGGCATTTAGAATGCCGCGTTTGTTTGCAGGTTAAATTAACACTTGCGTTTCGCTAGTCTGGCAACGCCAAACGCCCGCACTGTTGTTGCCATTGAGTGAAATCGTGTGTGAAGAGCAAATGCGCAAAAGTATAAAGCAAAACGAAAAACAGAGATACAAAAAATAACAATAATAATAAAAATATTCATGGTAGAAAATTCAAGTTGAGTGTATTGACCTCTTAATACTCTGCAGACTTAACAATTGTAAAATCCATTAAAAGGTCAATTAGCTATTATTTTTGGGTGTAATATGCACATAATATGCGCGTGCATATGTGTGCATTTATGATTTTCATAAATACGCAACGTTCACACACACACACTCACTTTGCACTCAATGCAATGCACATACTCTCGAAACGTCCGTAACGAGAAAAATGACCAACGAAAGAGACAATCGCACGGCACGCACGAGTAACAGAAAAAATCATGTTGCGGCCAGCGGCTGCGGCGGCGATTGAACTCGTTTGAATTTCGTTCTTTTTAATTTTTCTCTCTCTCGCGTGCGTATGTGTGTTTGTGTGTGCATACACATACACACGCACTAATTTTTACTTCACACTGCTTTCAGATATTGAGGGTTAAGCTAAAGCAGCCAATATTTCGGCAAATCTTTTCTAATTTGCATTTAAAATTCTCGTAATTTTATACCTCATTTTGTATTTTCTTTAGCACACATACATAAAAACGTTTACGGAGGGATACACGCTAGACATGTTCAAATGTTGTGTGTTGCCACCGTGTGAAACATTTAAATTTCAAACACATATGTACACGTATGTTTGTGTACACATACATATGCATGCATACATCTAAATCACTATCAGTGTGCAACCAAGTTGGTATGACTCATGCTATTCTTAAAATTCCAAAGAAACCGTTTCGTTTTCCTCTTTGACTTGCGAATTTGTAATAAAAAACCAGCAGACAAGCAGCAAAACCACACGCACTCACATTGGCACGAGCATTCACACAAAAATACACACATACAAACATACATGAGCGCAAATTGTATTTGTGTTGGTTTTGAAATAAAATTAAAATGGAGATGGTAATGAATGAAAGCAAAAAGCATACAGGTAACAATAACTCGATGTCTTTTTGCAGTTGTTTTATTTTGTCTTTTATTATTTATTTTGTTGCCATTTTCAATGCGATCTGGCAACCTCGCCAGCAATGATTGCCGCTTATTTTGAATTGAAGTATAAAATAATAGATCTAAAGCAGCAGTAGCTTATGTCAAATCATTTGAAGTAGTTAGGGAAAGTTGACAATTAAACATAGTACGCGTTGCAAATGCTATCGGAATTCATAATCTTTGACAATTGTAAAAAATATACAAAATAAAAAATTCTTGTTCTACTTGTATTTGATATATCTGACAACAATTTGTATGAACGAATAATGTGTAAATCGTCAATAATTGATAGTTTAATGCGTGCATCAATCCAACTGTTGGTACGGCGATTCTTATCCAAGATGGACTCTGTGTTGCAGTCGGTTGTTAACGTAATATATAAAAATTAAAATGTTTTCTTGAGTTTAATGTTCAAAACTCATAATTCAATCATGCATCTTAGAATTTCTTTTTAGCTTCCGTTATTTTTATTATTTATGTATGTTTCTTACGTTTCTCTTTATTTGTAGATCCTATTGGCATTCTTGTGTTTAAGGCCAGATCTCCTGGTAAGTTTCGCGTTATAAGTGCCTCTAAAACAATAATTAATGCGCAACAAAACAAGTTTGCAATAAGTTGATCGATTATCTAAATTTTCAATAAGCTCTCTCTACTTACCAAACTAAACCAACAAAAAATTTTTTAACCAAAAGCTCCGTAGGTTAAAAGAAAGTTTGGCCACAAATTAATTACATGTTTTAATTGTTTGCACTTTGATAAAAGTTTATTTAATATTTAATAAACCCAACAGCAAAGCAAAATGGGTTATTGTTAATAAAAAAAATATAAAAAATTAATAATACTAGTCTACTACTTACCACTTGGATTATGTAACAACACACAAAACATCACATAGCTGGCCTTAGACAACAAGAATGTGCTCTTTTACTTGCTCTACTGATTCTAATTAGTTTTTTATAACTTTAATATAATTTCCAGCAGTTGATTTTTTTACTCACCTCTTAACCGACGAGCACGACTTTATATAACCCATATTGAAAACGTATACTTGCTAAAGTTTGTCTAAATCCAAGATTTAAAATTTTGTTTACAGGAAGGAATACAGGAGTCTGATCCAGATAGCTGTCCGCATGAGGAGACCGAAGTTCGTGAAGATGAGGACGAAACGGAGGATGACTCCGAGGACTCTGATGAATCTGAAGGTGATGACGAGGAAGAGGATGAGGAAATTGGTAAGAAATTGAATAGAACTGGAAAAAATGTGTTTCTTATGTATAAATTTCCCTTACAGATGTTCTGCAGGACAACGATGCAGATGATGAGGATATAGACGATGAGGATGATGACGAGGATGCGCCTGAGGTTAAGAGCTTTCTGCTCGAGTCCAACAACAAACGTTCGAGTAATCTCACCGCCTTGCTGGAAGCAGCCGCTAATGAAAAAGCACCTGTTCTGCGGCATGCCACACACGCAATCGATGAAACTAAACAGGCTTTAACCAAAATGCGTTGTGCCAACAGTCCGCGAGATAAGAAGTAAGTTGATCATATTAATTTTTAATGCATTTACATTTATTAATTGAGTTATTAACCTGCAATTTACAGTAGTGCTTTCTCGCGTAGCCTTGCCCATGCCTGCGCCGACAATGATGTCAATACGGTCAAGCGATTGCTCTGCAAGGGCAACTTGAACGATGCAGCTGCCTCCACGGATGAGGGCGAGTCCCTATTGTCCATGGCTTGTTCCGCCGGATACTATGAGCTGGCACAGGTATGTGTTGGACAATAAATCAGGGAATTAGAGGCATTAAAACTAGAGTGAAAGGAAACACTCTTATTTCTGCATTGATTTGAGAATGTAGTTATTTTTATTAACAAACGCTATTCTTTTCTTTTTTACAGGTTTTGCTGGCAATGTCAGCAGCTCAAGTGGAAGATAAGGGACAAAAGGACTCAACGCCATTAATGGAAGCTGCGTCAGCTGGACATTTAGACATTGTCAAATTGCTGCTCAGCCATAATGCCGATGTGAATGCACACTGTGCCACTGGCAACACTCCGCTCATGTTTGCCTGCGCTGGCGGTCAGGTGGATGTGGTGAAAGTGTTGCTTAAGCATGGCGCCAATGTTGAGGAGCAAAATGAGAACGGACATACACCCCTAATGGAGGCTGCCTCCGCTGGACATGTGGAAGTAGCAAAGGTATAAATAATTACCATTCAAATTGTAATACACTTTTAAAATCAATTACTGCAAGTGATTAGAATCCGAGATTTGAGTTGTAGCTGCACCAGAACGAGAATCGAGTTAATGATTTCGCTCATATGGATTTAAATGCAGCTTCCGTGATTTAGTTTGATCTTATCTGATGTAGAAATGCTACATGTTTATAATTTAAACAATGTTTACCAATTCTTTATTTTAATCACATGTTTTATTTCCCTTTTGTAGGTGCTGCTGGAGCATGGAGCTGGAATCAACACCCACTCGAATGAGTTCAAGGAGAGCGCACTCACATTAGCCTGCTACAAGGGTCATTTGGATATGGTTCGTTTCCTCCTACAAGCTGGCGCTGATCAGGAGCATAAAACTGATGAAATGCACACGGCCCTTATGGAGGCTTCAATGGATGGCCACGTGGAAGTGGCACGTCTACTTCTCGACTCTGGAGCGCAAGTCAATATGCCAACTGATTCATTCGAGTCCCCGCTCACATTGGCTGCCTGCGGTGGCCATGTCGAGTTGGCCACATTGCTAATTGAGCGTGGCGCCAACATTGAAGAGGTCAATGATGAAGGCTACACGCCCCTAATGGAGGCAGCACGCGAAGGACACGAGGAAATGGTGGCACTGCTTCTGAGCAAGGGAGCAAACATTAATGCCACAACCGAGGAGACGCAGGAAACCGCACTCACCCTGGCATGCTGTGGTGGTTTCAGCGAAGTAGCTGCCTTTCTGATCAGTGGTGGTGCCAATTTGGAGCTGGGTGCATCAACGCCTCTTATGGAAGCCGCACAAGAAGGTCACACCGATTTGGTGCGGTTTCTTCTGAAAAACAAGGCAAATGTGCACGCTGAGACGCAAACTGGTGACACAGCGTTAACGCATTCCTGTGAGAATGGCCATACAGATGCTGCTGGGGTACTTTTGTCGTATGGCGCTGAGCTGGAGCACGAGTCCGAAGGCGGACGTACTCCACTGATGAAGGCTTGTCGCGCCGGTCACTTGTGCACCGTGAAGTTCCTCATACAAAAGGGCGCCAATGTCAATAAGCAGACGACCAGTAATGATCACACTCCGCTTTCGTTGGCCTGCGCTGGTGGACATCAGTCTGTGGTGGATTTGTTGCTCAAGAACAACGCAGATCCATTTCACAAGCTCAAGGATAACAGCACGATGCTAATTGAGGCTTCTAAAGGCGGTCATACACGTGTCGTCGAGCTGCTCTTTCGCTATCCGCACATCTCACCCACAGAACTGGCTGCTGGTGCAAATGCTCAGGCTGTGAATGCACAGGCAGCCAATCAAATGCGTATGATAACCACACAACAGCAAAAGTTAATCCAACAGCAATTGCAGCATCAACTACAGCAGCTAAATGCTCCTCCCGGCCTACATGAGTTGTCTGAAGCGGCACGTGCCAACAATCAGCAGCTATTCCATCAGCAACAATTCAGTGGCAATTCTCCCAACAACATTGTAGCACTTGGCACTGGGGATTTCATCGATGCCGGTGAGCTTCAGCTAACAGCTGCTACAGCGGCTGGTGCCAACAGTGATGCATCTGTTAATGAGGAGTATGTCTCGGCGGTTGGTGGGGCAGGAGGTGGTGGCATTGATCTGACCACACTTAGCGCACAACAACAGGAGGGCCTTATTGCCAAATCACGTTTGTTTCATCTACAGCCTGGTTTTGAGCAACAGCAGCAAGCGACACTGCCGCCAACTGGGGCACAATTGGTGCCTTGCAAGCACTTTGATCTGGACATGGAGCATATAAATTCGCTAACGCCACCGCAAAAGGCACCGCCAGCGCCACCTGTTCTATTTCATACCGTTTGCCAGCAGCCCGTCTTACGACAACAACAGCAACAATCGCAGCAGCAACAACAACAGCAGCAACAGCAGATGCAACAACAGCAGCCAAAGCTCAAAGGCGTCGGTTCTCGCAAGAATCGCCAGCTAATAAACGAGCTCAAATCTATTGATTTACCGCTGGAGGCGATTGATTTGCCGCTAGAGCAGCATTCCGAGCAAATCCGCTCACAGCCATTGGGTGAGGATGACAAACAGCAGCAGCAGCAGCAACAACAGCAGCAGTTTGTCTGCGCTAGCGAGGATACACGACAGCAAAGGCGTCGAGGATTCGAAGCATCTTGCGAAACCACTGACAGCATTGAGATAACACTGGAAGCTTCTCCGAAAGGTATGTAAAAACGACAAGATCTTCCAAAAATCCATACATAACAACTTCCATTTGTCTTGCAGGTACCGCCGTCAGTGATAGCAATACGAATGCATCCAACGCTACTGAGAATGGCTCGCAACTTCCAACGGTAAGTGAATGATAACATTTTATGCTTTAAATAGATTGTAAAAACCCTTTTACTTGGTGTTTACAGCGTCCCAGTGGCTCCAGCACTATCACCCACTCCTCTGAGGTGCTGCAGAGCACTGCAATTAGCGATAGACCCAAGGTGAAAGCCAGCAACAAAAACAATCGCAAGCAGGCAGCAGCAGTTGCAGCAGCAGCTGCTGCAGCCGCATCAGCAGCAGCGGCAGCACAGCAAGCTCAATTGTTGCCTATGCAGCAGAATCAAATGGTGTCCATTTACAACAATTTGGTAAGTGGTAAATTTATAAAACTTGAAAAATTTGTAAACTAATGTAAAATTGTAAATTTTTAGCAATTGCAGCAGCAACAGGAGCTACAGCTGCAGCAACAAATGCAACAGACACAGCTACAACTGCAGCAACATTTGCAGCTCCATCATCATCAGCATGCCGCAAATGTTGTTGATTTCTCCAATTCACCAGCCTCGCCTATGGCATCACCCACTGGCGGCAGCAGCAGCAGCTTTACCGAGCAGCAGCAGTTGTCCATGGAAGCCGCCGGAAGTGAAATGTTGCAACAGAAAACAGCCATGGAGGACTTTCGTGGACTGCTTGAGACAGCCGTTAATGATTCAAGGAGTGGCCATTCACCATTGGCATGTTTCAATGATAAATTGTCCAAGGCTCCGAGGCTAAAATTCTTGCAGGAAGGGTGGCAAATGCGCAATTTTTTTGGCGAACACCCCAAGTCGCCCACTGAGACACCGCCCGAAATGGAGGAGACCATTATGTCACCCACAATGGAACGTGTTGAAAATCGCGCAGAGATGAAAAATTTGGCAACACTTTGCTCAGCAGCAGCAATGGCTGCTGCCGTAACATCAGCAACAGCGGATATGGAAAGCGATGAGGGAGATGGTGAGGTGGAGGGAGAAGGAGATGCATTGCCACCGGAACCCATTGAGTTGACTGAGACCATCATCGAGGAGGAGGAAGTGGAGGACGACGACGATGATGATGATGATGAGCAGGATACGCAAAGCGGAGAAATAGAGAAAATCACTTTCGATGACGATGATGCCGATGCGGAAGTTGATTACATTGACGAAGACGATGGTGGCGACGAAGACGACGATGATGATGATGACTTTTTCTTGGACGTAAATGTTGCCGTTGGCGATCAAAGCGATACCAACTCGAAAAATGGAGCTGCCCTACCGCCGAAACAGCGCAAATTGTCAACTCGACTGGAGAATCTAATCCTAACAAAGCCAGATGTTTTGGCTCAATCGTTATGCGACTTTCGTCAAGATATGCCTGCCTCTGAGCTAATGAACAGCGCAACATTGAACAGTCTGCTGCAGCAGCAATTGGTAGCGGCAACAGCAGCATCAGTCCATGCCAAGGCTCATAGCCATCAGCAGCAACAGGACGCGGATCAGTGCGGTAAATTTGCAGACACATTATTAGATGTTAAATTGATTTGATCAAATATATTTGATTGTACCCGTAGATGATGCAGCTAAGGTTGCCGCAGCTGGAGAATTGTATGCTGGCTTGGAGCACTTTACCACTGACGGTGGTGATGGCGCACAATATGACATAAGCGGTGAAATGGAGGACATATTCCAGGTAAAACTTTGGAGAAGATAACGCGCGAAACAGCAAATATAACTCTTTTCTTCGTAGGAGCTAGCGAGTAATCTTCATTATCCTGAACTGGCAGAGTTTAGCCTTAACCAAATGTGCAAGGGTAGGTTTACCGGTCATTGGTCACAAACACCTGGTAAATGGGGTGGTCAGGAGCAGCTATTGGCAGTGGCAGCGGCACAGCATTCGCAGGCAATATTGAATGTTGGCGATGCACCAACTGACGCACAACAGCGTCAGGCGAATCTCGTGCTTTTGGACTATCCCATGCAGTCGCAGCAGCGTTTACTCGATCCCGAGGAGCTTCAGCATATGCAGGTGCGTCAATTGTCTATTAAATTTTATATGAACCTGTATAAATAACGAATTGTTAACAGCACCAGCAAGCACCAGTTGCATTGCTGCCGTTCTCTGCGGATAATGGCACAGGTGTTGTTACCATCCAACAACAACAGCAGCAGCAACAGCAACTTCACCCTGCACTGACCAACAGCGCTGAGTTTCAGCTACAGCAGCATCAGCAGCAGCAAATGGCATTGGAAAGTGATCCAGAGTTGAAACAGCAGTTACAACAACTACAACAATTGCAGCAACAGCAACAACACTCGAATGCGCGCATCATTAAAGCTGTCGCAGCTGCAGCTGGTCAACAGCAGCAGCAGCAACCGGCCACAAACTTTGTGTATAATTTGGAAAGTGGTGATAAGAGTACACCACCAGTGCAGTTACTCTTCCAACTGCCACCGACCATGTCACAGCAACCACAACAGCAATTGGGTGATCAGACAGCTGATCAAAATCAGCAACAATTACCGCTCTCTGATCCCCAGCAGCAGCAACAGCAGCAGCCTCATATGTTCCAGCATCGCGCTGAACGTTTACTGCAGCAGCAGCAACAGCAGCGACCACCGACACAAAGCGAATTGGAGCAGGTGCAAGAGTTGCTGCTACAGCAGCGACAATCGCCAGCCGTTGGTCCTGTTGTGGGTGTTCAGGCATTACCAATGCCACAGAATCTGAAACAAAAGCACTTTAATCTGCAAGAGCAGCTCTTACTGCATCCGCCACCGCATATGCAGGCACCAACATGCGTTCAGCATCAGGTATGTGATAAATTGGATATCAGATAACAACACGGATCACTTCAAGGGATGTGACTATTTTCAGGTGGCTACACAGACGCATACTGGCTCCGTGGTTGTACCCCAGCAATATACACAGTTTGCTCTACAGCAGCAACAACAACAGCAGCAGCAACAACAAAATGAACTCTCCAATTGGCCACTGGCCGCGCCCAACTCTTCAGCCGTAACAGCAGCGGGAGGAGCAACAAAATCAATGCCTGGCGGCATTGCAAAGAAGGCAATTGATAAGCAATCTCGCAAGGATCGACGCTGCTCCGGATTCCGGCAAACGCCAGCGGGCAGTCAAGGTAAAAGTAATTGAATTCTTTAAAATAAATGAATAGAATTAACCCATGAATTTATTTTGGCCAACAGTTAATACCAATCAGCATCAACAACCGGTTGCAGCAGCACCAGCGGCAGCAGCAGTAGCAGCGCAACAGCAGGCACAACTGCAAAATCAGCTGGCAGTTGCAGCAGCCGCAGCTGTGGACAAAACTATTGAAATTGATTCAGAAACCGAGTCGAATCATGACACGGCATTGACATTGGCCTGCGCTGGTGGCCACGAAGAGCTCGTGGAGCTGCTCATAAGTCGAGGTGCCAATATTGAGCATCGTGACAAGAAGGGTTTTACGCCATTGATACTTGCCGCAACAGCGGGACACGAAAAGGTAGTGGACATTTTGCTCAAGCACAATGCCGAGCTGGAGGCACAATCGGAACGCACCAAGGATACACCATTATCGTTGGCCTGTTCCGGTGGCCGTTACGAAGTTGTCGAGCTGCTGCTTAGCGTTGGCGCCAACAAGGAACATCGCAATGTCTCGGACTATACACCACTCAGTTTGGCCGCCAGTGGTGGCTATGTGAACATCATTAAACTGTTGCTCAATCATGGTGCCGAAATCAATTCACGCACTGGTAGCAAACTGGGCATTTCACCTTTGATGTTAGCCGCCATGAATGGTCATACGGCTGCGGTTAAATTACTGCTGGATCAGGGATCCGATATAAATGCACAGATTGAGACGAATCGCAATACGGCATTGACTCTTGCATGCTTCCAGGGACGCCATGAGGTGGTCAGTCTACTGCTTGATCGTCGTGCCAATGTCGAGCATCGAGCCAAAACTGGTTTAACGCCTCTCATGGAGGCTGCATCCGGCGGTTACATTGAAGTGGGCCGTGTTTTGCTTGACAAGGGTGCAGATGTGAATGCCGCACCCGTGCCGACATCGAGGGACACCGCATTGACCATTGCCGCCGACAAGGGTCACCAGAAGTTTGTGGAACTGTTGTTGTCCCGCGGCGCCAGTGTTGAGGTAAAAAATAAGAAGGGCAACTCACCACTCTGGCTGGCAGCTCACGGTGGTCACTTGAGTGTTGTGGAACTGTTGTATAATCACCATGCGGACATTGATTCGCAGGACAATCGACGTGTCAGTTGCCTAATGGCCGCCTATCGCAAGGGTCACACAAAGATTGTTAAGTGGATGGTCCAGTATGTGTCACAATTTCCCTCGGATCAGGAAATGATTCGTTTCATTGGCACGATCAGTGACAAGGAGCTGATTGAAAAGTGCTATGATTGCATGAAAATTCTGCGCTCTGCCAAGGAAGCTCAGGCAGTCAAGGCCAACAAGAATGCCTCAATATTGTTGGAGGAACTCGATCTGGAGCGTACACGCGAGGAGAGTCGCAAGGCAGCTGCTGCACGTCGCCGCGAGCGCAAGAAGAAGAAGAAAATGGAAAAAAAGGAAGAGAAACGTCGCCAGCAACAGGTCAGCAATGGACCGAATGGTGGTGACGATGATCAGCAAGGTGACGACGATGATGCCAGCGACAATGACAAGGACGATGACAGTGACAAGGATGATGATGACGAGGAAGTACCACCAGCACGTGAGGAAGGCGACTCTGGCATTGATCAGGGTTCCTGCTCCAGTGGTGATACAAAGGCAGCTCGAGCCACCTCCAATCAGCCAGAGAATGCCACTGCCAGTGGCAATGCGTCAGCCAAAAAGACCAAAAAGCAGCAGCAACAACAGAAAAACAAAGCCCAGCAATCGACTTCTGCGAGTGAAGCAAACGTAGCAGCAGCTCCTGCTGCTCCAACATCAGCCACACCTTTAAATAAATCGGGAGCCATGGTCAAAAAGCAAACTGCCGTTGAAAGCAATCAGCAATCGGTTGGTCAGCAATTAAAGCGTCAATCGGATACCCGACGTGAGGATACACTGGCTGCAGCAGCTCCTGCCACTGCCAAGAAGAGCAACAAGGAAGCGGCGCACAAGCGCGAGAAGGAAAATCTAGCGCCCAAGGAAACGCAACCAGCTCCAAAGCTTCAGAGTACGGCAACAGCATCGGCAACTAAACTGCAGCCGGTCAGCAATGAATCTGTGAGCAATATTGCAACACGCCGGGAGGTGGGCAAATCTGGCAGCTCCGCCAGCGGTGGCACACAGTCCAAGCGTAGCGAAGTGGACGGGTGGAAGGAAGTGGTCCGTAAAAGCAGCACTCAACAGACGACCATCGTGAATGCATCGTCAGGAGGTGTTCCATCCTCGTTGAACGCTGGTGTAAGCAGCACAAATGTGACGCCTAATAACTCGACGACCAGTGTGAACAGCAGCAGCGGCGGAGGAGCCCATCCACAGTCTGTCAGCAGCTCCAGTTCCAGCTCATTGGTCACAGCATCTGCTCCAGAGATGACATGCAAGAAGGTACAGGTGCCAGTAAATGCCATATCACGTGTGATTGGACGCGCTGGCAGCAACATTAATGCAATACGCGCCACAACTGGCGCTCACATTGAGGTGGAGAAACAGGGAAAGAACCAATCGGAGCGCAGCATAACCATAAAGGGTTTAACCGATGCCACCAAGCAAGCGCACATGCTCATCCTGTCGCTGATCAAGGATCCCGATGTGGACATACTGCAAATGCTGCCGCGCATCAACAGTAGCATCAAGGCTGGCGCAACGGGCGCTACAGCTGCCACAGGCACAGCTATTAGCAGCTCTACGCCTATGACTGTTGGCACCTGGGATAATCGCACAGCTGCCGTATCATCTGCTTCAGCTGTGGGCAATTATTCCTCGGCTGCATCGACGACATCCACGTCGTCCAGCTCATCGGCCAGTTCAACGCCTGCTGTGGCCTATGGCAGTGCAACCGCGCACAATGCTAAGCAACAACAGCAGCAGCAACAACAACAACAGCAGCAGGCAACAGCTAGTGGCAAGGCTCAAAGTGGACGTGGTGGAAGTGGTGCATCCAAATTGAATGCCGCCGGCGGCAAAGTATCCAGCTCAACGCGTGGCCAGAGCAGTCGTGCATATACTGGACAACAGCAATCGACACGCACTGCACCTGGTGGCGCTGCTGCCACTGCATCCAGCAATGGCATGGCCTCAACCCAAGCTCAAGTGGCTAAGGCCAAGCAAGAGAATGCCACGGTGCTCAAATCTTCAGCAGCACTTGCCACTCAACGGGGATCTGCAGTATTATCGACAGAGAAGTCAGCAATGCTTGGCAAATCCTCTCAAATCTTTGGCTTGAAGGCAGCGCAAACTGTGACACAATCACCCGAAGAAACTCGATGCACCAATTGGTCTGGGCTTGACGGGTGGACGCAGCAGTGGCGGTGTGGTTGTTGCACCATTTGGACGTGGTAAACCTGTGGGTGGTGCAACTATTCCTGTCTCACAACTCGGCAGCAGTAGCAGCAATAATAACAACAATATGATGAACAATACATTGGCTGGACCAATTGGCACTTTCAATGTGGCGGATGTGGCCGCCGTAAATGCAGCTGCTGCAGCCGCGGCAGCTAATGCCAACAACAATGCTAACAGCAACAGTAAAGCACGTGCAGTTACGCCCATAGCTCCGCCCAGTAAGCGCGGCAGTTCGCCAATACCACCACAAAATCAACAGCAGCAACAACAGCAGCAAATCCTTCAACAGCAATTACAACAGCAGCAACAACTGCAGCCACCGCAACTTCAACAGCAGCAGCAGCAACAACAGACTTCTCAGCTGCAATCTCAAGCAAACAACAATCAACATCAGAATCTTGTTATCAATACAAATTCATTGAACGATCTTATGGCTGCCGATAGCTTCAGTGCTCAATTGGCTGCTAAATTGTCCAGTGCCTACTGCCTGTTTAGCGACTATCAGCAGTCGCAGTGGGGCAAACCATCTGTAGATGGCAGCGCCGCTGCTGGCGGTGTGGGATCTGGTGCAGCGGCTGGCTGTGGTGTCAATACCTTGGTCGGAGATGTGCTGCCACAGGCCGATGCCTCAAAGGCGCCGGGCTACAATCGAAACATACTCAGCTCGCCCGTGGGCAGCTCGAAGGCTTCATCGAATCATTCGACATCACCGCCAGTTGGCAATGTTGCTGTTGCCATGCAACAACAACAACAGCAGCAGGCACAACAGCAGCAAAGTCAGAGCAGTCAACAAGCGCTGAACATTATCACAAGCGGGGCAGGTGGAAGCAGTACAGCTGCCAGATCACCACTAGTGACAGAAGCAGCCGCTGCAGCAGCGGGCGGTGTCAATGTCATTGGTGGCAATGCAACATCGGGAGTTGTCAATGGAGTCCACGTTCATGCTGACGGCAATAACTCAGCGCCAGCTCATTCGCCAGGTGTGATTAAACCGCCAACTGCTCCAATACAAAGACCACCGCATGCCATGCAAATGTCAGCACCGGAGTCAGCAAGCAGCAACAGCTTCGGATCTGCAGCAGCTGCGTTAATAGATCGCCAGCAACAGAATCTGCAGCGTTTGCTATTCGACAAGGTTGATCCACAGCAGCAACAGCAGCAACAACAACAGCAGCCTCCTCTCAACTATCCAATGGATCCATCAACGCCTTATATGGTGGATGGCATGATGCGACTAAATTCTCGACCTGCAGCCTTTGCTCAGGGCAACAACAAATCCCAGCAGCAACAACAGCCGCAGCCACCCAGTGCAAATCAGGCACAATCAATATCGCTATCCAATATGCTGAGTAATCAGGCCAGGCAAGCACCTGGTGCACGTAATTATGTGCCCAATCCTGTTGGTGTGGCACAACAGCGTTGGTATGGAGGACAATTAGATTATCCAGCCTATAGCGGACGTGATATGATGTTGCATCTGGAGAATGGTGTCGCCTTGGCGGGCCTGAGCTCACCATCTGCCGTGTCACCCAATCATGATGACATACGCAAGATGCCGCGGCCCATTGGCACCGAACGTGCTGCCTCCTGGAAGTATCACTTCAATGCTGGAGCCTCAGCTCTCAGCATGGACGATGCACTTGGTGGTGGCAATGTGATGCCGCCGTGGGTACATGAGCCAAAGGCACAGCCGCCTGGTCTTCAACAGCAGCAACAGCCGCAGCAACCGCCCAATTGGCTGAAGCAGCACTACAGGCAACATAACAATGGACTCTATCCGCAACGGCACGAACCAATGAATGTGAGTGATTTGACTTACTAATAAAAGATGAAAAATTCTTACTAATTATATCTTTGTAAACTTTGTTGAAGCAGATGCCAATGGATTATCACAACATACAACAGCAGCAGCAGCAACAACAACAGCAGCCGCAGCAGCCACCGCCGCAACTTCAGCATGTGCATGTGAATCTGATGCAATCATCGTATGGCTTCCAACCATTTGTTGGTGCCCATGGCGCCTCAGATGTGTCAGCGCATATGCCTGAGAAGGTGGAAGTGTGGGAACACCACGATAAACACGTAAGTTTACCATAAATTATATAGATAAATCTTTAAATAAACTTGATTTTGGTGACTTATTAGCAGCCATGGGCAAACTACACCACAAATTGGTCAAATTGATGCTCTGATGAGCAGCAGCAGCAGCAGGAGGAGCAGCAGCATGTAACTGCAGCAACGGTGGCAGCAGCAGCGGCAGCAACAGTTGCCAGCGAATGGAAGGCAGCTTGGTATACAGAAGGAGAAGATTAGATCAGATGAAACAAGGACAAGACGTGGTCAATACAGAAAATGGAGTGCACAGTTAAAAAATATATACAATAGTCAGCGGGCTTTAAGCCGCAAGTGATGTGAAAATAACAATTAAAATAATTTAATTAGTTTTCTACATTTACTCTGCGGCTGCCACACAGACAGACAGACATAAACACGCTCGCTCCACAGATGCAGATAGAAACGCAAGTGAACATCCATCGACCAATTCTCGAGTGCAGTAAAAATGAAACAACAACCAATACAAACAGAACCTTGGCTTTGTTCATTAACTTTTTTTATCACAATTTATGTTTTCTTTCGTTGGGCAACTATTTAAATTCGCAGGTAACTTGAAACTTGGTCAAGATTAACTAGAATAGAATAAAGTAAAACAAATCAGGAAAGTAATGAGCCCTAAACATTAAAACACCCGTACTCACACACACACACATATACACAGTACATACGCACACAACACATGCATAAATAGTAACACAAACCGAAGACAGAAGAAATCATAGAAGAAAAAAAATATATTATTTATTTTAAATGTAATTTTTGAATAATTTGATATTCCTTGAAGTAAAAAAAAAAATGAGAAAAATGTTAAAACTATTATTTTGTGTGGATTGAACGAAGCTACACTATTGAAAGTCGTATAAAAGAAAATGTAAACGGAAAACTAAAGAAAAACTAAGGAAAGAAAAGCAAAACAAACACACGCGTATAATTTTAAGCTACTTAGAACTCAGTCTTATGAATGAAACATTGAAATGAAACTAGCGTAAGCTAAAAACCATTTACACACAAAACTGATTATAGTATATATATATATATATACCATATATATATATATATATATATGTATGTTTATAATTAATATTAATAAAATATGCAAACAACATGAATGTCGAAAAAACTGTATACAAATTGTATGTAAAGCGTGAAGAATCTATTCTTTCTTTGAATCTCTTGAGAGGACGAGACAGGAGGACAGACAGAACGACAGAGCTGCAGCTGCAACAACCAACAACAAGAAGAACAACAACAGCCACAAACCACAAGCATTAAAAACCAAACTTGAAATTACTTAAATACTACTACTTAGAAGTATACACACAAACACATACACACAAGCTTACCATTAAAACTACACTAAAATACTGTTAAACATTTGTGAAAATCTGCCCTTTAAAAAAAACCGAAACGAGAATGCATTAAACTTTACTTACATATTTAGCTAAGAACAAATTACACACACACACACCCAAACTGACACAAACATAACATAATTACGTTCATTATTAAAATTTTAATTTGAAATTTTTATCTGATTCTAAGTTCTCCCTTCTCCATGGTGCATTGAGAACGGACACTAAAAATGTAGCTAGTAGAAATTTTGAATTGCTTACTTAAAAAAAAACTTAATGTAAATCGAAAAAAACACTAACATTTTTAATATTCCATTCAAGAAAAACACTACACTTCAAGTAAAAAGATAACAAATGATAAAAAGATAAACAGATAAATGATTAACGGCTTGCCAACTTTTAATGCTTATCCGAAACACACAGATACACACCAACACACACACACACACACACATTGCGTAGGACGTCTTAGAGATAGAGCACAACAATACATAGCATAGAATGTGTTTTCAAATACAATTAAACAATTTACAACAAATGAAAAACGAAATCGAAAAAAGAAACAGAAAAATGTAAAAAATACTTGATGATTAAACCGAGAAAATGCCACAAAGGTCGAACAGAAGTGAAGTGGCATCAATTGCTTTGTAAAATGAAAAAAACAAAACATGAATTGAAATGAATTATAACAAATGAAAAATACATAAATATATATATATATACTTATATATAAATAGACAAACCGCATACATAGACAGACGTATGTATGTGTGTATGTTTGCGCTACATGGCCTACACTTGCATACAGAGAAAATGAAAATAAAGCAAAAACAAAATAAGCAAATTGATATGAAATGAACTTTAACAGCGTTAAAGCATAACTAATGTTTAAGAGTATGAAGAAGAAGAAGAAAAACAAAAACTATAAACGATTATACTTTTTTTTTTGCATGTTTAGTTTGTTTGTTTCAAACATTGTTTTAGCTGCAAGCAAATTATGTAATGAAAGCAAAAGGATTCGTTAAAATTATTTAAAACATGTCACACAGATACACACACAGACACAGACAGACACTCATACACATAGAACACACATACATACACATACAACATGCCAGACGGATCATACAAGAATAAACGAAAGATAGAAAGAATGAAAAGATTTATGAAAAACATAAAAATATATATTAACAAAAAAAAAAAACAAAATAATGAAGTTAATAGCTGCTTGTGCAGAAACAGCCGTTATTTGGATGTTGATGCATCCTTAATCGACCGGATAAATAAAAGCATAATATTAGATTTTTTTTCATGCGAGAAAAATAAAATTCATAGATTTATTAATTTAAATATTAAATTACACAAAAAGTACTTCAAACATGAATGGAAGTATGCATGCGTAAAACAAAAAACGAAAACAAAAACAAAAAAAATAAATAAAATTAACTAAAAACAAAAAAAGATAAAGAAACTACATACATATATGATATACATACATACTATACGGATTATTATTACTCTTATAATTATTATTATTGTATTGAAGGAAAAATATAAGAACATTAAACAGCATAAATAAAAAGAAAAAAAAAAAAAACATTGCTCTGCTTAGTTTAATTTGTGACCTTTTATTTATTAAGATTTTAAGCGGAAAAAACATTGACAATTTCATTGTTAAGCTAAGCTTGCTATTTGTTTAAACAAATGGCTCAATGGTGAACTCCACAACGGAACAGGGTGTGGTCAGCTCGAAGGACTGCAGCACCGTGGGATGCAGTACTCCGATCTTGCCAATGACGGCAGTGTCGTACATGATATTGGCGCAACGACCCGGGAAGTAGCTGGGATCTGTCAAGGGGATATAAAACTTATATAAGTAACTCTTTAATCTGTTGTGGATTTTCCCACTTACCCTCGGTGGCCTCGAGACAGTAGCCCTTGGGTGTGTCAGCCGTTCTTCTGGGCACCGAAAGCAATTGCATGACACGATCCAGCAGACCGTGAACAATCTCAAATCCTGCGGTCTTGTTGCAATTGACAGCACAAAGACGACGTTCGTTGCGGGCGCCTACCTCGGAGTTCTCGGCGACGAGAACCACATCGCTAATCTCAAAGAGTTTTAGTGGCAGCGGCATCTTGCGATTAGCGACCAAAGTCTTTAGCAGACCGGGCAATAATGTGGTGCGTACCACTTGAAATTCAAGCGTCTTGGGATTTCCAATATGTACGGCAGGTAAAGCCTCAATATCTTTGTTCAACTTACGCGCAATATCATCACGGGAGCAGAGAGTAAAGGTAAGCGCCTCGGTGAATCCGGATTGAGCTACCTGTTCACGCAGCTGTTCGGTCAGTTTATTGAGTGGAAACTGCTTAGCGATTTGCATGAAGGCTGGCAAAGATTTCTTAATGTTGTTATAACCAAATGCAATTGCAATATCCTCATAGATGTCACAGGCATGGATGACATCATGACGTGTAGGCGGAATCTTAACGTTTAGCGTATCACCATCCTTAGCATCCACCTGCGCCTCCAAATACATGCGTGTCAACATATCAGCCAGCTTGTCTGCGGGTTCATTGATGCCAATGTAGGCATTGGCCCGCTTCACCGACACTTGCTCCTCCCGCACGGCTAGCTCTGGATAAGAAATTGTTGTGCCATCGGTTTGCACAACATCACAAGGCTCCACGGTGAACTTTTTGCTGCAGTGCTCCGAGAACAAGCAGACAATGGTGTCCAGCACCACCTTAGCCTTGGTCAAATCGGTGGCAGTGCATTCAATGAACACATTTTTGGTATTAAGTGTAATCTTTGAGTGATCTCCATTGATGATGGGTGGCAGTGAGAGAACCACACGATTGGCATCATAGATCACCGGATACACCGGCGAATCGCGAATGATGGGCAAATATTGTTTGAGCTGAGCGTGAGTGGAGTAAAATTCCATCAGCTGAGCGCCATTCAGCTCCTTCGTCTGGTTGAGGGGTGCAAATTTGATTTGCTCTGGCGGCAATGCTTCATAGCTGAACGGTCCTTTCAAAGTATCCAAATCGTGTGTGCCAATAGCTACCAAAGTGCGCTTCCGGCAAATGTTCTGGTGCAGTTTGTCCTGCAGATCAATGAAGCTGTTGTATGAGTCCTGGGTGAAGGTAACGTTGCGTAGCACAGCAGCCACAGCAAATGGTCGGATCTGCGCCGTAGAAGGCATAATCTTCAGCACTTGACGCTGTGCTGGCTCCAAGAACTCAAATTTGGGAGGTTTCACTCTGAAATCGTGGAAGTGAGATTAAGCGAAAGATGGTACCAAGTACTCTGGGCTACTCACTTTCCCTGAAAGACACGCAGGCCTGTAACCAAGCCCTCGAGACACAGCAAATCATAACGATTGGCAGGAATATCAATTCTATAAATGATTTCCTCACTAGCGTTCGCTGCAGCCGCAACATCTCCCTGCTCCTTTGTCATCATTTGCTTCTCGGTAGTCTGAAACAATTGAATGACGAAATCTTTAGGGATTTTTCAACACACTATGTGTAACTACTATTTACCACTTCGTCCAGCTCCAGACCGAAGGCAAAGCATAGCTCTTGGAACTCGTCATCGGCTGAGGAAAGGGGAAAACATTAGTGCCATCTATCCACGTGGACGTCTGCCGGCTTACTTACTGTACTTCCTGCCGAGGGCATCAAAGAGCAGATCGCGCTTAACTCCAATTGTTGGCATTGTGATGACTTATTTGGTTGGCGGAAAGTGCTTAATAAATACAACAAATTAACTTTTTCTTAAGAAATAGTTAAATGTGTTTTGTTGTGCCTTGATCACAGTGTGTACACACTTTATAAATGTTAAATTTAATCAGCGAAATGTTAGATAACAGAGAAGTGTTGTGCTGTAATGTTATTAGCTAGTAAATTGTAACGACTTTTCTAATTAAAAGTTTTCAATGCAAATTTCTTATAATTATTGCAATTATAATTATTATTGGACTTTGGTAGTGGATTTGTACTCCCATATTAGTGATGTAAGTTTGAATTTAACAGAAGGCGCCAACGTTTTCTAGTTATCGATAGGCACGCAACTGTTAAATTGTATTTTCGATGTCACTTTAAAAAATACCGCTTGCAACGCGTTTTAAATACCACATTTTTAAATGTTTTATATTTTTAAACAACGTTTTCTTAAAATTTTGTGCCATATGCTGCACTTGCACTTAATATTAAACACAGTCCAAAAATGCCACACACTATGCGTGTTGTTGCGCTGCTTGTACGGATTCCAAATTATCAGAAAAAAGCGTGTGCTGCTTGGTGACAGCTGTCGTTGTCGCCTGGTCAGTGCATTTCCAAAATGTCCACGCAAAGAAAAAAAATCGGAAGTAAACAGCATACAAGTTTTTTGCTTACCTCTTTTTTTTCGATTGCTGTATGGAAGAGGTGTTTAGATCGCACAAACCACACGCTGGCCTGGCCAAGCAAACTTGGGCAATTAAGCAGGTAACGCGACGACTACCAGCGACCACCTTGCCAGACGCGCGTCAGACTGGTCCCAAAAAAAAAGAAAGAAAACGAAAAAAAGCACGAAACACGCGTGTGGCCAAAAAGCTAATGAAGCGTTAAAAAATCAACTTGCGGACTAAACTTCATATTTAAACAGTTATAAGTTGCGCTTCAGTTAACATTGGCTAGTACCTGTTCGGTGGCAAGGACATTCCAGGTCTAAATTTATGAAATTGGTGCGTTGTTAATGCTCTGATCTATTTTCCCCTCATAAATATGTATTAAATTGAGAAGCACTTGCTTTGGGCTTGGGTTTGGATTATTCTCATCAAAAGATGAGAATAATCAATTTAAAAACGCCTTCAACGATTTCGTTGTTGCATTTTTCATAAGCATGTCCTTGTGCAGCCTTTATGTTTGTTTGTTCAACCCTTGAAGAGATTGATTATTGTTTATATTTGTGAATGCATGTGAATGCAGTGCAAACAAACTACGCATCGCATTGTGGCATTTGTGGCATGCGGCGATGCCCTAGACGATGCCCAAAGCCAACGGCAACAGCAACACCAACGCCAACGCATTCATTTGAATTGGGGCAATTAAAGTGCGGTACAACTCACGGCTGAATAACTCTATAAACACGTGAGTAGCAGGATCTGTTCTCTCTCCCTCTCCCTCTCCCTCCACCTCTCCCACGCGCTTTATCTCGCTCACTCGCCTGCTCCATCGAACAATGGCAATTAACAGTAACATTAACATTAACCCCTTTTCGACCGTGGTTCAAGAGCGAGCGCGCGTTAATTCAGACACGAGTTCTTGGTCAATTTATCAAATAATGCGACCAATTCCTGGAAAAAAAAAATAGAGTGATTATCAAGGCATCGAGGACTCAAACAATACTAAAACTAAACTGAGAATCATTCTTTATCCTTGGGATTCTATTTTTTTTCTCTTCTTTTTATTCCTTTTCTTTTGCTTTTCGGCTTATTCGTTTGTAATTATGCTAAATATTGATTTCAGATTTATTCCAAATTTTTATTTTCTATAATTTATAGTCGTAGTTTGTATCGATTAATATTTATTTTGGCTTTTTGAGCTGAGAAAGTATAGAATCAGGGACTTTTGAGTAGAAGTGAGTCTTGGGAAAAGGTTTAAAAAATTTTATTCATATTTGTATGTTTATTAATTAGGGCATTTATAAATCTAATTAGTTGTTAAGTTATGTTAACTTTAACTGGAAACTGAATATACAAGCTGAAACTTGGCTTAAATAAGTAGAAAAGTTGGTTAACTTAAGTATTGTACAAAATGAGACTGAATGAAATTTATGCTCCATTTTTTGTATGCCAAATTAAATCACAGGTATATATAATTACCATATAGTATATGTATGTGTTAACGCTTCCTTTAGTTCCCACAGCAGAGCCGCAAAAAGATTAAGTTAATTGCAAACTAGACGTACTTAGTTTTTCACACGTTTCTGCTCCAGATACAATTATGGAATACACACCTTTTCCGGTTTGCCGGTGAAATGGCAAAGAAATAGAAGACCAGAATTCATTCATCATGTTGGTAATTAGATGGGAACCTATTGACTGTTTGCTAGTTGTCTTGCCAAACTCTTGCTACACTACTTTCTTACCTGTAAGATTTGGTAACACTTTGTGCTAGCTGTGTGGTCAGATTCAGGTGAATTTATAGTAATCTATCTGCTTGGAAATATCAATTTTCATATAATGCAATTGTCACCTCAGTAACTTCAGTATTCGAACTGTCAACGAAGAGAGGAGAGAAGAGTTTCAGCTTCAGATACAAGTGTACAAGTGGAATGATTAGAGAACTCAAAGGATGCCCTTATCAATATATACACTTGTAGCAGACATTCACTTTTATCTGATCTGCAATTTTTCAATTTCTTCAGTTTGATGTTGAGAAATGACCTAGGATGGATATCACTTACGATTTACATTTTATTTGGGTAAAGGCCCAAAAAAGGTAAACATATCAATTACCTGCAATTGAGCCACGTTGACAGACAAATTCAAGTAGTAGTAGCTATGCTACTGACCAATTCTCTGGACATACTTCCGAGAAAGTCATTTCTCACACTGAGCATTTTGGGATTTATTTATATTTCATTTCGATTTCTTTTGTCTGACTTTGTGTTCGTTTTGGATCAGGGACAGGGAGAGGAAGAGGGACAGGGAGAGGAAGAGGGACAGGACCAAGACCAGTGCCAGACATCGATCTAGTCTCAAGTGTCGCTGTGGAAAGTGTTGCTACTTTTCTTGACTTCTGGCTAAGTGTTTTTACACCGAAGCAACAGGGTCCTTCTCTGGACCCTTCAGGTGCCAACAACTAACAGCACCTATGGGAAATTATATGAATTATCATAAACTGACGCCAACAGGGAACTAACGAAATCCTTGAAACCGTTTGAAAGTTTCGCTTTTTTCTCAATTTTTTTCGTTTTTGATATGCTAAGATAGCAATAGTCGCTGAAGCATACCCTGTAATTTGTTTAAACAGTAAAAGAATGAAAAGATTTGGAATATTTGTTCAGATTTCTTAAGTAATTTAACAAAAACTAAAATGAACAAAAAAATTTAACACTTTTCTGAATTTGTTAATAGAAAATTCCGATTTTCTGGGTTAATCGAGGTTAAAAAAATTAAAATTAAAGTATGAATAACAGATTTTAAAGGGTATAATAGATTCCATATCTGTTAAATAAATAATTAAATTAAATATTAGCATAAATTGAAAGTATAACTATATTTTACAGGGTATTTTTGCGTTCAGAAAACTAGCATACCCAACACAAGTGCCTTAACTGCGATTGTTACCCTAATTTCTGATCGTCTTCAAAAATGAAACGGTCTGTTTTGGCCTGGTCTGGTAAAGTCTGCTTGCTTGGTCAGAACTAAACTGGGCTGAATCCCAAGCATTGGCAGCTTGAACCACGCGTTGGATACCCCGTAATGGCACAATCAAAATAGGCTATGGCTTAAAGTATGTGGCCAAAAAGCAGCATCGGCGCACGCGTGTCATTCTGGTCAGCAATCAAAGTGATATGAAAATTGCATTTTGGGTTCAACAGGTTCGTTGTTCTGTACACTTTTGTTTGCCTAAAGGTTAAACGTGCGAATTTCACCGATGGCCAAATCACCGAACGACTCGCCTGCAGGGCTCCAAGGGGCTACAGTCTGAGACTGAAACTCCGACTCAGACTCAGAGCATATATATATATACATATATATTATTTAGTTTTTGTTGTGATCAGCGGTCGATCAATGCGTTCGTTTTCGGTGGTAATCGTAATCGTCTGACTTCTTGAGCTCCTGCACCAGCTCCTGCTCCAGGTACAGCTCCAACTCATTGACCGCGTACCGTACGCGAATTTAGTGTATATAGCTAATTAAATGTAATTTGGTACTTCCTTTTCAGCCGAAATAATACATATAAATAGTATCTTTAGTTTACATTTTATTCTCTCACTCACCGCACTTCATGGTCGTCTCTTCTTGTCCCTAATTATTATAAATTTTCGTTTTCTTTCAGCGATTCTGTGCGGAACTTAAGGTCACTTCAAGTCTATATAGTGCCTATATACCTATATGTATGTGCCGACTCAAGCCGAGTTCAATGGAATTCGCTGGCTCGAGTACAGGGCTGCTGAGAGCCCTTTGAGTACTCTTAGCGAAAACGAAACTTGTTAATTGTTTGTGCCGCACTTCAGTTTCCAGTGAAGAAAAACACTTTCCATTCAGAATCCACCAATAAATGGTCCATTGTTAGATCTCCCTCCCTACCTCCCTCCCTCTCCCTCTCTCTCGCTCTCGCGTCGGTTTCATTCATGAAAAGCACCCAGCCTAGGGTAGGGAGCCGTCAGTTGCCGCAAATTAGACGCTCAATTACGCTACAAGAAATTCCAGGGTAATTTCAGTACAGACCACGACTTGCAGTGAGTCAGTCACACTTGGAACCCTTTGGAACCCTTTGATACCCTTTGGAACCCTTTGGAATCTACTCTGTCTAAGGAAAGTGAATCTTGACCACGTGGGGAGACGTGGAAACTCTTTATCATTAATTTTCATAATTTCCTTAGACGCGTAACATCCTTCCGTAAAATGTTCTCACACTTGACCCGCTGTCGTTTTTGGGCTACGCCCAAGGATGCGCCAAGGATCGGAAGTTGTTCCTGCCTGTGTCCTAGAGCAAACTCTTGTTGTTGCCACAAAATCTTATTAAAAATTTGTTATTTCTTTTGTGGCCCTTTTTTTTTCTGAGTTTTTAGTTTTTTTGGTGTCTACTTTTTGTTGTTTTTTTTTTTTTTTTTTATTGCTTTAATCATTTTTATTTTGTGCGGCTTCCGTGCCACCTGTTATGCTTATGGCTGCTGCAAAGTCCTCCAAAAATGTTCGAATCCTTCGGTTCGTTTTTTCTTCAGTTTTTTCTTGTGTTTATTTACTGTGTTTTTTTGATTTTTCTCAAGTGATTGCGTAGTTTTCATCTTTTGTGTTCGCTCTTTTGTTGTAGTTCTCACTGTTTCAAATTTGAATTGATCGTTGCGTTTTGATCTGGGTAAGGGTAAGGGTAACGTGGGATCGTGACCCTATCAAAATAGCAATCACAATTTGTCGATTAACTTAAGGAGTGAGTATGATGTTCACTTCCGATTCGAAAGTGGAAATCCATGAAATTAATTTTAATTTTTTTGTGTTTTATTTGCTGAGACAAATCGCTTACAAGATGAATGCCATCAAATTAGTCAAAGCCAGGGACAGTAGTTATGGCAGTTATAGCAGCTCTAACAAGGCCAAGACTGGCGCCAAGCAGTTGCCAAAGATCAGCAAAGATAGCCATCAAAATGTTGGCAAAACAACAAAGAGTCAAAACAACAAAACGGCTTCAAAGCCAAAAAATGCGGTGCGACAAAAAAAAAATTGTTACGCTTCGCTCTGATCCCATCAGAAGGAGAACGGGAATGAGATACAGATACAGCTACACATGCACATACAGATACAGATACAGATACAGATAGATAGATGTAATCTATAACAACTGACTGTGTGCCCTGAGGGGCGTGTACAAACAATGACACAGTGGGCGCTGCATTGACCTGGCCAAAACACCGCACCGTTAAGGGTCTGAACCGTGTTCTCTTCTATAATCTAGTTTTAATTTTTATGGCAATTCGTTTTGTGTAAACAATGTGCAATTTATGTGATATTTGTATAAACCACATCCCCTTCCCCTTCCCCCCTCCCTACCCCCTCGATTTCACAACTGTTGCAAGTGGAAACTTCTGTTTTGAGCTATTTGCTTTGATTTTCACTTGACTTTTTTTTACGCTTTTCCTGTTTGACTGCCGCTTTATGTGTGTATACACATCATATTTTCATTTTCACATCATTTTTCTCCTTTTTTCCCTGTTTTTTTCGCTTTCTTTCTTTCCACTCCGAAGTGGAGTAAATATTTGCAGAGCAAGTCAAACAGTTTGGACGCATCCATTGGCCATGGCTTAACAATGATTGGACCAATATCACAATATTACAATGTTTTCGTCTCGTTTCGTTGATTTTCTCCAGCGAATCTGTTTTTCTTTTTTTTTCTCTCTGGGGCTCGACATTTGCATATGTAATTTGGCTTTAATGAATTTTCAATTTTCAATTTGACAATTTGACAATTGACAAAATGCCGCACACGAACGCGTTCAGGTGAGGCCACCCACCTGGAGAGCATGAAATGCTTTTGCATGCAACATAAAGCGTCTGTCTCCCTTTGTTGTATGTTGCATGTTCTCTCTCTCTCTCTCTCTCTCTCTCTCTCGTCTTGCTTCCGATTGACTTTCGATCTTTGTTCCAAGAGACTTTCCCCTGAAGACTGAGATGACTGCCCCAATTTGGCCAGTAAGTAGTCGGTGTTAAATGCTAATAAAATAAGTAACATACAAATTTTTCAATTATAAAAAACTCCTTAAAAAGAAATAAAAAAAAAGTATGCTAAATATAAAACTGGGCTACGGCTGACGAAAATGATCGAGACGGGACAACACTTTCACGGCCCAAAGCGACTTGCTAATAGGAGCCGATGACGTGCGTCTACTTTTATGCCTGATTGGCGTTTCTACAGCTCCTACACGTTCCATATACCGAACCACCGTGCTTGGTAGGAGAAAACAGGGTATGTTTCATTTGTCATTTAATTGGTAGCAAGGGATTTCTCATAACTGATCCATCCATGTTATATATTAGATACATATGTATAGAATGACAACATATATATTTCGATAACATACATATACTTCGATAACAATATTGAAACATCTAAATTAAGAAACTTTTTAAGTCTCCTTACCAGCTCTTCTAATCCAGGTACAAATTGTATCTTTAACATTCATTCCATACGCTAGTTAGTTTCATACTTTCAGCTATCTAGACTCAAATGAAAATTGTATCTTTCAGATACAATTCTGAAGCACCTTTCGGGTAAGAGTATAACTGCTTCGCTAAAAGTAATTTTGCTTACCTTTTTTTGGCATGCGCTCCCTGGAAGCTGATGCACATCACAACACATTGGAGCAGATCAAGCAACAGCTACGAACTAAAGTTGCATTTATGCGTATTGACATGAAAAGTATGACCCGTTACCCATGGATAACTGTAGCTCTCTGTGTCTTCAGGTAAATATTGAGGTATATGCCGCATTGTTCATATTTAACCGGGCAATAAGTGGCTAAAGTTTTTCGTATTCATCGTTAAGTGACAGGCACGCAAGGCGCCGTTGAGCATGGGAAGAGTTAACTGAAGGAAGGAGCTGGCTACATTGAGAAAAATTCAAGGGTGGATTGAAGGTAAGGGAGTTATCCAGGCGGGGTAATCCAAAGGGTTATTTTAACAACAGGTAAGATATTTGGGATTGAATTATGAATGTTTTTTTTTAACAAATATTTATGCAAAAGGGATCTAAAGGGATATTTAGGCTAAAGGGATCTGTGTTAAAGTAAGTACTTATTTTAAATCGAAAACTTCAGTTTACTTTCTACAATTAACAGTTGAGTAATTGTCACTTAAGAAATTCTTAAGCTAAGAATATGTTCTAAATTTAAGCAGTCCATCCTAAAGTCCTACTTAAAAAGTATCCCAGCTAAACTCAATAATTTTGGTGATCCGTTCAGGTAAAAGTTTTTGCTCTGTGTATAATTTTTAGTTTCTACTCTTACCCTTACTTTTCCCCTACCTAACCCTTTCTTCAACCCTTTTTTGTACAACTTTTTTTTGTGTGTTGTATACCCTGCAGCACGAGTGCTTGTTGTTGTTTTGGCTTTTTGTCAACGCGCATAAAATTCAAATCGATATGCAAACGTTTAGTTTGGCGGATGCCACAACAGCGACAAACTTCGATAAGGCATCAGCATAACAAGAGTCCTGGCAACCTTCTTACCTTGTTACCTTTACTACCTTGCGATCCGATGCGATCAGTTTGTTGCGTTGCTGCAGGTGTAACCGAAGGCGTCACTTGCACAACTGTCACTCGTGTGTGCACTCGAGAGCAACGAATGTACTCGTAAATTGCACTTGCACAGGACACGAGGGCAGGTACATAGGTCAGGGAGGGCAGGGGCGTGGCAGGACAGGTCGGTATTGCGGCATTGTTTGTTGCATGTTTGGCCAATAAATTTGCTGTTGTTGCAATGTTTGCTGCGGTTTGTTGTGTGACATTTTTATCTAATTGACAACGTTTTATGATCGCTGATTGCAAAAGGTTGCACATAAAAAAGAAGAGTCTTCTTCTACCCAAAGGTCCTGCTAGCACTACTTGGGGCGTGCTACTATTGTTGGGTGGGCGCCATAGATCAAAGGTCACCGCTTAGTATATCATTTAATATATCATCTTGTATCAAATGGAACTTGCACAATATGATTTCCAGCGAATCATTATGTATTTCGAGGGCGTTCCTTAGACCAGGCTAAGACCACCAAGCGAGTGCTATCAAAAATTCGCCCTGTCATGCAGCGGTACAACTAAATCGAACCTTCGATTCGTGGCTAGTTTTAGCCATTTAATGTTGGCGCTAAAATGTGAGCCTAACTCGTAGATTTCGTAGGCATTTCAGTTAGCACGCTTATTAGGCATGGCCAACAAGCGTGTCCTTGACGCTTGGCTAACAAGCTAGCGCCGCTCTCGGGTCAAGCATATCAATTGGTGCATTTTGCCAGGCAATGTAATAAACAAGATTCCTTATTGCGATATCTTTTTAAGAGGCATTGGTCAGTCGATCAGTTGGTCGGTGTTTAGTCGGCATGCCGAATCGCCTGTCGGCGGCAAATTTGTTAAGGTGTCGCTGGCAGGTAGAGTTTGCGGCCTTTAGTCTTTTTTTTTTTGGCCTAGACGGCGATGTAGATAAGATGTTGCAGTTTGGCTGACAAATAGCCGCTGATGTTTTTCTTTGGGATTTCTTAGGGATTTTTGCAAATTTTGGCAACATTTTGTGGCACTTAGTGGTTGGTACTAATCCTGTTAGAGGCTTTGTTTGCATTTCCGCCCATGTTCCGGTTTATGTACATATATTTTTGGCTTATTTTTATTTGACTCAACCCAATAATCATCTTGTTAGCGGCTTTAGATTGCCGCAGATAGCGCCAGCTTATCTTTCTATGCCTACACTTCCCCAACCAGCGCCATTTTGCTGGCTCACGTAGTCGAAATCGAGTTGGAGTTGAGCTTAAGCAAAGGCGAAACTCACCACGGCTTGCCATTGGCCGTGGTGTGACGTCGGCACGTGCTGTAGACAGCAGGCAACAGTGTCGTGGTAGGTAAGCAAGGCAACTTGTTTGCCTGTCGTTTGCCCTTGCGTTGCCCCGCTACTCACCTTACCTGACGCATACCACCACACACAACTGGTGGTGGATTCGCTGCTGCTGCTGCTGCCGTAGCGTATAAATACGGGCGTCAGGATAAGCCGTCAGTTAGAAACTCGCCAGCATTCACAGCGAACGGTTCAAGTTGTTCTTTTACTACTACACAATTAAATAGAATTATCCAATCGACATGTCGTCCAGTGAGATATATCGTTATTACTACAAGACCTCCGAGGATTTGCAAGGCTTCAAGGCTGGCGCCACGGAGCCCTACTTTAATCCCATGGCTGCCTATAATCCTGGTGTCACCCACTATCAGTTCAATTGCAACTCTTTGGCCAGCTCCAGCAATTATCTCTCTGCTAATGGTTTCATTAGCTTTGAGCAGGCCAGCTCCGATGGTTGGATCACATCATCGCCATCCAGTCACCGCTCCGAGAGTCCCGAGTATGTGGATCTCAATACCATCTACAACAATGGCTGCCACGGCATGCCACATGGCCAGCAGTTTGGTCTAACGCTGGAACAGCCAACAGCGCCGACAGCAGCAGCAACAGTTGCTGCTCCAGCTGCAGTTCCAGCATCGCAGCCTGTCTTGGAGATCATGGGCTCATCCAATGTGGGCACCTGCAAGACAGTGCCTCCAGCAGCGCCAGTGACGAAACCCAAGCGAAGCTATACAAGGAAAAATCAGCAAGTGACGGCTACAGAGAATGCCACGCCCACAGCCCAGTGCAACACAGCGAATGTGAATCTCTATGCCGATGACTTCCAGAACTTTGACTTCGATAATGCTGCTCTGTTCGATGACAGCGTGGAGGATGATGATGACATGATGCTCTTCGACGATGACTTTGATGCTGATGGCAACGATGGCTCCTTTGACCTGGCCGATGGCGACAGCGAAGATGCCTCCGGTAATCCCAATGCGCAGGCAACTGGCACCGGTAAAAGGCGTCGCAACAAGCAAATCTCACCCGTGGTCAAGAAGAAGCGTCGTCTGGCGGCCAATGCACGTGAACGTCGTCGGATGCAGAATCTGAATCAGGCCTTCGACAGACTCCGCCAGTATCTGCCATGTTTGGGCAATGATCGTCAGTTGTCCAAGCATGAAACCCTCCAAATGGCTCAGACCTACATCTCCGCTTTGGGTGATCTTCTGCGCTAATCCCACTCCCTGTGTCCAGTATCCCTCGAAACAGTCATTTGCCAAATGTTGTACCTTCTTTGTAAATAATTATATATAAACTAAGACCCAGTAGTAAATTATTAATTAAGTATTAACATGTTTATAGTTTAGTTAATTTGTTTAAATGGAAGACAATGATTAAGACTTGAAATAAAATTATAAGAATTATAAATTTAAATATATTTTTAATTTATTTACTCAAATTTCAGCTGCGAAAATTGGAAAAGATTTAAAAAATTTAAAAGGGAATTAAATTTTAAAGCCTTAAATTTAGCTGGAAACTCAAAAGAAAGTCTTTTGTTTGAAGAGTTTTAACTAGATTTCTTACAAAGGCGTTTAAAAATAATTTAGCATTTTTAATTTTTAAA
This sequence comes from Drosophila cardini, assembly GCA_018903735.1. NCBI lineage: Eukaryota > Metazoa > Arthropoda > Insecta > Diptera > Drosophilidae > Drosophila > Drosophila cardini. Next base: position 938,636 of record JAEIGM010000021.1, read on the forward strand.
ATTATATATATTGTTTTTAAATAATCCTTAAATAAATCATGTTTTATTTTATTAAAATATAAAAATTCTCAAGAATATTGATCTAATGTTCTATATAATAAAATATGATTTTTTAATGATTAATCGATGTTTGGTAGAGCAATTCAAAACTCTTAAGATCTTAAATTAATGAGTATTCATTAACAAATACAGTAAGTAACAAAAGAACTAATACATACACATTACATACATATTTTTTAGAAGAGTTAAACATTAAAAAATTAGTGTACATACAAAAATAGATTTAGTAAATCCTTAAAAATATATTCAAAATAAACTAACACAATTTTTGCAGAGTTTAAGATTAACATTTGTTTAACAATATTTCTCAAACTTATAGTTTAAATTTATGTACATATACACTTATAATTAATTAGTAGTACAGTAAAAGCTCCCTCGGCCGGACAGCCACGGTTCCAGTCTGTTTGTCCGCCCAATTGAGATGTTCGCCTACAGGAACTGATTTTGTAAGAAAATCTTGCTCTTTTGGGACTGTAATACTCGTCCGGCTAAGGGAGCTGTCTGCCTGAGGCAGCTGTCCGCGTGTAGAGCCTTCACTGTATTTCATTTAAATAGACTCCTAAGCATAATTCCATTTAACCATATTAATCTAAAAATTGTTTCTTAATTAAAAATAATGAAATTTCTTTGAGTGTTAATATTTACTATATGATTTTTGGCAGTGTTTAAACTTAAACTTATACTACAATAATAGTGTAATAGTGTTAATACTAAACTTATAACTATAACAAATTAATACATTTTCTTACAGTGTTTAAACTTCAACTTATTTGTTTCATATCCATCAAAATAAACAGTTTGTTTAATAAATAATTCTCATCTTAAGTTAAGCTTGACCCAATCCCAATCAATCCCAGAGGCAATCTAAAGTTCACTTAATGTCTTCACCTTCTCCTCCAGCTTCTGCTGCCCTTTTCAGTTTTTTTTTCTGTGATTTTTTTTTTTGTGGCGCTTCCTCTGGAGTCGCCTCCTCGTTTATCTCAGTGCATCGATTCTCACACACAAAAACTCGGTCGCGCGACTCGAATACAACTTTATTATACTTATATATGGAGCAAGGTGATCGATTTGGCGCTTCCCGATCAATTTGTAGACACTCAGTTCACTGAAATTATGATGACCGAAAAAAAAAGAGAAAAAAAGCTGAAAAAACCCAAAACAAATACGCGAAAAGTGATCCGCAAATCGGATCAGGCAGGATTGCTGTTTGGATCAGTAAGAGAAGAAAACAGTATTGTGCCAATAATTATGGTAGAGAGTGTGGCTGGCAAATTAAGTTAAGTGTGGGGATGATCGGCTTTCAGCAGTCCACAGACTTAAACCTTAAATTCGGGGAGTCAAAAGTCGTAGCTCCCAAAAAAAAAACCAAATTTTACTCACAAATCGTTTAAAGTGAACTTCGATTGATGATCGTTTCTGGCGGATAACCGACAAAGGCTAAGACTAAGCTGGCTTAAATCTGCTGGCCTAAAGCTTGCTCAGTAGTCGGTCTGTCAGTCAGTTAGTCAGTCAGTCGTCAGTTTGTTGGGTCAGCGATTCAATCATTCAAAAGATACAAAACCAATTTGTCGATAGTGGGACTGAGACTGGGAATTGGAGCGTTTTGTAGGCGGCTGTTCAAGCCACTGGAGGGCGCGGCAGGACATGGTTATGTGGGCAGGGCTTTCAGCTTTTGTTTGTTTTATAAAATGATTTTCGGACTGCACCAAAAAAAAAGGAAGGAAATTCACATAATTAGTTAGAGACGCGACGCGACGCGACTTTAACTTCGACTTCGACAGCGCTTCGTTAAATTGTTAATGACTTAATTTAAGAGATCGCGCGACGCGGGCGTCACCCTCGCTTTTCTGGCTATATCCATAGTGGTTTTTGCTCATTTAAGAGCAACCTTTCAGCCACAATACTATAGAGCAATATCCTGCCACAGTTGCTGTTCCTGGGATCGTTTCTTTGCTTCTCTCGATTCACTTCTCTTGTTAGCGACAATTTACGGCTTTGAACGCTTCCGCACAAAGCGTTGCCGTCAATTTGTCAATTACACAAATTGTTTAGGTCTCCACTTGCACTCCACGACACCAGCAACAACAACAACAACAGCTCGAACAACAACAACAATAACAAAAGATGCGCTTCGTTTTGGGCCTCTTCCTGCCAAGCTTTCGATGGGTTTGTGCAACCGAGCTACGTTCCGATCGCTATGCAGCTGCACAGATTCAGCTTCAGCTTCGGCTTCCACTTTGAATCCCAACCTTAGAGTTGACAAATTTTAGGGTCAAAAGTAGCTAAAACTAGCTAGAAATAGCTATCTGTTACGATTTTGGCCACCACGTTGCTTTGGAGGCTTAAATATAAATTGTTTCTTAAGAAAACTGTTGAGTAAAAAAATGTTGTCTAATGAAACTATTTTAAAAATGGCTAAAAATCGCTAAAAATAGCTAAATAATAAATGTTATTCATTTCTTTTGACACAATTTATTTAAAGATACTATGAAAAAGTATCTTAAACTCATTTTCTAACTAAAAGATGCAAAAGTATCTTAAGATGCAAAAGTATCTTAAGATGCAAAAGTATCTTAAATTTATTTTCTAACTTTTTAGTTAAATTTAGTTATTTTTATAATTTTACTGATTTTACTACTTTCACATACATGAATAAAGCTTAATTTAAAGTTCTAGCTATAAATCAGCTGAAATCCCAGCACTGCCCAGCTTCCATCTTTCATCTTTGGCCAAAACTGCAACTGCTTTTGCCAATACAATTAGTTAGAATTCATGAATGGGAATGGAGTTGGGAATGGGAACTGACTGGGAACTGGCAACTGGAACTGGAACTGACCCCAAGTAGCTTTTGGCAATGCCGCCGCAGTGGAGAGGCAAGTAACCCCTTCCCTAGCCCCTCTCCAGCCCCCTCACTACCCCTTGCCATCCCCAAGCGGAGCCTTGCATGTCTTTGTCAATTTATAGACAGCTTGCCTGAGCATTATTAACACGTATTATTATGCATTCGATGCGACTCGATTGGAGAGCCAGTTCCAGTTCCCGTTCTCGTTCCAGCTAAAGTACAAGTTCCAGCTTGCTTTCGGGTACGTCGCCCTTGTATTTTGTGGGTTTTTCGTTGGTGTTGTTGTTGTTGCCACAGGATTAGTGGCAGACACGATACGGCAACAGGTCGTAAAAGAATTAATGTGCCCCAAAAGTGGAAAAAAGATGAAAAAAATTTGTCATGTCGATAATTGGCGCGCTTTATTTTGAGGCTTTTGCGGTTTCTTAGCCTTATTATGGCTAAAGCAGTTACCAATCATAGTAGTAAGTATATCTGTATCTGCGTTAAACAAGTTAATGAGCATTAACACCCATCAATTTGTCACTTCTTATTAGTGTCCCCATGGGGGGTGTTTTCTGGGGAGGAAGAAAGGGGTCAAGGCATGTAGGGTTTTTTGGCCTTTTTAACCCGTCCAATGTATAGTGACGGCTAATTTGGGCTTAACAGTTAGTGGTAAATGTAACAATAAGACATTTTAAGCCCGAACTGATTGTTAAATTTTTCTTAAAAAGCTTAAGTTTGTCTTCTGATCAGCATAGATACTAAATGTAAAGAAGTAGAGTTATCATCTACACAACTTTAATTCGATTTTAATTCTAGTTTAAAGGTTTTTATGCCAATCAATATAAGTTTTTTAGAGAATAAATTGTTTATAGTATTTTTAGTTAAGGAATTCGAACCAATTTTTTTAGGATTAACTAAAAAAAATGTTAAATAAATTTTATTCGACAGTTTTACATTATTTTCATTTTTTTAGTTTTATTTTTTTACAAATATTGTTTGTCTTTTAAAACCCTGTACTTAAAAAGAATACAGGGCCTTATTAGGTTTCTCAGAAGCGAAATGAACGTAACAGGCAGAAGGAGACATAGCCGACCCCATAAAGTATATATATTCTTGATCAGCAACAACAGCCGAGTCGATATAGCGCTGTCCGTCTGGCCGTCCTTCTGTATGTTCGTATGAACACCTGGATCTCAGAGACTAGAAGAGCTAGAGCCACCAAATTTGGAATGAAAGTTCGTCGACTTCTCAAACAGATCAAGTTTGTTTCAAATCGTTACCACGCCCCTAACGCCCCCGCATATTGTAAAAAACAAAAATTATACCATAAAATTTATACTAATTTATTTTCTAAATTTTTGTATGAAACAAGTTGTTCTTAATCTGTTTATTTGTTAAATTTAAACCAATTATATTCGCAGAAAATTGCACAATTAATTTCTCCTCACATTTCTCTCAGTTTCCAAACATAATTCTCTAAGAACACAAAAACATTTTCCCATGGCTCAGTGCACGCGAAGGACTATTAAGAAAATATTGGAAATTTTAACAGTCAAACCGCAACAGTTTTTTGTTGTTCTCCTAGTTCTTGTTGTTGTTGGGTAAATAGTTTTTTTTATTCTTTGGTTGAAGTGCACATACATAGTTTCCGTTTCCGGCGATGGATTCGTATTTTGGCATTGTTGTGTGAAGATTTTACGCTGATCCTTTAATTATTGCACAATAATTGAGAACCCCAAAAAGCAAAATTATATAAAAAACTGAAAAGAAGAAACTGCGCTTGGCTGATTGATGTGTGTCTTGGCCATGGATTGTGGCCAAAACTGGGGAAACTGGCTATAACTAAACCTTTTCCATTCGCGTGTGCAACGATCTTTGGCCGTGTGTGTGTGCTTGTGTGTGTGCTGGTGTGTGTGGGCTCACTTGCATCTTAGCCAAAGTCAAAGCCAAATGATTGCAATTATTAAGCCATAAAACGATCTCCGTTAAATGCCAGTCTCTGTAATTAGCGACACCAAATCACGTTAACCACGCCCACGCCGCCTTTGTGTGTGGCCATGTCCAAAAAGATCAATACTTACAGACCACTTACTACCTGATCCGGTCGGAGAAAGTCAAAGCCAATGCGGTAATTAGGCTAGTTTGGCTGTTTGTTTAAGGAAGTTTTTGGGCCAAAAAAAGGAAGCAAACACAGCGGCAATTTGTCAAAGATTTGAAACGCTACTCAGTCCAAGCCATCAATCAGTAGCTCCGATTACTACACAGATTTTTAACCGTTACACTGGTTGACAAATAATTCGCACGGCCGATCGCTCGACTGGGCAACTCAATTAGCCACACAGACGAAAAGATACAAAGATACACAGATACACAGACTCACAGATACACAGTTGACTGACTTTAGTTCAGTTATTTAAACCTGGCCAAGTAGGTGGCGGCCATCAAACTTTAACTTAAAGCCGAACAAAATTCGAGTATCTCACGCTGCAGCCCAAAAAAACGTTCAGAACGATCTCTGAGCGATCAGAACGATCCTCAACGATCAACGGTCCTGAACGAGTGAAAGTGCATCAAAAATCAAAGACGACGTTGATTTTTTGACAACTTTTGGGCGAGGCATCAAATTAACACAGCCCAAAAAACGCTAAGATGCTACCAAAGTTGCAGGCAACTCCCCAAGGAAGCTAAACGAATACTAAATACTCTTACTACATCTAAATAGACATAACTTTAAAAGCTTTAGAGTAAGATTCTTTTTAGTAAAGTCAAGTTATACTTTATTTAATTTTACTTTAATTCTACACTAATTTTTGTTTTTTTGGTTAGTGTATTTGGCCCAAAAGCTTTGTGTTTGAAACTGTATTTTTTAACTGAAATTGCCACACGCAAGTCATCTCCATCGCTTTGTCACGTTAAGACGGTAGACAGAAAACCCTTCTTTGGGCTGAAGGGGGGTAGGAGAATTGGCGCAGACTCGTCTTTTTGGGCCACAAAAGATTCTTCTTAGTACGGTTGATTCTACTGGCGATCAGTCGGTCGGTCGATCGGTCGATCGGTCTGTAATTTTGTATTGCGAGTCATTTGATACAGTTTTCCAGCTCATTTGCTTGTAATTGGGCACCAGAGCTTCGCGTTGGCTCCACATGAAATCTCTGTGCCGTTGTGCGGAGTCTGGTACGATCCTGTTCCCCTCCTAGTCCCCTCCTGTTTGTCCCTTGTTGTCTGTTGTCCCAACGGCTGCCAACTTTAGCTCAGGTTGACGACTTTTCAAATTATCAGTTCAAAATTTTTGGTACTTATACTCTACATATTTATTAATCAGGATTTCGTGTGAAAAATGCGTTCAGTGTGCGCTCATATTTTTAGTGTGTTTAAGCTCAGCTCAGCAGACAACAAACAGCAACAACAACAACAACTACAACAACAACAACAGCTGAATTTAATGTCAACGTCGTCGGTGGCGTTGGCATCACTTCAAAAAATTTCATCCACTGTCCGTTGTCCAACTTTTTTGGCCACAATTTTTTTTTTTTTTACCTCTTTGCTTCTGATTTTGGTCTTCATTTTTTTCAGTTTTGATTTTGATTTTGTCCTTCTTCTTTTTTTTTTCTTTTGGTTGCATTTTCTGTCCACCTGCAAAACGTCGCGGCTCGTTCTCTGTGTGTGTGTCTGGACTGCCGTGTGAATTTAATCCCTTGGCCCCAATTATTCAAGTAATTAAGTATTAATGTGCGAAATTTTATCACCTTTTTGGTGAACGCTGCAAGTCGTGATTTTCCAGGCCATTTGTGCCTAAACGATCGTCAAAGTGGGGCTTCACTGTGCACCGTGCAACTGACATTTATTGTTTAAAAAAATCTGAGTAAAAGTAATGAGACAAATGGCAAAATTATAAAGGATCAAAACTATCAAAACCTACAAAAAAACCTAAAGAAAATGTCAGTTTGGTTATTTATTAAAGTTTAATTTTGAATTTTTTACAAATTTCCAAACTTTTCATGACTACCTGACCCTTGACATTTTTCAGAATTTTTAAATTTTTCAAAACTGACGGGTTTTGACAGAGATAAGATCAAGATCAAAGCTTAAAATGTAAGGAATCAAAAATAACGTCTAAAATCCTCTTCTTCTGCATAAGTCAAAACTCAACCGATTTTCGAAAGAAATCTTATTAATTCCAAATCTCAAATTTATACTAAATTAAATTATTTAATTTTTTCCGGATTTTTCGAAATTTTTGCATATTATTTTTTCAAAAATTCGAATCTTTTCCAAAACTTATCCGTTTTTCCAAAGGATTTGATTATGTTTTAATATTTTTATTAATTCTTTTTTTTAATTTTAATTAAATTTAAATACATTATAGTTAATTCTTCAAAAATCTCCTTGCTAAAAACTCTAAAATTCAACTATAACGAAAAGTACAAAGGGAAAACAGGTTCAACAAAGAACACCGCATTTTTGTGCCGCCAAAGAAACTGATCAACGTGCAATTAGTAGATATAATCCGTGTGATTCCCTCCAAGTAAAATGTCAATAACAATAAATTCCTTGGCAACAACAATTGCCGAATTTGAGGAAAATCAAGATACGATCGCTGCCAAAGTGATTACATACGAAACCGCAGCTCATAACTGTCAAATTCAATTGATTTGCGGATTGAACTCACCCAAAAGGATCAAAGATCGAGAGTTGAGACTTGAGAGTTGAGCCTTGAGCATCGAGGGCCCAGAACTGAGGACCGCACAGGACTCGAATCGGTTCGCACAATATTTTAGAGGCGTGTTCCGGCTGTCAACATTTTATGTTGGTGGCCAGAGTTAGTCAAACTTGTGGTCGCTGAGAACCGTGCGGGTGTTCCCACTGAGTAGCAGCAGCAGCAGCAGCAGCATCAGGTCCTTGAGCGCACAATAGTGCTTGGGTGAGTCTTTTGTGCGTGCCCAGCGAAACAATGGCAACTACTTACAACACATTATGACACAGAAAAGGATACCAAAAATTTTGAAAAATACTCACTGACTGCTAGAGTCCTTGATTCCTTGATTCCTTGACTTCTTGACTCCTTGACCCTAAGAAAGGCATTTTATTGCCCACCGCAGGTCCTTCTGATTCATAGCTATTACTCAATTTTATTATTTCCCCGTATGTGTACGTATGTCTCTGTGTGTGTGTGTGTTGTGTGTTAGCGGCGTGTCCTTGTGCTCCTTTTGATGCTGACCATCGGCATTGAATTTGCGTGAACCAAATCAAATTTTATTGCTCAATTTTTTGTTGTTGTATTCGACGGCGATTTTCTAATTGAATCGCGCGATCTGTAAAATTTTACATTTGTCTCTTCGCTTCAAGTTCATTATTTATTTCTATATTTCAACATTCTAATGTAAATTAACTTCTTTTCTACTCATTGTTAGTCGAAACTTTTTGTTTACAGCGTTTTTCGAAACTGAATACAGAAATTATCCTCGCTCTTGATGCAGGTAATCTATTAATCGAAACAATTAATTAGATTTCTTTAGGTTTCTTGCATAAATTTAAGATAAATGTAGTGATTGCTGAGTCCTGTAAAGACTTAAGCTCGGGGGAGTAAGTAAAAATATTTATAAAAAAATAATTTGTATTTTAAAGTGTTATACATTTTAAAGTGTTATATTATAAAGTGTTAGTTAATAATTAATTCATTTTTATAACTTAACGGATATTGTTTTAAATCGACTTAAGTAAAGCAGTTAATTTTAACAAGTAAGAAAGGCTACAGTCGACCGAACCGACTGTTAAAGACCCCGTACTCATTCTAGTGTGCATTTTACCATACAAATAAGCCATTTTTGCCCGATTTTTTCAGCGGGAGCTATAGGCTATAGTTGTCTGATCCAAAACAAAGTTAATTAACATGGTACCATACACATATTGTGGGAGTTTGCTTGCAATCGCTCAACTAAAACTACATGTCTTCATACAAATCACCAATTTTCGACCGATTTGTCCTATGGAAGCTATATGCTAACGTTGATCCGGATCGCCAACTATAGTCTATAGCTCCCATTTTACAAATCGGTTGAAATCGGGAAATTTGTATGAGCCTAGCCACCAAACTCACACATTAGGTATCTATCATGATTATAACTTTCCTCACCAAGTTTGGTCTGAATCGGTCAACTATAGCCTATAGCTCCCATAGGACAAATCGGTCGAAAATTACTTATTTGTGTGGAAAATGCGCACTAGAAAGAGTACGGGGTCTTTTACAGTCGGTTCGCTCGACTGTAGCCCTGTAGCCCACTTGTTAATTTACCGAAAAACTAGTTTTAAATATTTTATATAATTTTTTTACTGCCAATTGTCGTTATCTTAACCAAAGAAATCCAATGAAACTCCAATTAAATTTCCTGCTGATATTTTTCTATGATTTCCTTGGGTTTTTCCCCTAATTTTCCTACTGCTAACCCGACCAGCTGACGCTAGAGGTAAACACGTGTTCATTGCCAAAGAAGGACATGCGCGCCAGTTTCAGTCTCAATTTGGATTTGTAAACTGAGCTGAGGTTCGGTCCTGGGGACTCCTAGTGCGACAAGGAGCGACAGGGAGAGAAAGGGATAAAGAGTGAGTTGAATTGCGCTGCATCTGTGTATCCTTGTCGGCATCACACCTACTCCACTTCCATTCGTTGTCTCTCAGTCCTCCGTCCACAGTCCACAGTCCATCATCCTTTCGAACCCTTTCAAAAAAAAAAAACTTGGTCTCGGCGCACTGCTGGCCATATCCTTTAAGCGGTTTATCCTGCTGTTGCCTTATTCACTGTTGCTGTTGCTCTTCCTCTTCCTCTTCACTCGTGCTGATCGGAAGTCAACAGTAACTGTTGAAGGGGCAGCGGGAGCCAACATGCTCCTTCGTACCGTAAATGAAACAGCTACAAAACTAAACAACAACAAAAAAATGTTAACCGAAGGAGAAGAAGAGCAAGAAGAAGAAGTAGAGGAAGAAGTGTAGGCAAACGGCAAATGCTACCCAATTTTGAAGTCAAAGTAGCACCAGATGACGGCATGCGCCGTACATTTGTTCTGAGCGATCCTTGAAACAGCATATGTTGCACTTTGGCCCTATCTCGCTTTGGCCAACAGTCGACAGACAAGGCTAGCTCACATTTTGGGCAAGGCTTTCACTCGCACGCCACGCGGCTCGGCTCGGCTCGTCTCGTTTTCAGCCAAACAGAACCAAACAGCAAATAATAATAATGATAATTTCTTATTGTATTCCGGGGTCTCCTCTCGATCAGTTCAAGAGCAACGCCAGTTGGTTACATCCCAACAACAAGTAGAGAAAGAAATGAAAAGAAAACCTCAAGTATGTAGTAGCAAAAACCATTCCAGTTAGTAGTAGACAACAATTAGTAGTAGTAATAGTAGTAGGAAATATACTATAGGGAGGAATTAGTCTATAGCTCTTAGCATATAGTTCTGCATCAATCAAAATTAAAGTTCCAAATTGAATGCAATCAAGTCAAGCGTTGGCTTAAAAGCCTAAATGCTGAACTGGCCACGTAATAAGTAGTCCAAAGATCTTGCCGAATCCAAAATTAACATGAAGCAACACAGTTTCCAAGGTAAAAGTTATTAAAATCATATTAATACAATGTAAAAAGCTTGGAGACTTTAGGTGATTAAGTTGTTGATTCTCAATTTCCAGATAAATCCTAGAATTTGGCCAAAGTTTCTGCAAGCAACTTTTAATCAATTAGTCTGTATTATACAATTAAGTATTTAAAAGATAAATTTGTTATTAAACCATGATCAGAACTAATCAATTAGGAATTTAAAAAGCAAATTTTGAACTTAATCATGATACAAAACTTATTTTCTATGTATGGGTTAATTTTAAATGAGTTTTAAGATTTCTAGAATAATTAAAATCTATTCAAAAGTGTTAATAAATTTATCATAAACAGTTGGAGAAGCACATTTAGTTTCTTATGTAGATACAGATTCCAGGCAGTATTACAGCTAGGATTGTCCAGCACCAATTGATTGGCCTCCATGATGGCTGTCCCCATTTCGGCCATGGCATTAGTGGACAGGGATTCAATGTTGCCTGTGATCACAGCCAAAACGCGATCTATATTCCCTTGGAGCTGATCACTTACATCCACTGTTAATCCTGTGAGCTGTTCCGTTACCATGCTAATCGGTCCATAATTTGTATAATTTTCCATACTATTTTAATGATTTTTAAAGGGTTTCCATAGGGCTAAGAAATATACCTATAATCATTTAACTGGATTTAAATGCATGTTTAATAATAAAATAATAATATTGCTTATCTGAATATACTTACATTTAAGATACAGTATCTCCATTAATTTTAACATAATAATTTTAAATATTAGAGCCGCTTTTACAAAAAGTTCTAAAGAAAATTCTACTGATTAGAAAAAAATAAATGAGATTAAAGTAATTTTTTACACATATTAGTCCACCTTGAATAATTTAACAAATAAAAGACTTCCATAGTTGAGAAACCTACAGTTTTAAAAAATTTTAAATAAAATCTTAGACGAGCTCTCCAAAAGCTAGAAAAACGTCGCGTCGCGTCGCGAGCATTCCGTCAGCAGTTTCGGTATCAGTTGTCTACAAAATGATCAACAGATGTTGGAGTAGGCCGCGTATATAAGTACTTGCCTATATATTTAGGTATCACAGCATTTGTGCAACTACAACAACAACAACAACAACAGCAACTACAACAACAGCAATAACGCGATGATCAACAACAACTGTTACAAGCAGTAAAAATAAGATAAAATTTAGACTCTGACGCTGACGCTGACTAAAATTGCGCCATTGAGCCAAAAAAAAGAGAAGAAGGAAAATTTTGGTTGCCTACACTGCAAACAATTGCTAGGTAATTACAATACACTACTTAAATGAGTCTAGTAAACGGTAGGAAATTGTGCACAGTGTACGAAGGCGCAGGTCAAAATAATTTGGCTTACTGCGGAAATACAGGAACGTAGAGACGTTAAGACGTACAGACATGAAACGGACTATGCTCTACTCTAATGCTATCTCTGTCTTTAGGCCAGCTGTCGCCTCAGTTGTTGTTGTGTGTGTTGTTGGGTTCGTGTGTTTGCCACGTGTCGTTGGCAAAACCCATTGGCCAAATGAACAATTGCTTAAAGGGTCAAAAGGAACTTGATCAATTTGAAAAGTGAACTTGGCGTTTAGGCCAAGTTAAGCAAATGTATATACGTATGTATGTGTGTGTGTGTGTGTGTGTGTGTATTTTGTATGCAAATGGAGCAGCTGTAAAATCAATCAAAAACTTGTCAAATAAATGTCAATTCGCTGTTGCTTCTTCTGTGTTTTCTTATGCGCATGCATAAGTAATAAGAGAAAGGGAGGAAAGGAGGAGAGGAGAGAAAGGAGAGGGGGAGACTAGTGCATCCTGCCCAGACATATCCTTTTCGGGTGCATAAATTGTCCTATTTATTTGCGCATATTAAAATAAAGACTACAAAATTTAACTGCAATTGACGCGTTGAGCTTCGAGATGGTTAATAACTTGGCTAACAACAGCAGCGCTGCACTGCTGCGACTGAGTCACTTGCTCTTGAGTCAACTGTCGTATGTGCACTAGGAACAAGGACGCACTGTGCATAGCTTCAGCGAATCCTTGATTGATTACCGTTATGCCGTCCAAGTAACAATTGTTACTGTTATCAAACTGCAGATTCAATGGTCCCAATGCCACGCCCATCTGTTGCTCCTGTTGGCCTTGGCACATTTGGAGCAGTCTAGCCATTTGCTGTATAAAGCTCTGCACACTGCTCATCACTTGTTGGCCATCACGGCGACAAGATGCCGCCAAATTGGCCAAGTTAAGAGTACATTTACTCAGCTCATTGGTTACATTCGCTGTGAATTGTTGCAGATTCCAGGCAGGATTACAGCTAGGATTGTCCAGCACCAACTGATTTGCCTCTATGATGGCTGTCTCCATTTCGGCCATGGCATTAGTGGACAGGGATTCAATTTTGCCTGTGATCACAGCCAAAACACGATCTATATTCCCCTGGAGCTGCGATGAGGTGCGATCGCTTACATCCACTGTTAATCCTGCCAGCTGATCCATTACCATGCTAATCGGTCCATATTCTGTAGTCTCCGTGGTTTCATCGGTGGTAATGGTGCTGGTGGTGCTAGTGGTGCTCGTAGTGCTTATAATTTGGCCATGCTATATGGAAAATCAGCTGAATCATCAGTTTTAACTCCCAATTTCTGATATTACTCACTGTCAAAGTCAGCAACACTGCCAATGTGCTCCATACTCCCATTGTGACACCCATAATGCTCCAAAATATATTAAATATTGCGACACTGAAGCATCGGTATATATAGTACAGTTAGAGTCACGGACCTAAAGCGATAACCAAAACACTAAAGTTCTCTTTACACAGCTTCTCAATTAGCCTAATGAAATCGATGTGAAATGGCTAAAATAACTCCAAGTATAACACTCCTTCTACACACTATTCCTAAATTGAGTAAAAGAATAAGAGAGGAATACAGTGAAGCTCTACTCCCGGACAGCTCTCTTAGCCGGACGAATTTTATAGTCCTAAGAGCATGATTTACATACAAAATTTGTTCCCTTGGGTGGACAACAATACTGAAACCGTGGCTGTCCGGCCAAGGGAGCTTTTACTGTAGTTTAAAAATTGAAAATATAATTCGAAAATTTTCTAATAATATTTATAGTTTTTATTATTAATTATTGTTACCTAACTAATTATACTTTTAAGCGACTCTTGCTAAGTTTCCCGAAGGGTATACCTGAAAAAGCACCAATTGGTCTATGCGTCATCAATGCTTCGAATGGTAATACGTGTTTTTTTTACCACGCTGAGTCGTAATATGACCACTTACTGTAATAAATAGACAGTTAACAGCTTTTTATTTGTTAACAATATAAACTTTTTAACTATTTAAGAACTTTAAGACTTAAACAGTGAATATTTTACTAAGCTGAGTTTTTAATGTTTAGTTGTAAGTTAATTTTAGTTAAAAGTAATAGATATAATAATGGTAAAAAGTAGGCAGCTTCGTCTACTACTAATTGTAGTTTTACTGTATTATAGTAGTAGTAAGAACTATAGTGATAAATGTAGAGGTGCTACCCATACCATATATTGTACTATAAGCATTGTGGTAGTGGGTTTAAGCAGTTAATTTATGAACATATGTTAATTTAGACTAAGTTTAAAGTATTTAGTAGTGGAAGACATGCGACAAGCAGCATAAGTAGTAGGTTTATTAAAATGAATCTACTAAAATAAGTAGTACCTTTAATAATGGTAGTGAAGCAATCACAAATAGTAGTAAAGAAGAAGAAATAATAATCATGGTGATGATAGTAGAAGTATAATAATAGTAGTAATATTTAACAATGGCACTGATAACAGCTGAAGAGGTAGAAACTGCACTGAGAACAGTAGGAGTAGCAGTATTAAAGTGATAGCAAAAAGTAGTAGCAAAGAGTAGTTGCAAAAATAGGAGTGAAAACAGAAGCTTTCAGCAGAAAACTGTTATCAGAAGAGACTCATTTCCAAATCACATATCTTCTGACTAATGTAATTAATAACTTGATTAAGTATTTTTATGTACAGAATGGAATATCCCTTACTAAGTACTTAGTATAATTAGTATTAAGAATTGTGTATTAATAAATTCCTAATACCAAAAGTAAAACTAACGATAGAAATAAACACGATTAGCCGCATCTAATCAGCTTGTTTAGTAGAATCGAAGTGTGCACTTTGATAATACTAATTATGGCCCACAGGTGAGATAATAATGTTAGCCAAAAAGAATTCAATTGGACTGCAAAATAGTTGGTCAGTTGGATTACGCGATCTGAGGCAGTAAAATGTGGAAAGAGACGTTGCTGCTACTGCTGCCCTTTGTGCTTCTAGGCAGCGCCTGGTCCCACCAGGAGTTGAGTAAATTACTGGAGCAGCAAAGGAAGGATCTAGGACTGTCCACAGCTGAAGTGGATGCACTGCGTCCACTTTACCGCGAACTACAGGCACAGTACGATTACATTTATAGCCTGAAGATGCAGGAAGGCGATGGCAGTGCTCCAGTGGTGCACCAGACGAATCCTGGCTTGGATGCCAACTACGCTAAGGCCTTTCAGGAGTTCCGTGCCCAGTTTGCGGGGTATACAAGCTATAAGCCCAGCATTGATTACGACACTACACTGCCGACCTTGGAGCAGCTGATAGGCTCTCCCAGAGCTGGAATGACGGAGCAGGAGCTGCTGGAGTGGCAGGATGTGCACGACATACTGCAGGATGTGATTGATGAAGCGCAGTTGGGCATTGATCAGCTCGTGAAGCGAGCACTCGACTTGGAGATAAATCTATTGGCACTCGATAAGCCAAAGATTGTCCTGGCCGTTATCGGTGCACTGGAGACCATGTGGCACTACTGGGGAACTGCCTCGCAGGCCGCCTACTGCAGCTACTCCCACGTACCGCAGTTTACCGAGGCGCTGCACGCGATCAATGGAGGCGTGAACTGCTACTCCTACACCATGGGACTCATATTGAAGATACAGGATGAAACAGTCGCCTCCGTCAAGGAGATCAAGCGGAATATTCAGCTTCTGGTCAAGATCTACCAGAAGATCAATGCCAAGCAGACCTTAATGGGTAAAATTCTTTCGGGCACTGTTAATGCCTTGAGTGCACTCCGTCGTGTGCACGACATCATCGCCGTGGGCATCGCTGGTTATGACAAGATCAACAATCAATTACCTGGAGCGACACAGCATATAGCAGAATGTGGTGTTGAGTTTGTCAATAGCATTCCCCACATGATTGAAACCACTCAAAATGTGACATCCTGCATTACTTTCGTGAACCCGGACAAGCCGAATTATGAGTTCCTTAAGCCGGAGGAGGATCGTTACTGGAATACAGGTGGAAAGCCGGAGGATATTCCTCACGAGGACGCAGGCGATTTCGATGAGGACGACGATGATGCCGATAATGTCAACGATGACTATGTGGATCATAGATAGATTACCCAAAGGGCAAGAGTAATACGGCTATGATTTAATATACAAATTACATTTGCACAAATTATAAACAAAATAAATACAATAACAAATAATTAAAATTGCAATCTGTTTCGTTAGCTAAACTGAGCAGGGCAGGGCGGAGGATGAAATATGGGAAATCTGAGAAAACTTTACATTTAAACTGCTAACTATACTTGATTTAGTAGTTGGTAGTAGAGAAACTACAGGCGATTCTATCAAGGATTGCTTAAAGTTCAGTAAGTACAGGGTCTTTCACAGTTGATTTACTTATCTGTTGTATTTCCTATTTGTTAATTTAGGCTCTACCGATCTATTAAAATACTCAGCATTTAGTTTCTTTGATAACTTTCTTTTAATAACATCCTTGAAAGATTTCTCCTATATTTCTCCGGCTTTTCTCCTTTATTAGATTTTGAACGGAGGACTTAACCTTAACCTACAAGTACGGTAAAAATCAGTACTTACAGGATCTTCAACTAGTTGCTTGTAGATCATTTAATCTGGTAAACCGATATACTGTTAGTCAGGTGACCATCTTTAGTATTAAACTCCTTTCTTCCTTTCCTAAGGTTTGCTAAGGAATTCTCCTACGTTTCTCCTATGTTTCAATCAGATGGTATTATCAAATCTTACTGGTACAGGGTCTTTCTTATAGCTAATTGAAGATCCTTAACCGTTTTCGATAGCAAACCACTTTCATGCATCAAATTCTCTTCAGGATTTCTCCCACGTTCATCCTACATTTATTCTACTTTCCCCACATTAAGCCAATGCCATGTTAGCCCTAGCTATGCTTAGGTAAAAGACTTAGAGGTATTCCTATTGGGCTGACTAGACGTCGCTTTCCTTAAGCTGTCGCACATACTGTTCGCTGAGGGATTTGTTGATGCCCTCATAGCTCTCATGCAGATTGATGGAGGATACCGCCTGCGGGGAGCTCTGTGATTTGTGTACATTGCGACCTGAGCTTGATGGATTGGGACTAGGCGGTGGTCTATCTCCGGTGCGCACCTGCGGTAGTGCAATCACATCGGCCAGCAACGTTTGCCTACAGAGCACAGAGAGTGCACTGCCTATGGGTTCGGTGGCAGGTGGATCCTTGGACTTCTTGCCTCCACGACGCAGCTTGGAGGCGAGTTTGGCAAATCCCAGTTTGCTAGAGATGCGTCCCGAACGGCTAACGGATCGGGGCAAACTATCATAGGCGCTGGAGTTGCTGACACTCTCCTGATCCGTGGTCGCTTCCTGCTGCAGCAGCTCCATGGAACGCCCCGTGTCGCCCCGCATGCTTCCCACACTAACGCTCTTATGGAGCAATGACGCATCGCTACTATCCATGGGCGTGGTGGGCTCCTGTCGAGGCGTAACCGGAGCGCTCTGCAGGAACTGTGCCTTTGCCTGCTGAAGTCGCAGCGCTCGCTCCGAGAGCGGCGTGGTGGGACGCTCTGGCTCCAAGAGCGGTGGAGGGAACTCAAAGTGCTTGGGCTTGGTGGGAGTAAGCAGGGCCTTGCCTTTGCCCTCCAGTTTGCGCTGGATGCGGGGCAATGTATTGTCCAGTTTGTTGGGCAGCACTACCTTGGCGTGGGCGTGAGCGTTGCCCATTACCGAACCGGAGCTGCTCTTGGCAATGATCTTGTGTTCGATGTTATTGCCCACTGTGGCACTCTGGGATTTGTGCAGCGAGTGCTTCTTGTAGAGATGACCCCTTCGTGGCGGTGGCTGTGGGAATGGCGATGTGGCCAGTTGTCGCTTGGAACGCGCCAGATACTGCATGCTATCGCTGGCCAGGGGAGGACGCACTGCATTGGACACACGACGCATATTCTCACTGCTCTGGGACTTGCGCAGCTCCTCCTTGGGACGTAGTGGTGCCAGCCGTTCCAGGCTAATGGATCTGTAAAGACTAAGAGGACGTGGTGTGCCTAACTTGGAGTTGGAAGCCTGTGGCTCCTCGACACTGTGCGTTGGACTCTCCAGCTCCTTCTCGATGACAGCTATACCCTCGGCTGCACTGGGCTCCAGCACAGTGGTGAAAAGCTTCCGTTTGGTCTTCACAAACACATTTGCATTCGTGTTGTAGCTGCGGGTGTGCAGCTCCGGCAGCGGAGGAGGCACAAATCCACTCAACTTGGCCACCGGCAGTGGCAGATTCGTGCTGCTCGCAATGCTGTGGGATTCCTCGATACGTTCGCCCGGCTTGACCTTAAGGGAACCACAAATAATGTCATCAGACTCCGCGAGGGGCGTGGCTGATGCAGTGACTGTTGTGCTTGGTATCGAAGAGCTCAGGCGGAAATCATCGTCCAGGGAGCGCTGCTTAAGCCGAAAGTTCTTGCGCCGCAGACGACGCGGTGTCTCCAGCACACTCTGTGTATCCGCATCGCTGCTATCGCTCTCGGTCTTGCTGTTCTGCCGCGAACCCATCTTGCGCAGACGCAGCTTCTTCTTGGACGCATTCATGTTGCCCAACAGTCCACTGGCCGTGGTGGTACTCGTCTCCGTCTCGTGCTCCATAGGCGAGGGCGAGGCAGCACTATGCTCCTCCAACGTTAGGTAATCGCGACTGGAGGCATCGCAAGTGGCATAGGAAGAGCTTGTCTCCAGCTGCTGTCCATCCTCGCTGGTTATATTGATGTCCGGCACAATATCACGAGGAAAGCGATTCGAGCCGCCCTCTGAGAAGGAAAGAGGAGGATTAAAAGTCATATCTTATGAGTAATCCCACTGTTCTCACGTATGGATAGCTTCAGACAAAGCAGCGATTCGTGCAGTCCTTGTAGCTCCTCCATGTACTCGCTCTGACGCTCCTGCATCGTCTCCTGGCAACAAGCCTCGTCCAACGGCGACTTTAGGCACTGAAATAAGCCAAATAAAACTGGGTTAGGAACTGAACCGATTACTGGTTTAGGTATGAGTCTCCTACCAGCTCAGCTAGTCGCCCCAGCTCGCTCTGGACATCGGAGACGGCATTGAGCACGCTCGGCTTCATTAGGTTATTACAGTAATACGGATAAATGCTGCGTATGCTTAGCAATGCTGCCTGGCAGTCCCGCATAGCGACATGTTCGATCATGTCGGGGGAGGCGTCTCTCAGCCGTGCAAACAGCTCCTCGGCACGTTTCAGTGCACCCAGCAAAGGGGCAAGATTCGTGTGCGATTCAAAGCTTTGCACGCGACGAGAATTCCTGAAGATTAAAGTACGGCATTAAATTGGGTATCGGTTATCGGAGGTAATGGGTTCAACCTACACGTAGTCGTTGCACTGCATCTCCTCGTATTTGTATATAGGTGTCTGTTGTTCGACCAGTGTGTGGGCGGTGACCAGGGAGAGGCGGTGTCATGTATGTGCTCCTCCACTTCGACCATAACAGCTTCGGGTTCGTCGTATTTCTTAAACTCGTGATCGGTGGAATCCACACAGTCCTCCTTGAACTCATTCACATCATTGAGGGACAAGGATGAAGCCTGTTGGGAGATGACCTGTGCCTGGCAGACACTCGGCGCTACGCTGTCCAGGGATAAGGAACGACTCAGCGTAGGTGAGTGCTCGGCGGTGGCTAGGGGAGGAGAATAGGTTGAATTCTCGGAGGAAATCAGTGCCAAACTAAGCAACTTACCCTTACTGCAATCCTTGTTGATGCGACGCACATCAATGGGACAGTAGCCGGGATGCAGTAGAGCAAATGTGGAAGCCTCCGGACCAATGCCACGAGCCTTCTCCCATTCGTATAGTTTGCGGGTAAACTTACGTGAGATACCCTCGAATTTCATGACCTCGCCGTCGGAGGTCTTCACCTCAATGTTCTTTGACGTATGATCGGGTGCCACGATGGCCTTGAGTCGTGCCAATCTGAGTAAAAGATAGCGGGATTAATGGATTTGGGGATTATGTTATTGGGACTGACACACTTTTCCTTATCGTGGGATTTGTGCTTGTACCAACGATCATCGTCGGATCCCCGACGCGTCGACTGATTGTGTTTGGTGCTCCGTTTGAGGGAATCATTGTCGGAGTTGGTGCCGCCACCTGGCGTGCATTTCAAGCGGTTCCATTGCTCTAAAGGATTGGACATGAATTTAAGGCAATTATTAGCTTGTAGTGATCACTGTACTCACCCAACTTCTTCTGAAACTTCTCGGGTAGATCCTTTTGATCCGGCAGCGCACATAAGCCTTGTCCCTCGAGCTTGATGACCCCCGAACTCCAGAGATTCCAGTCGATCTTGGACTTCAAATCTCCGCCGCTCTGACTCTTAGCCGTAGGACTCGATGCCGGCTCGGAGGTGGCATAACAGTTGGAACTCTGTTGCTTGGCCCGCCACTTGTTAAGCTTCTTCTTGAACTGTGGGGTCAGATTCTGCTCCAGTTGCTCCGTAGACATCAGTTCGCTGTGAAGCAGCTGCGTCGGAGAGTGTTCCTCGCTGCTACGCTTGCCGCTGCTGCCGGGACCACCGAGCTTGACACCTGTGGGGCGGAAAAGGAGCGTGGTATAAGTGATTTCTTGGAAAGATTTCTTGGGTCTTACTGCGATTACAGGCACCGGATCGCTCGAACTCGCGCTGCTTGAAGTGCATATCTAATTTGAGTTGTAGAAGTTGATAATGTTGAAATACCTCATCTTCGATCTTAAGCAAAGTCTTACGATTTGGCGTGGTCGGCTCCGAGTAGTCACCGCTCGACAGATCCTCGCTCTCTACAAGGTGACATAAAAAATTCTTATTAGTTCCGGGTTCAAACAGGAACCAATTGAGTCTCACCCACCGAATTCACCAAAGATATCCGAGTGCCGGGATGGACTGCTCGGCACGGAGGAGTTTCCTGGCGAGCTTACATGTCGCATCCTCGACTGGTTGCCGTCCTTAGGACTCTTGAGGGGCGAATGGAGCTGGGGAAGATCGCTGCACACCTGATTGAGATTTCAATGGACTCGGCGGCAGTTTGTTCCTACGACTACTCGTCGACTTAATGTCCGCCACATGATCCTCGGGCAGCACCTCGAAATCGGAGAACGCCTTCGACCGACGGAGCGACTTACTTGATGAGGATTTGCTGGGCATCGTGGGCTTGCTCGCATCCAAGCGCTCGTCTGTGGCGGATTTACGCAGCTCCACCTCATGGGTAGGCGTCTGCGAGACGCTTTTGGCCGAGTGGCGACCTGGAATGATGAACAAGTGGCTAGATTAATGCTTCGAGCGGTAACTGGACTTGGCATTTACGCATAGCTTGCCGATGCCCCGCCTCCACATTCAGTTCGTCCATAGAACTGGCCGAGCTCATGGTGCCCGGTGTTCCACCAGTTTCGCTCATAAAGTGCCCGGACGAGGAGCTAATGACGCTATCTGCCGAACTGCTGCCACCCGCCGTGCTGATCGGCACTTTTAAATATCTGTCGGGGATGAGTGCGTGAAAGGAGAGCTTCTAAACGGATTAGGTCAGGTATAGTCCTTACCGTTCGACCTCCATGTTCAGTGGCATCAGTGTGCCCGGCTCCGGGGCACTAGTTGGCGGCACATTGGCACGCTCCCACTTAAAGGCCGCCTTCACCTTGGTCCACTTGGACACCTTAGATTTGTTGTCGCTGTAGGTGCTCTGGCGGCGCAGCAAGTAGGGACGCGAGCTGCTCACCTTGATCGGACGTTCTCCTCGCAGATACATGTTTATCTCATCCTCCATCATGGACTTGCTGCGCTCCCGTATGCTGGAGGAGAGAAACAGGTTAGGGAATCCTTTTTTAGGTTCATGAGCGTACTTACCGCTTGAACTTGCCCTGCTTGATGGGTGGCACCACTTCAGTGCCCAGCAAGGACTCCAGCCAGGTTAGCGAGTGCTCTAGCTCGAATGTGTCGGCGTTGTGTGCCACGGGTGCCGGCTGAGCTGTGGACACTGGGGTGGGCACTGGAGTAGGCGACGGAGTGGGTTGCGGAGTGGATACCGCAGCTGGTGAAGAGGTCGGTGAAGGTGAGGGCGCCTTCTCCGCGATACTGACTAGCTTTTGCTCCAGAAATCCCTCCAACAGTTCACAGGTACGATGCAGTTGATCCATTGCCTCAATGGCTGTATTCAAACGATTCTTGAGCGGCTCAATGGTACCGCGATCCGCACGATACGGCTGACAAAAGTAGCAGCTATGCTTGCCATGCTCACACACTGGCAAATCCTTCTCCGCACACTGCTTGGGCGAGGCAGAGAGATGCCGTGCACGCGATGCCACGGTGGGAAACTGAAAGATATTCTCATCGGCACGCCCACACATGGCAGGTGGTGCCGTCGGCAAGGATTCATAGTGCATGGCACTGATCCTATGGCGCGTGCGACGCGGTTTTGGCGGTGGCACATTATCCATGACACTTTACACTGAGCGAAATTTCACTTCATTTAGATATGGATTTGTAACTGTACACAGAAAAAAAAAATTATAAAAAATGAATATATATTTTCTGAGTAGAAATTTTGAAAAATATTTTTGAAATTCAGAAATTATTGTTTAAACTGCATTTTTTTCTGATTTTAAATGTATCTTTATCTCAAAGCTAGCAATGTTTCCTATAAAAGTCCATTCCAAACTTTAGAATCCAGAAAACTTGGATTATTCTACTTTCGATATCGTTTGGGATTGAGTTAAGCACTGTATCCCGTACTATTTCTTGCTGTGTAGCTTTGTATCTTTGAGTGTCTTGGTGTGTATGCGTATGTTTGTATGAGTGTGTGTGAGTGTGTGTGCTTATTGAAATGCTCAATTGGCTTTTGTTTGTTTACTCAGCGAGATTCGGCACTAGAAACGCACGCAAGACAAGAATATCCCACGAATTATCGAAATCAGAAAGTTTGTTTATAAAAGAGGAAGACAAATGTGGAACGTCCGCCACACACACACACACACACACACACACACACACACACACACACACACTGTTTCATATTCCTTGTATTCATATTGGAATTATATATATATAAATATAAATTTGTTAGCTTTGAATGCCTTCGAAGTGTAACGCTTAAAATACACCAAATAAACAATCAAATTTTCGAAAAACGAAATTTTAGCACGTTTCGCCACATGTGCAAAAGTTTTGAAATTATTTGGAAAATATTTACGCGTGTGTGGTCAATCATACGATACGAAAAACCACAACAATCGCCATCGAATGCACTTTGTGCCACAAATTGCTACACAAATAAAATCATATTTGATGAATCCAGCAGTTCAACCAAAACCAAAAAAAAAGAAAAAAAAAGAAAAACTTTAGAAACACCCACAAGAAATATAAATTCACAATAAATAGAAACAAAGGCGTAAACTATTTATAAATTGCTGACACTCTTTTGTTTGTGCTTCCCCCCCTACAAGCACTCGCCCCGCCTCGGTGCCCCTCCCTGGCACTCCGCATTCCCGTGGACACCTCATCATTACTTATTTGAAGTATGCACATTTTTATTATTTCATTTTTAGGTTACACGCAATTAATATTCCCAATTTATTTTCTTATTGGGCCCCCAAGTTGCACAGCGAAACACCAGCGCATGTGTTTGTGTGTGTGTGTGTTTGTGCGTGTGTGTGTGTGAGTGGGGCACATCATATGTATATTTTGGAGCCCATTACTTTCACTAGGCGTTCGTTTCGCCACTTTCAGAATCTTATTGTATATCGAAAATGAATACACATTTTTTTTGTTATTTTTTTTACTTTACTTTACTTTGATTGAAGAAAATTCCCTGATTTCAATTCGCATAAATAATTTAAACAAGTTTTTTCCAATTCATTCCGACAATATTTGCATAATTAGAAAACGAGAAATTATTACTTGCACTTTTTATTTTGTTATGCACACAATCTACTCCCGCGCCCCACCGACAGTATTTTCTATCTATCTCAGAATCTGCTCTATATAGAGTATTCGATGCGATTTTTCGCGATTTTCACGCCGCGATTATCGAAACCGTATTGTGCCGTTCGTTGGTCGAAGCTATTCTGAGCACAAACGGACACGGCGAGCGTATTTTCCTTCTTGCGAGAAAGTCGGAAAATGTTATATTTTTATATATATTAGTCGTGTGTGTGTCATAGAGAGCGTACTCTCTGTGACCTTTTCGATTTCTCTTTCTTTTCATTGATAACAGCAGAATGCAATAAAAATATTTGCTATACCTTTTGGTAAGGATTCTACGTACTTTTTCACTTATTTTTGAAAAATGCCCAATTGGAATATTTTAACTGACTTTTAACTGTTGCGCCTTTGCTAAATTTCCCACGAAAATTCAAATCAGCATCTCTGCATGGTTTGTAACTTTGCTAAATGGTAAGTTTAACGGCAAAATACTCCACACAAATTAATAAGTTAGAATGAATTGTCTACTTTGTATTTAAATTTTTCCTACACACGTAAATGATAAAAATATTTCTTGTATTAGTAATAGCAAAATAATAGGAATTCTAGTATAATGACTTAGATTGCCTGCAATATTCCTAATCTAAAATCGATTTTGCCAACACATGCGATAAACAGCTGACTTCGTATCGATAACAAGTGCGATCACAATTTCCCGATAGCAAGCTGGTCACTCTGTTGTTGTGTTATGGTTTTGCATGGGGAACAGCCGGACATTCTTCAACTTATATAATTATTAAGCTGTAAAATAAGTTAATAATTATAACAGAAATGTTGTCCCTTTTATCGTCAATGCGCGCTCTTGCCGTGCGTCAGCATACCGGAGAAGCACTGCGCTGCCTGCACCTCACCGCAGTCACGGATGCGGCGCGTAAAGGAACTCGTGAGAAAGCACGCAAGAAGAAGGTTAAAGTGGAAGTGAAGAAAGTGGGATTCATACCGCACAATCAGCGTGACAAAAAGTAACATAAACAAAAAGCAAGTCTACACACGATTAAAGTAACTTATTAATGCCCTTTTAGAATCAACGTAAAACGCGCTGACAAACACGTGGATGATTCTTGGAAGCAGGTGCCCAAAGATGACGCCTACGTGGGTCGCTATTACCGCTGGCCGGTGTACTCAGTGGCTGAGGCCATACAATGCCACCGGGAAACGCACCACCCCAGCATGTACAATGTGCCCAACGCCCCGCTCAACGTGGAAATCGAACTAAATATGCAGGGTGAAAAGGCGACAAGGTTTGTGGATAACTTCCAGCGCATGGCGATGATTCCACACAAGTTTGATCACGGAGAAGACCGCAAGATTATAGTATTCACAAAGGGCAACGTAAGTTAATTCGGTCAGTACAAAAGTCTGCTCAACAATCATTTCATTTTTATCAACAGGATGAAATAACGGAAGCACGCGAAGCTGGTGCATCGCTTGTGGGCGGCGTGGAGCTGATAAAGGACATAACAAGCGGCGAGCTGCTGCTGTCGGATTATCAGTTCATCATTGCACATCCCAATATTCTGGCCGAGCTTGTTGCGCTTCGTGGCCTGATGAAGCGCAAGTTTCCAAATCCGAAAAGCGAAACTTTGGGCACAAATCTGGCCGAAATGATTGTCAAGTTCTCCAATGGCATCAGCTATAGTGCCAGCAAAGATGAATATCAACAGAACTTTGGTTTAATCACAGCCAGCGTTGGAACCCTGGACATGGATGCAAAGCATCTGGAGGAGAACATAAGCTATCTGTTGAAAGATGTCAACACAGTGCGTCCCAAGCGCGAGGGAAGATTCATAACACGCGTCCTGCTGAAGAGTCCGCCCAGCAGCGAGCAACTGAAGATTGATCCATTCGTGTATGTGAATGAACTGTACGACAAAAACACTGCCAAAGTGAAGAGGGATACCAAAAAACAGGTGGAACCAGAGGAGACAGAAGAGAAGGCGGCAGCTGCCGTGGCAAATTAGTTTTTAATCTTGTCATGTACTTACAAAAATCTATGGCTTTATTAGCTAATAGTTCCATTTGTGCATTGACAGTCAGAATACATAAATTTAAACATTAATTACTTGAATGGAATCGAATTATTCCGTACAGTCATGATATAATCTTTGGATTTACTTATGTTACGAAGAAAGAGGATCTTTGACACTTACACATGTATTATTAGTTAGTTAATTATTTCAATTGTTTTTTGATTTGTTAGTTGCACAATACGTTTAGTCATTTGTAAATTCATGTCATTGGTTGCAAAGAGCTAAAAAGTTTGTTGGAAATGTTGAATCAGGCTTTCAATGTTGATGCACTACGCTGTTGATGCTGTTGCAACATTTCCAACTGCTTAACCCGCGTATAGGCAGCACTAGCCAATAATACCACTATATTCGAGGTCCACCAAATGGCCGATCGTACATCGTTGTAATACTGCGTGGCAATAACTGTCTGGGCGCATGCTTTAGCCGTGCCAGAGATGTTGTGCGTTAGCGGTGAGGTAACCTGCAATCAGTAAATTGACAACTTTTGATAAGTACTTAACTCTGTTATTGCCACTACTTCGCTGACTCACTGTACCTTTATCTCCAAAGCTGTTACAAAGCCAATGGCGAAACCACAAAATCCACTCAGCGTCATGGCAGCCCAGAACCATGGGGCAAAGAAGTGCGGATAAGCCAAGATGGTACCCAGCTCTCCGTTAAGTATAATCAATGGTAAAAATAATAATGTGGAGTACAGATTATTATAGTAGCTGAGTAGCCAGATTTCCTGGTTCACATGGGCTAGCGTCTTTTTGGTTTGAATCGAATACATAGCCAGGGCCAGGGAACTGAGCACGCCAAAGATGGTGCCACGCCACGAGAAGGCTGTCGTTAGGCTCTCCTGATCCACACCAAGCCAAAAGCCCACCACAATGGTGGCACAGCAAAGCAGACACTTAAAGCTGGTGCGTTGCCCCAGTATCACATAGGTGAGCACTACACTGAACACGGTGGTCAAAGAGCGTCCAATGTAGTAAAAGGCCACGGTAACATACGACAGCGACAGATTGTTGGCTCCAATCATAAGCGTATAGAGCACAGTCAAGGGCAGTAGTTTCCGGAAGGTGTCAATGTCTAGGGGATTACCTTCCGGGAAGGTGAATACACTCGGATACTTTCGGCTGAGACGGCTCATAATAAAACATATTGCGGTGGATACGACGCACTGAAACCAAGACATAAACAGCGGTGCGCCCAAGTTAACGGAGTCGCTGCTCAACAGATGCTTGTTGACAAATACAGTTAGAATGGAGGTGAACCTGCCGCAAATGCAACGTGTTAAAAATGTATCTTTGTATCTTCGTATTTAAGACTTTTCTAACAATTGCTTACCAGTACAATGCAACAACAAAGAATATCTTCAGATATTTATTCACCAGCCGGTTGTGCTCCTCCAAATTTTGATACATCTTGTCTGGGATTTGGGTTTAATACAATTTGTGCCACGGATTAAAAATAAATCTACAATTGTGCGTTGTTTGCACATCGCCGGCTGTCGATCAGCTGATTACGTTACAAATTTCCCTTTTTACTTCCTCATTCATTACACACACACTCGCACTCACACACATACATAAGTACTTGTGCTGGTAATTGTTAAGTTCAAATTTATTCAAAATGAGCATTGTTTTGTTGTTGTTAAAAAATGCGAATTAGTTCATGTTGTGTTATTTATTTGTATGTTTCTTAATTTAATGTATTTAAGTGTGTACATTTATGATCTATGTTTTACTTCTTTTTATATGAAATTATGTTGCATGAATCTCATTCTTTATTTATCCCATTCACGGAACTCTGCGCCTTCGGGTGGTTTGATGTCGACCTTATCCTTGGACACCTCATTCCAGTTTGTGCTTAGCACGGTGCCTCCAGATTCCGAGAACGACTTGTTCATAGCCTTCTGCACTTCCGGAGACGACGAGCTGTAGATCTTTTTGAATAGCTGATTTAGGGCTGCCTCGCCCTTAGCTTCCTTCTCATCAATTTTTTCCTCCTCGCTGACCAGACGATCCCAGTTCTTAACCTGCCGTGTCGGAACTGCGGCAGCTTGTTCAGCTTTTTGTTCAAGAGTTTCCCAGCGCACTCCCGTTTCCTTTCCCAAAGTAATCTCGACCTTTGATGGATAAGCCTTGTGTGAGGAACGGTCCACGGCAATGGGATGGAGCAGATGGAGTAGCAGTTCATAGCCATCTGCAGTCAAGTGTATTTTTTCCGCCTCAATTTTGACGTTGTAGTTCTTTTCGGAAGCATTTTTCAGTAGTACAGTTACGACCACTTTGGTCTCCGATTGATACCAATCATAACGCACCGACATTTTGCGTTTGATTATTAAAATAAAAATAGAAATATAAATTATTTGTGACCAAATTCTAATGAAGCGAAATATGACTTTTTTAGAATGAGGGAAATATCCAGAAACTGAACAGAGTTGCCTCTTTATACAAAAATCAGCTGTTTTGACAGTGTGGCAGTTAATGCAAAGAACTGTCTTACTAAAATACTAAATTAGAGAGGATTGAACTGTTAATTATTGCTTTTTAGCTCTTACACAATCGCTTATTTATTTAAGTGTTTCGCATTATCACAATTCTTTATTTTATTTTATTTTTTCAAATCTGTATATTTGCAGTATTTTGCGAGCTGAAATTCTGTATTTCACAAGTTTAGCGGTATTTCATGGCTTTAGACTTACAGCCACACTGACCTATGTAATTGTCAAAGGCAAAGGCGAGCGAGAGACGATAAATAATTTTTATTTTTACATTAATTAACCGTGCTCGAAATGAAATTCTATTGTCGAAAAATGTTGGAAAGTGTGTTTGTGTGAGAAATAAGTGTAAACACATTGCCATTGTTGAAACGAAAAGGCAAATTCCTTGAAAGTATTTCCAATTGGAATTGTGCAAACAGGGTGTCTGTTTTGCGTATGTGTGTGCTAGTGCCTGTGACTGTGTATGTGCCATCCTTAATTTTTTCGCACATATGTATGTATGTACCATACATATGTATGTAGCTGCTGAACATTTTTCTCTAATATACCAACAATCGTGAGCGGACTCATAGCAAGCAAAGGCGAAGAGAGAGCAGAGCAGAGCAGCACGGCGCACAGCCACAGCCACGGTACCCTTGCGAGAAAAGGTAAGTAATTGAGGTGTAATGTAATGTAATGTCCACCGATTTGCCTGAAGGTCTGCTCTGCGCGTTGCGAATGCTCTTTCAATTCCTTGAACGCCCGCGTCTCTTTGCACAGCTGGCTCTAGGTTAATTCTACAGTGTATACTAGATTAGGAAAACAATTAGTTTCGATAAATTCAAAACAAAAGGACAGAAATTTGAATGCTGAAAATTAAGTGTTAAACTGGATTTGGTTAACAAATCTTTATTATTAGAACAAATTGATTTAAATACAATGTTAGGCCATGTTTATGAAAAGCACTTTTCCAACCAGTGTGCACTGTCATATTTGGGTCATTCTAGTACTGCGCCTGTCTGTTTTCTTCTTTTCTGTTTGTTCTCTGTTGCTCCGTTCGC
Organism: Drosophila cardini; assembly: GCA_018903735.1. Taxonomy (NCBI): domain Eukaryota; kingdom Metazoa; phylum Arthropoda; class Insecta; order Diptera; family Drosophilidae; genus Drosophila; species Drosophila cardini. The sequence continues at coordinate 968,068 of JAEIGM010000021.1, forward strand.
TCTTGAATGGAGGTGCGCGCTCCACTCTTTCACTTGCTTTGCTTTCGTGCATATAAGTTTTTCAAGTGGCATTTTTGTTGATTTAACGGTATTTGTAAATTAACGCACTAGTCGCAATTGTCATATTGTCAAATATACTTGTGCAATTTGCATTTTCCTGGCATATTACTGTTTTGCCTTGCGTATATGTGTGTATTGTTTGTGCTGGAATCTAGTATGTGTAATGGTGTGTGTGTGCGCGTTTGTATATATATTTGCGATTGTGTGTGGTCGTTGTGTATGAGAATTTCTTGTGTTCTTATAAAAGTCAGAAAGAGAGGGTGGAGAGCAAACGAGAGCGAGAAAAAGAGAACGAGCGCCAGCTCGTGTGTACGCTGGGTTAGCAGCAATCGCAATACTGCTTGCTTGTGGGTGTATGATGGTTGCTGTGAGGGGATGTTGGGGATGTGGGGGTGGCGCAGAGGTATTAGGATTGCTTGTTATTCTTTCTTTGTTGTTTTATTTGTGAAAAATATCTGCTACTGCTGCTATGTATGCACTGTCCGAGTGCTTGTCTGTATGTCCGTATGTATGTATGTACATGTTCGTGCCTGTGTGTGTGTGTGTGTGTGTCTGTTTATGAGTTGAAGGTAGTAAATACATAAAAAAAAAAAATAATATTTTACTGTATGTATCAGAACAATATGTAATAGCAAATCAAAACTAAGCAACAACAACAATGTTAAGGGCAACTTTAATTGAGCTTTATCTTACGCTATCAATGTACGTGTATAAACGTTTACACACACACACACACACACAAACCACACACATCTGCTCTTGCATATGTGTGTGTTTATCTCTTGTATGTTTCATAATTCGCAAAGCGACTTAATTCCAATGCTGACTAACGCGAATCTCTCAATGCCCGAACAGAACGGAAGTGCAACGGATTAAAAATATGCGCGGGTGCCATTAAAGAAATCTTAGTGTTCCCATTTTTCATCAATGCCAAGAAGTCGAGTGCGACCTTGAAATTCATTTGAGCATTCAGTATACGCAATTCCAGAATGTCAATGACCTAGACCTAGAAGAATAAAAGTGGTTAAGGCGGTGGTGATGGGGAAGTGAAAGTGTAAAGGGGGATTAAAGATCAGAGTACTCAGAATTTCAACTAATTTTGGTTTTATATTGTTTTTAATTTAATATATGTATGTAGAACAACAATAACAATTGGCAGTGATCCAGTGAGGTAGACCATTTTGTAACCACCGCAGCTGCATACACGCGGCGCTGCCGACAACTCCTGCCAAAAATCCAGATTCATTGTAAACAACAGCAACACAAATCAACAACAACAGCAGCAAGAGGAAGGGACAGTAAGGAAAGGCAAAGAGAAAGAGAAAGCAGACAGGAAAGCTGAAGCTAAATCAGAAGCAATCAGCAAAATGTTTACGGGTAAACTGCAGATCAAGGTGTGCGAGGCAAGCGGCCTGCGTCCAACAGATTTCCAAAAGCGCCACAATTTAACATTTGGCAAATTGGCCGATGAGCAGCTCATCGATCCCTACGTGTCCATAGATGTCGACGAGAGTCATTTTGGTAAGTCATCTGAATTACACTGCTATAATGTGATCTTATCATGCTAATTTATTTTCAATATCCATTCCAATTAGATCGCTCGACAACCAGACCAAAGACGTTTGATCCAGTATGGAACGAACAGTTCGTCCACGATGTGACCAATGCACGTAACATTAATTTAACCGTTTTTCATGATGCTGCACTGCCGCCAGATGACTTTGTCGCCAACTGCATTATTCCATTCGAGGATCTCATGCAGAGTGAGTCGGGTGTGCCAGATTTATGGGTGAGTAGCAGTATGCTTCTATTGCTTCCTATACTTATTATTAATCTTCTCTCTAACGACAGATTAATCTGGAGCCACAGGGCAAAATTCATGTCATTATCGAGCTGAAGAACCGTAATGGTAGACATGAGAATTATGGTAAGTTTTGTGCAATTTACATTTTAGGGCTTTGTAATCCTTTGATACTTTTCAGATCAAGCCAAGGCCGATGCTGTGGTCGAGCAGGCCGTTGCCGTCAACAAGGAGTTCAAAGAACGCGCCGGATTCAATCGACGTCGCGGTGCTATGCGTCGTCGTGTTCATCAAGTATGTAGTGTTATCATTTACGATCGTTGATCACCAAAAAATGATTAATTACATTTTCTGTCTTTCCAACTGTTCCGACTGATAGGTTAATGGACATAAGTTTATGGCAACATTCTTGCGTCAGCCCACCTTCTGTTCACATTGTCGCGAGTTTATTTGGTGAGTGGAAAAACAAGTGCAGTTAAAAACGTACTCACAGCCAGGCTGTCATCTACAGTACCATTTTTTAAGTTGTAATTGATTTTGGATTTTGATATAATTTACAACAAACACACACACACACACACACCCATACATACAGACACACTCCATTAGAACATTGGCCTAACACTCTTATTTTTGATTTTATATTATTTCTAACTACAGACACACACCGATACACACACACAAACATAGCATACTATATCTATCTCGATTTAGCTACAATAGTTGAAAAAACTACATCGAACTTTTATGTATCGTAATCGTAACACTCACATAAACTACACTAAGTATTTTAGCTATCTTATAACTTATTTATAAGTTTGTTTTTTAGTTGATTCCTTTATTGATTAACCAATTTCACTTACCACAAAAAAACACACAAAATACTGGCGATTTTCTTGATCTGCGTGGGGCAAACAATTTCTCATTGGTTTCACTGGGGCTTGGTCTCTCATCCAACTATATACACAAAACAAAACATTTGCTTGACTTTAATTCTTTTGGTTTCGAGCTGAGGGTCTACTCCATTTTACATGCATTTCTTTATTTTTTGGTTTTTATTATTTTTCGCATACATTCCATGCCTACACAAAATTAAAAAAAAACACACTCATCATTCAGTTATAAAAGAAATATATAAGCAATAGCCATGGAATTTCTTGCCTTTTTGCAGGGGAATTGGTAAACAAGGCTATCAATGTCAAGGTATGTGTTCTGCTTAAAATTAAAAACAAATTAAACATTTAAAGGAATTTCTTCAAGAGACCCAAAACGGTTTCTCAGAAGACAATTTTACATAAACAATTAAAATGAAAACAAAAAAAAAAATAAAGCATAAACTATAAAGCTATCCATCACTTGCATTTGCTCGTTCCGTTTGTTCGTTCGATTGTTTGTTTGTTTGTTTTGATGTTGTTCAGTTTCGATTCAAGAAACAAAGCATTTGCCATTTTGTCCACAATTTAAATTAAGTACATATGTATACTATATTCCAATATATTTATATTAATTTGGATGCTTTAGTTTGCGTCCTCTCTGCTTCTCTTTGCATTTGTCCATGCATCTAAAGACCATTTTGATAATGGCTTATTATTTAATACACACACAATCCCACACACACACACAGAAATTGTAACTCTGTTTTACACTGTCTTGCCCACATACTAATTGTTAATAGTTAAGATTTATTGACCAAAAAACAAGCATTTATCAGAAATAATCCCAAAGAAAAGTCTAAACAAAGTTCATTATAATTACATACCCTTGAATGTTGTGTTTGTTATGGTTGAATGTTGTCGTAAAGCATTAATTGGGAGGGTTTTTAGAATTGTTTAAGTTTATAAAGCATATAAGTAAATAAAAATCACTTTAAGATTACGTTTAGGCTAAGGTCAAGTTGGATTCATTTATTAAAATAGGCAAAATAGGTCTATTATTCATTAAAATAAGATAAGTCAACAGTTATTTATTTCTGTTTTTGAAGTCTAATACACTAAAAGCAGGAGCAGTTACTAAGAGTATAGATTAAGTGGTATATTAAACTCTGAGTGAAGTAAACTGAATACAGAAGCCCCAAATAGATACTTTAAATCTCTTATTCAACCATAAACCTTATTGAATTCCCCTTAGTTAAAAACTTTAGACCCATATATTAAAGTCTAATTACATACTCAGTTAAGTAGCTTATATACTTCAGTGAAATGTGTGGAAATCAGTGTCTGTCAATCAACTTCCTAATAACTCAGTTTATTATTAACTATACTAGGGTAAACCCTCTAAAGTGTGTGCCTGTAATAACTCTAAAGTTTTAATTTGTTGTTCTGAATGTTTCTGTTGTAATTTATCGTGTGCTTTGTAGTGTTTAAACCCTTTAATTTACAAGTATAATAGGCCATTTAACTTTTAGGTACACAGATGGTTTTGAAAATTTTAATTTTTGCACGCCAAAAGAAACATTTTTTGCACCCACGTGAATTTTAACAACTTTTATGTGTTATCAGCAAACTAATTTGAATTCGACAAATTGAAATTGAAACAACATACTACTACTAGTACACTAGTATACCATAGTGAATAATTACAAAATTACATGAATTAAGCTAATTTTAGTGTGTGGCTAACCTCTGAATGTATTTTGTATTCAAAATTAATTATTTCAATGAATGAAATGTAAATATATATATCCATAAACATATATGTATGTACTGCACTGCTGTGATTCGTTAATTGAATTGAATTTGAAATTTAATTAAATTAAATTGCCAATGCACCTCTGCCTCAAAATGCCGAGCAGGATGAGCCACCGTGCTGGCTAACTTGGTCAAAAATTTAATTAGTAACTAAATTCTAATTTGATTTCATCGTTTCCAGTCTGCACCTTAGTTGTACATAAAAAGTGCCATCTTTCTGTCGTCTCCAAATGTCCGGGAATGCGTGATGAGGTAAGTAGTGAATGCAATTTAAAGCTTTAAACAGATTTATAAACTTCTACTTCCTTTTAACTAATTTACAGCAGCAGGCCAAGGTGGAAGTTGTGCCTGCCGGGCAGCGGTTTAATGTGAATGTGCCGCATCGGTTTGTGGTGCACAATTACAAGCGTTTCACATTTTGCGATCACTGCGGCTCATTGCTTTATGGACTGATCAAACAGGGATTGCAATGCGAGACATGTTATATGAACGTCCACAAGCGGTGCCAAAAGAATGTGGCCAACACATGCGGCATCAATACCAAGCAAATGGCCGAGATACTCAGCTCTCTGGGTATCTCACCGGATAAGCAAGGCCAACAGCCGCGACGCTCCAAATACTTGAGTCAACCGGGAGGCGAGGACAACTATGGGGCATCGTTGGGCGGTGAGGGTGATAATGTGCCAGGCGCCTCATTTCGCAGTGCCACTCTGTCGGTGGACACTATGGCCACGACGGTGACGCTGACCAGTGGATACAATAGCAGTAGCTGTGTGAGCCTACCTGTCGCTGGAGGGGATTCGCGTCCTGGCAAATGTTCGCTGCTCGACTTTAATTTCATTAAGGTGCTGGGCAAGGGTTCATTTGGCAAAGTGATGCTGGCCGAGAAGAAGGGCACCGATGAGATCTATGCCATCAAAGTGCTGAAGAAGGATGCCATCATACAGGACGATGATGTGGACTGCACAATGACAGAGAAACGCATCCTGGCCTTGGCTGCCAATCATCCGTTCCTTACGGCACTGCATTCGTGTTTTCAGACACCAGATCGTTTATTCTTTGTTATGGAGTATGTTAATGGTGGTGATCTAATGTTTCAAATACAAAAGGCGCGACGCTTTGAGGCAGCACGTGCTGCCTTCTATGCGGCCGAAGTGACGCTTGCCCTGCAGTTTCTGCATACCCATGGAGTTATCTATCGCGATTTGAAGCTGGACAACATACTGCTCGACCAGGAGGGTCATTGTAAGCTTGCTGATTTCGGCATGTGCAAGGAGGGCATCATGAACGGCATGCTGACCACAACATTCTGCGGTACACCCGACTACATAGCACCTGAGATTCTGAAAGAACAGGAGTATGGTGCCTCCGTGGACTGGTGGGCATTGGGTGTTCTCATGTATGAGATGATGGCCGGTCAGCCGCCTTTCGAGGCTGACAATGAGGATGAGCTATTCGACTCGATCATGCACGATGATGTGCTCTATCCGGTGTGGTTATCCCGTGAAGCCGTCTCCATACTGAAGGGTAAGTCAACAACTAACAGAATCATCTTAATTTATATAATAAACCATGTTTGTTTTAGGTTTTCTTACCAAGAATCCTGAACAACGTCTGGGTTGCACCGGCGATGAGAATGAAATTCGCAAACATGCATTCTTCAATAAACTGGATTGGAAGGAACTGGAGAAACGCAATATAAAGCCACCATTCCGACCTAAAATGGTAAGTAGATCGCTTAACTATATTAAACACTTACTTATCTGTCTGTCTGTCTTGGTAATAGAAAAACCCACGTGATGCCAACAATTTCGATGCGGAATTCACCAAAGAGGAACCAGTACTAACACCAATTGGTAACGAGGTCATACGTTGCATCAATCAGGACGAATTCGCCGGATTCTCATTTGTTAATCCCAAATTTGGGCCAGAGCGCAAGGTCTTCTAAAGAGTTAAGAAAACAGGGTAGTAAAAAGGAGGCAAACCATTTGAATGAGTGGAAATGCGCTTAACGTTGGCAAGAAATTAACCAGCAAACTGGATCAGTCGAAATTTAAAGCACAAGGGCAATTTATTTGCCGGGTTTTTAATTAGGTTCAGACCTATGATGCTATCTCTTAGCCTATTCCTAGCCCTAGCCCTAGCTTATCCCTAGCACTTGAACTTCAACTTCAATTCGAACTCGAACTCTGCTTCCGTTGATCATTTTATGAACGCTTTATTGTTGTATGTTTCCCGTTGTTGTCATTATCTTTATTTCGTTTTAAGTTATCTGTTGGAATTTAAAAAGCGTAGCTCTTAAAAACAAAAACACACAAACTTATTTATAATTAAATCAAAATGGAAAAGAGAAGCTGAGAATTGCAAGTCATAGTATATAAAATTCACATGAAGAATGTATTACGGTCTTCTAGAAATCTTTAGAGAACGCGCAGAGTCTTTCATCAGTATCAACTGAGTCGACATCTGCGGTCAGTGCCAATAAATCACTTGCAATTTATATCATAAAACAAACACATACACACACTCACACAAATAGGAGTTAGTTGAGTTTAGTTATACTATAATTTATGTTTTTATCGCACTGTTTTCCCGCCCCTTCCAGCACTTCTACTAAATCCTTTGCTTTTGTTGCTAGTGTTTAATGCTCAAAGCCTCTGAAAGCAAGGCGCCAAATTTTGCTGCTTATTACCAAGATTTAAATCTCCTAACAACAAATTTATTGTATTGATTGCCAAAATAAGCCCCTGATCTAGTCAATGTTATTGCAAAATGCTGCGCCATGCTAATTGTTATTAGTTTTTTATTTATTTAATGTGCCGAATCTCAATTTTCGCACTCTTAAATGCAGACAAATTAAAAAAAAAAAAATCGCTAAAGCGCTGTCCTAAACCAATAGCACTTGCTCCTATGCGAATCTCAAGAGAATGTCTAAGCCAATAGCCAATAAAATACGCCGTCTGTACACACACAAACACAAACACACACACACACACACCTATACCAAAACATACACGCACACACACAAGAAAATATATGATAAATATTAGCCAAGTTAATGCGTGTTCAAAACTCTTGCACAATTTCCTTCTCAAGTATTAAAGCGATATTATTTTAAAACATTAACTTATTGTTATACATACAAAAACATATTATTAATACAACAAACAACAACAACAAAAAGCCAAAAAATTAACACACGCACACACACACACACACACATTTATATAGACATAAACAATAAAACTAAGCTTAATCATGAAATGAGAACAAACTTGAAAGAGAAGAAACCAAAAAAAAAGCATAAAGAAAAGTAAAACAATTGATACATTTCTAAATTCATAAACATATGTATATATATAAATATATATTTATATATATATGTATGTATGTATATGTTTATATATGTGTATATTATGGAAACACAAGCAAACAAATTATAAATACATTCAAAAAAAAATGTGTTTAGCGCGTAAGTTGGAGAAAGTATAAATTGTCAGTAAAGTAACTATATATATATATATGTATACATATATGCATATATGATAAAATATATATGTATTTTAATATATATACACATATGTATATGTAATAAATAGAATAAAATCTAGTATACTTATGTGGAATATGCAGTTAATCACTGTTGAACAAATACAGATTTAATAATGAACATAAAGTATATAATGTATGTAATAATACCAATATTAATAATAAATAAATATATGCATATATATATATATATATATAAATGTGTTGATTTTAAAACCAAAGACTCAAACAACAACAACAAATACAATTTGCAACAATGGAGAAACAAAAGTTATACAAAAACAATATAAACAATAAGAAATAGAAAATCCATTGTAAATTCAATGTGCAATTTGGCATTGAAATTTGTTAATATTGTTGAAACTATTGATTTGTATAAATCAATCAAATTCAAATTCGTTTTCATTTCATTTTTTTTACACTTTTTGTTTAAATGTTGATTTTGAGAGCAACTATTAAAATTACGATTATTTTTTTAAATGTACTACACAATTTTTGTGCTGCATTTACAGGAGCGCAAAACTGATTGCCGAATACTAAGTTTGATAAAATTTGTATGCAACAAAAAAAATATAAGCAAAATACGCTAATAAACAATAAATGGCAGTATAGAACAAATTACTAATTGTAAGCAACATTGTTAACTAAAAAACAAAAACAACAAAAAGAATAAGAAAAGAAAAGAAACTTTGTATGTAATGATAACAAAAAGAAGTGTGTAATAATAATAATAATGATAACGGTAACGGTAACGGTAATGATAATGATAATGATAATATTAATGAAATAGCAAGCATACCCATTTAAATGTTAACCTCAAGTATTCTCAAAAAGCGCATTTTACTAAACCAAAAATGAAGACAGAACAAGGTCAAAATGCAAAATATATATATATGAAAATGAAATGATATATATATATACATATATACACATAGATACATACATACTTGTACGATAATGCCGTTATTTACATACGCATCCAGCCAGCATACATGCATACAAAAATATGTATTTACATTAGTTTATATCTAGTATGAATCGCCTCGCTCGAGGAACAAGCAAACAAAATACAAAAAACAAAAAAAAAATTGTTGGTTGTTACCGAACTTGAATGGCAGCAGCTGCACTGCATTGTGAAATAAGATACAACAAATATGTATATATATATACAGATATATATATATGTATATTCAAAAGAGAAAAAGAAACAACAAAATGTAACGCGTAACCTGAATAAAAACTAAAAGCAAAACGTACACAAAAAAGTTGAAAACAGAATGTTAGTTTTTAAGTGGAACATTTAAAACCAAACAAAAAATGAAAATATTTTCAAAAAACCACAAAAATAACCGCCGTCACGGCCAACTGTAGAGCAAAGTTGTCCTAAAATTCTAACGCATTGTTTTGTCTGGCTAACTATTAATTACTACAACATTAACAAATAACATCCTACACCAAATCTTTCAAATACTATCAATCTATACATATAGAGAAGGCAGCAACTTGTGGCCAAAATCAGCTTTAAAAATTATTGAAACTATTTAAATCATTAATTGACATACTCTATCAGAATTTTGCCAGATCAAATATCTTTCAATATTTTGGAAATTGTATGCAATTCGCTTGAATTAATTTTCTACAAGTTGAAGTTGCACAGAATTTCTATCTCATCAATTAAAAGGATAATAAATAAATAATGCATACAACATGGTCACATGCCACGCCTACATACTATACACCTTTTCATGTACCTTCTGCAATTTAGATTCTACAAATAGACAACATTTAAAGTATAAAAGAGAAATTGAAAAAAAGAAAAACTAAAAACTTAAATTGTTAACTGATGTAAGACAAACAAAATCAGAACAAAATAGAAACTACTCACTATAAAAAGAAAAGTATATGAATGAAAAAAAAAACACAAGTATTTAAAACACACAAAATTCTATTGAGAAGAAAGGAAAGCATAAATAATATTTAAGTTATGTTTAAAGAATGGATAAATAAGCTACAAAGAAAAGTCAACAGTTGATATGTTGTAAAAAAAAATGTACTAAGGGAAGACAGTGAGTGTTATTCAAGCAACTAAATAAATGGTAAAGAATGTATGATGAAATGAGGAAAGATAACCAAAGAAAACAAAAATTACTAAAATTGATTTATAATTTTAAGTGAACATTTAATGAAGGAAAACTAATTAATAAATAAAGAGGTAACACCTATTAAAAAAAATCGTTACATGTGTTTAAGTTATTTGAAAGTTTCGCGCCAAACGTGCAGTCTGGCAACGCCAAGAATCAAAGCAACTCTGTGCGGCGCACATGGCAGCGAAAACAGTTGAAAGAAGACAAAGCAAAACAAATTTACGTTGGGATCGCAACAGTTTATTTACAGATTAAAAATGCCAAAAGTTAAAACGGAAAAGAAAACTCGCATACACAATGAGGTGCAAAAGCAAGGTAATTAAATATGTCAATGCTCATTAACAAATTGCATTAACAATTGCTGTGCAGGCATTGTATTCAACAAGGATTTTGGCCAGCACATCTTGAAAAATCCCTTGATCATAACAACAATGCTGGAGAAGGCCGCATTGAGGGCTACCGATGTGGTGCTGGAAATCGGTCCCGGTACTGGTAACATGACAGTAAAAATGCTGGAGCGTGCCAAAAAGGTGATTGCCTGTGAAATCGACACACGTCTTGCCGCTGAGCTGCAGAAACGTGTCCAGGCAACACCGCTGCAACCCAAGCTACAGGTGCTCATTGGTGACTTTCTTAAAGCGGAGCTGCCATTCTTTGATCTCTGCATTGCCAACGTGCCGTATCAGATCAGTTCACCCTTGATCTTCAAGCTGCTGTTACATCGTCCACTCTTCCGCTGTGCCGTCTTGATGTTTCAGCGTGAATTTGCTCAACGATTGGTGGCCAAACCAGGTGACAAACTCTATTGTCGCCTGAGCATCAACACACAACTGCTGGCACGCGTGGACATGCTTATGAAAGGTGGGCAAAAACAATTTCAGGCCACCCCCAAAAGTTGAGTCCAGTGTGGTGCGACTGGAGCCTAAAAATCCACCGCCTCCGGTCAACTTCACCGAATGGGATGGCTTAACGCGCATCGCCTTTCTCCGTAAAAACAAAACTCTTGCGGCGACTTTCAAAGTGAATTCGGTGATTGAGACACTGGAAAAGAATTACAAACTATATCGTTCCCTGAGAAACGAGGTAAGATCGATCAAAATCATTTTAAAAAAGCTTCAAATCTTAAAGCAATCTTCCCAAACTTACAGCCACTGGAAGAGAACTTTAATATGCAGGAGAAGGTCATAGGCATACTGGAGGAGCAGGGCATGAGCACATCCCGTGCGAGATCCATGGACATTGATGAGTTTATGCGTCTGCTTTTGGCCTTTAATTCAGCCGGCATACATTTTAACTAATCACACTATGACTATAACTAATTGTAGCTAAGTTTTATGTTAAGAACTCGTTTAATTAAACTTTGTATGTTGTTTTATGCATACGAATTTGTTACAAACATTTCAATGCATTTCTAATTATAACACATAATATGAATCAGCAGATCTCGGAGAGCGCGAGAGTGGGAGAGTTTCCATTGAGCGTGATGTACTTAGTTCTGTGCCCATAATTCAATCTACTCAATTTCTATTGATCAGTCGCAATCAAGTCTCGTTTAAATAAAGTTCAAAGCATTGCAAGTTAATTAATTACAAGAAAATGATTGCGTTGAACGCAAATCGATTGTTGTTGTTGTTTTCCGTCTTTTGTGTGATTGTGCTTGGCCAAGTTCCGGATCCAGCAGTGAAGGAAGGTAGCTATTAGTATTATGTTGTTGTGCTCCTCGAGTAACACTTCCATACTGCAGCTTGTACGGCTGTTAAACGCAGCATTTTCGAGGAGAAGGTGCCCATAAGCTTCTTCTTTGCCAATGCACCTGTCACATGGGAGTCCATAGATACCTGCCAGGGTTCCCGACCCTTAATAGTTGGTGGACGGCCCGCTGATCCCAAGGAGTTCCCACATATGGCGCGTCTGGGTAATCGTGATAGTAAGAACAAAACCAAATGGTTCTGTGGCGGCACTTTAATTGGCAATCGTCTGATTCTCACAGCAGCCCATTGTCTCTTCTCGGAGCTGTAAGTCATTAGGTATATAGTAATCTATAAATTATATGATATTTTTAACTAAACTTTTAGTGGTGCTGTTAATGTGGTTCGTTTGGGTGAACTGGACTTTGCCAGCGACACAGACGATGCCGATCCTGAGGACTTTGGTGTACGCAATGCCACTGAGCATCCGGATTATGAGCACCGACTTCTATACAATGACATAGCCGTGGTGGAATTGGATCGTAATGTTAAATATAGTGTCTACAAGCATCCCGCTTGTCTGCCCTTCGATGATGGCCATGGCCATGATAAATTCATTGCCATTGGCTGGGGTCATCAGAAATTTGCTGGCAGGGAGTCCACCAAGCTGCTTAAAGTGAATCTCAATAACTTTGAAAATCGTTGTGGAGCCGTCAGTGAAATTGAGGAGCTCCCAAATGGCTATGATGTGAACACACAGCTCTGCGTTGGCTCTAGCGATCAGAAGGACACCTGCAACGGTGACTCTGGTGGTCCATTGTTGACTTATCACTCGGAATATCCCTGCATGTATCATGTTATGGGCATCACCTCGACGGGCATCGACTGTGACACGCCCAATGTGCCCAGTTTGTATACGCGGGTGCATCACTATTTGGATTGGATCAAGCAGCAACTGGCCAGAGTTCACTAAAAGAACATAAAAGATTTTTCATTATTTGCTACGTCAACATCAAAACACACACACACACACACACACACACACACACACACACACTTATGTGTGTGTATACAAATACAAATGTTTTTCTTTAGAGATTATTATTAAATGAGCATTGTTGGAAACAAGATTTGCATGTTATCATCGAGCGAGAGTGCGCATTTAGTCGATTTCCTGAAATCCAATCACTTCAGTTATTCAAACTGCCCTCGAGAGTCAGTTCCGTGTCGCTGAGCACAGATCGGCAGCTGATCTGATCTTTCTACAAAAAGAATTTCGTTGGTTATCAAAATGCAAATACAATTCAAGTTATTTTGGCTGGTTTTACTGTACTTGAAGCAGTCCATCTTGGCGCAGGATTCAGACATCGTTAGCTGTAAGTTGAAGCAGTAAGTGCCATTTGATCAGCACCTTTTAAAGTTCTTGTTTTGTTCGCCAGCCTGCACAAGATATAAACAGAGCGTCTTTGAGCTGCAGGAAGGTTACAGCTTTCTGCTGCCGGGTGCTCCAATCACTATCAAAAAGCTGGACATGTGCAAAAGCTATACGCCCTTGATAGTCGGTGGCAAGCCAGCGGAGCCCAAGGAGTTTCCACTGATCGCTCGTCTGGGTAATCGTAACAGTGAGAACGAAACCAAATGGTTCTGTGGCGGCACTTTGATCAGCAATCGTCTGATTCTCACAGCAGCCCATTGTCTCTACTCGGAGCTGTAAGTCATAAAGTATATAGTAATCTATATTGTATACGATATTTTAAATGGTACTTATAGAGGCGCTGTTAACGTGGTGCGTCTGGGGGAACTGGACTTTGCCAGCGACACAGACGATGCACAACCCGAGGACTTTGGTGTGCGCAACTCAACGGAGCATCCAGACTACAGTCATCCCTTGCTGTACAATGATATTGCAACTATTGAATTGGATCGTCCTGTACGATTCAATGTTTATAAGCATCCCGCTTGCCTGCCCTTTGAGGATGGCAATCGTTTTGAGAACTTCATTGCCGTCGGCTGGGGACACACCACATTTGCAGGCCATGATTCCACAAAGTTGCTTAAAGTGAAGTTAACTGGTTTTGGCAGCAATTGTCCCACCGCCGAGGACATTGAGGAGCTGCCCAATGGCTACAATTCCAGTTCGCAGCTCTGCATTGGCTCCAATCAGCGCAAGGATACGTGCAACGGTGACTCCGGTGGCCCTGTGGTTGTCTACCATGAGGAGTATCCCTGCATGTACCATGTGATGGGCATTACTTCATCCGGCATTGGCTGTGGCATTCCCAACACACCAAGTCTGTATACACGTGTGCACTTCTACTTGGATTGGATCAAGCAGGAGATAGCCAAAGTCAGCTAAAAGGGCGTGGAAATTAAACGGAATCAATTAACAATAGATTAGCATCTGTTAAAGTTATTAAATGCAATTGCTATGGCAAATACAGTCGGGTCAACACGGCGGATACTCAACAAATTGTTTAGGGGAATTCTTCTGGGCGAACAGCTGATTTTCTGGAAGATCAATGTCAAGTTCTCAACAGTGTGTGTGTAAGTGTGTGTGTAGGTGTGCCTGTGTGCGTGCTAGCCAAGTTAAAACCAGTCGAGAGAGCACTGTCAGCCAAGTTAAAGGCATTTGTTTTCCCCCAAAACCGGTTGAGCTTTCGAGTGTGTACCAATTGTGTATTTGGTAAACAAAGTTAATTCCAGTTGAAGATGTGTCTGCTCCGGTTGTGCCTTCTGCTGCTGCTGCTCGCACAGCCATGGTGCCTGATTCTAGGCCAAAACTCGGATATTGTTAGCAGTAAGTTGAATTGGAATGAGCCTGGTTTTTCCACATCTTGATCATCTCGTTTGGTTCAGGCTGCACGCAATACAAGAAGGATTTGTTTGAGGAGCAGGTGGGTTACAGTTTTCTTTTTCCCAATGCCCCCGTCACATACGAGACTGTGGACAGTTGTCGCCGTTACACGCCTCTGATTGTGGGCGGCAAGCCAGCCGATCCAAAGGAGTTTCCTAACATCGCACGCCTCGGCTACCGGGAGCAGGATAAGATCGAGTGGTTCTGTGGCGGCACGTTGATCAGCAAACAGTTCGTCTTGACCGCCGCCCATTGCTTTGAGTCCGAACAGTGAGTAATTGTTATAAATAATAAACTTTCATACAATATTTGTCGAACTACTCACATGATTTAGGGGCGAGGTAAACATTGTGCGTCTCGGGGATTTGGACTTTGACACCGATCAGGACGATGCCAAGCCCAAGGATTACGCTGTCGAGGAGTACTTTGTGCATCCCAACTTTACCAACCCGGAGTTATACAATGACATCGGCCTCATTAAGCTGGCGGAGCCTGTCCAGTTTGATGCCTACAAGCATCCAGCTTGTTTGCCCTTTGAGACTGGCCAGAACATTGACTCATATATTGCTGTGGGCTGGGGAAGCACGGGCTTAGCAGGCAGGTCATCAAAGAAGCTGCTGAAGGTCAGATTGGATCGCTTTGCAGATGAGGTAATTATAATAAATTAATTCAGTTTCCCCAAGGCTGTAAATTCCCACTGTTACAGGTTTGTCGCAGAGTGATTGAAGCAGGTGAGGATTATCCCGAGGGCTTCCAACAGGCCAGTCAAATGTGTGTGGGTTCTGCGCGGCCCATGGACACGTGCAACGGAGACTCCGGTGGACCGATCCTGGTCTATCACCAGGAATATCCGTGTATGTACCACGTCATGGGTATTACGTCGGCGGGCATTTCCTGTGGCACCCCAAACATTCCCAGCATTTATACACGTGTTCATTTCTACTTGGATTGGATACAAAAAACCATTGCCAATAATTAGTAAGCAATTATTCATCAATTAAATAAAGCAATCCAATTGCCGTTTAAATTTTCCTACTTATCTTAACTGTCTGGCAACGCCAAAAACATTTTAAGAACTTAACGAAACTATTATTTGAAACAGTGACAATTTAATTTTAATTAGTACACAACCAATAATAAAAAATTTTTTTTTTAATTATTATAATACGACATTTTTTAAGTTGTCTGATTCACAAGACCTGTTACATATTTAAAAAAACCCATAATGAAATCGCAGACTTTGGTTGGGTACTTTAAAATACCCAGCGCATACGTTTAAGAGTCATTAACAGTGACTCGCTACTTTTAACGTGATGTAACCAGTTACAAAACGTAACTATCGTCCACCCCTATTGTTGTTTACAAAAAAAAAAAAACATTAATTAAAGTTGTTGAAATACAACAAGAATTGCGTGTACCAATAAGTCTGAAAAAAACTTGCAAATATAAAATGTAAACAAGTGAAAAAACGCTCACATAGACTTTACGCGATATTAGACGTTAACGCGCCGCGCACTCATTCCTTTCGCTTTTGTCGTGCGTGCGACGCACATTAATACACATGTATGTAGAATTGAGTCCAGAATCAAACAATTTTGGCACAAACATGGAGCCGGAGGATCTGCCACCCGAGATGCCGATGCCAATGCCCGACGTGGTGCAATCTTATAAGACACGGGCCAAAATGAATCCAACCAAAATGAATCCGGCCAAGAAAGACAACGAGAAGCGACGACGAAAGGATGCAATGCGAAAGGTAATTAAAGAGCGAGCGAGCGAGCATGTGCGTGTGTCTGTCACTATGTTTGTGTGTGTGTTTGACGTTAAAACTTTGCATGTGAGTATCTGACCCTGTACTAAAGTGCAACAAAGGGTGTGCTATGCATATGTTAATTAAAACCGTTTATTTTAAGTTTATGTGTGCGTATAATTAACTGATTTACATAATTTTTAAACAGGTTTCGTTAATTTTACGCAAATGCGACACAGTTCGCACGGCGGAGGATCGTCAGTTTCTGGAAAAGCATCCGGATATAGTAAAAACGACAAAGAAGCGCAGGGAACGTATTGAGATCTATAAGGAGCGTGTCGTGGAGAAGGAGGATGAGCCCCATGTCATTGAGGCCAAGGTGGAGCAACTAGCTAACATAGTGTCGCAGGCAAAGCATCTAATTTGCTACACGGGCGCAGGCATTAGTACAGCGGCTCTCATTCCCGACTATCGTGGCAGTAAGGGTATCTGGACGCTGCTGCAGAAGGGAAAGGACATCGGGGAGCATGATCTGTCCAGTGCCAATCCCACCTACACGCACATGGCGCTCTACGAGCTGCACCGTCGTCGTCTGCTGCGACATGTCGTCTCCCAGAACTGCGATGGACTGCATCTGCGCTCCGGACTGCCACGACAATCGCTATCCGAGATCCACGGCAACATGTATGTGGAGGTGTGCAAGCACTGCAAACCGAATGCGGTCTATTGGCGTCAATTCGATGTGACTGAGATGACGGCACGGTATTGTCACAAAACTCATCGGCTATGCCATCGGTGCTCGGAACCACTGTACGACACCATTGTGCACTTTGGAGAGCGGGGTGATGTCAAGTGGCCACTGAACTGGGATGGAGCCACCCACCATGCGGAACGGGCTGATGTCATACTGTGTCTGGGCTCAAGTCTCAAGGTGCTCAAGAAGTACACGTGGCTGTGGCAAATGGACAAGCCAGCACGGCAGCGGGCCAAGATTTGTGTGGTGAATCTGCAGTGGACGCCCAAGGATAGCATTGCCAGCATCAAGATCAATGGCAAGTGCGATCAGGTGATGGCACAACTGATGCGGGTGCTAAACATTACGGTGCCCGTTTATACCAAGGAAAAGGATCCAATCTTTGCACATGGTACACTCCTGATGCCCGAGGAGCTGCATACACTTACCCAGCCACTGCTCAAGAATGCCGACGAGGAGGAAGCGGCAGACACACAGTCCTGTACCACAACCACGGAGGAAACTCAGGATTCCATCATATCCGGCGATAGCTACAGTGATCTGCCCATTGGCAAAGGTCCACGCATTCGCACGCCTATCAAAAATGGTCGAAGGATCAAAACGAACCTGGAAATCCGTCAAAAGTACTCCAGCAATCGGCACACGCCGCAGCTGAATGGCTGTGTCGAGGAGACCAAGCCAGATTTGGATTTGCAGCTAAAGACGGAGCAGGAGGAAATCGATATCAAAGTGAAGACTGAAGCAACGCCCAGCAGCGAGCTGAAGGAGGAACAGCAGCTGCCTGAATCTGGTGTGGATTCGAACTGCATTAATCAGGAAATGCTGCCCAAATTGGAACCTAAAGAGGAACTTAAAGTGGAGCCTGAAGTGGAACCCAAAGACGAGCCGGAAGTAGAACCAAAGGTGGAACCCACAATGGAACCACCAAGTCCAGCCAAAAATGGACACCCACAACTCAAAGCCCCAGAGGAGCACAAAGCTCAAAGTCTGATGGAACTGCCCAAACTAGTCGCCATACAAAATCCCTACGTGGATGCTAAAAACTGTCCTGGTCTGTGCCTGCTGCCGTTGGAGCTGCGCCTGGAGCCCAGATTGGAACCAAATGCAGCCAGTTTGGCGTCCGTGCAGCTGCCGCCTTTAGTGCCAATTGGTGCTCCACTCTACACGCCCTTCGTGCAGCCAACGCCCACACAAAATGCACTTCCTCCAGCACTGCAAGCACTTAATCTGCAAAGCGATAGCACCACCTGCTCCGCAGAATCAACCACAGAGTGCGACGACGAAGAGGATGAGGAGCAACTAGACATGGCACAAATGGATCTACTGCGTCGACACAGCGATCATGAGCTGCTGCTGCAACTGCCCAGTTGGTATGATGCCAAATATGCCTACTCAGGATTACACAGCATATTGATACCACCACCAGCTGATCTCAATATCTGGAACTCCCAAGTGGTGCCCAATTTCGCAATGAATCGATCCGCCGCCGACTGTGAGTTCTGCTTCGATCGCTATGCGGAACTGGAATGCCAGTTCTACAGTCGCTGGCATCTCAGCCAGCGAAAGCACAAGAAGCGGGCACGCAGTGGACGCTTTGTGGTCTGCGAATGTTGTCCGACCAGTGACGATGAGGATGACTATGATGAGAACATCTCTCTGGCCCACATTGCGGCCGCCGAGACGGCCAAGCGACGACTGCAGCTAAGCCATAGCTTTCCACGGAAACTTGCCCGCACACAAGCTGGCTGGTATGGCAAGGGCTACAAGAAGGGACGCAGGCGTAGATAGATGCAGCCAATCCTATCTATCTAGCTACATGGGGATCCACTCTGAGGATCCCATCTGGTCTGGTCTGGTCCAAGTGCATAGTATTCTAATAGTTTTAAATAGGCTAAAGCTTAGTATTAACAAGTATATATAGTAAATACTGTAGTAGTGTGCCACACTCGCATTAGATGTTGCGTCTAACTAATTTTATACAAACTACTATATTTTATTTAATTTGTTTTTTACATAAGTGTCCAAGTATTGCTTAAATGTTTGTCCGATTGGTCCAATTTAGTTAATAAGTGAACAAAATTTTTGAAATGCGTTTTTTAAATGTTGTTTGTCCAAAATTGTTTATAAACAAAAGTGAGAGCAAAAAAATTGAGTTTGTGTTTATACTTAATTTATTTAAAATACAATTTATATGCTTTATAATTTCATTAACTTAAACATATAATATTGCTATTCTAGTTTTAGTTTTTGCCTTCGTATGTGTGTGTGTGTGTGTTTAGAAGAGATTCAACTTGCAACAAAAGTGAGGTGTATGTGTGTGTGTTGGGTGTGTGTATGTGTTGCAGGTGTGCTTGCCACACAAAACGAGACTTTACAAAATACCTAAACAAACTAAATCAAGCAGCACAACATTAAAAACAAGGACAACACAAAATGTGGATAAGTCGACTCCAGATCAGCGTTTACAGGTGGGCAACTAACCCAATCCTAGACTCTAAACCGACGAGAATACCTGGCAAAAGGGCCATAAAAGATACTATAAGCTTAATTGAATCGAAATTACAAAAAATACAATTTGAATTGCTGCCCAGGACGCAATGTCAACAAAAAGTACCACAAAAAAAAAAAAATATAATAGGAAACCTAATAATAATAATAGATACAAAGATAGTTAAATGACGAGATAAATGATAGAACGAGATACAAAGTTGTAGATACTTAGCAGGCGCTTGAAGCACGCAGCAAAATTCAAAACTAATTGGAGCGTTTCTTGGAGGGAAGGAATCATCGAGGTGCATTCGGAAAGGAATGGTTAAATGGATTAAAGCAGTCGACTGTGTTGCTAGTTAGGCCACATAGATGAACATATTGATGTCATCGTCATCCCGTCTCATATACTTGTGCTCGATCAGCCACTCGAGCTGCTCCTTGATCATCTTCTTTGATGGCAGGAACATGTTCTTCAGTATATCAATAAGCTCCGCCTGTCAAGTGGAAAAGTATTAATACCAATAACTTTAGCTGGCTCTGGTTGAACTCACCTGCAAGGCTGCGTTATTCATGCGCTTGCGCACCTTCATGATCTTGATGATGGCTTCCTGTGTGCGCAGTATGCGTAGCTGGACAATGGATTGATTATCCTCCTGCTGTGAGCGCTCGGTGCTCAACTGCAGGCGACCAATAAGATTCAGCTGCAAGAACAAGTAGAATAACCAATAAGTGTGGAGTAATTATGAAGTAAAACATCCAATAGTTAGTAGATAGCTGTCTGGGATTGGAGTAATCCAGGAAACAGGAGTGTGTTACATATTAAATATAGAGTTTCTTTAAGTCGCTTTAGAGCAAATGGGCTTTACAGTAGAAGTCTTTTACAGTTGAGGTCTTTTTAGTAGCGAGTTCTGATTGTACAGGGTCTTTACAGCACAGAGATTTATGAATATATGGTCTCTACATAGTACAGGGTCCTTATATAACAGCCTCTACAGTTCAAGGTCTTTACAGTTGAGAGGCTTTACATTACAGGGTCTTAGTACAGGGTTTTCCTAGTAGTGTGGATAAGGTACAATGACTACAGTTCTTGGAATTTACTGTACAGAGTCTTTATAATGTAGATGCTTTATAGCACAGGTTCTTTTAAGTACAGGGT
Organism: Drosophila cardini; assembly: GCA_018903735.1. Taxonomy (NCBI): domain Eukaryota; kingdom Metazoa; phylum Arthropoda; class Insecta; order Diptera; family Drosophilidae; genus Drosophila; species Drosophila cardini. The sequence goes on from JAEIGM010000021.1 coordinate 989,001, forward strand.
CTTTAGAATAATGGCTGTCCTTACACTACAGGTCTTTAAATGCCTCTTTCATACCTTTCCGCGGCGCTGCGATTTGCCATTCTTGACAATAGCAAACTCCTGATTGATATAGAACATCGTGTTCTCAGCAAAATCTTTGGGCGAACTGATGGCCGTCGGTTCCATGAGCAGAATTTGCTTCTTAATCTTGGGAAATGCAACCAGTGACCACAGCGTACGTCTCAGCTCGGGATCTAAGCGAAACAAACGTGAGTTTATCATATCCGTTATAGGAATAATGACTTGTTATAGTGTTACCTGGCAGCTCTGTGGCCAGGCGAAGATTCTCATAGGAGATCTTGTCGTGTTGTCGCTGATTCCAGGCAAAGAGCACAGCCATTTGAAATGTGGTCACATCGAGATCGTAGCGACCAAAGTTGTTCACAAAGGTGATGGTGCCATTGCTCATATGATGATACCATTGCAGTTTACGGCCGGAATGCTTCTTCTTGTAAAACTCCTCCACATCGGGTATGTAATCCTCCAATTCTATTGGCAGCGACACCGAAACTCGCTCCGAGCAACGCGCCCAAGCGCCAGCATTGAGTATTTTGATATTGATGGCATCATGCCGACTTATCGAACTACGGAATTGAGTATTTAAATCCTCGCTGACCTGGAAGACGCGGGAAATGGTTAAAGAGTTCTAATTGGGAAAATATTGTTACGATAATGCTTACCTTAATGTCCTGGAACATGCGTGCCAGCCGGTTGACATAGTCCGCGGGCATGCCCACCTCACGCAGCCACTCGACAATATCCTCCTCCTTCTCGCTGTCCGCACTCGTGCCGAGGATTAACCTACAAACAGTACTATTAGTGTCTAATCCATGGAATTCCGAGTTCCAATTGAACCTACCGTCGTGTTAAGTGCACCTTGTGGTAACGCATAAAGACATCTTTGTTGTTCACATACTTGAGCACAAGCAGCACATCTCTTAGACGTGCATCGATCTGCTCGCTGGTTAGACGCTTGCTCAGCGGCGTACGCCGGAGGAGCATGTCACAGTAGTTGGCCAAGAGCTCGGGGCACTTGCTCTCGGGAGCAGTGTATTTAACGCCACGATTGGCAATGCTGGTGGGCAGCTCCATTTTGAACACGCTGGTGTCGTTGACCACCATCTTGAAGGCAATGTCGCGGGCAGTGAGGAAACGGGGATCATCGTTGAAGGCATTTCGCACCAGATCACTGAACTTGTTAAACAGTTCCAGCAGCCGTTCCACATACTTCTCCGAGTCCTGTGTTATAATCTCCGATGCGGATTGCATGTCCGCCAAACCAGCGGACTTGATATGCCGCTGCAGATCGCCCATCATCGCCTCCACGCCCTCGCCATCTAGCACACGATCCATCAGACGAAACATAAGATTCAAGCGATCCGTTTCATAGTCTCGTATAAGAGCTGGACACTCGGCTATGATAGAATTTAGATGATCCACAATTAGCACTTTGACCAGACGGCATGTAAGTATATTAAAGCTGCTTGGTTCCAGATATCGTTTAGCTCGCACCTCCTCCTCGCGCAGCTTGGCATCCGCGTACTTCATGTAGGCCAGGACACCGTTCTCCTGCTGCTGCTCGGTGGACTTCAGGCGATAGAAGTCTGCGGTAGCCTTTAGATATGCCTTCTCAAAGTGCTCGCGGTAGATCTCCAGCTTATCTTCGGCATTTGAGGACAAATTCACATAGCTTTCGCGTACTCCAACCACAAGCTGAGCATCATAGGCATCGCCATTGCGCTCGGCGTGCACAATTTTCATAGCAGACTCCTGCAGACGATCCTTGATGTCGTGAAAGATGTGTTTGTTCCACGAATCCAACATAAGCTTACGCACAGGACTGTCCTCCGTGGGACTCTTTTTCGAGCTGGACGCCGCTGTTGCAGAGTTGCTGGATGCAGTACCACCAGTGGATGTAGCTGCTGCTGCCGCCGCTGCCGATGTGGAGGCTTTTGTGGAGGAACTGCTTGAAGATGTTGCTTGATTGCTGGATGAGGCAGCTGCATTTGATGTGGATGCGCCACCAGCAGCAGATGTCGATGATGTCCCAGTACTGGAGCTCGAAGCCGGTTTCACTTGCGGCGATTGCTCCAATTGGCGAAAGGGCAATGGCAGGTAATTGGACTGTGTGAAGAATTTACGCCATTCCACAATGTAGGTGGCCAATAGCGCCTGCTCGCCCCTTTGGGCCTGCACCTTGGACTGAGCCTGTACTATAAACTCGACAATATCTTGTTGAAGGCCATCATAGATTTTGGCGGCACCCTTCTCGTCCCACAGGCAGACGAAGTGAACGCCAAAGAAGAGATCTTGCCATTCACGTTGCGACACTGTCTCCTGCCGCAGCAGCTTGAGCACAATTTTTCTTTTTTCTGGCCATACCTCATCGAAGATGTCCCTATCCCGTTTGCCTATCGCCCGCAGCATTGTGTTCGTCACGGCTCTTTGTTCGAGGCTTTTGCTTTGCCTTCACCTTTGCGTTCAATTAAGTACGGAATTCAATCAAAATATATATTGTGCAGATCAACGCTATTTCCTCTGCTCCGCCTATAAGCGGCCGATAATAGTTTTCGACCGATTTGTTGTTGTGAAAGTGCGATAACACCAATTAACAGTGTAATAACAGCACCATAACAATGCACAGCTGTTATTTAACACTATCGATTATTACTATTTTACGTTATATATATTTATCTAATCTAAACAATGACCATTTTATATAGATAAAAATACAACGAGATCTCTTAACTGCGCATGTGAATGACTCTTTGTTTAAAGCTTTTGATCGATCTGATTTGTTACTTGAAGAGTGCGATAAAAATTGAGTTCTTATCGATTACGATATATTGATATGGTAGTCTTCGCGCCGACTGGCAACGTTTAATGGTGAATGTCAGTTGGAGCAGCTGCAAAATGCTTGCACGCACACACAGATAAAAAGTGTAGTTTAAGTGCCCAGTGCTGCACTGCGTGTGTGGAAAAGTGCGGGAAATTATTGCAACGAGACTGTCAAATAGTGTTAAGAAGAAACAAACTTAAGCCAGCAACTGGTAATTACAAAGTGCAATGAAAAATGTCATCAATGTGAAGACTTTATTTAAGCAACAAAATATTGGTCGCATGTTTTGTGAATTTCATAAATCTCTCGTTTCGTTTTGGTTTTTTTCTTCTCTACCACAAAAAAGGGCGCGTGAGTGAGACAACAGTATTGCGGTGCAAAGCAGCCACAGCCAGCTATCCCGCTTACTCGCACGCGACTCACACGTCGCAGACTCAAAGTCTGCTCGCTCTCAAATGTTTGACATTTTTCACATTCAGCATTTTCCCTTTGTTCGTCGGCGGGTCTCGTCATATGGCTCGTATAGACGCTCGTGCGTGCGTAACAAATAAAATTGAAAAAAAAGAAACGCGAAAAATCGGTGTTTCAAATTTACAAAAATAGCGCACAAGTGTAAATAAACAACTGTTAAATGCGCATGCAGTGTACAAGTGTATTAAATTCATTGAGAAATATGCGTAAAAAGCGTTATTTCGTGATTACTACGGCGACGACGACGACATCAAAACCAAAAACAACTAAGTGCTGCTGCGTTCATTGACGTGACGCGCGAGTGTGAGTGTGTATTTGTGTGTGTGTTGTGTGTTTATGTATGCTGGTGAGTGTGTGTGTTGCGAGTTGTTTTCAAATAAATAATATACAAATCTAAAGTCAGCATAAGCAACAGCAGCAGCAGCAACAAACACAAACAAAACAACACATACAAAATTGCAGTAGTCTAAGCCGCTGTCGACAAAGCAGCAGCACCCAACTGCATACATACATCAATTAAACAACGAAATATTTACATCAGTTCAGTCCGCGTGTCTCGTAGCGCGCAAATTCTATGTGAAAAGAAAGTGCGGTCAACAGTCATCGTAATCTCTACAGTAAAATGTATATTTTGCTATGTGTGTGTGTTCTCAGTGTATAGAATTGAATAGGCAGAGGCAAAGGAAGGAGCAAAGGAAGTTAAAAGCAATAGCTAAGCAACAACAAAAATAAGAATAATCATAATAATAACAAGAAGAAGCAGTAGAAAAAGCAGAAGAAGAAGACAAGCAACAGCAACACAAATGAAGCAATCAAATTTTGTTCAATTTTAAACCGCAAATATCTGTATCCCCGAGCATTAAACAAGGCGCATAAATTTTTGCCAATGAGTCGCAGACAGTCATTGGATCGACCAGGTGAGCATTCATAAAAAAAAATTGCCCTTACCTATTGTAATTAGCATTTCATTTACTCAGCATCATTGGCCTGCATACGTGCACTTTGCGCGCACGCTCTCACTCTCTTTCCCTCTTTCTTTCTCTCTCTCTCTCTCTCTGCATCTTCGTGCTCGTCTCGTTCTCTTGTTGATTTTAGTAGTGAGTGAGAGAGAGCTCTCGTTGTTATGTGTTGCTCTCGCTGTTGCTGCTGCTATAAATAAATGGCTCTCGCTGCTCTGAAAATGCTGCGCGGCGCAGCTGCTTTGAGCTGTCAGTTGTTGTTCTTGCTGTTGCTGTTGTTGTAGCAAACATCAAAAGCAGCAACAACTGTGAAAACAAGCAACAGCAACAAAACGCCAAAAAATTTTGTTGTGTTGTGATGCTAAGGCAAACGTACTAATAAATGACAGAGGCCAGTGAATCTTTTCCCCATTTTCTTTTTGTTGTGTTCGTCTGTCTCTCTGATGAGCTGTGGTGAATTTCGATGTCTACCTTTTCGATTGATTGATTCAATAATTTGATTGAATTAATTTTATGATAGTCAAATGCAATTAAACCCCTTTTTAACGTTTTGGCCAACTTTATTATTAGCCTCTTTTTTTTTGCTTTTGTTTTGATCCGAATTATGTTAATAACGTAAACTGGCAATTTTGGGTAAAACATTCAAAAGAGAAAGTGTCGCGAACGTTGCAACATTTTGTTAAATGTAAATGTGACCCAAAATGTGACGTACGTGTGAGAAAGCAGCGTATAGAAATAAAAAGTTAAAGGCCAAGAGCCCAAAGAGGAACCAAAAACAAAAACAAAGCTAAAGAGTGGCCAGTGAGAGGGAGAGGAAGAAAAAAAAAACAAAATAAAAGGCACTTTTTCGCTGTTGAGATACATTTGTATCTTTTTATAGCCATCGACAACTGCATGGACATCCGTCTTGAACAAGTTTATGAAATGTGCTGCCCACAATTTTCACTTGTCGCTTCTATTTAGCCGGATAACGCTCATATCGCATCACTGCATTTAGCCATTTTGACATTGAGCATGAAATGTAAACAATTTGCTGGCAAATATGCAAATTATATATTGCAATAAATTGTTGGTAGTACGTTTAAATGAATTCCAACTGTCTAAATTACTAGAACTCAATTTTGAATATAAATATCTTTTTTTTTTTTAAATATTTCCCAGCTAATTTGTTTATACTGATTTCAAATAATAATAACTATCAATTAGAATTACGTTGAAATTGTCTCTGGGTATTTTTTTATTTTTTATTGAGGCGCCGCCTTCACACGTAGTGGAAAATGCAGTAAGCCGTTAATTTATTTATAAAATTCAATGTTCACGCGGGCCAACAAACACAAATCGTTCTCAATGCAAAGTAGATACAATAACAACAATAACAACAACAAGAACAACAACTTGGGACAGGCAGGCAGGCAGCCGGGTTTTATATTTTGTAGGTCAGGGTTGTCGCGTGTAATGCAAAACGTGCCAGCAAATTGAATTGAATAAGCGCGCCCTGTCTGCCTGCCTGCTTGCAACAACAACAACAACAATAACAACAAACAAGCAAACAAACCAACTAGACAACGGCTGGGCTAATAAGCAACAAACTGCATAAATTGTTAAACGACAACAACAACAATAAAAACAACAACAACAACAACATGATTTGCAAAACGTGAATTGTATGCGTTTATAATCAGCTAAAGGGTTCGATGCCTTGCACTTGGCACAAACACGTAATTTATTTAAACAATAAACAGAGAGCGAGTGCGAGAGAGAGAGAGCAACACATTTCAGTTTTTTAGACACGCGACAATACAACAATAACAAACAATTTTGAATTACACAAACTCATATTTATTTAAAGCCTTTTAGCAATGTTTCTAATAACAATAAATTGCTCAAAATGTTCTATAATTAATTTATGTTGTTTTTAAGTATAATACTTTATAAATGAAGTTTGTATAATTTATGAACCAAATAAGCAGCTTATTTTTGTTTGTGGTGAAAGCTTTTAGCTTCACTTTATGCATACTATATTATTCTATAAGTACAATAATATATAGCTATATTGAGGCTTATTTGTTGCTATTAGTGTATTGTTTTATTTCGCTGTCACGGCATTTTTTTCATTGTTTGTTTGTCTGTCAGCGCGTGCCAAAAGCTCATTAAATGAATTTTTAATGTTGAATCGATTTTCTACGCTATTAAACGCCTATTAACATTGTCTATCAGGGACTAGAAGTGGAAAACCATCATGCTTTCATTCAGCTTGTTATACATGTGTACGTTTTCCATTTTCCTATTTTTCCCATTTCCCATTCCCCATTTACCCATTTTGCCAATTCACATTCCCATTCCGGTTTCTGTTTCTTTGTTATTATTTAAATATATGTATGTTCAGCAAATGTTCAATAATTTTTTTTTGTGGACTTTCAAGGCCAAATGGAATTTTGTTTTTCTTGTTGACTTTTACTGATAAACATATTTATTTTTTTTGGTGAAGGACTTATCGATTCATAGATAATCAAATATCTTTACTATAATGTTTAACACAATGGGGACACTTTTTGTGAATTAAAATCACTTAAAACCTGTTGAGAAATACAAGTGTTTTCATTGCATCATCTGGAACTGTCACTGTTTCGATCTGTATCTCTGTTTCATCTACAGATTGAGCTACTTTCAGTTCCGGATGTATTTTTACACTACAGAAACGAAAGCTTTGATTAGTCATCAATCTGATAACGTTTATAGTATAGTTAATTACTTGTAAAACGTGTATGATTTCATCGCATTAACCAAACTCAAATCATCAACTTATGAAATACCCGTAAAGCAGAAAAAGTAATAAAAATCTATACAAATTTCTTTGGGAGTCATAAACGGGGGTAACTTGATTGCTTTATACAATTCAATTAAGTAATGAATTCAATTGAGCTTCGGTTTGAAAAACAATATAAACTGTCCTCTGTTCAAATAATTCAATAATTAAAATTTATGGCGATTTTGTTCTTGGAATATCAGCATTTATGCTTATCAGTTCAAATTCTTAATAAAATAGGGCTATTTAGTGAGTGGGAAAGAGATGGGGAGTATGAGAGAGCGGCTATGCGAAGAGCTTACTCTCTTTTGGCGTGTGTTAATTCCTTGTTCTCTTTTGTTTTTACGCTCTCTCTCTCTCTCTTGTTGGCTCCTGTTTAATGCGCTCTCAAGCCTTGAGCTTATCACTTACAGTTGTTTTTGTTGCTTTCTTTTGAGTTGTTTAATGATTTATTAACACTCCACACGAACAAAGTTGTCGCTTTGATGAACTTTAGCTGGTTATGACCAATATAAGCCGGCTCACAAGGAAATGGCTCAAACAAAAGCTAATGTTTGACACTCCGGCTGGTTAGCCGGGCTTAAATTATTAATTCCAGAGTTAAAGAGGGTCGCCAAGGTTGCCTAGGGATAACAATTTTTTCATTTTCTTATTTATACGCATACAACATTTATACATTGTAATTCTCTCATTTCGTTGTCTTGTTGTTCTTGTTGTTGTTGTTGGCGTCTCTTTTGTCGTTGCTAATGAAAGAAATTGCCTTTGATTTGATGTCGCAAAAGTTTTCTCATTTGAGCAAACGCACTAGAAAAATTACATGAAACTTTGTGGCGGCGGCTGCTGTAGCTTTATGTGTGTGTGTGTGCGGGTGTGAGTGTTTCAGTCTCTGTGTATGTGTGTGTTTTTGTCCATTAAAAGTTTACACTTTTTGGGGGTTAATCGTTGGCATCAAAGTGGTTGCTGCTGCTTTGCTTTTGGCTGGTGGGCGATGTGTATCTATCTATTAAAAAATCGAGGCGAATCGAGCGAGTCGCGTCCCGGAATGGGCAAAGACGATGCCCGCTGCTGACGACAACGAACAACAAACGACGACATCGTCAAATATATTTTGAGTGCGTCGCTCGCTTGCTCGCTCTCTGTCTCTCTCTCTCTCTCTCTCTCTCTCTCTCTCTCTCTCAGGAAATTGTTTTTGTTGTTGCTTGGAGCCACAGCAGCAGCAGCAGCAGCAGCAGCATCGGTAGCAACAAAAACGTGACAGCGAAATTAACGCCAATAACAATGCGAGCGATGCGAGAGTTGATTTCTTTCGAGTGCAACTTGTGTTTTCTTTTCTCTTTATGCCGCTCTTCTTTCGACGTTCGCTGCAAATGTCGCACAAAACTAGGCAACACTTTGACATACGCATATTCCACCTCTTTCATTCTTCTTTTACCTCCCTCCATTCCTCCACTTGTCCTCAAAACGGATTAGCCTTGCCATATCATATGCAAATATATTTTAAATTATCTGGCAACCTGTAAATCTTTTCAAGCATTCACAGTGCTTATAGTATTCATAACACTTTTTACGTGTGTGCGTACTGTGCGTGTATAAATATTGGTTGATGTTTGTGTGTGTTTGCCAATTCTATTCCCAGTTGGCAGCAACAGTAGCAACAACAGCAGCACAGCATTTCGAGCAATTTCCGATGCTTGCACTTCACACACAAAGATGTTTTTGCATGGCAGCAGTTGGAGCATAAATTATATTTGCCTTGCTCTGCTCCCCTCCCCTCCTCTACCACAAAATGGCGTCAACGGATGCGGTCTACACTCGATGTCTGTGTCGATGTCTATGTCTGTGTCTATACAATTCTATGTGTGTTTGTATGCGTGTGCATGGCACACGTTCATTTAATCGATTTTGGTAACAGTTGTGTTGCTATTTTCATTAAGGGTTATTCCGGCTTGGCTTGATCTGAGCAATGCCAGTGGAACACAACAATATGCCATCATAGAATTCAAAACTAAACGCCGTTCGCTCACAGTTCGCTGTTTGCGATTCGCAGTTCGGGACGCATCGGGCCGCAATCGTGTGTTTTTCAGCTTCCATTTGTTATCCTTCTCTCTTACTCTCTGGAGAGTTTGTCGTCGGGAGTTTTTGATTTTCGACATGTCGCTGCCGTTTCCCGCTCCCCTCTGCCCGACCCCCTTGAGTTGATGCTTGAATTCAACCCTTTTTTTGCACACACATAGAGAAACACATACGGACGCGAGTAAAGTTTTGCATATTTATTATAGATAATTTGTGTACAGGTTTTTGTGCTGGCGCGCAAACTCTCAACAACGTCCTGTGAGCATCCTGTCCCTGCCCCAGTCCCAGTTCATGTCCCTGTCCCATTCCATTACTTTACCCGTTTGCTGTTGCATATTCTGCATATGTTGGTAGCTTGTTGTTGTAGTTGTTGTTGTTGTTATTATTTATTTTCTGGGCTTTGATGCCAAAATGGGGTTGTGGAATAAGGTGGCAGAGTAATTAATTTCTGGCTTGTACAACTGTAAAAAGGATATAAAAAAAGAAGGAAAATAAAAATGATTCGGGTTGAATTTGTTTTTGTAGCATTTTTGATGTCTGGCAACGCTGTTATTGCTACTTGTATTCGAGTTCAAAAAGTTTTTGCTGTTTTGCTTTTCCTTTGGTGCATTAAGTAATTAAGATTAATGTGAGTGAAATAATTGAAATATGTATATTTTTTGACACTTTTTGTTTTCGTTTACGTAATTCTGATATAATTACGTTCAATATGGATTATTATTCTACTAAACACTCAGGTATTTACCTGCTTAAATTGCTATGAACTTTATCTCACAGTAGCTTAATTGCCCAAACTCACCTTGATGGGCTTCGACTTGTTTTAGTACACCAAATTTGCATATTTAATTAAAGCAACTAACATGAAAAATTGTTAGTCGAACACTTTTGCTAAATAAATTGATTTGACTTTAATCGAACAAGTTGTTTTTGTAGTTTGTTAGCTTTTAGCCATTTCCAGCTGAAAATGCAATTAAATTTATTGTTGATTTCATGTACGAATTTGCGATATCCTGTAATTTGTTCAAAATGCAAAACAATTGTATGTGTAATTTATTGGCTAATTAATAAAACTTTGTCTTGGCTAAAGTTTTGCCTCGATAGTTGTGGTCATAATTATTGGTTATCGATTGGCTTGCGTTATCGATTACTCCAATTTTTGCCTTAGTTGGCAATGAATTCGAGCGGAAATAACTATAATAACACTTAATTATTATAATAGCAATAAATTTGTAAAAAAAAGAGAAAAAAACTAAATAAAAATCACTTTAAATTGTACAGCAGCGGCCACAACAATAGTGTCGAGTGCATTGTTATTTGCCTGTTCTGTTTCCTGTTTGTCCTCATGTTCGGCCACATGCATTTCCCCCAACAACAACATTTCCTATTCACAAATCCAAACTCGTGTACACGAAACCTCTTGTGGCATATTGGGACAAGCTGCTCTTGTTGCTCCTGTTGTTGTTGTTGCATTTACCGCCTGTGGCGCTACGGAGCGAGTATTAGTACATATTAAATGCGATTACAATTACCGTGTACAACACGAAGCATCTTATTTCACTCGAGCAAGCACATTCACGGCAGCTTCTGTTTCTATCAAACCACTTCTCTCTCCCCCTCTCACTCCACCACTCTTCCCCACTCTCCCCCTCTCTTTCTCTGCACTCTTTTTGTGTCTCTTGTTGCACAGGAATCATTCATGTGCGCAGTTTTGCAATTACACATGACATCAACATCAACGAGCCTGACTGACTTCGAATATAGACAACTAAAGCTTTATTTGATAATACACCACTCGATGATTGTAGAGGTTTAACCCTATCAACATAAAATGTTAGAATATTGTATTATTTTTTAGTCATTTGTTAAATTTCACGCATAACTTTGCATGAGAAATGGGAGCAAGAATCGAGCGAATAATAAATTACAAACATAAATATACATTCATTTATATGTACATAAATATTTAAGTGTATGTGTGTGTGTGTGTGTGTGTAAGTGTGTGTGTGTGTGTGTGTAAGTGTGTGTGTGTAGTATGCTGATAACCGCCGTTGGGTTATTATAAAACAATCCGCTGCATTCGAGTTTGTTTTGCGAGTTGAGTTTGTTTTTCGACTTCTGCTACACTTGGCAAAATTCTCGCATTCGGAATTGACTTATTTTGGTACACTACCTTTTAAAGGGTATATGTACTAGTTTAAAAGCTTTGTAAGACTGTCTTAAAGTTTGGATTGTAGAGTTATTTAGTTTAGCTTTATTTAAGGTGCTTAGTTAGAGGAGTTTTCTAGAGTTTAATTTAGAATTTTTAAGTTTATTTAATGAATATAGTCTAAACTTAAAGGGTATGTAGTAGCTTTTAAATATAAATTAAATGCGTTAATAAGAGTATTTGCTAATTTCAATTTTGTAATAGTTATAAATTGATTTTATTTATGGTATATCTTTTAAATTTAAAGAGTATCTATAAATTGCCAATTTATTGACTTCAGTTTTATACTTTCTGTTGAGCTTCATTATAAATTCATATGGTAAACATTTACACAAATGGCAGCAGCGGTTTTGCAGCGTTTTTCCCAGTTATCATGCTTCCCCATTATAATCATGATGATGATGTTGATGAAGTTGCTGATGATTAGCTTAAAGTGGTGGCCTGATGTTATGTTTTTTTGGTATAGTATAGAGAATTCTGGCACTTTTTCGACTCCAACACGGTTCGATGCATGTTTGCAGAGCTCAACTCAGATAAGCTTAAAAGGGTTGCTGTTCTCCGGTTTTGGCATTATAACTTAACTGAAAAAAAGAAGGGGAAAAGAGGGAGGGGGAGGGATTAAAGCTAAATTGGCAACATGTTGGCAATGCCAAATAATTGGAACTTTTATGAACTTGTGTGTGCAGTAATCATAAATGGATTACACTGAAAGTCAAGGTGCTCTAAACTTGTAAATTATTCCAAACGAAGGTCAAAAGTTTGAGCCTTTGAAGCCTTTGAATTGACCCAAATTCTTAGCCATGACTTTGAGACTAAACTGACAGAAAGGATTGGATTGTTGTCTTACAGTTTTAGATGTCGAATCGCATGCATAAATTATAAAGCTATACTATATAGTATTGTCTATGAAATTTAGACCCTGTACTTGAAAAGAAAAAGAGGGTATTCTGAACAAGTTATCAGTTTTCTTTATTTCCCCAGAGTACAGGTTCTTTTTTGTTTGGCTCACTCGTTTGACAGTTTCTACTCAATTTGGTAGTCAGATTTTTTTTACCGAGCCGTTCGAAACGGGGGCTTCCATCTCATAATCCAATTGAGTGTCAACTTGGTGTCAGTTTTCATTTCGGACACCAAAACACTTGCCAGGGCAGACCACTCCCTCCACCTGCCTGACCCTGTTTGTAGTAGGAACTGTCGAGAGGGGAACGGGGGTCAGTGGATAATTGGTGGCACTCAGGCATAAAACCGAAACTTACGAGCAATCCTTGAGGTCACTTTGTTTTCCACTCAAGTTTCTACCAAACGATATCAGTGTCAGTTTTCCGCACTCCCCCTCCTTTACGCCCCCCCCTTTCAGCCTTGGGTTTTTTTTCCTCCCCTTTCATGTTGTTGTTGTTGTTGTCTGTCTGCCAAGTTAACCACAGTTATTTTTGTGTGTCTGTGTTGTTATTGTTGCTGTTTTTTCTGGTATTGTTGGAAGAATGTTTTGAAACTTTTTAATACGTTTGTAAGCTGAAAGTTTTTCTCACTTTTGACAGTTTTGTCTTCAGTTTGTTATTGATGAGTGTCTGGATGCTTAGGAAACTGTTACTCTCTTTTAACTAAATGTTCTCTGTCTCTAAAATTAACTTTTGAATTGAATGAGTGATAAGATGAATGAGAATTTTACTCATCTTATAAAATAGTTCTCGATTTTGCTATACCAAGAACTAACTTTGTTAATGAAAACACTTAGGTATTTGTACTAATTACCTGCAATTACGCTGAAGAGCGATAATCTCCGTGAACTGTAAATGAAGTAAAGAATCTCTCGGTTGTATCTAATCCCAAAATGGTTCATAATCAACATCAAACAAAGGAGAACAATGGAGAACAACTGAGACAGCTGTATCGTTGGCAACCTTTTTGAGAAACTCAAGAGTACGTGTAATGGTCGCTTAATGATTACAAAACTGAACAAAAGTCTTCTCTCTCTGTCTCTCTCTCTCTCCTTCTCTTGGCTACAACACATGAGTAGCTAAATAAAGAGGAAGAGACAGCAGCTGCTTCTTTCTACATCTCCAATTCGTTGCTCTTCTCTGTTTTCCTCTGCTTCTCCTCCCTTTGTGCTCTCATCTTATTGCAGGTAATCTAAACAATACCTGCTCGGGCGGTAAAAAGAATCTCGGCATTTTATCTGAGACTGTGTAACCAAATGCGCGTTACTTCAAACTCCAAGAACAATGAACCGCATCGAAGCTTATTGACAAAGGCGTTTACCAAAAACAGTGAGGAGAAGTGCACATGGGTTAACTCAAGGATAACAGGCGTTTAGGTGTATGTCACAGGATACCAGTGCCAATGAGAGGAGAGAACTAGAGAAATACAGCGACTTTTTAGTTGCTTACAGTTTGCACTTGGCAACAGCTGCAATAATGCTATTACCAAGGCTCAAATCTATCTCTCCCAAAATCTATCTTTTCTGTCTATCTTAATATCTCTATCTCTCTCTATCTTTTTGCAGCTCTCTTCTCTTCCCTTAGTGCCTTTGGTCTGGCCAATTTTGTAGCATTTGGCTATTTTGGCCACACAGCAGCTAACAATGAATTTACCTGTTGTCGAAATGTATCTGCAAGATACACACACTCACACAATTGCAGCAAGAAGTGCAGTTCACTCTCTCTCTCTCTCTCTCCCTCCTTCTCTCTCTGTTTCCAACTCTACCTATATCTTTTGGTAGTGCTGTGTGTATTTGAGCCCTTGGTTGCCATTGTTTTAGCCATCATCAGCAACGTTTTTTAGAGCTCCTTGCATGTTGTTCTTAGCTGCTGTTGTTTCTGCTTGTTGTTGTTGTTGTTGTTGTTGTTGTTGTTGTTGTTGTTGTGTTCGGTCCATCAGCTGTCAATGGCTTCTGCGTTGCCTGCAGCTCAGCTTTGTTGTTGTTGTTGTTGTTGTCTACCTTTTTGAATCCGCTTTGCTCTTGGCCTCCATCTACTGTCTTTCTGTCCAGGTTGTTTATGCCACTTTTAGTCTGCCATAATTGCTCTGCAGTTGCTTGTCCAGTTAGTTGTTGTTGTTGTTGTTGTTGCTGCTGTTTGCTGTGAACATTTTGCAGCTTACACTGTGCGAAATAAGCCACGTTAATTGGCAATATTTGATTTGATTCCAAGAATAAAACTGCTCTCGATATGAATCAATTTTTACTTTTGATATTTGATTCATAACAAAACCAGTTGCAACATGTTTAACTTGTTTTCCATTTTCTTTCTTCTCTTTGGTTTTCTTTTGTGTTTTCTTTTTTTTTTTTTTTTGAGTGTATGAAAGGTTTATAAAATGTGTATAAATTGTGTATTGCATTGCCATGAATTATATTCATCTGTTGGCAGCTTGTGCGCCATGGCAACCAGCAAACCAGCAAACCAACCAAACTATGCTCTCCTACCCGTGCCATGGCTGGCTGCTGTGGCACCCACTCAAAATCCTTTCAGGTTACCATGACGTACATTCATTCAATTCAATGGCAGAGTAAACATGTTCAAACTGCAAAATTAATCAGGCTTTAAGCCAAGTTGAGTGTCAGCCTGTCGACGAATCGTGCAACATTTTCAAATTCTATTGTCTTTTTTCACTCTACCTTACTCTTTCTTTCTATCCCTCTCTCTCTCTCTCTCTCTTTTACTATTCCTCTTTTTCTTCATAAATGGACTCAAATTTGCAGTTCTTGGAGTGTTTGAGGGATTGCAGCTTTGTGGATTTGCGTACTGCAGTGACCAGAAAGCAGAATTAGCTTCACATCCATTAGAAGTCTTAAAAACCACACACACACACACACACACACTTGAGGCTTAAAATTTGCACTATTAAATGAGTCATTTCAAGAGTTTATAAAATTTAAACTGCACTCTTAAAAGAGTTGCCACGCCTACAAAGCTTTTATGTAGCGATAAAACTGCTTTAAGCCTCAAACGAACGTCATCTCATCAGCTTAGTTAACGTTGTTTTTAAAAACTGCTAAGGATTATAGCTTTTTTAAGGTTTATTTTAATGCATTTTCTTTGAAATTCGCATAACAAATTTGTTGCGCGGCGTTGCCATCTAGTTTTAGCAACTAGTTAAGTTGGCTGCACCTCAATAATCGATTAAACGAGCAAAATTTGTAGTTAGCTTTTGTTAACCACTGAGTTATGAAATATTTTAGCGATTTTTGGATGTAACTCGCTTTAGAAGGAAAGAGCGATAGAGACAGAGGCTTAGTATAGGAAGAGAACAACTAGAACAATCAAAATCAACAGCTCACATTTCTCCTATTCTTTCGCTCACTGCCCTCTCAATCTACATTGTTGTCTTGGCCAATTGTTTGGGCACTGAGCCAGGCTTATAAACATGAGCTACCATTTTGCTTGGGCGCCGTTGAAGCGCGTCGAAAATGGTAATTTGCTTGAGTTTAGGTGCCGCATCGTTAGTGCCTGAACTTCACTCAACTGGTTGTCTGTCTACCTGATCTCCGGTCTACAATCAGGTCTACAGGTCGTTGTCGGGCGCGTTTCACGATCAGTTTGGCCGCAAAATTATCTCACATTAAATGTGGGAATTTGTTCTTTATTTTTCTTCTCTTTTTGAATAATTCACTTCAAAGCAAAACACTTTAATTACATTACAGCAACAATAAAAAAAAAGATGGAAATATTGTACATTGAACTCTGCGTTTTACTGTAAATCTATAGTATATTTTATAGTTCTTCTCTCTCTCTCTCTCTCTCTCTTAAAGTTTAATAACTTTTGTTTTATGCTCTGTTCATTGCAGGTAATTATATTTTGTGTATGACAACGACGATAGCGAACGACTTGTGCAGACAGTTTATGGCTGGTAAGGGTTAATTAAAGGCAAATTACATCTTTGGGTTAATGCAAGCATGTCCCGTTAGTCCATTCGTATGGTAAATCCTTAGGCATATGGACCCTGTAGTCAAATTTTGAGCTGTTTTGTGGTCTTAGGGCAACAAAAGTTTAATGACAGTCACAAAGTTCTTAACGGTCATTTTATGCTCTATCATATTTTATATATTCCATGTATTAACACATCTAATTAACTTGGCCAAGCGAGTGCTGTGTGGGTGTGGGTGGTTGGCAACAGAGATTTACCAAGTCAAAGATGATTTAGAGGTGGTAAGGGAAGGGAATTATCTGGGCTGATACCTGCGTTATATATTTATAAAGCATTTTTAAGCCAAAGACACACAAGGCACACACATCAAAGTTGGCTAAGATGGCAAGAGAAACCAGAGCGGAAGTTGATTAAAACTAATTTCCTACGTATAAAGCATAGAAGAGAAGAGGTGAGGAGGTGTAGCGGTGGAGGGGGGGTGTGTGCGTGTGTGTATCTGTGTGTAAGGAACCCAACAACACAAAAGCAATCAAAGCTTTTCACTGCTTTGCTTTTGGCCTCTGGTCAACGTCAGAGAGCAACTAAAGCTCCCAAAACTAACGATAATAAACAGCCATAAAACGTATATATGTATGTGTGTGTAGTAGTAGTAGTTGTGTGTGTGTGTGTAGTAGTGTGTTTGGAGGGAGTAGCGTGAAGAAGCAGCACAAAGAGAACTACAGAGAAGTGTGGAGTGAGAGAGCAGCGAACTGAAATTACTTTGAGTACTTTTAGCCAAGTTCACTGTTAACGTTATAATACCGAGAGAAGAGTTATTTTTGTTGTTTGTTACTTTTGTTGTTGTTTTTGTTGTTGCTTTGACATTTGTGGGTTAAGAAAATAATTACCCTAATATTTATAGGGCTTGTGTAGAGCTGACAACAACAACAAAAACAGTTGGAAAGATTCAAAAGTTAATTGCCTTTATTTGGGCCGTAACTTCACTGTGCACTACACTAACTACAAATAGGGTATATCAATTTCTAAACTCTCTTTAACACTTGTAGACTTCTTTGCTATAATACTTAAAAGTTAAAGTTGTAGTTTGTTAAACAATTTGTAATTTGGTTACTCATCAATAGAGTCATGACTTCATTAATCAGCTTGGTCAATACAAAAGCAAAGGAAAAAAGAAGAATAAAGTAGAAAGGTTATTATAGCCACGTTATTATTATTACTTGATGCTTGTTAATGATTCTCGAATGCTTTTGTTTAACGCTCTTTTGATTGCCTTATATGTGTGGCACATTAGGGAGGTATCACTGTATGTATGTGTGAGTGTGAGTGACTTTATGATGAATGAATCGTCGTCAGCTCTAGTTGTTCTGGTTAGGTTCTCAGCCAAGTTCTTTTTGGCTTTCTGGCCACTTTTATTGTTTTGGTTTTGGAGTTGGCCAAATGAGTGCTTTGCATGTCGTGCCAATGAACTCGTTCTATATAATTCAATGGCATATAATAGCAGTGGCATTAACGCTTGTTTTACTACCCCTCTAGTCCCCTTTAGGCCCACTCCACTGCCCCTTAGCCCAATTAACACACATCACGTGCAAACAAACTTCTTCGAAAACGAAACAAAAAAGAACTGACCCCATTGTGTAGGACAGTGTAGTGCGAACCAAAAACGGATATCGGAATTTATTGTATATTTTTCGCTTATAGTCAAAATTCTTCGATCTACCCTCGTTTGTTCATCGCTTGAATGCAGCTCGTTCGGAATTTATTTTTAACTTTTGTGTGCAAGAAATATAAATAAAACTAAAAATGATAAATAATACAGAAATTTTTTTTTTGCTGAATTTGTTTGCAACTTTTGTTGTTGTTGTTGTTTGTGGTATTTGCCTGGCTGCCAATTTGCCTTTTATTAGGCCAACTACAAAATGTTTTTCATAGCTGTCAGCATTTTTATGATCCCCTCACCCCCTCCTACCCTCCTACCCTACCCCTCACACACTTTCCTCTCACTTTTCTCTCGTTGAACATGTTTTGAGCATTTATCGCCCACCCATAAAATTTTTGGGGGCATTTTTCTGCTCTGACCCATTGAAGAAAGCCTCAATGGATGATTTCAAGTATTGACATGTCTTCTCTCTTTGTCTCTCTCCCTCTCCCTCTCTCTCTCTAGAGAAGGCGTCAACTTTTTTATTATATTTACTTTTTTGCTCAAGTTTCATTTTTTACTGCCGAATTGCCTATGCAGGTGTTAATTGCTTTCTCTATTTTTGGCTTCTTTGGGTTAATAATGGGCTGATTATTTATTAATTATACAATATATTGATAAGTTTGCGTTTCCAATTAATGAATTAACCAAAATTGTTGATCTACAAGAAATTCATGAGTCCCAAATTTGCCACAAACAGAACTAATCGCATTAAATTAATATTATTTTGTTTGTTTATTGTTGTTAGTTTTATCGTACATTCAACTCCATGAAGTGCGCTCTATAAAAATTACAAAAAAGTGGGAAAAAACAATAAAATATTTAATGGATACACCCACGCGTCTAAGCTCAACAGTTGTTTATTTTTATTGTTATTGTTTTTTTAGTTGATTATCCACTTAAATTAAACAAACTGAAATGTGCTTATAGTTATTGAGCAGTCACAAAAGGGTTAATTTATTTTTTTCATAATTAATGCTATGGATTGAAAGCCTAAAACTGTCTTACTTTGCACTTAAATATTCATTGTACAGCTTTGAATAATTAAAGATATTTCATAGATAAACATAGAGTATCTACAAGTCGAGCTTACTCTCTTAGTTCCCACTCAACTCACTTGTTTATGTTGATTGCCAATCACAAAATTTAATGCTAGAACGCAAATAAAGTCAACAGCAACAATATATTAATTATAGTTATATTCATTATTTGCATTGCTTTATTTAGTTAATGTTTACAAAAGCTCGTGCATTGTTTGTTAACGTTTTTTAAGACCCTGTACTCTAAAAAAATGTAGAGGGGTCTATTAGGTTTGACAGGCAGAGGAGGCTTGGCCGATCTCATAAGTATTTATATTCAGAACTATAGACTATGAGAGCTAGAGACACCAAATTTGGAATGGAATTCCGACTCTTTGTCAGACAGATCAAGTTTATTTAAAATTTTTGACATTTTCACATCACTATAACTTGAAAACGACTTGATCTATCGGGACTAAATTTACATATTTTGTGGACAGTACCATTATGACGACCCTCACCAAGTCTGGATCGGACAACTATAGCCTATAGTTTCCCATAGGACAAAGCGGTTGTAAATTTGTGTTTTAGTTGAGCTTTTGCAACCAAACTAACACATTATGTGTATGGTACAATTATAACTATCCTCACCTGGTTTGACTCAGATCGGACAACTATAGCCTATAGCTCCCATAGGACAAATCGGTCGAAGATTGATGATTTGTTTGAAAAAAACGCGCACTAGAATGAGTACGGGGTCTTTTACAGTCGCCTCGCTCGACTGTATCACTTCATACTTCTTCTTTCTCTCTCTCTCTCCTCTTACTTGCATTAACTAAACAAATAAATTAAGTAAATATATAAATATTAAGCTAACTACAACAAAATGTTAAGAGCTTTATAGGCAGAGAAGATTATGGAGACTGCAATCAGGGAATTTGGCTAACAATTGCTTCACTGTGTTTTCATTTTTAGAACATTTGCGTATTCAAAAGATTTAAAATTTAAGCAAACGTTGACCTTCCTCTAGATACACACACACATACACACACTCATACACACAGAAGTATTTTGAGATGCTGTTGACAGGCCAAAGAATCGTGGAAGAGGAAGAAATTGTCAGTCGTTTAAATTGTTTGGCATTTTAGATAATATATTTGTTTATTTTTAATTGCTTGCCGACACGGAATTTCGCATCATTTAAAAACTATAAGCAAATAATTTAGTGTATTATATTTATGTTTGATTAAATATGCATATACATATATATATATATATGTATATAGTATACTATTTCAATATTTAATGTGCTTTATTAATGTTTAATTGAAGAACATTTCGTGCTTTGAATAAATGTAATTTTCTGTCGTTATCACGCATACGCAGTGTTGGCCAAGACACACCCGAAAGTTGAGGGGCAACATGAGGATTATTGTGTATTTATGTGTGTACAAATCACACACACACAGATACACAAACACACACATACACACACACCCAGACACACACACACACACACCACACATTCCTGTATTTTGTATCCTAGCAACACATACTTCAACCATCCGAATTGTCTTTCTCTTTTCCTCAACTCTCTGATATTATCTCTAGAGAATTTATTTGGTTTCTCTACTTTTCGTTCTGTTCGTTTGCTCTTGTCCATCATTCTTTATTAGACTTATTAGTTATTTGATTTGCTTTAGGCAAAAGTTAAAAGCAAATCCACAAAATAACTAACAACAGAAACGTATAAAACACACACGGTCAACTGCTCGACATTTTCTTGTGAATTTTTAGTTTAATTGGCAAAGTGAAGAGGACTTTTTGACATATAAATTTATTTGATACATAAGTTTACAACCATTTATTCAAAGTACTAAGTAAACAAAGCTAAAGCTTTAGATTAGAAATAGTTAAACAATATTTAATGTTTTAGTAAAGTCAAAAGCATTTTTAGGAAATGAAATATGGAATTGTTTATGATTTTTTAACAGCAGTTTTTAATTTATTGCCCAAAACAGAGATAATTTATTATTTAATGCTTTTCAAGACTAGTTTTAATTGGCTTATCCTAATACTATTACTAAGTCTTAAACATATAGTTCTTTAAAAGGTCAAATATTAACTTTTTGAGTATCTTAAAGTTTATATAACTACTTTGTAGACTTCTTATTAAATTTACATATTTAAAGTGTTAAATTTTTAATTACAGTCACTAAGTCACCTCACTGCAAATGTTGCATAATTAAAAACTGAGAAACACACATTTGATTCGCTCCAAAAGCTCATCTCTCAGTGCCTTGCAATCAACTTATTTGGTTTTGTTCGGGAATTGAGTTTCCATAAATGCACAACCAACAACCAACAACCAAATGTAATTACTGCATATATTTTAAACATGCTCTTGCTGTTGTTGTTGTTGTTGCTGTGACTGTATCTTGTTGCAGTTGCTGCTTCTGTGTTCAGTTCTGGGAAGCAACCTTTGTGCTTTCTTGCTATTGAGCTGCCAAATTGCATGGTTGCACTGCAATTTGTGCAATTATTCAAGTTTAACGTACGCACAGTTACAAATGCACATACACACACACACACACACACACACACACACACACACCCTCCACACACACTCGCACACACACATTCGCATGCAGCTATTGAATATTGACAGAATGAAGGTCCATTGACAGGTTCATCTGTTTCCTCGACTTGTCTTTGGTCGTAGCTTTGTGTGTGTGTGTGTGTGTGTGGTTACGGTTACGGTCTTACGGTTTTTCCCTATACGGAATTACAATTATTTGCACGTTTCGTCTCTCATGTATTTGCATATCAATATTTACCAAAATGCAATAAGTTTGGGGCGTGGCAATGGAAAATGAAGTTTACAGTTATAAAAAGAGAAAAGAAATAGAAACTTTGAACCACAAAATACTTGTAGATACCCTGTGTTGCATACCCTGTAAAGCTAAAAGTCAAACTATAGCAGTCTAAATTCTGAATATATTTTAGTTACACAGGGTATCTAGTAGTCGATCACTTGTTTTTTATGTTATGCGTCGCATGCTCTTTTAGCCATGTTATTTTCTTTTGGAGCATATAATTATAAGCATATAGAAGCAGTTAATAGATAAAAAGGTCAAATTAACTGTATTAGTGTGTGTGTGTCTATGTGTGTGTGTGTCTCTGTTTCTGGCTAAGTGCTTCAAGCCAGACAGCAGCGAATTGGACAATTCAGTCGGCCGTGCATAATGGCAACAGACGAACAGACGAAGGGAGCACTTGACAGTGTGACAATCTAATTACATGGCTGACGTGTTCAGTTGGACTTGTTTAGGTCCAAAAGGAACCCATCAACCCGACTAGACCAGGCTAACAAAAAGCCACCCCCTTAACCCCCTCTTCACCCCGTTATAAGCATTGTGTCTGGCTTTGATGTGTGCAGTGAATTTGAATAAATGAATTGAGCGCATGAGTGGAATGATCGCTGAAAGGGCAAATCATTCTCAACACTTGGACTAGGCCAGGTCAACTCAGCTTCGGTTTAGTAGCTTTGGCTGAACACTCGCAGTTATTATCAGAGAGAGAGAGAGTTAGAGAGAGTGGGAGAGACAAAAAATAAATATAAAAATCAACAACTAACGTGTTTGTCGAAGGTTCGAACGATGGCTGTCTGGCTCCAATGGGCCCAACTCCTTTGACAAAGTCTATCAGAGGGTTATATGCCGCCAGGCTAAAGCAAACTGTTAGGGGAGTATTTGTGGGTGTGGCACGGGGGACGGACAAAGACATGTCAGTGCACGTTAGGACACGTACTTGACATAAAACGCACGTAGGCAGGCAAAGTCGTACACAAAGTGCACATTTCAAAGTAATTCGCCAAAGAATTGAACGCCATTTGTTATAAATGTTTAAACAGTTACATTTTTTGGGTAGTCTGCTAGTCTGTGGGGTGTTATAGGCTATGGAAATACCCTGCAAAGTAGGAAATTGTTAGATAATGTAGAAAAAGTGTGTGAATACAGCTAGAATTCGTTAGAGAAGTGATAAGATATAGATTTATAGAGAGATATCTAGAGTTTAACCGTATTTTGATTACTTTAACAAATCCCCTGTAACCCTTTTATTAACAGTCATAAGTTTTGACTAAAGCACAGATTGAATGCGTAACTCTTTTATGACAAATCTATGCAAGATCTGATCCAAGATGATTGTCCAATTGTCCAAATTACAGGGTGTGTCTGTCTGTGTGAGTGTGTGTAAAAGTTTGTGTTTGTATGTATTTGACCCTCGTTTGGTCATAAAATACAAAACCAATTCGAAACGATACGCTTTAGGGTTGCCACCCACATACACAACACACCCACACACGCACACACACACACACACATACATACATACATACTTACAATTCATAGTCAAAGTAAAATAATAAAAAGGAAATCAATTGGCTATATAGACGACACTTTACGAGTATTGTTGTTGCCATTTGAAGTTGATTATGCTGAAGCGGCTTTATGGCTCTTACTCAACCATTTGAACATTGTTGCCATTGCCCATTGCCCATTGCCCATTGGTCATTGAACATTGCAAATTGTGCGACAATAACAAATTAGCTTCAATGTGTGGCCTCAAATAAACCAAAGAGACACGGAAAGAGAGGGGGAGAGAGAAAGGGGGGAGAGAGAAAGGGGGAGAGAGAGAGAGGGAAGTACTGCTCCGGAGCATTACCGTTCTCTGAGCTGAACCTGTTGTGCATGTAATTTGGCAGCAAAAGCGTAACCCTTTTTAGCTTTTCTTTTTTAGCTGTTTTTTTTTTTTGTTTTTGTTATGAGCCCCTAACAGAGACGACGATGAGATGATGCCCCGCCAAATGTCGAGAGTCAGTGCCGGCTAAATCCGAGTTCCAGTTCGTTGACTCTCACGTGCGCCAGGGATGGACGCTTCGTTGGTTTGTTGGTTGTCTGCTTGGTTGCTTCGTTTGTTACCTGTTTCCCTCTTCCCTCTGCTCTTCTCACCTCTCCTCAGCTCTCCTCCTCTCTGCTCTGCTCTGCGCGTTGCTTTGTAAATGACAATTTTACCGTTTTGTGGCCTCTCTGCTTCTTCTTTTTTTGTTGCTGCCCCGCTTTGAAGTACTTTTTAGACTGGGCCAGCAATTTGTTTAAGTTGCGACACTGCACAGTGGTTGGAAGTGTGTTGAAAAGGCAAGCAAATATGGGCTTAATCGGGTTTATAAACTTGAGTGCTAAGAGATGGATTAAAGATTAAAGACTAATTAAAAGTTATTAAATAAAAACGATCTGAAAATTTGTAGAATTGGTAAAATTCTTGGGTAAACTTTATGGAGTACCAGTTTTACCTATAAGTTCACAGAAAGGTTAAAATTTTTAGAGGAAAGACAGAGTAATAATTGTTTAACTTAAACGTTTCTTTATGTAATTTATTTTATAATTTTCCTTGAATGTAAAAAATCTTCTACTTTGATATAGATAACGAACTGAATAATAAATTGAGTTTCTGTTGTCCTTATTCCTTTAAAATGCAAATTTTTTAAAACACAAATTTTATTTTAGTCAACTTTTTGAAACCTTATAAAATTCCCTAAACATAAACTTTTCCTATACAAATTAATTAAACGTTTTAAATTATTAAATTGTCAATAATTCTTTTTTTTTTTATAAATAGTTATTTCAAACATAGAATTCTACAGATAAAATTAACGTATAACATTATAAATTCAACAATTTTAAAGACACAATACAATGGAATCGTGACAGTGTACACACTGTAAACAGGCAGTTAGTTGAGCTCACACTTTTCATTGTTGTTATGGTTGTTGTTGTTGTTGTTCTTGTTGTTGTGATTGTCGCCGTTGTTGCTGTTGTTGTTGTTGCTGCTGCTGTGCGTGCCTTTTGCGGGAAATTTTTATTATGACTTTGCTAATGTCAAGTGCAAATAAACGTTTGACTGACGACAACAACGACGACAACAGCGAAATGCCCGAGAAGTACGTGAGCCCACCGAAGCGAGCCACGCCTACCAGTTAGCCAGGTACAACCACAACAACAACAACAGCAACAACAACAACAATTTGTTGCAATCAACATAATCAAAACAGACACACAAAATGTTAGCTATGCTGTTTGATGGGAGGCCGCCTTCATTGATGACGCCATTAAGTACACACAGATACACACACACACACACGCACACACATGCAGTTATTACAAACATTTGAAAAGGAGACAAACAAAGATGGCTTCATGTTCAGTTTGTTGTTGTTGTTGTTGTGGAGTCAACTCAAGTGTTTATTGCACTGCAGGTGCGCCATGTTACGCTTTTAAACGGTTCTTCAGCCGATTTGTATTAGTATTTGTATCTGTATCTTCATCGGTATAAGTATCTGTATATGTATCTGTATCTGTATCTGTGAGTGCGCGCTATAATGACACACCATAAAGAGACCCGCATATAAATAACATAAATAAATAAAACATTAAAACAAACTCAAAACGTTAATTGCATTTGAATGTTGAGTACGTGAGTCGCAGTTGTAACGATGTACGGATTTATATATATCCCCTGACTCCCCCCTAATAGGGCGTGGCAGGTCCATAGCCTAGACTAGACCAGACTAGGCTGGGCTGAGAGTTTTATTACAGCGACAAATTGCAAACAATTTTAAGCAATTGACAGAGAATGGAAAACTTTCAGTTTTCTTTAAAGATTTTTTAGTATTTTTTTAAAGAATTTTTGGAATTTATTTTGCTTTTTCTTTGGCTTTTGAAAGTTTCAATGGGGATTAATAAAACGCTGTCAGGATAATGAAATCAACAAACTGCAAATTTCAGTCAGTTTCATGTGTGTGTGTGTGTTAGTGTGTTTATGTGTGTGTAAAGTGGAATATGTGGCATGCGACATCGGCACCAACATCGACATCAACATCGACAACAGCATGTGGCAGTTGCCAGGCAACTGGATGGATGGAATATGCTTCTATTGTTAGTTTATTTTTGTATTATGCAAACGAAATTAATTAAAAACTTGACAAACGCATGAACATAGCGTACATAACCTTACATTTATGCCAAAGCAAAAGCTTTTTTCGTATTTTTGTGTGTGCATGTTTGTGCATGCACATGTGTATACAACATCTGCCGCAGGCGTCAATATTGCACAAAATTGTTTACAAATATTTTTGCTTAATAATCGCGGCTTTTATATGAGTTTTTTTATATATATAGTATATATATACATATATTTATTCTTGTTATTTTCATATAAAATTGTGATTTATTATTGAATTTTTCATAAATTTGTTGGGAAAGGGAGAGGGAGAGACAGAGAGAGACGGCAGCACATTAATTTAAAGCCATTAATTAGTTATCAATGATTTAAGAATCAAATATATTTTATATTTGGGTTTTTAAACGCTATTTACACAGGCTTTATTGAGGCAAAAAGTAACAGATTAAAACCTACAAAATTTGAGCTTATATTTTGAGTTTTATTTAAAAATTTTCCCATTAAAAATTAAATTTTAAAAAGCATATATTTAACATACTTTTTGTAGTTTATTTAAGAATCACTTTTCACCGAGTCTTTATCAATTTGTTTTTATTCAGATTTTTTTTGAGCCTTATTTAATGAGCACTTTATCAATCCTTTTGCATTGTGTGTGCTGCTTAAAAAGTTGTCTGTTTACTCGAAAAAACAACAATGGCGTATAATTGTGTATCTGTATCTGTATCTATAGCTGTTTTTGCATTTGTATCTGTATCTGTATCTGTGGGTTATACGAATATGCAATTAATATGCATTCGGCGGATGCTTCTCAACCAATAACTTTGACAAAGATCAAAGTGTGTATACACTGCACACACACACACACACACACACACATAAGTTTGTATAGGTATGTGTAAATCTGTGAACACATAATAATGTAGAGTACAAAGGAAGAGAGCGGGAGAGGGAGAGCGGAAGAAACGGTGAGGAAGAAATGCAGACAGACGCGCGTTGTGAATGTCAATGTAAACTGAGTTCCATTGATGTTGTTGTTATTCTTGTTGTTGTTGTTGTTGTTGCTGCTCTTATTGTTTATTGTATTGTGCAACTGCATATTCATATTTCTCACATACATTTATGTGTATATTCTCTTGTTCGTTGCTACTACAATTCAATTCAAGACAAGCGAATGAAGAAGAAAGAAGAAGTGAGAGGGAGAGAGAGAGAGCGCGAGGAAGAGGGATAGGAAGATAGTCCCCAATTCAAAGGTAGCTATAAGTATGGATGCATTTGTTGTTGGAGGTGTGCACAAAGCAGATTTAATTAATGATATGTCAGGCAGTCAGACAGTCTGGCAGCTGCAGCTAGATACAAAACGTATTTCTTTTGAGCAGAACTTAGTTTGAGATACTTTTTGGGTTAGCAGTATGAAAGTAGGAATCAATCACTGCAGCATGTATCTATTAGATAATGTATCTATTAACTCGTGAAGGACAAGCTACAAGCTTAAACACTTCTATCTAATTGAATACGAGAAAAGCGAGCACATTAAGTTTCAGCATCGAGTCAAACAGTCGTGTCTAAAAATATATATACACTGATTTCCATTGCAGTATTGAAGTACACTCGATGCTGTCTGTGATGTGAGTAGAGTGCGTACATACATACATACAATATGTATGTCAATTAGTTGTTGTTGTTGTTGTTGGGGGTCTCTCAGCTGGAGAATCTGAGAAGCAGCTGCCACTAACAGACTTTGAGGTCTGCGGGATCCTTCAAATGTCCGTTCGTCTGTCTCTCTGCCTGTCGCTCTGCCCATCATTTAGTCTCCCTAGTTTGCTACTGTGGTCGGTCATCCCCCTAAAATGCTTTGGGCTTCATTTGGAGTTAATTTTAATTGCACTCAAGTAGGAAATCTCAATTTCACAGCAATTTCAGTTCAAATTCATTAAAGCACAAATCGGCACGAATCTTTTTTTCTTTCTTCTCTTCATTGGGCGTCGCTTGTGTGATGTGATGAGATGTGATTTAAAGCAAATTTTGTATTAATTGCCATGCGCGAAGCTCTGAAAGAGAATTATGTGATGATGACGATGATAATCATGACGAAGATGCAGCTAATAATGATGTTCTTGTTAGTGAACCAGTTGGCGTCAAGTGGCCTAAAGTCAGACATAATGAAATCTGAGCATTTACTTATCTCACTTGAGGGTCTATAAATTGAGTCGTTAAAAAAATGCGCTTTATATTAAATGAAAAAAGTTTGTAAGTCAGTATTAACTGAAGAAACCTTGTATTGAATGAATACATTAATATATTTTGAGTTACAAATAAATGTATCTTAATTGAACTTTAAAGAAATCTTTTTTGTTCAATGAAATTGGGTTAAAAGTTTGTTAAAACAAACCCTGAAATTTCGTTAAAAAAAAGGGAGCAGAGTTAATCTTTTATAAATCTTACACTTCTTTAACTCCATTTTCCATATCCATCTGAAGTATCTTTTATAGTTCTCACACTTTCACAAGACTTCGAAATAAATTCCCGCGTAATTCAAATAGATAAAGTCTTTTTTTTCTACCTTGGTCTGGTGTACGTGTCTTTTGGCATGTGATCTATAAAGTTTAACGATTTTAACGATTAAATACAAAAGCTACAGGGTAAACAGAATTCGTGTTACAATGTCCAAACTCAACTCTTGACTAGAATACACTCATGTCTATTAATTTAATTTCAATATAAAATGCGATAAAAATCTGTTTGGTAAATAGAATTTCACTCTGCTCTGACTCACGTATAAAAATGTGTTTGTTTTTGTGTTTTTTGTTGTTGTTTTTGTATTTTGCTCGGTTGTGTCATGTGCGTGGCTTATCGGGGGACAGGAAAATTGCGAAACTGTCAACGCAGCGAATACTTAATCTGACAGAAATTTTTGTGTTTTAACTGATTCAAAGCTAAAAAGCGTTTACATTTAACTGATTCTACCAATTGGAAATTGGACCCTTGACATTTGGTTTAAATATGCAGAAAAGTCAACGTTAACGTTGTTGGCCAATACGACTAACAGTAACAACAACAACAATGACAAGTTAAGCGCATATAAGTAGTAAAATTATACGCCTTATTTGTTGTTTCATTGTTTCAACGACGAGTTTCCATTTGCATTTCACCGAGCAACGGAGTCAAATCGACAGTGGAGCGAGAGCGAGAGTTGCATGCGCTTCAGTTGAGATACCCTGTAAAAAAGTCGAATATGATAGGCTGTTTCTACGTAAAGCTTTGACTTTAGAAGTTTGTTGCTAACAGTTTGCATTAAGATTACTTTTCTGTTTACAGGGTATTTTGCTAGTCGTTCATGTGGTAATACGCTTTGCTGCTGTCTGCTGTTTAATGGTCAGCATTGTTGGCTTTTTCAAGTATTATTATCTTCTTTGCTTTGCGTTTTGTTTTTATTGACCATTATCTGTGTCCTTCTTGCACATGTTGTGTGTGTTTGTGTGTGTGTGTGTAAGAGGGAAGGGGGCAGAACTGTGTGTGTAAACAACTTTTGTTGCGTTTGTGGTCAAATAATTTTTGTGGTTTCCTTGGTTTCATTATGTTGCTTCATGCAACTCTTTGTACCCATGCAAATTATGTTCATCATAATGTTATGCCGCACAGAAGGACCTTTAATATAAAATATCCTTGATTATATATACTTTTTATACACTTGTCTGTGCTTGTTTTTGCATGCTTTTGCATGTCTTTGACAGTATGTTGACAGATCTGTGAGTTCAACTTAAAACCATAAGTATATGGCCTTGTCAATCCCAACATTCCACCTGTCTGCTAGATAAATCTCTTTGTATATTGCGTATACGCAGTGCATGCCATTAAGGGGAATCCATAAAACAAATGCCATATGCCAAATACCATATAACATATGCACTACTACGTGTACTGTGTGTGTATTAATCAACAGCGATGCGGTTATTGAGATACATGAGAATTCTGTATCGACACGAAAGAAAAAATATAACGAAACAAGGTGTGTATTTTGTTTGCCTTGGTAAGAATTTTTCGCTGTCTCATGCTGTTGGTATTATTGACTTGATTGTGATAGTTTATCTTGTGAGAATACTCAAACACACACACACTCGAAGACTCTCAGCAAATGTGTTAATTGTATTTTGATTGAATTGCGTTGAAATATTTACACAGCAGCTGAACAAGAAATTTGTTTGATTTGTGTTACAGAAAAACGAAAAACTAAAAACGAATAATAAAGGAACGAATATAGCCAATGGATTCCTGGCACTTTTCATAATAGTAACAGGTTTTCAATGAGTTTCCCAAGTGGTTTCACACTTCACACACTGCTTTGTGCTTGTGTGTGAGTTTTATTATTTTACACACTGTTTTTTTTGTTGTTTACGATCTGTGATGTTTATTGTTCTGGGTCGATAACTAAATGCAAATTATAATAAGCAGCTGCAACTGTAGCTGTGTAGCTGTAGCTGAAAACCTACTTGAATATTGAATAGGGATTGTTTAACAAGCAAGAAAACAACAACACTTAAAATTTATACACAAAATATGTCTTGGTCTAAAAAAACTCCCTTTTCCTATTCCTTTTGCTTTCCTTTCTTTGTTGTCCCAGCACCCCCTCTATCTTCTCCCCTACACCCCTGGTGCTTGTGTTGTCGCTTCTCCTTGTAATTTGTGTGCCCCATTTTTATAATAATCCATATCCATACAAATTTTGATTCATGTATTGTGCTGCTGTTCGCTTAGTTTGTTTGAGGGTTGCTTTTTGTAGTTGTATCCTTAGCATTTTGATGGTGTTGGTGGTGTCTTTACGCCAGAGAGAGCACCGAGTAAACGAGAGCGAGAGCGTATGCTCTCTCTCTCTTGAATAACACTTGAACGACTCACGCTCTTTGCCTCTTCCTTCTTTTACTCGCTCTCACTCACTCTCTGCTTGGCTGTCTCTTTGTATCGTTATCGTACTTTTACCCTAACTACGACGCCTTCTATTCACGTGCTTGTATTTTGGGTAACATTTTTTTCTGTGCTCCCTTCTCTCTCCTCCCTCACACTGGGTAGCGCCAAAAGCACATTGCTGGCCAAAAGATGGCGCCACGTCTAGTTGTTGCTGTTGTTAATGGAAAAATCATGAAAATTAAGCTGAGTCGGCAAACGTCAAGTTCCTCCAGTTAACTTTCCCTTTGTTATTCAGCTTGCCTTGGCTACTTATCCGATTACTTTTAACTTTTGACATATTTTGTGAGTGTGCTTCGGAATGTTGCCAGATTTTTGTTTTTGTTTGCTGTTTGCTGCTAATGTGGCACTTGAAATTTTTGATTTATGAAGTCGTTTACTTGCAGCATTGTTCATAGTTTCTTCCGTTCGCAGCAAAAGTTTTCTATCGCCTGGGGACCAGATTATAGCCAACTAGAACAATACCATTTGAGTGTCGTATATAATTAATTAATTTACTAAATGAATTATGATTTTTATTAACTATTAATACTTTTTCAACACATTTAATTAACTAATTTAATATTGACATATAATCTACAATTAATTTATTTACGTTCTTTTATTTGCAGGTAAATAAATGCCTAACAGCAATAAATTAATTTGGAACATTTTATGAGGCGATGACACATAATTTATGCAATTCATCGGCAAGTAAGTGAAAAGTGATGATATTTTCCCCCATTGATAAAACTTTATTCTGTGCGTGCATTCAAAACAGAGCTACCACCTGTTATCGAGAACAGTTAGTAAACGCTGTTTTATTGTATGTTCATTAATTTAATCTGGCAACGCTGGCAGGCCCATCACTATGCCATGTTGTTGTTGTTGCCGCTAGTGATGGTGCTGGTGCTGTTATTATTGCTCTGGTTTTGTGCGCTCTTGTATTATGTTGCGCTCTTTCGAGGTACTAAGTGATTTTACGTGTTTGGTGCACCACACACGTCTGCCTTTGCCCTCTCCTCCCCTGCCCTTCATTGCCCGCATCACGCTGACGTTTCGTTTCGATTTTTTTCTTCATTCTGTTCTTCTTTGCGCTCTCAATGCTAACTCTCTCGCGAGCGCTCTCTTGCTCTCTTTGGCTCTGGTGATACAAATATATATGTATGTGTATTTTTTTTTTTTGCGCTCTGTTGTTTTTCGGCTTGAGTCGCGGGTTGAGTTTTTCTTCTCATTCTTTGCGGCGCGCGCGAAGCAACAACACCAACAACAAAGCCGACGATGTTGACGACGACGACGACAACGCGAAGCACAACGAGGACATCGCCGAGGATGTTTGTAGTATAGGGATATAAAAATGTTTTGTGCGATTTCGCCGCGACTAGTCTTACGTACGTGCCGGGAACGCAATGAATGTGTCGCCTCGTCTCGCCTCTAACCTTAAACTTTCTTGCCGTTTTTTTTGCCTTCCATCGTGTGGTCGTCGTCTCTTTTGAGTAATAAAGTTTGAAGGCATTAAATGTTTGTCTCGCGGCCCATCGGGAACTGTCATAAAAAAATTTTGATAATACACAAATTAATGAAAATGATTGGCGCGCGTTTCTAAATGTCTCTACAGTTCCCGCTCTCTCTCTCTCACTGTGTGTGTGCTTGTGTGTGTGAAAAGTGGCAAAACAAACCATAAAAAAGTGTGAGCCAAAGCAAAGCAAAAGTATCTTAAAAAGTTAAACAAATAAAGAAATCATAAGAAGCAAATCAGTTAATATTATTAATAAGATTCGTGTTTGTGCAGTGCATAAAAAGCAGTCAAAATTTTCACCATTTATCCGCAAATATTTAGTGAGTATCTTAGAGATATGTCCGCCCTCTCCCACGCCCCCCTTTGCCTCCGTTCAACAACAACAACAACAACATGGACTTTTAGTATAAACAACGTGCGTGTGGGAAAGAGAAGGCGTGCAAATGATGTTTTGTTGCTGTTGTTGTTGTTACTATTTTCCTCTGCAGCAGCTGTTGTTGTTGTTGTTGTTGCTTGCACGTCTTTAGATACGTCAATATAGCGCCACAAACATACGTAGATATGTATGTATGTATACAGATACAGATAGTCGAAGAACAAGAGGAACGTCGATGACGACGACGTGAATTGTGAAGAAATGCGCGTTCGTGTGACCCCATAGTATCTTCCGCTCTCACCCTATACGCTCTGCCTATCCCATCTCCCCTTCCCACCCCACCGCTTCCCCAAATACCCCCCTGGGCCCACACCGCGGGAAAAGCAAAACAAATAAGATGTAGATACATTTTTTCCGTTCCTACACGTTGTTGTTGTTGTTTTCGTTGTTGTTGCTGTTGCTCGCCTCGTTGCTGGCTGATATATGTGTATGTGTTGTGTGTGTGTGTGTATTTTATCTACGTATGTGTGTGTGTGTTGGTGTGCATGAGTATTTGTAAGGCAAATGTAACTCTCAAAATACAAGTATCTTTAGCTGCTGTCCATTACTTGTATCCATTAGATACCTGAGCATGAGCTTTGATGTCGTTGTGGTCTTTTGCCTTGGTCTCGTCTATCTTTTTTCTCCACCTCCTCTCTCCTCTCTCTCTTCACCTCCATTTTGGGTGCGTGTTTCGCTGCTTCGTTTCGTTTCGATTCGATTTTTTGCCTTTTTCACACTTTGTTTGTCATTTGAGCTTCATTTGAGCCTAATAATATGATGGCTTCAATTGTTGTTAGCTTGTTGGTTGGCCAAGTTTGTGGTTTTCATGCTATCGTTTACAGTTATATTTTTCTTTTCCTCTTCTTCCTTTTGTTTTTATACAGTTGAGAAGGCGTCAGTTTCATATTTATGCAGTGCTATTGATGGACATATTTAATCGATGTCGAATGCCGAAGCAGCTCTTTTTGTTGTGTGTGTCAGTGTGTCGGTGTGTGTGTGTGTGTGTGGGGTGGGGGAAAATATGATAGCTAATTTGCATATAAACTGGAGTAATATTTTCTAGAATTTCATTTTAAAGTTGTTTTTTCACAAAGAAACGTTGAAATATTTAAGAGTGGGAAAAAGTGTATATCGGTATAATAAATGTCAAAAATTAATATTTTTTTGTAGAATCCTAACTAAGAAAACATATAGTTAGCTTTGATAAACATATATCTATTAAACTTACTTAGGAGTCTTGTAGATAAGTGAACATATTTATATAGTTTCAACTTTTTGTTATGAGTTGATAAAAACAAGCTAAATAAAATTCGTAATAAATAAAAACTGTATTCCCACAGCCTTGAGTTTTAGTAAAGGAAGCTTTTCATTAACACTTTTAGCGTGAGAATTTTGCTTTTGAGTAATTCATGCCAAAAGTGATAAAGAAATTTCAAATAGTGTTCTTAAACCAATCTTAAGTCAGACATAAATTGTCTTTAAGTAGTAACTTTTCTAAAGATGTTAACTAGGCGTATACTTAATCTATAATTCAGTACATTGTTGGCCAATCTAAGCGCCGTAGACCACACAAAACTGTTGTTTTAAAAAGTAAATGCTAAAGCTGCGATTTAAGCAGGTGACAAGCGGTTAACGCTTTAGGCCAGACCACAAAATGGCCCAAAAATAAAAAAATTATGTATGTGTTTTGTCTGCCGCCAAATGATTTCTTGTTTTGTACTCTAGTTGTTGTTGTTGTGGTTTGTTGACGCGTGACGTGCTAATGACGTTGCCATTTAGTAGCGTCCAACAAAAACTACAACTTGCATGCCACACATACGTACATAAATATGTTGCCACACAGCTATAGTTGGTGGTATGGTTGTGTGTAAGTGTGTGTGTGTGTGTGTGTGTGGGTGTGGACTGGTTGCTGTGGTTTTTAAAGCACTGGCAATCATTTTGCACCTACTCGTGAGCGGATTTTTGGCAGTCACATGGGTCGTATGTGTAATGTTCTGTCTGCCAATGACTTGACAAATTCTTAGCCACAAAACTATGACTCATTGAGATTTGCCGACAATGTTTGTGTTTGGTTTGTACTTGTGTTTGTGTCTTACTGTCGCTGTTGTTGTTGTCACTGTTATTGCGTATTGATTAATTGTAAACACGGCGCCCATTTGCCATTGGCTTTGGTAATGCCAGCAGTTATATTGTCAAGCCGTTAACATCAGTTGTCACTTTTCCCATGGCCATTTAATGCATATTTAATGCGCCTTACACTTAGTGTAATATGCACAAAAGGGTTCAACAGTCATCAGCTCTTACCAGTTACCAGTTACTGGCTAACAGCTAACAGCAATCAGTTACCATTTACGAGTTACCAATCGACAGTTATGCCGTTAGCCATCGCAATTCTAGAATGATATACATAAAGTGCATAAACTAAATTAATTTGATTGCAAACGAACATTTGCTGTATTTTGTTTTTCTTCGATTCGATTTTCCATTTTCCATCCAACCCCCATTTTATCGACGCCCTTTTCAATTACATTAAGAAGTTTGTTGTAAGCGTTAGTCATGAATAACCGAGTTGTCTCTAAAATGAAAGAGTAATCAACTCATTTTATACTAAACAAGTAAGAGAAGCTACAGTGGAGAGAGCCGACTGTAAAAGACCCTGTACTCATTCCAGTGCGCGGTTTTTCCAAACAAACTCACTAATCTTTGACCGATTAGTCCTATGGGAGCTATAGGCTATAGTTGTCCGATCCGGACCAAACTTGGTAAGGATAGTTATAATGTTACCGTTCACATAATATGTGAATTTGGTCCCGATACCTCAAGTAGTATATATATACTTTATGGGGTCGGCAAAGCCTCCTTCTGCCAGTTACGCACATTTCGCTTCAGACAAACCTAATAGACCCCTCTACTCTTTCTTAGAGTACAGGGTCTAATACTATGGAAAAACTTGTTGAACCTTTGCTACCAAAGTATTTAATTACTTTGAAACAATAGCCAACAATTTGAAACACATAAATATATATAAATATCTAGTGTATATATTTTAATTGTATCTCCGCTTTATGAATAATTAAATGAAATGACTAAACAACAAAAGTAGAATGTTAATTTCACCGAATTCATGCTGTGCAGTCACAGAGAGAGAGGAAGAGAGAGAGAGAGAGAGAGAGAGAGAGAATCGCTTTAATCTTTGTCATCGCAGTTATTACTGAATGTAATTAGGCTAATCTAATGCTTAAAACTGAATGAATGAACGAATGAATCAAACTCAAATACAAACTGTTAATGATAATCATTATGATGATAATGATCATGATTATGTTAACGATGTGGTGTCATCGAAGACGGTCCTTTCACCTGAGGCATAAAAATTGAACTGAAATAAAATAAAAACATAAAATGAAAACTCAAACTCATTTTAACAGCACTTGAGACACGAGTTATTTGGCTCGAGTGTTTTTCCTTTCCCCGCTGCAATTCCTTTTTCCCACTCACCGTCCTTTTATCGGTGGCAGACGATGCAGAAAGGCAACAATTTTTAATTGCAATGACTAGTAGAGTGACTAACAGACGGACACTCTTTATCCTACTCGTCCTTTTTTAAACGCTGACTGCTGCTTAATTGGCAAGTATTAAATGCACTTTGTCAGCAGCTTACACGGCGTATGCGTAATATGAGTAAAACCTTCGTCAGTTTTGCTGCCTTTCATCATTTACGTTAGTTGTTCAAAGCCATTAAAAATTGTCTCTAATTAGTCATAAATAACGTATTTAATTACAGGCCCAGTGAAATCACATAATCACAATTGACATGTGTGTTAAGGTATGTGTGTGTGAGTGTTAGTGTGTGTGTGTGTGTGTTAGGTGTACTAAGAAGCAAAACAATGTGAGTTACCAGTTTTCGCAGAAATAACAAAACAGGACAAGCACTGAGAGGAGACAGAAGAGGAGGGAGACCCTCACGTTAGTTCAGTTCTCTCCATCATCCATCACACAAGTTTCCTCCCACTTTTCTCTGTTTTTCCCTGCGCCCTTTCCCCCCCTCTAGCTTGCTCTGACTTCATAGGACACATCCACATCCAGAGGCCAGCAAACCATTTCAAACGTGCCTACACTTATCGATTTTTATTTCATTTTTATCCATTCTACGCTGTCTTATTTATTTCTTTTTTCTGTAGTAGTCCATGCCTATATGGAAACCCCTCCGGTATCCCCCCTCCTCCCTCTTTCCACACTCTGCTCCTCTGCTCTGCCTGGCTAGCTCCTGTGTTTTCACAGTGGAGACTATCCTGTATGCCTGCGCATTGTTTTTGCACAAACATTTTTGTATGTTGCTTACTGCTCATAAGAGACGAGCAGCGGTGACTTGAACTGTGGCAACGCTGTGTGCTCTATGTGTGTGTGTGTATTGTACGTGTGTGTGTGTGTGTGTGTGTGAAGGCAACTCGGTAGTCAGCGACATATCGCCATAACACCATCAACAGTTCATACACCACGACACGAGTACGGGAGGCTACAGCAACGACTGCAGGACAACGACAAAAAGCGAACTGTTTTCAACTTTATATTGTTGTCGTTCTTCTTCTTCTTCTTCTTCATCTTGTTGTTGTTATTTTTGTTATTCCTGTTGTTGTTTTGGCTGTCTCCCTGGTCCTTTTGGGGTCGAATTGTCACACGGCTGGTCGGATGGTTGGTTGCCTGTTTGGTTGATTCTTCCTTCGCTTTGCTATTGTTACAGTCTGTGACAATAGAAACAGCAGCCAGGCAGAGAGAGAGAAAGAGAGAGTGAGTAACTCCCCACGCCACGCCCCCCATTTGCTAGCCATCTCTACCGCCTTCCCGCTCTCTTTGGCTCTGTCTTCACCGAGAGTTGTACAGCACATCTCGCCTACTTAGTGTCCATGGAGGAGCCGCGAGGCTGAGGTTATGCCAGTCAACCAAATAAACGAAACAACAAAGAAGACACACACACACACACACACATGTATAGATATACAGTCACTCACACAGCGACACACACAAGCATATTAAAAGAGAGCGAATAAAATATGCGAAAGCATAACAGAGTTGCCATAAGGTGGACTCCAAGGCTCGACTGAGGCGCCCGCTCCCAACAGCACCACCCCCTTACTCTCTTATCCTCTCCCTCTCTCTCTCTCTCTCTCTCTCTCTGTCTGTCGCTCTCCCTCTGTCTTCTACTATAGTTCCAAGACCGTGGCCATTCCCATTAGCAGTCGACAAGAACAACAACAACAACAACAACGCTGCTCTTGCATCTGAAGTGTCCTGAGTGTGTGTTTGTGTGCGTGTGTGTGTGTGTGTGTGTGCTGTGCTTGCACATAAATAAGCAATTTTTTATTGTACGTTCTTTGAAACTGAAATCTGCAAACGCAGAAGAAAGAGGAAGAGCAAAAAATGGGTGAAATGTTGGGTGGGAAAACTCTTTGCTGTCAAAAATGTTTCGACTTTCATAAATAAAATTGTGCAAGAAAAAAATTATAGAAAATTGTATATTTATTTAGTAAATAAAAAGCTGTTTTTAGTATTAATAGGTAATGTTTATGCGTCAAAAGTTTTATTTTAAATCAAAATAATATGAAAGAGTTATAAAAAAAACAGTAAAAAATATAAAAAAAATTTTTTTTAAATGTTTAAAATATTTTTGATATAATAAATGTGTTTTATTTTAAATATTAAAAATTTTTAATTAATTTAATTAAGCTTTTCACACCTAAACAATACAATTTAGCTTTGATTAAACTCAGCTGCACTGCTTAAGGCTAAAAGAGCTTTCAGAGCTCACCAATACTAATACCTGTAAAACTCTTTTATTATATAGTCGTAAAAGTCTATACTCTCGAGTAGTGGAGCAATTTAAACTGGAGTATGATCCATTTATGCAGTTTGTTGACTCCTTTTTAATAGAAGCTGCATGAAAATGCATAATTAAATTACGAGACGACCCAAAGAAGAATGAAGGAATGGGATAATAAAATAAAACATGGATGTAAATCGTCATAACGAAATATACTTCAGGGCCAAGCCTTTCAGTTTTACTTGTCTGTATGTATGCAAATATGTGTGTCTGTGTGTGTGTGTGTATCTGTGTGTGAGTCTGTCTGTCTGACGACTTCAAATACTTTCTGCAATTTTACTTTACTCAGCTTTGCGTCTCGCTCTTCGTGTGCCGCATTTAGCTTAATTCAATTCTGCTGCTTAACAAGCCAAATGCCTTGAAGGCAACCTGAAAACATGAACCGACGTCGCCCGAAAACAGGACCCAAGGATACAATGCGCCAGGATTGTGGCTCGCGAAAGTGGGGAGGTTGGGTTGGCGGCAGGGATGGAGTGGGGAGGTACTGAATGGGGGGTACTGGAACAAACAAAAAGCTAAAAACTACTCGCACTACACTTTCCATTACCTTAGCCGTTTACTTTTTGTACTTTTCCCTCTCATTTTTCCTCATTTTTTATTTTTTATTTTTATTTTTTGCTTACGCTTCAACCGACAAAATTTTTACTGACTTTGACAGGCAGCAAAGCGGCGCGCACACAGAACGAACTTTGAGATACTCGAGTGCATGCACACAGATACGCACTACAAAAAAACACACACAAACGCACACACATCTATGGATATATGTACTGTCGGTGACTGTGCAGTCAGTCAGAGTTTGTGCCTCGTAAATAGGATTCATCTCGCAACGCGGCCAGCCGCCGTTTGACTCTGTCTTTACCATTGCCTCGAATCCCCTCCACATATAATTTTTTTTTGCTTTCTACTACTGCTTCTGCACAAAATGCAAAATAATGTGGCAACATCTGGCCCTGCCCCCTATCCCTTACCGTCCTATCGCTCGCTTTGCAGTTGATGTTGCCTCTGTTCTGCGCCAGACACTCAAGTAAGTAGACGGCAAGGCTGACTCTGGCTGGCAGTCAGTTAACTACCATCGAAAAAACATCTCATCGCAACATCCATGCAACACATCCATCCATGCAACCATACCGTGCAACCGTGCAACCGTTCAACCATCCATGCAACCATTCGTCGTCTATCCGTGCGTTCATCTCCGTCTCGACTAGCCAAACTTTTGAGCATCTCTCGACACATGTACGTGCATATCAAGCGAATATCTTTTCTCTCTCTCTCCCTCTCTTTCTCTTATTTTCCTTCATTTTTCTCAATTTTCGCTTTGGTTTTTGTTTATGCCCCACGAATTGAATGCAATAGTCTGCCACATTTGGTGGTAAATAGCAAGAAAATCATATCTCAATTGGCCAGAAATGAATTGTATGTGTAACATATGCTCAACTCAACTCGATATTAACTAGATTTATCATTCAGATAATTTTCAATTGAAATTGTTAGTTTTATTGACTTTGTACGTTGTACTCCTCAAAAGACTTAGACTTCAGATATTAAAGCAGATAATCTGGATTCAATGTATCTACAAGGTAAATCGATTTCTAACTTAGTAACTAGATTTAACATTGATGGTATCATAAAGTAGAGATTCTAAATTGTTGATTCGGTCTAATTTTGGAACACTTTTTACTACAAACAGTTAAAACTTGGTTACATTTGAAATCTTTTCATCGTGGACACACATTAAAGATACAAATTGTTGCTTAACAAAGGATTGAACGTAACTTATGTGGCACAATAAGATAGTTATTAATTATATAATTTGAAAAATTTCTATTTATGGCTAATTTCTGACCCCAAGTGTCTTTAAATTCTAGATTAATCATAGCTATTTTTATAAACTGCACCTTTTTAAGACTTCTTTTGATAATTTTATGCTTATGACCCATTTCTGGCATCAAGTATCTTTATACTTTATCTTAAATAATAGCTCCTCAATAAATACTTGTTTCTTTTTTGGTGTTCTTATCTCCAAAACTTGGTCATTTAACACTCGAATTATAGCTACTTATTGCTTGACTGCTTAACAAAAAGCTACAAATAGACTTTATTGATGATCTGCTGATACTCAACATTCCACTTGAGATAATGAGAGTTGGGTCTTTATGTGCTTGCCACACCTGGTTTCAACCTGATTTCAAACTG
Organism: Drosophila cardini; assembly: GCA_018903735.1. NCBI lineage: Eukaryota > Metazoa > Arthropoda > Insecta > Diptera > Drosophilidae > Drosophila > Drosophila cardini. Next base: position 1,029,942 of record JAEIGM010000021.1, read on the forward strand.
ATTCGTAATGCTGCTATCTAACCATCTATCATATCATATCATGTTTATGAACTTTTACGCGTACTCGTACTCGTACTTGTATCTGAATTGAGTTAAAGACGAGACACTCCGAGGCATACTTATAAGTACGTTTATACGTATTTATGTATATTCCATGTGCACACTTATTGTTATTGAGAGCACACGCGGCGCGGCTTTTGAATTACGTTGCTTGTGGCAACGTTTTATTTCTGCACCACTCTCTACCTCTCTCTTCCTCTCTCTCTCTGTTCATACCAGCGCTTATCCACTTGCCTCTCTACCCCTCTCTCCCACCTCTCTCTGTGTCTCTCAGACATCTTGGGGCATCTTGAGCTTTGGATACAACAACAAGAAATTATTGTGCTCAGCGCCTAAAAAAGAAATATATAAAACTCGAACGTTGCCAGGACAATTTCACAGTTGGCTTTGATACCGACAACGAACACGATGATGAAGATGATCATAATGTGTGTGAGTGTATGTATGTGTGTGTATGTATGTGTAGATAGACTTGTATGTGTGTATGCTGATGCTGAATGATGGGAGCGACGCCGTCTCCCGCTGCTAGCTGCTGGCTGCTCGCTGCTTTCTGGGCAGCTGTAAACGGGCGGGAGTTGCTTGTTAAATTCTTTTCTGCTTTGTTTTGCTGTCGATAATGGCGGCAATGGCTCAACACACACACAGACATACAGGGGCGTGGTTATGGTGGGGGGAGTGCAGGGGGTGTTGCCTCAATTCAAATCGTTGATGTAGGAGACGAAAGGCGCAGAGACTTCAGACTTCTCTTTGATGCCCATGCTCATTTATCCTTACCTACGCTTCTTGCTCTTCTTCTTCTTCTTCTTCGTAGTTCCTCAATTTTTCTGTGCGCCCCTTTGTGTCTGCCCCCCTTGCGGCTCTGTCCTGCCTGCGACGTATGCAAATTAATGCTGGGCTGTCGACGTCTTGATATTATGCAAATTTTGAAATACTTTCATCGGTTTGTTTGTCTGTTGGTTTTTCATTTCATTTTCTAAACAATGTACACACATATATATGTAGATATATATATATAAATATTGCTGCAACAATGTACGACTATTGGCAACATATTGTGGCTGCCACAATGTTGAACTTTTAATTGAAAATAAAAGAGAGAAAAAAAAACTACCTGAGACACACCTCAACCTTTTGAGTTTATAATTGAAAGCTGATTTTAATAAGCAGCACAGCACAGCACCTGCATCTAAAACTTTGGCAACACTAATAACTATTTTGGCGTTGCCAGATGTCAGTTTAAATATTTATGTTGATTTGGTGTCAGATTTTGGTTTAACTTTGTATAACTCAATATTCCTTACTGCTACTTATAACTTTAGAACTTTTTTAGATTTATGCTCAACTTAAACGCTTTCTGGGGATTATAATTTTGTTCGCTATAATTTGGGCATTATAATTCCTTTTATTTTTTGTGGCGTGTTTCGCAGCATTTAAACTGCTTTCAGACGCTAAATGTGTGTCTGCTAAAAAACGACTTCCTGTTGGTCAATATGTTCCAAGCAAGCTGTGAACAAGAACAGCAAAGATGCCACGCAGGAAGTGCTAGAGAAGTAGGACCGATGATCGACTAAGAGATACGCTAAGTTTTGAAGAAAAAGAACAGATAGTTTTTGAAACAGTCATAACTTATTTATTAATCAGGCAATAAGTTAACTATTAAATATTCAAATTAACTCAGATATAAGACTAATAAATAAAGTAATTTAACTTGCTAACTATAATAAATTCATTAAGACAGTTACTTAGTTAGTTCTTCTAGTTGTCAGTGCTACAAATACCCCTTAACTCACTGCTAAGAGGTGTTTTATAACGCAGACCACAGCGAGCGCACAATTTTGAAATGAAGAAGTGCAAAGAACTCTTGAAGCACTAATGAAACTGGTTTGTTGGTCGGTTTGTCTCTTGGACGACTTGCAGCACATTGGCAAAGGCTTTGGCTTTGGCCAAATATGTGACTGTGACATGAAGAGTCCCAGTTTCCCCCCTTTACTCCCCTCCTACGTTTCTGCAACTCCCCTTGCCCTCAAGTGTGCGCCCTTCTGTGCTGAATTTGTGCCTGAAAATGTGCTAAGTTGCCTCGTTTCGTATGCACAAAGGCAGCCCAAAGGCAACCGAAAAGTGGACAAGGTACGGCCAAAGCGGCTGCTAAGGGGAACATAAGGGCAAGGCGGTGAAAGGGGCGGAAACAGGGGCAGAAGCAGAGAGACAGCGCCTGAGGCAGATATAAGCGTTTCAGCTTCAAAATAAACAACTTTGAAATGGCGCGCAATTTTCGCTTAGTGTGCGTGTGTGTGTATCTGTGAGATACACTGTATCTGTATCTGTATCTGCTGTTGTTGTTACTGTTGCAGTTGCTGTTTCTGGTATCGCATGTATCCAGTTGTGCTTTGGTCACGTACAAGATTGCTGGCCCCAAATGGCTGTCGATGTTTATGCCTCGACTTGTGTTCATAATGAACAGCTCGCGAGTCTTTTCTCCATCCCTTACGGTTACCCGATACGACACGACTGCGACTACGGCTATATACCCCCAATGACATTAGTGGGTCAATGATGGGGCCAATAAATACAATGAATAAAGTGCACTTTTCCCCTCTCACTCTTTACTCTCTTTCCCTATCTCTCCCACTCTTGATGAAATTTTAATTTAATTTTTGTGTGTTTTTGCTTGTTTTGCAGGAATATTGTCTCCTCCGGGTCCGTTTCTGACGCCCAGTCCATCACCATCGATCTCAGCTAGTCCACGCTTGCAACCATCGCCATCGCTATCGCCATTCCCACAGGATGTGGTGCTTGTAGCCGGTGGCAACGCATTAAACGCCAACAGCAATCCCCAGGAACACGTAAGTACTGCTCACATTACATTAAATATATAGTAAATATATAAATATTGATATATTTTTTTATTTATTCTTGAACAGGAGCGCAAGGCGGCGACGCCTGGCAGGCGACAATCCATACATCAGTTCACAAATGGCAGTCCCAATGCCGGCACCGTTGTCTTTCAACCGAGTCCCTCACAGTCACCGGCCGCTGCCACGACCGTCATTGGCGTGACAGCTGGCGGTCTTATAGCCGCCGCTGCCGCTTCCGCTGCTGCCGCCGCTGCCTCTGCCACCGGCGGACACAGCAATGCAATTGGGAATGAGCTAAATGCCACTCTAGTCGGTTCCAATAACATTCAACTGAATAAGGTAAGTCTTCAATTGACTTGCAGTGCTTGCTATGATAAGATAAGATTCTTATCTAATTGGAGCATGCTGATAAGCAACCAAAGAATACCTGTCATCAACTGCTGCGCAGCCAAATGTGATGCAATAGCTGCTTCAGAGTGCAGTGCTTTCAACTTGCTTCAAAATTGCTATACTTCAAGTCTCTGAAGTGGAAATTCTGGTGAATTGATTTGCATTTACGTTTCAGGGGCTTTAAGTACAACTTGGTAGTGTATCTCATAGATACTAAAGGCGCAGGTTCTTATAGTAAGCTAGCTTCACTTTTGTTTGTGATTGAGTAAGTGATAAGCATTATAACTATACTACAGAGCATCACTACATTTATCTTAACCAAATTTGGTAACAATTGGATTACTATATTATATAGCTACCATTATCTGTCGAAAGACAGGTTTGAACTTGAGAAACTTCTAGATTATTAGCAGATTATGTACAGGATCTTTTATAGGCGATGCGCACTACAAACACGACTCTTTCCCGCCAGTTTATTTCTATTTAATCTAAACAAATTCTTCTTTTGATTGCAGAAGGGCAACAAGCGAACTGGACAGCAACAACTACAGCAGCACCAACTACAACAGCAGCAGCAACAATTGCAACATCAGCAACATCAGCAGCAGCAATTGCAGCAGCAAATATTTAGCACCAACGCAGCGGCACCAACATCGATCTGCTCGACAGTAGCCGGCGGCTATGGGCAACCAAACGCAACAGCAATCAGCACGCCCATTTCGTTTGCGACAGCAAATGTGGCTAGTAGCCCAAAAGGTCAAGCGAAAAAGGGTGGCACAACGTTGCTGAGCCAACAGCAGCAACAGCAGCAGCATCAACCGCTTCAGCAACAGCAGCCGCAATTCCAGCATTATCAGAGCAGTAGTCCACTGATAGCGGATAGTCCTATACCCAGTCCGAGTAACGCTATTGCTGCAGCGGCCATAAAGCCTCCAACGCCACAACCACAGCCTCAGACTGTACAGATGTTGCCGCAGCAGTTTACAATCACCAGCGGGCCGCAGCAGCAGCAGGCGCCGCAGCAAGTGTTTCAGTTTATTCAGGGACCGCAGGGTCAGATTATTGCAACCACGCAGCAGCAGCCGGCGTTGCAGCAACAACAACAGCACCAATTGCAACAACAACAGCAGCAACATCATCAGCAACAGCAGCAGCAACAACAACAGCAACAACAGCAGCAACGTTTTAGCAGCAATGCAGGCATTGCGTTGTCCACTGCCACCACAAAGGCAAGCAAGGCGCCACAACAGATCCTGCCAAAGCCACAGCAGGAACTGTCATCTCAGCCGCTGCAGCAGCAGCAGCATTCGAAGAACAAAAATATTGGCAACAACAATGCACAGTTGCCACAGATCTCGCAATCGCCACAGCCACAGCAGGCGCAACTCAACGCAGCTCCCACCAATGCCAATAACCAGCAGCAGCAGCAACAACAGCAGCAGATATTGTTGCCGGCAACAACAGCACAACCGCAGCAACTGTTGCTTAATCAGATGCCTGTGTTGGTGCAACAGAATCCACAGGGTGTGCAGCTGATACTACGTCCACCGACGCCACAGTTGACAGCAACACCATCGCTGGTAATACAAAATCCCCGAGGGCAGCCACAACTGCAGCAGCCGGCACAGCAACAACTGCTGCGAATTGTGGGCGCCAATGGAGCGACAATGCAACTGGCAGCAGCCACACCCACCTTTATAGTGTCGTCGCAGGGCAATCTCATCCAGCAAACAGCTGGCGCGGGTCAGTTCCAGAATGCCATCAAGACTGGCACGCAGCTCAGTGGTCTCCATGCAGCATTGGCTGCGCAAGCGCCAAGATCTCAGCCGTTTACGACAACGGCCACCATCAACACTCAATTGCTGGGCCAGAGTGTTGCGGCACAGTTGCAGAATCTGCAGTTGGCTGCAGCAGCTGCTGCCAATGGCAATGGCATTGCCCAAATCCAAATGCCAAATGGTTTGGCGGCGATTTCGCAGCTGGGTGGTGCCACAATCAACCTAAATCAGTTGAGTGGTGCACATCTGCAGCAGATTGCAAATGCCTTTCAGACGCCGCATCCACCGCAGCAGACAACAACAGCGTCTGCAGCAGCGACAGCAACGAATGCCAATGGCAACAACACAACGGAGCTCTTTGCCCAATCCACGTCGGGGCACGTTCCGGAGCCACTGCGACAGCCAACGGCGCAGCAACAGGCTGCGTTGGCAACAATACAGTTGCAGCATCAGCAGCAACAACAGCAGCAGGCACAAATACAGCAGTTGCAGCAACAATTGCAGCAGACACAGACGCAGGTGCAACAAGCGCAGCAGCAACAACAACAGCAGCAGCAACAACAGACCGTTGAGCCCAAGAAGAAACCGCGTCCTCGCAAAAAGAAACCACCAGTTGCAGCAGTGCCAGCTCCATCGCCAACAATAACAGCAGCAGCAACAGCAGTAGCTGTAACAGCAACAACACCGCATAAGATTGCAATACCTGCCACTCCTACTGCAACGCCAGCACCAACGCTGGCACGAACACCCACACCACAAACCCATGTGCTCACCCAGGCGGCGCCGGTGGTGCGTGCCAAGTCACCATCGCCACCACCAACGCACATACAACGTGCCAGCAATGGCAAACTTGATCTCGGCGATGTGATGAAGTTCTGCGGCATCACCGAGGACGATGACGACGATGAGGACTACGCCATGGATGCGCCTGCAGCACCAGTGCCAACTGCAGTTCATGCTGTTAGCAATGGTAACATCAATGAGGAGCCAATGGTTCACACGCAGTCTCAATCACAGTCTCAGCCGCAGTCGCATTCGCAGTCGTTGAGCAATGGGATTACGGGTGGAACCAGCGGCAGTTCTAACGATATCATGATCTCCATACCGAGCCAAAACGGCAGCGATGGCCTGCCCTTCACGCTGACCATTCCGGCCCCGGCGCCGGTCAACGAAGCCACCGAAATACCAAATATCCTCATCAAGATTGATCCAAGTGATGCAGCCGCCGCAGCAGCAGCGGGCGTTGCAACTGGAACAACTGTACCACCGTATACGCTATCAACGCCACGCCTGCCCACTGCCGAGGAGATACAGAGGCAGGCCCAACAGCATCTAGCCCAGCAGGCGGCAGCTGCAGCAGCAGCGGCAGCAGCAGGTGCCAAGATCTGTACGAGCATTCAGGCAACAACAACGCCAGCTCCAACGATCAGTTTCAGTCTGGGATCGCAGACACAAACGATCGGCAGTGTAACGCTGCAGCCGGCACCAATTGCGGCGAGCATTACGCTGACCACGCCCACGGTGACAACACCAACCACCACCGCCAATACTATTGCAGCGGCGACAACAGCGGCGGTTAAACCACGTCGCAAACCTGCTGTGCGACGCAATACAAAGAAACAAGAGCCCGTGAACAACATGAGTAATGGAAACATCAGCAACAACAGCAACAACATGATGAACAACAGCAACATCATCTCCAGCAGCAGCAATAACAACATTTGTAGCATTAACACAACTACAACAACAACAATTAGCAACAGTGGCAGCATAAGCAGCAGCAGCATTGGCATCGGCAGTGCCAATGGCACCGTCAACACCATCACGCTGACAACACCTGTGTCTAGTAGCAGCAGCAGTACCAACACCAGCAGCATATTGTTGCCACACGGTCTGGGTTTAACCAACAGCAATACGCCCACAACGGTGCCCAGTCAAATTGGGAATATACAGATATCCCAGGTGCAGAATCATCATCCAACCACGTTGCCCATCAGCAGCACCGTGGAGAACAAGATACAGATAATGCCCATACTGCCGCCGGGTGCCACAGTAATGGGTGGAGTGCCTGCTGTGAGTGCAGCAACAACAGTTACTGCACCAGCAGCACAGCAGACGCAGTTGATGTTTCAGCAAACGCAGTCAACAAACACAACACCGCTCGCTACAGAACCTGCCACCATTAAACTGTCCAGCGATGGACGACAAATGCAATTGGTTGCCATTGGTGGCCAGCCAACAACACCAGCGAGCACGGCAACAACAACACTTCCTGCGGTAACAACTGCTGGCGGTGCTACCATATTGCCACCACAGCTGACGGGTATGCCCAGCAACGTGTCCATCTCTGTGGGTTCACCCGCCTCGGCGGCAGCTTTGGTGCCACAGCTCACGGGGAGCCTAACGTTGGCTGTGTCCGAACTTTGTGAGCGTTTGATATTGCGGCATGATCCCAACAGTCCGCAGGATCATCAATCACAGCTCATACTGCAGGCATTGCTAAAGGGTGCACTGCCCAATGTAACCATTATCAATGAACCCACTCGAGTGGATAGCAGTAAGGCGCCAGCACCAACACCGCCACCACCGCTGCCAGCAACAGCACAGCCCCCACCACAACAACAGCAGCAGCAGCAACAACAACAGCAACTCCAGACAGTGCAGCCAGCACAGCCAACGCCTGTAGCAACAACTATTGCCACCGTTCAGCAGCTGCCGAAGGTGGTGCCAGCAACGTCCAAGACGGAAGCCAAAGGTAAGTGCAGCAGAAATACCCGCAAGCAATCCAATTAATTCATTTTGTTTCCTTTTACAGCTGCCAATAGTCGAAAGCTGTCAACTCCCGCCATGCCCGCCATAAATCTGCTAAGCAACAACATTAGCACCACCTCAACCACCAGTGCGATCAAACCACCGACAATTCCCTTAAAACTCAACGAAGCTTTGAGTTTTCCACAATTGTCAACGACGACAACGACCACAACGACGACGTCAACGCCACAGCTGATTGTACAGCAGCAGCAACCACAGCAGCAGCAAACTTCACAGCAGCAACAAACTACACAGCAGCAGCAACCGTTACAGCAACGATATGTAGCCCTGCCACCGATTGATCCCAGCACACAGCAACTGTTTTGCCTGAATAGTGTCTCCAATCACATAACAGCAATCAGTGCAGGACAAACAGCAGCATCAATTGGACCAACGGAACGTTTGCTGATTGCACCAGCGGGCATTAATGCACAGCAATTGGCGCAGTGCTTGCAGCTGGGTCAGTTGCATTTCAATGATGTGAATCCGTTGCCGCAGCCACAGCTGCAACTCCAACAACAACAGCAGCAGCAGCAACAACAGACGATAACAGCCACATTGCCGATTCCATTGCGTCCACAGCCACCGCAACAACAAATTGTGCATCCCATACAGCCCATCAGCAATGGACATGGACTTAGTTTGGGTCTGCCCAACAGCACAACAACAACCACAACGTTAACCACCAGCAGCAGCACCTCAACGAACACCACAACGGTCACCAAACAGGTGGCCAACGTGGCGCCCATTATTGACCAGAGCAAGGCCAAATTGGAACCAGCTAAGGTCACAGGAGCAGTTGGTGGTACAACAGCGTCGAGCACTGGAGCTGTAGCCAAGAAGAAACCTGTGCGTAAGCCCAAAACAACGCCAACAGCAGCCGAGTTGTCCAACTTGAAGAACGCAAGCGTGGTGAAACCGATGCCTAAATTGGATCCACTATCGCAGAAGCCCAACAATAATCCCGTGCAGATTGTGCAACCAAATGTTGCAAGTGGCAAGCAGATGATTGTTGTAGTTAGTTCGAGTGGCACGCAGACAACAACCACCACAACAACAACCATAATGAGCAACAGCATACAGCCCTTTCAGACAACAAGTGGCACCAAGTTGGTGGGCGTTACAGCACCAATGCAACAGCAGCAGCAGCAACAACAAATGCAGCAGCAACCAACGGCAACAGCAGCAGTTGTACAGTCGCAACAGCAGCAACGTGGAAGTTTCAGTATAACAACAACAACGACGACGACAACACCAAGTGCTGTGGTTAGCAACAGCAGTGGAGTAGTTGCAATGACTGCACCTGTTGTCACCCAACTGCAGTTAACAACTCCACTGCAACAGCAGCAGCAAGCACTACCGCAGCCAAAGCAACAACAGGCTTTGCCGCAACAACCACAGCAACAACCACAGCAACAGCAGCCACAACAACAACCGCCACAAAATACAATCTCAAGAGTACAAACGATTCAACTGACGCCGCATATGCAACAAGTGTTCAGATCAGTGCAAATGCAGATACAGTTCCTTACAATAAAGCTCCAAAACAAATCCTTTGTGCCCACATTACCAGTCTCGCCCGATATTGATCCGGCAACAATAGCTGTGTACAATAAGCCCATGAGTGATGCGGAGATTAATGTGGCATTGCAGCGTTTATTTGCTGAACAACATCGTATATTGGCATCTGGTAAGGAGGTGCCCACACCCGAGGGGATGGTACCAACGCCTAATGCCAATGGCAGCTTTAGCTTGATGCCGCAGCAATTCCAACAAGTGCAGCAACAACAACAGCAGCCTCAGCCACAACAGCAACAACAGTCGATGGAGTCAGTGAAGCCAACAACTGCTGGTGTGATACTGGCGAACGTTGTCCAGCCAAATAATCATTCAACCACCAACACGACAATAGCAGCAACAGCTAATAATGCACAGCAGCAACAACAACAGCAGCAGCAGCAGCAACTGAATGTGGCCCAACGTATTCACATTTACCCCATGCAGCATCAGCAACAGCAGCAACTGGCAAACAAGCAAAAGTTGGCGCAGCAGAAGCAACAACAGCAGCCAGTAGGATCAATATGCAATGTGCCGCAGCAGCAACAGCAACAAACACCGCAGCTTAAGCTCAAGGAAACATCTGTTCGCAGCAAAGCTAATGTAGTCAATCAGCAACAACAGCAGCCACAGCAACTGCAGCAGCAAAGCAATACAACTGGCAACATATTGCAGCCAAAGGCAAATGTATTGTCGATGTCGTTGCAGCAACAGCACCAGCAACCAACAATTGCCTCCCTCAAAAACGGTCCACCACCTTTAATCTTTGCCAGCTCAACAAATTTGCTGTCAAACAGCAATATAAGCAGCAGCAACAACAGTAACTCCAACAGCAACAGTAGCAACAGCAACAATAACAACAGCAGCAACAGCAGCAGCATTACCAACAACATCAGCAACAACTGCAGCAGCAATAGCAATAGTAACAGCAGCATGCAAGTCAACAACATGTTGTCAATGCCACCGTTGCAACCGCAACAACAACTGCAACAGCAACTGCAACAACAGCTGCAGCATCCACAGCAAATGCATCAACAACCTCAACAGCTGCAACTGACATTGCAACAACCGCATCAACCGATTCCCCAAGCAGTGGCAACAGCGACGCCAGCATTGAGCAATCTAATTGCTCCAACGTTGCCGGTTTATCTGTCAGCAATGTCGTTGCCATTGCCAAAGCCGGAGGAATTGTTGCCGACACCAAAACCAAAAATAGCACGCCTCTCCTTGTGAGTAGTTGGTTGAACAATGCCGATTTTAATAAATGAGGCCAACTTGAACACAATTAGTTAAAATAACTCCGAACTGTCTAATAACCGATATTCCTTTCACAGGTTCGTGCGTCAATTGGAGGTCGATCAGGAGAGTTGCTTGAAGCCTGACTATGTGAAGCCGTTTCGTACCAAGGATGAAGCGGTCAAGCGGCTGATCAGGTAGGTCCCCAGATAACATTTAAATGCAGATGTCTTGAAAGATATTAATCCTTTTATTTGTAGGTATCACTGCATGCATGAAAACGACTTGGAGCTGCCCTCTGACGAGGACGAGGAGTTTGAGTCAACTGCTTTAGGTTTTCACGACAAGATCCGGCAATTGAAAGGCAAATTCCAGGAGATTCTATTACAGGAGTCAACGGTTAGTAGACCACAGAGTCTCCGAAGACATTTCTTAAATTTATAATTTAATCTTTGCAGTTGCAACATCGTACCTCGGAGTTGCTGCAGGTGCAGCAGCTAATGATCGATGATCTTAAGGGCGAGATCAGTGATATACGTACCGCCGAAAAAGATTTGATCGAGAAGCAGCAACAGCAGCAGCTTAAAGAGGAGCAGGATTGCAATCAGTCGACTGAAATTGAATCGGAGTTGGAGACCAAAGTTAAGGATGAAATCAAAGTGGAACCATTGGACAAAATGTCAGAATCATCACAGGCAACAGCAACTGCAGTTGTGGATAAATTTGATCTGCTCAAGAATAGTGCTGATGTAAACAAAGCATATAACAAACAGCCTCAACAACAGCAGCAACAGCAACTAGTCAAGCGTGAGGAGAATGGTGACTGGTTAGCTAGTCCTGGACAGTCAGATGCGAGCAGCAATAACAACGGCTCATTGAATGATGGTGTCAAGAAGGAACAGCAGAATAGCTCCAAGAACAATGCAGAGTATATCAAAAAGGATTACGACAACTTTGACATTGAGTCGGAACTGACTCCCAGTTTTATCATGAAAAAGGTTGAGCAGAAAATGGAGTCAAATGCAAGCGGGCAGCACGTGAAGAGCGCTGACAACTGCTATGCGGAAAATGTGATGCAAGAACAGCAGCAACAACATCACCAACAGCAGCAGCATAACCAACAACAGCAGCAGCAACAGCCTCAGACACAACAACACCAACTGCAGCAGCATATCAAAAATAATTCTCTAGCCAACGATGACCACGACGATGGTTGGTATTGCCTGCAAAAGGAGCTGAATCTAATGAACAGCGATGCTCTGCAGTCACAACAACAACATGCAACACTACAACAACAGCAGCAGCATCAACACTTGTCCCAGCAGCATCTGTACGACAACAACAGTGCTGGCAGCCTGCTAAACAACGGCAATCATCTGTCAGATCTGTTTCCCAATGGTTGCATCGACAAGAGCAATCAGAGTAACAGCAATAGCAGCAGCAACAGCAGCGCTAGCAGCTGTGCTGGCGATGTTGGCGGCAATAGCAGCAATGTGGGCAACAACAACGTGCCCATTGGCAACTCCTCCTGCAGTCAGCAACGACAGCAGCCCATGGCAATGCAAGCGGATCAAACAAATCATCATCCAGCCATTAGTGAGTTCTTTAACAGTGATTCAGATGTACAAAAGTCAGTGGAGACACGATTGGAGGCTATGTTTGGTGAGTCGCCAGTGCATTTGGATGTGAAGAACAGCAGTGATGAGCACGACATTGAATCCAATCTCGATGAGATATTTGGGGATTCGAAGTCACCCGTAGAGAATCATAAGAACAAGATGAATATTTGGGCGCCGGATGCTGGTTTCAGTTCCAACTACAGCAGTGAACAACAGCAGCAGTACGGACATCCGCAACAACAGCAGCAGCAGTCGCAACAGCAATCGCAGCAGCAACATCATATTGAGCTTAACTGCAATAACAATCCTCGCTGGATGCAGAGCATGGAAGCCCATTACAGTGACTACATGTCCAGCAACACCAGCACAGTCGACGGACAAACGCACAATCTGTTGGTCAATGGCGAGTCACGTAAACGCCACTGGAATGGTCAAATGATGGGCTCCAGCAGCGACTTGGAGGATGAGAACAGCAGTAAGCGTCTTTGCACAGCTTCCTCCACGTCGTCCTCGCCTTTGTCATCACAACAACATGTTCAGGTGCCACAACATGGCATGTTGGATGCCGATATGTTGGCCCTACATGATGGCATGGGTGTCGATGCCGTGGTAACGAATGGTCCTGGCGGCTTTTCACAGTTGCTTATGGAGCAACAACAGCAGCAGCAGCAACAACAACAGCAGCAGCAGCCGCTTCAGCAACAACACAACTTTGCCAATCATCAGGCTTTTGCCACTATGCTTGACCCACAGCAGCAACAGCAGCAGCAACAACAACAGCAGCAGCATCACCAACAACAGCCGCAGCATCAGCAGCAACAACAGCAGCAGCAACAACACTACCAGCACAGCATGCAGCAACAAATGCAGCAGCCACAACAAGGACAGTTGCATGTGAATCACATGGGTGCCGCGTCTGTGGCTACTGGAGAGTACGATGATGACATTAGTCGACATGTAGCCAGTGCCATTGACAGCATACTCAACCTGCAGAACAGTGGCGATTCACTGCAGTTCTCGCTTGGCTCGTTCCTAGGCGACAGCATACTGGACGATCAGCGGCAGGCAGCGAATCTACCCAGTTGCCAGCAGGAGCAGGTGAACAATAGACGTCGTCAGTTGGGCGATGATATTGGCGATTGCCTGATTAGTGGCGAAGCTGCAGCAGTTGTCAGTGCGGTAGCTGAACCTGGCGGCAATATATTGTTGGATCATCATCATCATCACCATCACCATCACCAACAGCAGCAGCAGCAGCAACAACAACAGCAGCAGCAACAATTGCTGCAGAATCATTTGGGTCAGCAGCAACCACATCTACAGCATCATTCGCAACATCATCACGGCCTGTCGCAGGCGCAATCGCAGCATCATGGACAATTGAATGACTTTAGTTGTGTGGCTGCTGGTCTCGATGATGCTGTGAAGTCAATTATGACCTCTTGACTTGAACTTCAAGCAGCAACAGCAACGACCGCAACAGCAGCAATGGGACAGGCAACAGCAACCGAGCTGCCGCCGGCGGCAACGGCAGCTGTGGCCAACAGTCTAATACTGGAGTTCAATGCAACGACCTTGTGAAGAGCTGCCAATGGAAACATTTGGCACACTGATTGTATAGTTAAATCCTAAGTTTTTTTTAGTTGTTGTGCGCTGTGCTGAATGGAATACACAAATATACGTTCAGCAACAGATGCCAATATTCTTGCACCCTGCTCTGTACAATTTTCTTAATTTTAGAACTAAGTTTTAAATATAGTATAAATTGTTTTTAATTCTTGTTTTCGTTTTTAGTCCAATGTGTTTGTAAAATATTTAACAAAAAAAAAGAGAAAACTACTCTTAAAAGCAAAAAGATCCCTCGGAAATAGTTTGTATAAATTGATATAGTCATACAATCGGAGGAGAGCATTAAACAAGGAAGAAAGCAAAATCCTTCAAAGTCAATAGCAAAGCAATTAAAACGCGGTGAATTGAAAACAAGACGACGAATAGCATGAAATGCTTCTTAGAGAAGTTAACTGAAACTGAATGAATGAATTCTAATGTAATACAAATTATATACTAGCTACAATAAATAAGTGAAAAATGCCTAGACAATTTATTAAAAATCTAAAACTTAACTATGAGCAAATTTGAAGTGAATATGAAGCAAAATAAATTATATATTCAATATTTTCGGCATGCCGAACATTGAATAGCCTTGCAGGGTATAAAAGTAGTCTGATTCCTGAGAAATTTGGATCTCCTTAAAGGGATACGATCCAAAACAATTTCCAATCTCATTCAAGAAGCTTTAAAATCGATGACATACTATCACTGCAAGGGCTTTAAACAAACGAATAAATCGGCAAAAAGTAATAATGATTGGTTGTAATTAATTGAGAATTTAGAAAGTGGAACGACAGTAATAAACAAATTAAGTAAAATGCTTCGTAATTAGATTTATAATACAAAAAAAAAACGAGTAAATAAATAAAAACAATTGTAACAATGTTGCCAATTTTGTTGAAATGAAAATGGGAAGAAGAGTTCAACCACAGCAAATCGATTTATATTAAAAAAAAAATAAATATATATACAAGAAAATATATTAATTTATTTATTCATAAGCAATTGTAAATACAAATACATACTTAAATATATATATATATATATATTTATGTAAATCGTGCATGCGCCAGTTTCAACAATCGCAGATTTTAATACAAATTAAACAAAAATGGATTTGCTCTTAGTGTAAAAAAAAAAACAAAAATTAAATTAAAAACAAATTAAGCATGCGAAAAATACGTAAAATAATAAAAAATCTAATTTGATAAATTGAAGCTAAGCAATTAAAAACTATTATTTATAAAACGCTTAACGTCTGTCTGCTTTTGTGCTAACACACACACACACTGACACACACACACGTATATACGCACATACACATGAATACAATTAGACATTCGAATAATTAATGTGCTCAATTTAAATTAGAAAGCTATTAGCCAAGTTTCTCCACTTGGCTAACGACTACGGGTGGCATCAGCAAGAAATCTTGAAAGAAAGTTGAAAAAGGGCAAAAAACGACGAAGCAAACCAAAAGCAGTTCAAAAAAATTAAAAATCACAATTTTAGCAAATTTAGTTTAAACATTTATGAATTATTCTAATACAAATAAATAGTATATAAAAAAAAAGTAAAATATATTAATGAGTTTATAATGTAAATGTAATAAGAGAAACAAACAAAAAACGAAAACGAATCGTATCATTGTATCTTGATCTTGATCTTGCCACAAATCTGATTTGTGATTTGTGCCACGTTTTAAAATATCGATGTCTGATTAGCTTGTAAACAATTTAATACAAAACAAAAAAAAACAACTCCATAGTAAGCAAAACTACAACTACGAACTTAATCCAAATATTGTAAATGTTAGGAAAACCGATCATAAGATTCACTCATAAATTCACATATGCAAAATATGTGAGCGACTTAAATAGTTTATAAACAATATATAGTATAGTATAATACATACTTAGTCGTCCGTCACGTATTAATGCATACCAATTACAATAAAGATACAACTACTACTAATACAACTACTTAAAAATAAACCACCACCACCACAACAACAACAACAACAACAAACTACTACAACAAAAAGAGGAAACTATAAAAATGTGCGACTAAAATAGAAAAGTATTTGAAAACTACATTATATGTAGTTGATAAGTGAATTTCAAAAGAAATTAAATTGTATGTATTATATATAAATATATATCTCGAGTTTAATTGGTTTGGAAACCCTATGCCCATACCCATACCCATCCCTTACCGCCCCCCCTGTTCCCCATTTCCAAACTGCGCACGCAACAATTTCTAGTTGTTATACAAAGACAAATAATAATAAAAAAACACAAGATTGTAAAGATTTATATGTAATAGCATAAATTAAGTTAGTCAAGGAAAATTGCATTCGATATAGATATATAGCTGCCGATATATAAAAAAGAAAATGAAGAAAAACCGAAAGAACTTATCACTCGCTAGGAGCCCAATTCAATTAATTATTGATTATTGATTATAAAATGATATCATTTGTAACTTATGGTAAATACGCATTGTTTAAACTTTCTACTTGTATTCAGAACGTAACGGTTTTTCAAATCGGCTTCAACAACAACCTCCTCTCTATCTACCAAATAGAAACCAAAATAAAATAAAACAAAGTGAAAAACTTATAAAAATAAAAATGAAATGAATCCCAATATCGTAATATAAATTGTTCAGCTAAATGTGTCTAAATGTAATTTAAATGAAAAACTAAAAACAAAAAAAAACAAAAGATTTTTAATGCAAACATTGTGAGTTTTAATTACAGCAAAGCAACTTAAAGTAAATGAGAGAAAATCAAGCAAAGTTTAATATTTCATAGTTTATTAAGCCCATCATCCATTCATAGTCGTCATAAACATTAAGTGAAGTAAAAGCAACGTATTGAAAACGCAACAACAACAACAAAACATAAACAAATAACATGAACCCGAATTGAGCAACAGAGAAACTTTAAATATATACAACAAACAAAAAACAATGAAAACTGAAAAGAATCCGACAAAAATGCAATCAAATTTAATGCGTGTTGTTGGATGCAAAAAAAAAGTGCAAATCGTACGCAAAAAAAAAAAAAAATAAAACTTAAAAAAAAAAGAAAATAAAAAATGGAAAAATACGTATTCATAAGAATAAAGAAAATTCAAACAATTTTAAATCAGCGTCTTTTATTATACACAATCAATAAATCAGTTTCAATTGTTATATGCGCATTATTATTTAAAATGCGTTACAAATTGTTTTTATTTTATGTTTAATTCACTAAACAATTGTGTGGGTGTTTCTAGTGCTTTGCTAACATAACATACACATGTACTAAGTACCTACCGGATAAATATTAAGACATAGGTATGAGCTTACAGTTAGTAAAAGTAATTATCATTAACAGTAAACATTGCGGCAGTACCATAGAGTGTGTGAGTGCGATTATATATAATATGAGAGCTCATCGTATATAGATGTGTAAGTGTGTAAGTAAATAAATAAATAATAATGAGCTAACTTAGTTGAAACAATTAAATATATTACAAATCATATATCATTCAATAAATCAGGCCTAATTGATCTTGATATATTAGATCTTCGTTTAAGCCAAGTGCACTAAATAATTTGTGCATTCTAAGCTTGGCATAGTATTTGGCATTTGCGCTTTACTACGACCTAAGAGGAGGGGCATTGGGGTACAGTAGAATGAGGAACAGGAGGCGACTGCCAAATATCGATTGCAGCTAGTTAATTACCTACATACATAGTACACTAGTCTATCAACTATGCTTATGGTTTACGGTGTATTGAATTATTTACAATTATTGCTGGTATACGGGCAACGGATGACCCTCAGAATTAAATATCCATTTCTCTAGATCAATCTCTTTGCGATTGTCACTAAATAGTAAGTAAAAATATTTCAATGTTTCGCTCATCCAGAAGCTTTCCATGAGATCCCGCATACGCGTGTTCAGTGTGTTCTTAACATTGCCCAGAGACGTATAGCCGGCAGCCACCTTTGAGTGCTTCTCGAAAGCCTGGAAGATGGTCCAGCCCATGTCCTGGTACGTGCGATTACCAGTAAGTGCGTAAAAATAATAAAGACTCTCAATGAACTCGGGACGCAACAAATTGTGGGCATCATTTGGCTTCACATAGATATCGTTATCATCCTTTTCAGTAAGCGCAAAGTACGAGATTTCTGCGGCCAACTGTGTGGGCTGTTTGATGTAGGTCTGATAACAAGTGTCCATCAAATCCCGGGCTAACAACAGATGAGAGTCTGGCATGCCATTCTGATGACCCAGCAACAAAGTGCCAGGTAGATAGCACGTCAAGTGATCCATCTTTGGCTTGAAATCATGCCCATTTATCAGCTCTCCAATGTATACCCAGTTCTCATGCGGCGTGCGACGCATCAATTGGGTCAGCACACCATCCATTGCCTGCATGTAGTCCAGTATGAGACTGTGGAGTAAATAAGTTAGTAACTGATTTAGGGGCCAGTTAAGTCTACTCACTTATCGTTATCTTTGCGACCTGTTTGGATCCACTGCTTCAATAGGTATTCATAATATGAATCACCTCGTGCTCCCAGAGAAATCGTGGCGTAGTTCCGGAAAGTGCCCGTATTGGCGTTAATAAATATGGGAACCAAACCGTGTGTCTTATCCAACGCATGCACCTTATCATTTACTATGTTGACCACCTAGAAAATAGATAAAAGTTATAATTAATTATAGGATTCAAAGTTAGTGGAAGGTCAAGACTTACGCGCTCGTAGATTGGCACATTTGTGGAGCGGCTAAGATCACGGAACTCCAGCTGTATGGTTGTCACTTCGCTGGTGGAGCTATCTGGTGACCATTTGGGCGAGTGGGCTGATCTCTCACCGAGATTCACATCCGAATAGGGTATACCCGATGGTGACAGAAAACTGGGTAGCAAGCGATTGCCCAACTCCGTTGCTTTGACCAAAAACATTTGATCGCCACTCAAATGATAAGCGGATAAAAGTCCTCCCAGCACGCGAATTGTGACCTCGAAGAGATTCACATCGCGGCTTGTGTGAAACTTCAGAGACTCTTTGACCCAATCGCGTGCTTCATTGAACTCTGTGATTTTACAAAAAAGAGATTAGAGTTTAATGCTATAGTTACAAATATATCTATGTCTTACCATCCTCCAAGCCCATGATGTACATGGTGTCCAGGGAGTCCACAATTGTCAGTCCAAGACCAAACCATTCGTGTGATGTCTGTGAAACTGGCTTGAGATTATCATGACCCCAAGCGTACTTTTTGTAACCAGCCCAGGAGTGCTTAAAGGCGGCCACAACTGCCGTCTGACGCTCATTGGTAGCTCCATGGAAGTGCTGTGGTTTGGCCAACTGATTCTGCATCTTCTGCAGATGCAACTCAATGCTTTCACCTCCCAAATTGAAGGGATGCTGAATAGCTTCCTCTAGCTCGGCACGCAGACTCGACGGTTCATCCACCGCCGGTGCTGATTCTCGATCAATGGGTTGCTCTACATTGTTAACGATATCAATTAATCCATTGACATTCACATTGTCAATGCCAGCAACCGCAGTTTCCGGTATCTTAACAACGTTTTCCGCCGAGTTTCCATCGGGATAGACCGCATTACCCGCCACCTACAAACAACAAACAAGTTTTGTATAATCCATAATTAGAATAAAGCTTATCAACTTGTGTCACTCCCACCAGTTGGAGCACTCCATCAATTGTATAATCATTTGAAGAACCAATATTTGTTTAATACGCCTTGCATATCCAAATGTCATAAAATAAATCAATTCCGGCAATCATATAACTCTTGATTGTCGTTCTTATCAGCATTTTGGCGCACCCAAATGAATTTCCAGGTATGGTTCACCCCTTTTTATGAAGTGGAGTGTGTTGTTTAAATAAACATAAATTCATTTACTGATAAGGTCCTTCAGTTCGAAAGCTGATTGGCTACTTAGAACTAATAGTTCATTAATTGATATCTGATTGAACACTTTACCTTATCATTTGCTGATAACTCCTGTTTGCTCAACCTGTCTTCTGTCATTGGCGAAGCTACCGCTGCTTGAATCTCCGCAGGTAATTCGTTATCGCTCTTCTCGGGCAATACATTTGGATGATGATGTGGATTCTGTCGCATGTGGAAGGGTGCTGCTGCCGGCTTAAGATGGACATCTTTCATACTAATTAGCTGGTCACCAGGCAGAAAGAGTAGAAGCGTGACACAAAATGCGGTAACTCCCATTATGATGAGATTACGTTGACAACGGGGCAGTTGATTCCACGACTGCACGACACATGCAAATTAAAAAGTTATAAACAATAAAAACTTTTGCTTCGTGTTGCTCCGCAAATGTTCGCAAATGCTAATTTAACGCCCCATTAACTTACATTCAGAAATCTCTAACACATTCCAAAAATTCTGATACACGTATGTAGATTGAGAAAGTGATATCAGCATATCATTATTAATATTGTCAACTTACCCGTCGAAAACTCTTGCGCGTAAGATTGGTTTCATCACCGCCAATGCCACTGCCACCGCTTCCTGAGATGCCCGCTATGGATGTCGAGGATAGCGTCAGGGCAACGTGATCGCTCTTTGTCATCGCAGCGATTCTTATTTAATGCCCTTTATACCCTGATTTGCAATTCGGTATTACCTCGAAAATATTCAAGTGCCAGAGCCAAAAGCATCCGCACTCGCATTCGCTTCGAAAGAGAAAAAATCGATGCTTGCTACTGCTAGACAGCGAACCGCTGTCATACAATCAACTCATACAATCCAGTTAGTAATATTAATTGTTCACATTGCTATTTCTGACAGTACCCAAATGTGAAATATATGAATTAACTAATAAAAGATCGCATAGCTGCGAGATTTTTCTGCCGAGAAATTCTTTTAGACGACTAGAGTAGCGATGGCACCATTTCTCGATTGTTGGGGAATTTGATATATATTCGATTGAATTATATACTTAGTAGTTTTCCGATTGAACGTAAGTCGATATAAATTAAATGATATTGGCGCCAAGAAAATACTTTTGAAAATTTATAAACATAATTTCATTAGCTCGGCTTCCAGTTTTTTAAATACACAACTTTTATTTTTATGCGACTCATCAAATTCAAGAACTGACATTTTAAAAATTTTTTTGACATAAATGTCTGTTGCAACAGACTCGAACAGCAATTTGCATATGAAAGCTGCTATAATTAACTTTCTTTTTCAAATATAACATATTAAAGTACATTAATTTTAAGTTTTTGCTGTCGTGGAAACTAATTTATAACGTCATTAAATATATTATTTTGTCTGAATTGATTGTGATTATTTATTCCTTGTTCAAATTATATATATTTTGTCGTCCCTGTCGATGACACGACCAGCTACCAGTTTTTAGGGATGTATTTTGCAGCTATCGACAACAAACATCGATTGCTCATTTATATTGTATTGGCGGGCTATTCAAACTGATCTGCTGAAATGCAGCAGATGTGTTAAACATTTTGATTTCTTTGCCCAAAATTTGAAATTAAATTAAACTCATTTAATAATTTTCCTAAGCTGAATTATTAATTGCTTTTAATGTTGATTTTAATTGTCTCTTTGTGAAATCAATTATGCTAACTTAATTTATGACGAGACGAATGCCAGAGTCTGTTTTCATTTGTTGTTCTGGGACATTGATAAGCCGACAAGGGCGAGGTCATTCCAAAATTTGTGATTAAACTAGGGTCCACTTAAGACAGATGTTTATTATTTGTTTATGTGTAAAAGTTGTCAAAACTATTATTAAATTGATATTAGCACCTTGAAGTTTAAAATATATATTTAATTTCATTGTATGGCAATGAGTGAACCATCATTACACCCTGTGACAAAAGTAATCATCTACTGGGTATTAAAATGACTATGTTTATATGTTTGTTTATATTATTATTATAAGCAAACACGTATGTAGGCTGTCAGGCTTATCTTTGAACTTTTGACCCAATTCAATCTTATTTTACGGAAATCAGCTATAAGTGTAATCAACAGATTCGTTGACCGTTCATTTTAAATCATTAACTGAGTACAGAAAGTACATATTCAAAATGCTAAAGTGTCTGATCGTTTGTCTGGCTCTCTGCTCACTGGTAAGTAGAAAAAGTGAGTTAAATTTCAATTAAATGTGTTTACAAACCGTTGATTTCCAAACCAGGCCTATGCCGATGGCGAGTGGGTGCCCAAAACGGCCGAACAAATCAGGACAATCCGTGCCGATTGCCTGAAGGAGCATCCTCTGAAGCCCGAACAGATCAATCAACTGAAACAGGTGGAATTCCCCGATGAGCCCGAGGTGCGTCAGTATCTGCTGTGCTCGGCCATCAATTTGGATATCTTCTGCACCCACGAGGGTTACCATGCAGATCGTCTGGCCAAGCAGTTCAAGATGGATCTGACCGAGGAGGAGGCTCTTACCATTGCCCAAAGCTGTGTGGACAGCAATCCCGAGAAGAGTCCCGCTGATGTCTGGGCCTTCCGTGGTCACAAGTGCATGATGGCCAGTAAAATTGGCGAAAGAGTTAGATCGTTCATTAGAGCTCGTCAGGCTGAAGCAGCTGCTGCCAAGGCCTAAATCTATGGCTAATAAAGTGTTCTTTTTTTTTGAGCTTGAACGCAACACTTTGACGGTAAATTTATTTGCTGAAGGGCAACAGAATTAGACTACAATGTGCATTGAACTATGTTTAAGTGTTTACTGTGGTGAGCAACAGATTCTCGAGACTCAAGATTACTAAGCGTCGCCACCCTCCGATATGGTCTTCATGGCCGCATCAATGTGCTCGTCTAGCGGTAGTGCGCTGTCCAAGCTAGGATTACGGAAACTCTCGAGGAAATAACAGGTGCCATTGCCATTGGAATTGGGAAACTCTTTGGGTAGGAAGGAGGGATCGCGGGGTTGTAGGTCAAAGGCGAATCCTTCGTGCTTGGTTAGCCAACTGGAAGATACGGTTCTTGGTGAGCAAAAATGGCTAACAATTAAGATAAGAACTTACTTCTTGGTTGTGGGACTGACGTTGATCTTCAGTGCCTCGCTGCTCGACTCAAACTTGTTGGCAATGGTCACGTTATGGCCAAAGAGGCAATATCTGGGCATCTTGCGACCCACGACACCGGCCAATACAGTGCCAGTGTGCAGACCGATTCTCATTTTGATTTGCTCACCATCGTGGGTAATGTGCTTGGAGCAAGCACTGATCATCTTCAGTGCCATCCAGGCGACCTTGTGTGCATCGTAGATGGAGGCACGATGCAATCCACTTGCCACACAGTAGGCATCTCCGATGGTCTCCACCTTGTACACGTCAAAGAAGTCACAGAACTCATCAAAGTCCTTGTACAAACCCTCTAGCATACTGATGACCATAAAGGGCGTGGCCCGGGAGCAAATACTCGTGAAGCCAACAATGTCACTAAAGAGTATGGTCACATCTGGATAGGTCTTGGCATCAATGGATGAGCCTAGCCACAATTTCTCGGCAATTTCAGCCGGGAAGATGAGATGCAAGAGGCTCACGTTCTTCTTTCGCTCCTTGGTCACCGCCGAGTTGGCCTCCTCAATGCTGCTCTTCAGCTTATCCATGCGACGACGCAGTCCGTCTTGAGCACGAGCCTGTTCCCCTACCAGGATCACCTCCCGTGTCGCATCGTGCAACGGTATGTCCGAGATGAAGAGCCCATTACAGGTAAGACCATCCAAGCCATCCAGGAAGGGCGATCCGATGAACAGCAGCGAATTGGATTCCGGGCAATGAACCATTTGCCCCTTGATCTCCAAGCCTATAGCCGGGAAATCCGATACGCCAGGTGGGCAGTTCAGCCCAATCAAAAAGGGAGTGTAGGTGCGTCGCACTATATCCCGGAATTTCATGGTCAATCCCTTTGGGCGCTTAAAATCAAAGTAGGTGCTGGCCTGGCAACCGAAGTCCGCCAGATAGGGCTTATAGAGTTTACTAAAGCCACGCCCCAACTGCACCAGCTCCAGCTGCTCGTTCATGATGAAGTGCCAAGGGAACATCTTGCAGAAACTTGACGAATTCATTTGCAGATCCGAGGCATTGGCCGAGTTACTGCGCTGTACTGTCTCCTGGGGCTTCGTGTCCACAACGGGGCGACCCAACTGTAGGGTCTGGGAGCTGTCCTTTACCAAAGAGAATAGATAACGGTAACGACGCGCATCGCCCTCTACTGGCTCAATTTTGATGTTCACATCCACCTTGTAGAGCATGCGAGTCAGGGCCTTGAGGGAACCCAGCAATAGCCAGGCTATAACTGGACGCTCCGAGGTGAAGATAAGTTCACCATCCCCGGCACACACAAATCCCGTATCGGTGACATCAGCCTACATAAGATATTTATTAGACTTGGTAACAAAGTATAGTTAATGGCTATTTACCTCCTGCAACTTAAGCACATCGTATACTCCATCCAGGGAGCCTAGAAACTCCTGCAAGTCAGTGCCCAGGCAGCGAAAGGCTCGCTCGATGATTCCCGTGCAGCAGCAGGTGATCAGCTCTTCTCCCAGTAAAACAAGAATTTCACTAGCACTCGCCTCGTCCATCTTGAGCAGAAGCTCCTGTATGTCGCCCAGATAGTCATAGTTGGCACAGCTCTTGAAGATCTTCGGATCCAGTTTACTATAGATTAACTTACATAGTATATAAGTGTACTAATTAATCCCTTTCCCACTTACAGCTTATGTATATTGGGCCAGCTCTGGCGATACTTGGCCACCAGCGAGGTGACGGCGGTGTTGAGATCCTCATTGGATGGAGCCGTCAGTAGCTGTATGGCCATCTGCAAATGGGTCAGAGTCAAGGCATCGTCGGACAAGGATAGCTCCTCATCCTCCAGATTCCAATGAGCTCCTGGCTCCGTAATGACCGATGGCTGTCGTGTCAGCGAGTCGGCACGACGAAAGAAAGGACACGCCATGTTGCGTGTGTTTGCCAATTGATAGCTATAAATATGATTCGATTGTGGACATTGTTAATGGATATGGCTTAAACTAGAGCACTCGAGTAATGGAAAAATAAGCGTTATTCGATGTCTTTGCCTGCTCATGATGTCACCGTTGTGTGCTATGCAAAAAGTTCTTCAAGTTCAACTTGCACTTGTTTTCACTGTGTATGTATAAGTGACTGTGTGTGTGTGTGTGTGTGTGTATGTGGGCCACCCACTGCCCCATTAAGCCATGGCCATTACCCTTCTCTAAACGTCCGTTGTGTGCCTTTCTTGAGTGACTGCAGAAATCTCCATCACTTTGTTTTGTCTCGAGTTCCTTCCCTGAGGTCAAATGTGTGTACTCAGCATGTGACAAGGTTTCAAATTTAACATACTCTCACTACAAGCAACCCATTAGCATAATACACGCTTAAACTAATTTATTACTTTTTGTAGCCTGTGTATAAATTAACATAATATTATAATTGCATAAATAATTATTATTTCAGTGTGTACAATTATCATGAATTATTCATGGTCAAAAAAATTAAGTCGTGTAGTTATCAAATGTTAACCAAAAGGCATTGCATACTTTTAGGCAGTGTCTATAATGTAAGGATTTGTGCTAGTTTCTCATCTTCCTACGGATTAAAGTTAGTGGACTGCAGGGCAAAAACTTGTAAAACAAGCTAAACACCCCCGAATAATGGATACACAATTTTTGCAGCACTGACCAACATTATTTGCGTTGCTAAAGGTTTAATGTTCACTCACCTGTTAGTCTTAGAGTAATTGTTTTTTTTTTTCGTTTTGATTTAGTTTACACAATTTTTAAACGATTTCCATAGCGCTTTTTAGTTTTTAATGCATGGAAATTTAATTAAAAATTGTCCGCAACAGCGTCAGAATTTTTCACACGCCTGAAAGATGCCACAACTAAAAATGGAATGAGCTTTGTGCAAATGACATAGAAAAAGCTTGTCACACATTTTCGAAGAAAGCTTAAAGCTTGCATATTGCAGTGAAAGTGTACAGAGGTTGTTGCATTGTTTTGAATTTGCCTACGGAAGGAAAGAGACATAGAGAGTGAGAGAGCGTTAGCGCACGCTACATTTGTTTGAGCGAATGTGCGCATGACATGCTCTAAAATTGGAATTTGTTATTTACAAAGCTCTCGCGGCAGGTCATATGCCGCACGCAGTAGGGCATTGTTTCACCAATTAACCTGTTGCGTGAGCAAATTCTTCTTTGCTTCTGTGTTGCTCTCATCTGACTCGGCTCTCGCACGCGCTCTCTTGTTTTACTTACTAGAGTACTTTTTGGTACTCATGCACTTGGTGGTACTTCGCAAAAGGTACATCAAGTAAAAGGTAAGGGCAGTGAAAACAATCAATTCGTTTGCAGTTGTTTGTGTATCTGGCAGAATGCTGCTTATGCTGCACATGTTCTGCCGGTGTGCTCCCGTTCGCACTCACGCGTACTCTCGGCATCCACTCTCTTGTCCGCAACGGTAGGTGGATGGGGGTGAGGAGGGGGGCGCTGCGGTGCGATGACAATCAAAGTCGAAGCCAGACTAACGTCCAGCCAGCAAGCAAGCAAGCGAGGCAGCAAACGAAAATTTATACACTGTACGCTTTGATTCAGTGTATTGACGGTGGTCAAAAGTGCGCAACGTGTTTGCCTGTGCCGGGTGTGTGCGTGTGTGAGTGTGTGTGTACGCTTGTTTATTAGGCTCCAAGTGCTCCGTGCTCCATCGTGCGAAACGGCAGCTTGTTTATAACATTAGCAATTACTCAGGAGTGACAGCGTACAAATTTGACTGACCGACCGACTACATTAAGCGCCAATTATGAACCCTTTACTGCAGTGTGTAAGTGATTGTGCCTGAGCTCGTTATTATAAATTATTTCTAATCTCGAATCAGTACTTAATTGTAATGAAAGAAATCGTGTATAAACTAAACTAAAGCGAAATGTGATATCGCTTTTGTTCGCATTGTTTGTTTTGTTTGCCTTTGTTTTCCATTTGCATCGCTTGCTAAAATTGCTTTTTTTTATGTACATATAAATTAAATGTATGTGTGTGTCTGTGTGTGCTTCGCACCTTGTGCACAGCAGATGCTTTATCTAACCGCAAAAGTAAAATGACAGTGGAGCTTTTGTCCTTGACCTTGCTTACTATACTATCTCCACAGCTTTCTCTTTCTCTCGCGTGTTTTTACTCTCTTCTCATCTGGCGCTCTCTCGCTGCCTGGATAGGTTGTCTGTTGAAAGCTCATGCTACATTCCAAGTAAAAGTTTTTTATGCAACGGCATATTATGTAAATTAATTATATGTATGCTTGAACGCTACAGGAGTTTCTAAGCGATTAATCTAATCTTCTTTAAGAAATGTGTACTTTATCGCTTGTTTATTTTTGAACCACCAATTATTGGGTATAGATTAACGCTAATCGGGTATTATTATGTTCTGTTTTGTAATCATTCAGGCTAAAACTCAAAGTTTGAAACTAATACCATTTTATGCAAGTATCGCGCTCTATTTTGCGCTGGTACGCGATGATTCCAAAGGACAGGTTTGGACAACTATACTCAAATGTTTGCCCATTGTGGCATTGATGGTCTATGTCGTGATAAAGGGGTTTGCGCTCAATAAACAGTAAGTTTTCGAATATTTACAGCCACAACAAATCATTCATTATCTCTCATTATTATTAATATTAGTTACCGTCGCTCGCAGTTGATTTTGCTTGGTCTGATATTTTCCTGCGGTGGCGATGCATTGCTCAATATTAACTTGTTTCCATTTGGAATGATCTCCTTTGGAGTGGCTCATGTATTCTATAGCAGCGCTTTTGGCTGGCAGCCACTCAAATGGATTTTGGGAGTATGTCTCTATGTCCCGGTGGCACTATGTAAGTTTCTCCATATTTGCCTAAACATTTTATTGGTTAATTTCCACTTCTTTCATTACAGTTGTTGTTCTGGTGCACAAACATCTGGATGAGATACTGATCATAGGCGTTCCCATTTATTGTGTGCTGATTACCACCATGTTGTGGCGCGCTTTGGCACGTGCAGTGACTGATAAAAGTTTCCTCACCATTTTCTGTGCCGTGGGCGCGTCTTTGTTTGTTATATCCGATGCAATTATTGCATTAACAATGTTCCTGAGCGTTGCCTTGCCTGGAGCACGTTTGCAAATCATGATTACATATTATATTGCCCAGTTTGCCATTGCGCTAAGCTCTGCAGATGATGGGAAAAAATCCACAGTGCGTCGATAAAAACAAATAGCTCCGTTAAATGCTCAAAGATAATTCATAACCAAACTATAACCACCAAAATAAGTACTTCCAAAACAAATTAGAATAATAGTTGATGCCATTTAGTTGTGATAGTTATTGATTGTTAAAAATAATAAAAAAAAATGCCAATCTAAAACCGAATACAACTTCAATTATAACCGCTGTTTCGTCTTTGCATATGTCGCATTGTTTTGTAGCAGTTAGCTTTCACTTGACGACACAGAGTTGCTTATGTTTTGCCATTCACACCCTAAAGTCAAATATTATCGATATCATCTACGATACATTGAATGTGCAAGTGATAGTTTTTACAGCTTTACCGACCGGCATACGCATTTAATTCTTTATAATTGTTAATAATATAAGTTAAACAAAACGAAATGGGACCCTCAGAGTTTAAATTGAATAACCCTCCCGAGGATCTTATATCGGCAGTGAAATTCGGGTCTAAATCAAATCAGTACCTGGCAGCTTCATCATGGGATGGGACGCTTCGCTTTTACGATGTGGCGGCAAACTCAATGCGTCAAAAATTTGTACAAGATGCACCAATCTTGGATTGTGCCTTTATGGTAAGTCCCCAGTGAGTCAATCAAGTGAGCTTTATTCTTTTTAACCAAGGCATTTACAGGATATCGTGCATGTGGTGAGCGGAGGTTTGGACAATCAGCTGCGTCTCTACGATGTGAACACACAAGCTGAGACCATTGTGGGCGCCCATGATGAGCCAATCCGTTGCGTGGAACATGCTGAGTATGTAAATGGCATACTAACAGGTAGCTGGGACAAGAATGTCAAGTTGTGGGACATGCGAGAAAAACGCTGTGTGGGATGCTTTGAACAGAACAATGGCAAGGTCTATTCCATGTCTGTAATTGATGAGAAGATAGTGGTGGCCACGTCTGATCGCAAGGTGCTCATTTGGGACTTGCGTAAAACCGACAGCTATATCATGAAGCGCGAGTCATCGCTTAAATATCAAACCCGCTGCATTCGCCTGTTTCCCAACAAAGAAGGCTATGTCATGTCGTCCATTGAGGGACGTGTGGCTGTTGAATATCTTGATCATGATCCCGAGGTGCAACGACGGAAATTTGCATTCAAATGTCATCGCAACAGGGATCACAACATTGAGCAAATCTATCCAGTGAACGCTGTTAGTTTCCACAACATTTATCATACATTTGCCACTGGCGGCTCCGATTGTATTGTCAACATTTGGGATGGCTTCAACAAGAAGCGTTTGTGCCAATTCCACGAGTACGACACATCTATATCATCACTTAACTTTAGCTACGATGGAAGTGCCCTTGCCATTGGCTGCTCCTACCTGGACCAAGTGACGGAGCAGCCCGCTTCCGTGCCACTTCCCGCTATTTACATACGCTATCCCACAGACCAGGAGACGAAGCAAAAATAGACTATTGTCTACCACAACTTACACATTTTTAGCTACTATCCGTAATAGTAAGTTAAAGGATTTAATAAATAATAACTTAACATATTCATTTAGTTAAGATACGATTGCGCTTTGAAGTGAATTTTTTGTAAGCATCTTTAAGGAGGCTCCACATTACCTTGGCCAGCACATAGGCCAGCTCGACAAAGCTCAACGCAGAGGCCCCTATATAAAGTCCCAGAATACCACCAAATCCTGCCAATAAATCTGTAAACGTGTACTGAAGCTTCGTCTCAATCCTTGTCATCACACGCTGTCCGTAGTAGACTTCCGTACGAATGCGCTTCTTAAACTGGGATTTACTCGTACCGTTTTTGCTAAGAAATTGGAATTATTTGATGTATCCACATTACCCAAGGAGTCCGACTTACACTTCTAGTTTTCGCACATTCAGTAGAATGTTGTATTGCTGTGTGTTGCAGCTATCTGGACAATTGCAGTACTGACCACGGCGCGTGTCATTAATGTACTTCTCCTGTCCACTCATTTTGACGTAACCAAACACGTCCCTGTGGCGATAAACGCAGTCAATGTCCAAGACGCCACATTCCCGGGTGCCCTCTGAAGAGTGGAGCTATTTTAGAATTAGGTAAGCAACATGGAAAGATTTACCTATGGGTGGGAGGAACAGTGGCATTGTACACCTGCAGTTATCCAGCAGGGACATCTGCAGACAGGAGGCGATGCAGTTATTCCGACTATATGGAAGTGCGGACTTCGAATAGGAATAGTGCGGATTGCGTTCGTGCTACGATGGGATAAATAAATCATTTATTGGTCAGACTTGTATGTTGTTTTCAGCACATACATCGAAGTAGCAGTTGCGCTTGGAGGGATGCATCTTCATAGTATTGTTGGACGTCTCTATAATCAATGGCTCAACTGCGACAAAGTTTTCCGTATTTGAATACAGATGATGAACGACAGGCTGTGACCAGTGTCTTGCTTGCTTGATTAATAACTGTAAGCAGTTTGTTGCTGACAGGAAACTCTAGATAATGCTGGATTAACTTACATTCATGGAGAATGGCACACGGGTACCCTCCCTCAAAAAGGAATCGTTTAATCTCAGAGTAAATTGTAATCCGGATCCTTCGCCTGCTGTGCTAATCTTGTAGGGATAATCCTCGTTGACGACCTTTTTCTTGCGCGATTCCTCGGAGATCAGTGAATTGAACACCAAACACTGACCCTTTTCAGTGTTCTCGGCCACAAATTGTTGGCAGCAATCGAAGGTGGACTCATCAAAGATACACGAATCGCGCACCAAAATTTCATCACAACGATAGGCCATATAACTGGCCAGTTTCGTAAGACTCAAGTGGGTTAAGGCTGTCAGATTCTGACTGGAGAGTGCTCCCAGTGTCTGGAACTTGCCAAAGGTTACCTGCTCCATGCCGATGAGTAGCTGTCGAAATGTTTCACGTACATAATGATCTGCATTTGAGGGCAAAAATCTCTCCGCCGCTGTGGCAGCTCGCATCCAGTTGACATGATTCCAGGGACAAATGGCCACTGCCGGGAACTCAATACTCAATACGGGAAGCTGAGTGGTGGTCACCACACTGACCAGCACCTGTTCCCTGTGACGATTATCCAGAATCGAATATGTGATGCAGAAACCAATAGTGGCCAATCCCACAATGATGAGCCAGAAGCATTTCACCCAGAGATGCTTCTCATCGAAGGCGTTATGCATGCCGTGAATCGTTGAGTGGTCAAAGGAGCTCCTCAACATCTTGATGTACTTCTTTCGCAGTAGATTACGATCAAACCGCAGTAATCCTGGCCTGAACCTTGGCCGTGGAGCAACGAGTTCCTTGGTGTAGAGCAGCATTGTAAGTGAATTGAATTTCGGGTTGAATTATGGACTTTGTTTAAGTGGAAAACTATTGATTGTTTTATTAATGCTCTAGAAGCACAATTGATGTAATTGAGGGTTTTGATGACAACTTAATTAACTTAGACTTAGTTTAGGTTTAGGCCTTGGGGGCGAGACTCTGTTGAACCAAGTGGAGGTGGTTCTTCAGAAGGCAAGTGGCACCACGCCAGGCCCACTCGCAGGCATTGGAGCCCTGCTCGTTCTTGTCCATGCAGGCGGCGATCTCGCCGTGCAACGCATCATCGTGGTTAGCAGCACCGCGGTTCAGTTGGGTGTGAACGTTCTCCACAACGAATCCGGTGTTGACATCGAACAGACCGAACTTAGTGAAGACACACTTCAGATAGCACTGGGTCTTTTCATCATTGGGATACTGCCACTTCTGATACTGCTGGACGAGATCAGCGGGAATGCTCAGGTCCTTGACACAGTCTTCACGGTAGGCCAGCATGTCCTCCCTGGTCTTGACCACATACTCGGCGGATGCCTGTGGAGCAAGCAGAATTTTATTAGAAATCAGAATAATCCTTGAAAGGAGAGTATTTTTGAAAACTTACCACAGCGAAGAGCAGACAGATGGCTACGAAGAATTTCATGTTGTTGAGTGTACGATCAAACTTGGACTGTGTTCAAGGCAGCTGCTGCAGCCACTATTTATACGCCGATCGGTACAGCAGCTGTGGACGCCTTCGTAAGGGTTCTACTACCTGCTCTCCCACGAAGAGAGGCCTCTTTCGAAGACGAAGATTAATTCTTCAAGCCGAAGACTGTTCATTCTTTCTCTTTTAAAAGAACTGTAATCGGTTGTCATGTGTATTTCCGAAGTATCAAAGTATACACGTAATAATGGGGTCGTCTAAATTATAAGACCAACCGCAATAAGCAGCCCATTGAGCTCTGATTTAGTTAACCCGTGTATTTTTTATTTATTTTTTAATTCTGTCTAAAGTCGAATTTGCTACAAAAAGAGATAATAGAAATTTTTTATAAGCAAGCTAATTTCTCAGACGCACAGATAATATAAAAAGTACAGTAGTGATTTGAATAGTTGAATCTTTTATACCTAAATCTTAATTCTACAGACTGCAGATTATAAAATTGTTGTACTAATTCGTATGATGATCTGACAGCTGACGATCTGTTCTTATTATGGATTCTATATAAATATCTGCTTCCACTGAAAATCGCATGATCACTTGTTTCGCAAGGTAAAAAGTTATAAAATTTGTATAAAATTAAAATTAATTTTTAATTTTTCAAATATTTTTTTTCAGATTTATATAAATTAATTTAATTATTTAGCAAGTTCTAGCTTTGCGAGGTACTACTGTATGAACTTAAAGAAGTTTCCAGTACTCAGAAAGGAACAAAGATCATCGCTTAGTCAATATGCCCAGCTGCCAATGTACGAGCAGACAAGATTTGCCTCTATACTACAGGGTATGCATGTGTAGGTGTGTGTGTGTGTGTGTGTGTGTGTGTGTGTGTGTGTGTTGGGTGTGTTTTTTTGTGAAACATGTGTTCGTCTGTGATGTGATTAAATGTGATTCGAAGCACTTTTTCTCGCTGGCTGATAGCCTGCAGATAACACCAAAATAAAAACAGGTTGATTAACATTTGGGACAAGTGTGTGTCCGAGTGTGTGTGTGTGTGTGCACAATTGAACTCTTCTTAGGGTCGTTTCGGGGTTGAAGGCACAAAAAACAGGTTTCATTCAACTGCAGCTCAATTGCAATTGAATCTGTGAGGATTGTAAATGTTCACAGCACTTGGAAATTTTCCACAGCTCCGGCAGGTACCCAAAATTTGAAATCTGAGTTCTGAAATCTGAAGAGATTCCAAATAAAATGTTTTTTTTTTCTTTTTTGGTTCTATCGATTTATTTATGACTGTTTTCTCCCTTTATAAAACAATTATGTAAGCCCTGGCAGGCAGGTAAAGGAACGTGAGATCACAGCCAAGGGATCAGATTAGAGTTCGGGGCGGAGGTTGTCCACAGCAGGTGATGCGATCCAGCAAGGCATTAATGCCTCCAAATACAGATATTCCCATGATCAAACCAGCAATGCCACCAAACGAAACTAGAGAGACAAATTTAAGAAAGATTTAAATTAGTAATCAGGGGAAAGTTAATCAGCTTAAAACAGACCTATTAAATCGAGCAGGGTTATGTGCAGGGTGGAACGATAGGAGAATAAAGTCTCTTCCTGAAAGTAGACATCGATTTCTAGAACGCCTTCCCCCTTCCCCTTGCCACACAAAGAGTCCGTATAGATGGAGGCATGATATTGTATGTGATCGCAGTTGGGAAAGCACATACAGTTGGTGGTATTGAAGACATAATCCTGCGATTCCTCAATAATGTTGCTCATGGAAAATAGGGAAACTATTAAAAAAGACACCAAAGATTAAGAATTTTTACTTCCAAAAGTTGCTATAGTTACCTTTACCTTGGTGCTTCTGAAAACACTTTAAATCCCTCACAGTGCAGGTACGATTTGGTGCCCCATTTGGAAAGCGCTCTCTTAAGTGGTTTTGTATTGGCATTGGGAGCTCGTAGCGACAATTGCACATCTTGGCCATGTAGTTAACGTGACAAGTGTGAATGCATAGCGATCTGGACAGTCCATTAAGCATCAGTTCATCCGCAAAGTAGCAATAACGCATTTCCACGGGTCGAGCCTTGACAGCGGGCTCGGCTGTGAATTTTAGTGGCGTCAGGGGTATTACGATGCGATCATCCGAGGAATAGGTTACACTGGTGCCTAAGTACTGGCTAGGCTCTTGTACAATCACCTGCAGAGAAGGAATTGTGAGTTTTTTAGCGAGTTAGTTGGAATTTAAATTAAACAGTGGGTTGAGTGGACTTTGATAGACCCTGTACTTATGTACAACATCGTTTCAGCAGTGGATGTTGATTAGGAATATATACTTTACGTTCGAATTTTATTGATTAACAATACTACTTTTTGTTACAGGGTCTAATGACTTACGCCAACACTCTCCAGCTGATTTTTGCCCAAATTCCTATTGAGCTTTACATTGAGGCCACTGTTAACACCTGATCCCGCCACCGACCAGGGCCAAGTGGGATCAGTATCTGCGGCATACAACGAGTTGAAAGTGTAACAGGCAACGCCAAAGTTGTAGGGTTTAAAAATGGTGCAACAATCAATAGGACGGCGTCGCCAGAGACACTGAGCAAAGAGCTCCTTGCAGCTGTAATTAGGATTAATAATGCTGGCTATGTCGGAGAGAGTTAAATTGTAATAGTCTTGAAACTCATGTAGATCCTCCTCTGTGATATGATCAGCGTCGCGAGTTTTCAGTTGAATGCGGTGCACCAAATTGTAAAGTCTGTTCAAGCGATTCCGTTTCCTCTGCTCACTGTTGCTGCTATTCAAATTGCTCAGGGACAAGTGTGTGGGACAAATTGTTAATGCAGGAAAGGCAATCTCCGAGACATGGACATCGGTGCGATCGATGGTGGTCTGCACCCAGTACAAAAAGTATCGCTCCGAGGATATAATACACACATAAATGGTCAAAGCCGAGCCCAAAAGCATTAGAAGAATGCGACCAATACTGGATTGGGGTATGAAACTAGAGTTTAGTATATGATTAGTTAGTAAGTAGTTAGTTCTTAGTACTCACCGCCTGAAGCAGTTGCAGAAGCATGGCTTCATTTTCTTCTTACACCTGTCATCATCATCATTATCAGGCAACTTAGTCACACCACTCATTGTAACGTACTGATTAGTGGGCGAGGCAGCTAATGAATGGATTGAGAAAATTACGAGTTTTGATATCAATTTCCATATCCGGTTGTGCTTATCAAAACCGAAACTAAAAACATAACAACTCAATTATATGAGTTGTTCGAAATAATGGATTCCTAGTAGTTTATTTCAAGTGCATAAAATAGAACTAACTTTTAGTTTTAGTAGCAGCTTAGTCACAACATGGCCAAAGAGGAGAGCGCACTTAAACCCGAAGCTAAAGGCCAGAAATCTTTCAAGGATTTGGTGCGTAACTACTTTCGTTACTACTGCGACAGATCCACCATACACTGTGTGCGGTATCTCTACGATCCCAGGCTGCATAATGTCGAAAGGTGAGTTAGGTTCCCAAAAAGATTTCTAAATTATCTTAAATTCTCACTTCTTTCACCTCAGATTAATCTGGTGTGTTCTGCTTGTGGTCAGCGTCACTCTCTGCTGCTCCTTCTACTTGCTGCTCTCTGATCGTTACGAGGCTCAGAAGCTTGAAACTGTCATTGATGATCCGCAGTATCCGGTATTCTTTGTGCAGTTTCCGGCTGTTGGTGTCTGCACGGACAATCGCATCAATTGGAGTAAACTGGAAGAGGCCAAGACGCAGTTTCTGCCTGCCAACTCGAGTCAAGAGCTGATTGAGGCATTCACATCGCTAGTGACGTATTTGGAAACTCTCCGTTTTGATAACTTCAAGTTTAGCAACTCCGAATTGGATGATCAGAACTTTGAGGCTTTGGAGTTTATAAATGTGAGCACTTTGGCTGAGTTTCTGGCGCTGCGCTGCGAGGACATCATTGAGCTAGATTCTTGCTCGTGGCGTCAGTCGAGTTTTAATTGCTGTGAATACTTTGTGCTCGAAAAGAGTGAATATGGTTTGTGCTTGGTCTTCAACTCGGAGCTATCGGAGCATTCCAAGCGTCTCAAGGAACGCGCGGGCCCCAATTTCTATCCCAAGCACAACGCCAAGGCGGGTCAGGGCTCCGGCCTCAACTTTAACCTGAAGATACCGGAACACTACAAGCGACCAGAGTCTAGGGCCAGCGATAATGTCTATGTAATGGGAGGAAAAGTGACTTTAAATGGGACATAAATAATTACTTTGTTTACTTTATAGATTATGGTCAAGAAACCCGATCAATTGACGAACATGGTTTACTCCATAACTCCCAATACAGAAACTTATGTGACCATACGTCCCCAAATGACACGGACCGATGAATCTACTCGTAACATTCTTCCCGAGCAGCGCAATTGTCACTTTACCAACGAGTACAAGGATTTTGGCACTAGCGATGCGCCAAAGAGATTTAGTCAGAGTTTTCTGCTCTCCAACTGCCTGAATAACTGCCATGAATCGTATCTGGTTAAATTGTGCAACTGCTCACTTTCCATATTCTTTCTGATCAACAAAAAAGGTTGTAAAACCATTTTAAATCCAATTAAAATTAAATTTATATTTTCTACTTCAAGTCAAGAACTGCACTCCAGTGAATCTGCGTTGCATCTCGCGTCACAATGGCAAGTCCTTAACTGGGAGTTTATGTACTACAATTAAATCAAAGTTCATGTATTTTTTTTTACAGACATTTTCAGTTATGACAAGCACTTCAAGGAGGATGATTTTTTCAGCGCCAACAAACCGGGCATGACGTGTCCTTGTCTGGTCAGCTGCAATGTCCTGGAGTACTTTACATCCACAACAACACTGCCCTTGTCTGGCGAGTATATGTATGTAGAAAATACTTTCTAATACATTTGGTTTACTTTAAAAACTTTCTATTTTCTAGTTCGCCGGGTCAAAAGTTCTTCAAAGTGGATGTCCACTATCAGGTGGAGAACATGATTACGTATCGCACTAGTCTGGAGTTTAGCAGCATTGACTTGATTGGTAAGTGGTTTAGTTATTCAGACCATTATGCATATTTAACTGGCTCTAATCTGTAGCCAATTTGGGGGGCATCTTTGGGCTTTGTCTGGGTGCCTCGATGGTCAGTTGCGTTGAGTTGGTTTATTATTTAACTGTGGGATTTGCATTGCATCTTTATGACAACGCCTACTACGGTCGCTTGTGGGACAATCTCAAATTGAAGTGGACCAAGTGGCTGAGTTATTTACGTAACGGCATTAGCCATGCCCACCAAGAAGCAGCACCAGCGGAAGCAATGGCCAAGAGCAAACTGCGACATCCGTTCAATAACCGACTTAACGCCTGGTGAATACATTGTGGAGTTTATGACAACTTTTGAATACTCTAACCAGTAAATAAAGCCATAATTTAATACTGGATTTAAATTTATTGAGCAACTAAATCAAGCGGTAATAAATTTAGTTTTCCTTTTTAAAATTAACGGTTTGAGCTTTCTGAGCGATGTGAGTCACTTTACCACTTGCTTCCCTTAATAATGTATTTTTTTGGGTGTTATTTTGCGACGAAAGTGCAGTGTGATGTGTGGAGTGAGCACTTCCATTTCCTGCCTCTTCCTGTCGCCCTTGAATAAATACAAATAAAGTCCAACGGTAAAGTAGTAAATTAACTCGATGCCACTGAGCAGTGAGGCGCCCAGAAAAAGTCCAATAATTCCACCAAAATTAGCTGTTATATAAAAAAAATATTTGATTGATTGATTGAAGTAGCTGATTGAACTTACCTAACAGCTCGACAAATGTGAATCGCATATGAGTTTTATATTTGATGAACCAGGGGGATTGAAAGAAGATGTCGATGTGCATACTGATCATCTCCGTGTTTAGTTCAGTGTTGCTAAAAGATAAAATTGGGTAAAGTGGGACATGGAGGACTGTGGGGATAACTTACTCCATGGCTGTGCTGCTGTGAATGGTATCGTAAACCAGCTGAGCACAGCTATTGAGGCAATCACAATTCATGGTGTCCTTGTACACATCGTCCACATACTCGGACTCTTGAAGTAGTCGTTCCACGCTGAATGTCACTATGAATTATGTTAATAACAGACTATGATATATAGTGAGTAAGTTGAGTTATAACTTACATCTGTGGTCGTAGAGGCATTTGAATTCAGAGGCCTTGCATTCCGAAAAGTTATCTGCATTAGATTTTGCTTAGCAAACCAGTAAATTCACTTTGATTTGAACTCACCTTCCTTGTGGCTGGGAAAGAGCATCGAAGGCGAACAGTTGCAAAGATTGATCGCATACTCCTGATGGCAACGGGTGCGACAATTTCCTCTCCAGTACACGAATCCTGGCAAATTCTTGTAATTTGGATCGTGTATCTCGTCCGCGAAGATGCAACGTCTGACCTTTGGGGGCAGATTTCGGGTACGAGCATCGGTTCCAGTGAATCGAGGCACAACACTGATTCTATTGTTGGAATCAGCTGGCAATAATCTGGCTGAATCGCTCCACTGTTCGGGCTGTTTAATCATTACGTGCACTCCAGTGCGCACACTGGTTTGCACAAAGGATTTGTTGCGACGTATGTGGACTTCTAGGCCAGATCCGGGTCCACTTTGCGAGGCACGACGTGGATAGTATTTGTCTTCCTTCTGTAGGATTATTGAAAGTGAGAAGAAGAGAAAGTAGAAGTGTCTAGTGATTCTCTGTCCATTGATTGACTTACCATCCGTCGCTTCATTTTTGGGCTGACTGCCGAATTGAAGACCCAACAAAAGCCGAGCTCCGTGCGCTGCAGCTCGAAGAGATCACAGCAATTGTATGGTTTACTTCTCCAGTTGCAATCCGAGAAGATATCTGTGCATTCTAAATTGATGTATTCCACTACCGCTGCCATGTTCAGTTCATCCAGTTGCCCTAAATTGGCTGAGAGGGTTTCATTCCTAAAGAACTTGGACATGCTACTCATGTCATTAAAGTGCGCATTGGAAAGTGCTCCAACGAATTGTTTGAACACTTCCCTCTTCGTACTGCTCGCATTGACTCCCAGAAAGATGTCGGGAGCCTCGTTCTCCAACGTGAACCAATTAACCCGATTACGCAGACAGAGTCCCACGGAGGGGAAGGTTACGTAGAATATCGGCTGCATGGAGTCCTCAATAACAGTTTGAATTCGAACGGAGTAATATAACTCCGCCAGATCAACGTAGACAATGGAGGCACATATAATAGTGCCCAACATGATCAATAACCAAAGGAATCTAAGGAGAGTAACAAAGTCAACTTTATATTAAACAGCTACGGGGACAACCCCAGCTGTGCTTACCTCTCGAACACTCTCAGCTTTGGATCCGTCAGATAGCGAAAGCCGTGCACCGACGAGATGTTGCAGTACTCCTTGAGATAGGGTATCATCAGTCGAGCGAATCTAGAACGCGTGCAGCTCCGTTGGGACTTGAAGCGACTATGGTCCACTGGCTGCAGTGGGAGAGTGTCGTGAATGTAACCTCCATTAAGCGGAGGACGTGCTCTTGGCCGTGGGAACAGCTCCTGTGGATAAAACATTTGAAGCGTTGTAAGAGAGAAAGTGCGTAGCTGCCAAGGATTGAAGCGCTTTTGAGGATTCAAAACACAAATTGCAGACTGACTGGAAAGGCAGACAAAGTCCCCATGTACATTGAACTCAATCAAAAAGCAATTATTCTTGGTGGACACTGCAGTGTAGGCTCGGTGTGTGTGTGTGTGTGTGTGTGAGCCATCAGAGTAAAGCTTAAATCACGCACACAATTAACACTTGAATGCTGTCAGGGACTCGCAAGGACTTGCAAGTTGTTTACTCAACAATTCTTGCAGGGAGAAGGACTCTCTCTCTCTCTCTCTCCCACTCTTCCTCACTCTGTCCCTCTCTTTCTTTGGTTGCTGTTCAGTGGCAGCATAATCTCCTGTTTGCTCGTTCATTAAGCGACTGTCCCCGCAGAGGGTCAAACCAAGTGGTTGGAGAGAGCTTCGTGTTGCTTTTTCTATCGAGTGCCTTATAGACAGTCAGACGGTGGGACAGAGGGACAGAGGGACGGACTTATTATTTGAAAGAGCTGAACGACATTTTTTCGAACGTTTTCATTGATGGTTTGCCATCCATTCGGCCGCTTCATTCATTGCTTCATTGGACTTTGTGTAAACAACTAAGAATATTTTTCGATTTATCATTGCGCGTTTTCATCGACTTCAGTGTCGTCAATTGAGTTCTACTTATTGTTGTTGTTGTTATTCTTGTTATTGTTGTTTAGCTGCCTTTCTGTGTGATTTATTTGCTCTTCTCACTTTCCCTTAACGAAAACTTTCGGCCAAGTCCAAAAAAAGATTTCGTCGCATTTTGTCGAGCGACTGCCAAGATTTTTGCTCTGATTCCACGAAATTAAAGTCAATTGCTCCGGTCGAGCAGATCAATAACAACAAGACCAAGCATCGAAATAAGCATGGGTCATGTGTGTGTATGGGTTTGTGTGTGTGTGTGTGAGTGATATGACCTTGTAATTCCCAGCTAATCCGAATCTAATGAACGACTGGCAGTGGCTACAAACAAGCACACATGTCAATCACAGATAACCAGGGCTGCAAAACTAAAAAAAGCTAGAAATTTAGAAAAGATTTTGAACTGAGTTTTAAATTGGTTTCTGAAACAGTTACAAATATTGCGTATACGTAAAAGTAAATGCTATAAAATTCGAAATAATTTATGGTAAGATAAACATAAATTTAATTTCCTGCCAAGTAAAGTGACACACACATACACACACACTCATTTACACGACTCTAGCACGTGCGATAATAACTTCCGGTTTCTGTGGCAGGATCAAAAACTTTCGCTTTTACTTTCAACACAAGCTTAAAGTGAAGTGAGGGGAGGGTAGTGAGGAAAAGGGATGGGATGGGAAGGCTTGTCGTCCAAACGTTGAACATTGTTTGGGTTCAAGTTCATTTGGCCTATTAAGCGCAGACAGCGTCGCAGTCATGTAAACTTGCTGGTTAGACATGCAAAGCCATAGCCGAAAGCCCCAACCCCAACCCCATCCCTTCTCCACTCCCTTACCCCCTCTCTACTGCTGACATTCTTCTACGTTTGTCGCTCGTCCGTTCAAAATTCAATCTTACTTTTATGAGCTAACTGAAACGTGACAACAAGACGCTGACAGGGCACAAGACACAAGACACAGAGCTGCTGCATGTTGCTAACAACAGAGC
This sequence comes from Drosophila cardini, assembly GCA_018903735.1. Classification (NCBI taxonomy): domain Eukaryota; kingdom Metazoa; phylum Arthropoda; class Insecta; order Diptera; family Drosophilidae; genus Drosophila; species Drosophila cardini. Next base: position 1,071,404 of record JAEIGM010000021.1, read on the forward strand.
GCAGGGCCAAAACGATGAGCCAACCAAACAGAGTGCCAGACAGACTGTCAGACTGTCATACCGTCAGACTGTCAGAGTGCCAAGTGCCGCATTTGAGCCATTTAAATATGCAAATTTAGCTCAAAGCGGAACTTTAACTCTTTCGCTGTGGTACGACGCTCGTCAGTGTCAAAGTTTTGCTCACTAATTTGCATGTTTAGCACCGCGGCATTGTCTTCATTTAGAATATGGGTGCTGTCGTCTCTGTCTCCTTCGTTGTCGCTGTGGAGTTCTTCAAATTGAGTTGAGTTTAGTTAAGTTGACTTTGGCATTGCCATCTAACTGGGCCATAATTGTGTTTATCTTTTGATGAGTGAATCCCCGGCGAGTTGACATAAATAGTCGCAGCTCTTGTCAAAATCATAAACATGCCACCTAATGCGTGTTAATTATTTAATAATATTAAAAGGATTACACCAACGCCATTGTTACCAAAAAACACAAACTTAACTTGGCCAAGCATTTAGCTTGATTGATGTCTGTTTAGTGTACACTGTACACTGACCCGCCAAATTGGTGCCAGTCGAAAGATTTGCCAATTTCATTTGCTGATGGCACTGAATGCTTAAGAGAAAGAGGCCAAGGTTTTTAGACTTCCAAGTGTTGAAGACACTTTTGTGACTCTTTGACTTTTTGTTACAGGCAGCAGGCAGCAGCATTGCTATTTCCCGAGTGCATTGATTTCAGACCCTGCACTCCACTCTTCGTCTGTATGTCCTGCGAGTAATTTGAATAATTTTCTGTAGAAGTGCACAATTTACATATCAAATCTGCAGTTTTACATAATATGAGATGCACTTGCTGTCGTTGATTCCATTTTGCTGTTGCAGCTGGGAGAGACAAACATTTGCAATGTGTGAGGAGAGAGACATGTCCTGGCGCAGGAGATGCTTTTAGCTTGTCTTTGCAAATGTAAATGTTTTTACGCAGTCGAAAAAAAAACAAGTATACAGTGTGTGTGTGTACTCTCGTGTGTGTGTGTGTGTGTTTCAATGCGTGTCCTGGCAACTTTTCGCCTTTTGTCCTTGCTCTGCGCCTGCATGCGTGTGAACTTCAATTTGAATTATGAACTTGAGAAAATTAAGAAAACTTTTCATAATTGATGTCATGCATTTTAAATCCATTTCATTTATTTCCTTCCGCTTTCTCCTCCCGCTCCTTACCCTTTTTCAATTGAATCTGTTTTAAAGACTTTAACTGATTGTTTCCATGCTCACAGTGTTTAAATGCTTTTCAAGACACTTTTTCGCTTGTTTAATTACTCAAATTGCTTGACATGGTATATTAATTTGTTATTTTGCACATTTTCACCGTGTCTGCAGCATAATAATGATCATAATAATAATGATAAAAAAAGGTGGCAAAATGCAATAAAGTCTGTTGGAGAAGCCAACAGTCAAGACAGGCTATAAGCTCCACACGTCGACATTGTGCAGGCACACGTGTGCAGTGTTGCCATTTTAGCTTTTTAATGCCAATTTTGGCTATTTTTTAAGAGTTCAGGTTTGTAATAATGATGTGTGTGTTAATCCTATCTAATACAGTGCAACTTACATAGCTAAAAGTTTAATTATTTATTTTTATTATTTTTCCGCTACAGTTATGCTCCAAGGAAAGAGAGACTTAGCTATTTTGGCTAGAGAAATTCTAGCAGCACTTCTGGTGTATGTCAGTGTGTGCATGTGTGTGCGTGTGAAAGGTATTTGCACAATTTAAGCACCTAAGCATTTCGTTTGAAAGTTTGTTGAACAACTTTTTAAATACCGTTTTGTTAGCGTCAGTATATCACATTTTTGGCACTAAAATTATGAGTGGAAAGTAGCAGAGACTCAACCTTTGGCATTACCATACAAATTCCATTGTCTTCTATGCTTTACAATTTGTTAGTAGAACAATTATTAGAGCTTCTGTTTTTAATGTACCTAAAGTGGGGTAATAGTTGTTTTAACTTCAGTGGTGTTCTGTTAACACATTAATTTGGCGACACCACAACGCGATTTGGTAACTGCAGACATATGACAATGGTTTGGTCCGGTCAATTGATTTTCCACAATAGCATTCGTCCAAATTTGTGTAATTTTGTTTGGCATTTCGATGTGTGCAGCTGAGTTTTCATTGCTGATAACGGCAATCACAACTGTCGCATCTGGCCACTGAGAGCAACAGTTGTGGAGGGCACTATTGAGGCCAAATGCAGCACCTGTTGCCAACTCTGCAAGTGGGCGAGGAAAAAATTAGTCTCGAGTTAACAGATTTGTAAAGCGATTAGTTTAAAAGCATTTTGCTTTATTTTATATATTAGTTTATTTATTGATTTTTTAATAGAAAAGAAATAGAATTTCTATTATTAAATTATTACAATTAAATATTGTAACACGAAGCTTTAATAGTTGGGCGCTCTGCAGCCCTTAAAACGCACCTGCATTAAACTGTGCTACACACTGGCTGCAACTTTTGTATAACAGTTTTACGCATGCGCTTAAGCTGGCAGAATTTTGGCGCCAATTTCGTCAGCTGTGTGATTTTGCCGGAGTGCGGGCTGAATATTGCCGAGCGCAGCGCACGGAAGTATGCTATTAAAAGCGAACACAGAACTGCTGCATCAACTATGTAACTATGTGTGAGAGTGACTCTGTGTGTGTGTGTGTGTGTGCGTATGTGTGTGCTTGTTTGTGAATGTATGGCGATGGTAGCTTCTTGCAGGCTGAGCTACCATCATCGTCCTCGTGTTTGTTGGGCGCCTCGATTTAAGGTTCTTTAATGCCAAGCAAATGTTTGGGCTCGTCATTCAGTGCCAAGCACGAAGCCGAACACCGTCGAGCACTGTTATCGTTGTTGTCGTCGTTATCCTCACTGCTGTCGGCATCGTCAGTCGTCGTCGTCGTCGTCACTGTTGTAGGAGGTGCTGTCGCCTCTGCTGCTGCCGCTGCCGCTGCTACTGCTACTGCCGCTGCTGCCAAGTTATGTGTTATTTTCGAAAGCTATTCGCGTTAGTTACATCCTTCAGTGACGTTCAGGACGCGTCGTTGGTCGTTGCTTCGCGGTTTGCCAAAACAAATTTTGTGAATGGATTCGTTTCGAAACCGCATGAATGAATGAATCAAACTGATGCCGTCGTAGCGATTTGTAATAAAATATTTCAAAATCAATTAAGTGAAAAAGTGTAAAATTCAAAACCAAATTATTGAAAATCAATTAAAATATTGAAGAAAAAAAACTTAAACTTAAAAGAGTTTTTAACATTATTCGAAAATATTTTCAAAAATTTAAACCCTTTAGATATTTTTGAAAATTAATTCTTGGTGCCGTTCCAAACTAAAATAAATAAATGAAATTATTTTCCAACTTTAATTTTGAAAATTAAAAAAATTAAATTTTTATTTTTATTTCCTGTCAGCGAATTCTGTGAATTTATTTCATTTAAATTGTCTGCAAATAAAAAAAGCATCAAATTTCGTACATCTTTTCTATAGAAAAACGTATTTAAAAAAACTGTTAAAAAGTGCAATTAAAATCGGTAATTACGAATTGCTCAAGAGCTCAAGCAGAGAATACTTCAGTTGGTGTTCGTGCAGCATGTAGTGGGAATATATACTCCGGTTGCCTTTTTGCAAAAGGGGTTGCTTCGTCAAGTGATTAATCATGCTCATATATTTTCCAAAGTGAAATTCAATTTCGACCGCAACAGGAGTAGCAAGTGTTACCGCAGCACACACAGCTGAAACGACAGGATACCAGGCAATATATATGAAAAATTTCCAAAACAAAACACAAGTGGAACAACAACAACAACAACAACAGCAAAAAGAAAAAACAAAAAAAACTGTATCAGCAGGCAGTGAAACGAGAAATTGCATTCGACAGGAACTGAAAACAGGACTCAGAGCAGCTTCATGTGCAGGGGACAGAAGGAAGCAGAACTTTTGGTGGTTATCAGCAATCGGTGAGTCTTAATTGTACGAAATGCTCTGTAGACAGACAGAAATTCCTATACTTTTGACAAGGAAATTCATTTGGAAAACATATACATAAATAAAAAACCAAATTGGTTCTAACAAAAGAAGGAAAGTTGAAACATTTTGGCCTGTAATTTGTGTTAGTTGTATTTCTAAACAAATTAGTTGACCTTTTCAATGGTCTGAATAAACAAACAGACCGACAAGGACGCTGGGCATTGACTAGAGGACGCACTGGGACCAAGAACCTTTTTTTTCCGGTTGCGCATCGCAAAAAAAAAATGTTAACTAAGCCCTAAGCCATTTTTTAGTTTGGCAATTTAAATGTAAAACCCCTTTGCAAAATGGGACTGACGACAACTTGACTGCGATGACAACGACTTCAACAAGGAATATTCACTTTAATCATACGCCGTGTTGTACGTAGAATAAAGTGTAGTATGAAAACGTTCTTGAGTATTTAGCATAAATTAGTAAGTTTTCTTCACTTGGAGTTAGAGTTGCCAGTTGTCAGTTGTCAAAGCAAATTGTTTGGCCCTCGGTCAAGTTTGCATTTGGCATTGACAGGAATAAAATTCATCACAGAACTGACTAATCAAATGAAAGGAAATAGACTGTCTGGAAAGTGGGTAAAGTTCTTGTTGTTGTTGTTGTTGGGGCAAACGCATTTACCTGCTGCCTTGCTTCCTTATTATTTAAATCAATTTTAATTTAATCATTTTATCGTTCTAATAAATCATGCGCCATCCACGAGGCGCCAGGTTTGCCAGTCGCTGCCTTGGCTGGCTTGATTGTTAATAACAATATGCGAGCATGTAGCCAAGAACTGCAGACAAAACAAAATTTAAATAGAAAATTAAAGCGGGGATGACAATGACAACAACGTTCAAGATGACGATGACGATGGCGATGGCGATGACGATGACGAAGCCGGAAACAAAAGAAAAAAGTTTCTTCATTAAAATTTTTAATGACTTTCTCTCTATTTGCGCAAGGTAATGAAAGTCAAAAGCGTAACTATATTTATGCGCACTCTCTAAATACCTACTTCATATATATTTTTTTCCCCTAAATCAAAATGCAGAATTTTCACGGCTTATTTTTATTTTGAGCTCTCAAATTTGTTATTTTACTGTGCGAGCCGCGTATTTGTAGAACTTCATGTTTACACTGCTGACTTTGACTGGCATTGCTGTGAAAGTGAATTTGAGTACTTTTTTTTTACCTGCATTAAATGAATACTCAGCACACTCACTTTAACGAAGGTAAACTTTAAATTGCATTCAAAGCAGATGAATGCTTTATTCTGTTACCTGTAACTAAAGTTGGCATAAGTATCACTTAAAGTGGATTTAATCTGCTCAAAACCTTAAATAACAGATTTAATTTGACTACTTTTTGTGACACAAAATTTGAACAAAAGGAAATTTGCATATGACAACCCAAAAAGCGGTTTTTAAACTTCTTTTCCAACAGGAATTAAATATTAATTTTATTCTTTATGTCATGATTTTAAAAATTCTTTTCAGATCAAATGTTTAATGTTTGTTTTTGATATGATTATTTGTTCCATTTGTGTTGAATCAATTTAATTGGCTTTGTGCCAGAGAAAGGTTGTAAATTGAATTGAATTACAAATATGTTTGCATGTATTTACTATGTGTTTACATAGACTGTTAATTAAGGTGGGCTCTAATTAATTGGCCAACTTGAAACTTGGTCAATTAAGCCAGAAAGTTACAAAAGGAAAGATAGAGGGGTTTATTTATAATTTATAGTGTTTATTTTCTATAGTTATCTTGTGGTTATTATTGATTATTTCATGAAAGTACCTGAAATGCCAACTAATTAAATTCCATTAGCAAGTGAAATTTTCTCACGCCACATGACCTAACACAATGTAGAAACTCTTATCTTTGTTGCCATTAAATATCAACTCGATTACCTCAAACTAACTAATAGTTTGTATATTATGTATTTGAATAGATTAACAATTAAATGCCACGCACAATTAACGGGTAATAATACACTAGACTAAGGCTTTGTGCTACGTAGGAGTAGCTGAGTGTGTGTGTGTGTGTGTGTGTGTGTGTGTGTGTGTGTGCATGTGTGTGTGCGTGTAGGCGTGTGTTTTACGACTTGGCTTATGACACGCCCACCTCCTGTTTACACCCCACACCTCCCATGTCCAATGACAACACAAGCAAAGCTGAAAGCTCGGTAAACTATTTATTTGCATATAAATATTTCAATGCCTGGCAAAGGCAGAAGATACCCTCTCCCTCTCTCTCTCCCCTCCTCTCTCTCATACACACTTGGTATTGGAATAAGTTGTGGTTGTCGCAGTGGGCCAGAAATGTGGGGCAAATAGGCCTTTGGTTTACTGTTGTGGCCAGGAGGAGGCTGCAGTGGCAAGGGAGTTTCCCATAGATGAATGGAAATGCTGCTGTGCTGTACGGTTGTAATTGAAATAGTTTCCCAACCAACACTCTGACACACACATACTCACACGTGTGGTGTGTATGCTGTGTGTGTGCTGTGTGTGTGCTGTGTGTGTGCCTAACATGTTTTCAATAAAACAAAAGGATATCCATTTGTCACAGAAGAAATTGTTTATGCAGAGAGTCCTAACGACCTCAGTGCCCAAATATAATGAGTGTCGTTTACACACACACCCATACACACACACACACACACTTACAGTTTCACCTGCCTACACACACTGCGGAAACCATCACAATTTATTTTGCTGCATTTTAAGTGTCAAATGCGATTTGAACTCGTTTTATTTGACATTTTTTTTATAATAGGCGCAGCATGAAAACAATGAAAGTAAAAATAATAAAAGCCTACCAAAAGTACACACATTTGTATGCATGTATGTGTAAGGATATCCGCTAACAGTAAACACACATAAAAGCCTGTAAGTGGAAGCAGATGCAATGCCGGTTTTTGCCTAAAAACTTGGCTAACAAGCAAATGCAACACAAATCATTTGAAAATTCAGCAACAGAGTTAAATGCTGGAGTGCAGTAGGAGAGATGGGTGGAGAAGGGGAGTAAACGCTTTATAGATTTACAAATACCCTATAAAATATGAGTAAGGTATGCCAAATAATAATCTACTTCTACAAAGTTTGTTTTAGTAAAGTTTAGCATACCCTTTTAAGCATTTTTACGAGTACAGGGTATGCAAATCGAGCAGGGCACATTTAAGTACCAGCATGATGTATATTATGTTTTACGACTGTATCGCTCATAAAGCAACGAAAGTGCAATTACCACAACAACAACAATAGCAACAACAACCACAAAACTGTATACTCAAATGCAACAATGTTTAACAAAATGTGTGTGTGTTTGAGTGTGCGTGTGTGTATTTAAGTGGACACACACAGAAAATTGTTTGCCTATAGCTCCCAGAGATGAGCTGATGAGTTTTGAGTTTGGTTGAGTTATACTGTCAAATGACAGATATCATAAACTAATACCTCTCAGAGGGCTAAAATTGATTTCAGTTTATTGCCTACTAACATTTTGTGGGTTTATTTACTTGTATAAAAATCTAATCATTTTGTAGGTCATAGTTTATGCACTCGAAACTATTTCTAATTTTGGGTTTTGAATTACTCAATTGTGGCAAATTTCTTAACTGTTTGCCATCAGCTATTATGGCTTTAATCCAGTGTCAAGTGTTTTATAAGCTTCCATCAAGTGAGTAAACAACTTAATATAATTGTGAGTAAATCTGGCCAAAGTGGATAACAAGTGTGCTCAGTGGTGCTATTTTGACTGTTTTAACGCAGTTCTAGATAGTTTTTAAATGCAAGAAAATTAAATTTTACTTCAAAAAGAATTTAGTTTTCTAGAGTTTGGTTTGTTTTTAAGGTATTACAGCTGAAAAAGTTGTGTCTACTGTTTAGACCTTATAAATCGCCACTTTTATATGGCATTTTTTCGGATTCTGATGATTGATTGGCAGTTGATGTACCTTTTTGGACTCGTGAGGACTAGATCTATCAAATGGGATCAAAATATTGTATATTTAGCTAAATAAAATTTTTAGTCAGTTTTCGAAAAAATGTAAAGGGGTAACATCACAAAAATTTGCCAAAATGGGGTCGATTCTAAATATTGCGTTTTTCGATTATAATCGATTCTACTAGTTGTCACGAGCATAAAATGGTGTCGCTTTTTGAGATAACACAAAATTTGGCCAAGTTATGATCATTTAAAGTTTAAGAAATATAAAAATATTTAATATTTTGGAAACAGTTTTTGTGTTTTAAACCTTAATAGAAATTACCGCCTTTATCAAGACTGAGTATTCATATTTTTTTGAAATATTTTTAGCTATTTTAAATTCGTTTTTAGCAACTTTTGGCATTCTTCTGTTTGTTTTCGTCTGAGGAATTCTGACAGCGCTGCAAATGCGCTTAGTGAAATTAAATGCTCAGCCCAAAAGTATGCTTTAAAATCTGGCAAACTGGCACGCAAACTGACGTGAGTCAGGCTCAAAGAAGAAAGTGGAGAGAGTGCATGGAAACATGGCTCAATGCTAAATGCGTGTGTCCATTTGGAAATTGTGAAAGGTCACTGTCTACGTCGCGACTGTCATTTGTCGCGTCATTGTCGTCTCAATGGCGGTACACTTGTAACACTAATGAAAATTCCAATGAACTGTCAGACACAGAGGACCATGCCAGTGTCCTTGGCATGCTGCCAGTACATTCAGTCCAAGTGGTCATAATTTGGGACCTGACATTCGGACAATTGGACAGTGGGACAGCGGAACTGGGGGACTGTGGGACGACCAAACATGCCGAGAGTCAAAATGCATCCAACTTGAAAGTTGCCAAGAGAACTGCAAATACTCAAACATACACACACATATTACCGAATCGAACTCGTAACAAATGTTTGCTTTGGTGGTGGCCAAAATGATTGTTTCTTTCTAAAACGCTATTGAAATGGCCAAGGGAACTGTGGCGGTAAGTTGAGGTTAGCGCGTGGTAGCAATTTGTGGATTGGCCTAGAAGTGCCCATATGTGGATTCCGTCTTGTTAATAACTTATGACAGGTTGCTAGGCAGGAAAGTAGCAACAACAATATTCAGCTGTTGTTGCCACTGCAGCTTTTGTAGTTGTTGTTGTAGCTGTTTTTGCTGCTTTTCCTGTCGCTTGGAAATGATTAATGAAAGCATTTTTCTGGGCATTTGGCCAAAAAGGATTGAAACCGTAGAATTGTGAATCCTTTGGCAAATTGTTAACTGCAAACAGACACAAAAAAAAGGGTTCGATGAAATCAGCTTAATCATTGTGCATATATATAAAGTATATATGTATACATACTTGAATAATAAACACAAACATATGTACGTGTATGACAATAAACTTCGTTAACTTCGTGTAGGCTTCCCGTTTGTGAATTTGACACTTAATCCCAACACGTGCCGTCACTTAACAGCGTGCTCAGCTTATCCTGTCGCTTGCCAGGGAGCCTGTTTGGGGAGCCAATAAATAATTTTAAAACTTTCGCATTTCCACGAATTCGCCGACGCGACTGTTCAATTGCGCTAATTGACTTTCTGTCGTCTGACAGACGTCGCAACAATCGGGGAGAAAGAAAAATTAAAAATTCTCCTCCTTTCCGTGGTTACAACAAAGTTTTCTTCTTCTTCTTCTTTTTTGTCGCCCCCAACAACAGAAATTTTTGAGTTGACTACGAAAATAAATTAGCATGCAATAATCGAACTGAAGTCAATCGCAGTCCGCACTTCCCGGAAGAAAAAGTTCAGAATTTTGTGAATTTTGTATTTGAGCCATGATGTCCTTTGAGGACATACTCTCTCTGGCTAAAGTGTGAGCAACGTATAATAAATTTGAATATTTATGGAAAATTGGCTTAGGCTGAGGATGCACAGTGACTCCCAGTCCAGAGTCCACAGTGGCTAAGCAAAGTTTGTGAATTGAAAAATTGAAAGTAATACATGGCATACCTACTTGTGTGTGTGTGTGTGTGTGTGTATACAACACCTATTGCTGTTAAACGCAAATCGCTCAAAATTGCTGCGACAAATAAAATTTCGCAGTAAACTGTTTCGTTAGGCCGCCCATCCCTGCGACACGCCCACGCGTCAGACACAAAGTTTGCTGCGGGCTAAATGACAGATTTCAATGACAATTCACAAGGGGCTGAGCACGCGGCAGAGACGTCGACAGAGACGTCGACAGAGACGTCGACAGAGGCAGAGACAGCAGCAGCGGCGCAGGACGAGAAAAACAACTGCTTGTGGCTTACATTGCGTGCCGTGTTATAATGTTGCTGGTGTCTGTCTGTCTGCTTTGTCTGCCTGTCCGACAAGCTCCTTGTGTGGGTAGCTGAGTGTATGTTTGTGTGAGAGTGTTCGTGTGCTGGTGTGGCCATGTGGCTTACACATTTAGGCGCTGTCGCCAGCGGGGCGCCCGCAGTTGGGCGCCGCACAGGTATTTAAATTCATTTCATTCAAGCCAGCAAAAATTCACATTTCACATTTTCACATTTCACTTTTCGCATTCGCATTTGCAGCCGCATTTCGCTGCCATTTTGGCCATGGCTCATGGAAATTATGTTTTTACTGCGAATTAAAATCATATTTTCATGATCGCAAATAGGCCTCAACAAGCGGTTTTACTTCCTTTTTTATACACATACACACACACAAACACACACACATACATATTTATTTTTGACTTGTATGCTTTATTTATGTTGGCTCAGCACTTTTCTAATTTTCACCTTTCCTTGCGTTTTTTACCAACATTTTTTTATGGCCCGCATTTGTTAGTGTTCTGTGGATGTTGTTGTTTGTATACAATTCTTGAGTTTTTTATTTTCACATTTTTACTTGCACACGCCGCAATAATTTCAGGCATTAATAAACCAACCGACGAAGTAAAGAAAAAAAATAAAGAAGAAAACTCACAAATATTTTCACAATATTTGTGGTGCATAAACTTATTATTTGGCTGGAAATAGCAGCTCAGAGGCAGCGGTAGCCGCAACGGCACCACCAGTAGGAGTAGCAGCAACAGCAGCAGGAAGCAGGAATTGGGCTGTAAAAAGTAGTGCTAAAAAGTGTAGCCTACTTTGGTGGGCGACCTTTCACTCGTGTGTGCCTTGGGTGTAGGTGTGTTTGTGTGTGTGTGTGTGGAAGTCTTTCCTTTAGCTAATTAAAGTGAAATGAGAATTTTGCTTTAAGCCTCGTCGCAGCTAATCAGCCAGGTTATCTGCAAGCAATGCGTGCTATGTAATAGCTAGCAGTTTAGTTTGGGTAAATGTCAGAGTCAACTTCGTGCTAGATTGCCTTTTAATGTTAATTTTGTGACTTGATTAGCCATAAAATTGTGCACTCTAGCAACAGGAATAGCAACAGCTACGGAAACAACGACAAAAATTGTAGAAGTACAACAACTGCAGCAAGTACGATAAATGAAACTTTAATCAAGTGTCGGCATTCAGGCAGTCAGGTCATGTTGCAAGTCGAGCATGAAAATAAGTTGCATGTTGGCCCCATTTCAACATGTTAATATGCAGTTGATTAGAATGTCACTCGAAAACGTCTAAATTCAGAAAATAGTAAAAACACACACACATACACACACACTCCTAATACCAACTACACCTACCATTTTTTTATGAAGCAAACCGAAAAGAAATAATGCCATAAATGGTATGGAAGTTTGTGAACAAATGGACATTTGAGCCAGCCCAGTCTCAGCTCAGTACTCTTGCGTGCCGAATGAAACGAAATGATGAAACAAAGATTCTCTACGGAGCAACGAGGCAACGAAGCAATCGCTTACGTGGCGTATGCGCAATTTTCACGACAAATTATAGCTACGAAAATTGTTTTCGCCCCAGCAAAGTAAATCAAAATAGATATAGCCATATTACCAATAAAAATATATAAGTGGCCGTTAGACGGCATCATTAGAAGCAGTCAATAAGCAGCACAACAATTTTTGTCCTCAGACATGTTAGTTCTTCATTCAGTTCAATTCATTTTCTCTCACAATTTTCTTCATCGTCATCAGCATGTTCTCTTAACCACCTTTGACTGGCCATTCAGAGTAACATTAATGGCAACTCAGTATCGCCTGGGGTTCATTTTTATTCTTTCTTTCTTGTGGTTTTTCATTTGCCTTTTGTCTTATGCCTCCTTTTTGTCTCTTGTCTCTGGTGCTGTCTGAGAGACCTTTGTCAATATTGGTTGCCTGATGAATTTGCCTTCTATTCCCAGTGACGCGTCGCGACGTGACTTTGTCGGCTCGTCATTATATCAAAATTATTTTTTGTTGCAAGTTGGATTGTTTCACAATGGAGTTATTGCGATCACACGTGACTTGATGACAATGCGGTCATGGGGCTACAGGGTCCCAAATTTGTAATTTCACTCATGTTCCCACATGGCGACCAGTTTTTATATACATTTTTCTTAATAATTATACCCTGTAAACAAGGCATTGAGTAGGAGGAAGGTCCCAGTGGGTCTGCAAATTCTTTAACAAAAATTTTGGCGCTTTAAGATGAGAAGAAGTAAAAAATACTAAAATAAATACAATACATAAATATACAGAGTATATTTTAGTTGAGCTTGAAGCTTTAAAACATTAATATATTCAGTTTATTTTATTAAAATATCATATGACTGACAGACATCATTGAGCATGTGACTAGAATATGAGTTGTATGAGAAATGTTGATGAAAACTCAAAAATATAAGATAATAAAAATGTTCTTCGAAGGAGTTGGCATCTGAAGATGCTGACATCTAGGAAATGCTATGATTCACTTTAATTTATTGCCTTTGACTTTTATTAGTTAGTTAGAACTGCGTAGCGGACAGCAGAGTAGAACTTTTGGGGGAAATACTGCTAATAAAACATATGCGAACTCATCAAAAACTAAACTTTAAATATGTCCCTCGGGCCTCAAATGAAATGCTTGCGTGCGAGCGTGCGTGCTTCAAATGGAAGCAAAGCAAAGTCCAACGAATATATAGAAAGTGAATCAAGTTGACAGTTGAGCAGTGCGTGATTCACTCAGGCAGAATGGGACACACTCGACAGATGAAAATAGCTATTTGCTGACAGAATTGAGACATATAGTACTATAAGTGTACACTATGTGATAAAACACAGACATACACATAATATGACATCACTTTGCTTTAAGTTTGCAGATAAAACAAAGTGCTTTTTATTTATATCCATTTATTAAGAGTTCGACACAATTTAATTACTATCTTTGGGTATAATTAGCTAATTTCTCAAACTATTTAATGGATATTAATCAATGTTTTTCGAAATTTTAAAATTTACTCCCTAATGGAGCAAAATACAGACTTGAAATGTGAGTTTGTGACTAATGATTACAGTTTCTGATAGTCAAGTTGTGTGCTTAGATTTATGAATATAATCCCCCTTTTCCTCTTAAAGTATTTGTGCTGTAATTGTTGCTTTTAACATATGAATAAAATGCCAATTTTATTTCCTATTTTATATGCAAAGTTATTTCTGCTGAAAATACATTTATTAATTGCTTCTAAGAATAAACCACAAAGCGTCCTAGGTATTTAAGGATTATTTAACACTAATAATTTAAAGGGATTATATGTAACTTAAGCATGTTATGTTAACCATAATGATAGCATTAGAGTTAATTAAAATAAAATTATATTTTGTATGATTTTTATCAGTAATTTAAATTCAATCGTAGTTCTAGCAATCAACAATTTATGCAACAACATTACCAGTTGTTGTGACTTATTTCGAAAAAATGTTAAATATATCCTATTCAATACAATAGTAGCTTGCTTACACATTCTAACTATCTACCTAAGCTTTAAATGCAATAAATATTTGCTTTTACTACAAATCTTCAGTCTATTTTCATAAATATCTGTTCGTTGCTCCAACACCAGCAGACTCAGCTTATATATTCATTATGTATGCAGTTTTTTAACAGCGTTTTCTTTCGAACATACTTATTTCAACACATTCGTGAGTGTCAGTCGTCAGTGTGTCTGTCAAGTAGACAATCAGCATCTGCCCAGACAGCATCACACTTGATATTTGTGACAGTATTTAATTATTAAGTGCGACACACACACACACACTCTCTTCCTCCACACATACGTACACTGTCTCCCTCTGGGTGTCTCTGCTGACCGAGGGAAACGTTTATTTCTGTAAATGAGAATTTGTACGGGGACAACATGTCGTATGAGCAATATGCCAATTAACGTTCGCTCGATTGGCCCAATGACAAGCGACAGACGTTGATTGTGGCAGTTGGCTACTGCCAACTGCTGTTGTTTTTGTTCTTGTTGTTGTTGATGTTATTGCTGTTGTTGTTGTTTTTACTGTCCAATCATTATTCATTGCGTGACAAGCGCGCCAAATGTGTCCCCGTGTTTGCTCGTCCATTCCCGTATTCCCGCATTCCCGTGTTCCCGTGGTCCCGTGTTCGTTTTGCTTCACCGAGGTTGTCAATAACTTTCAGCATGCCAAAGGCATAACAACAAATTTTGACACGCAAGCGAAAATAAAAACACACAACATTGGACAATAGAAAAATTGCAAAACCAGACAAAAATTGCAATAACTAATATAAAATGCTGCACTTAGGGATACCTAATAGACGAAGACGTCTTAGAAGTGTTTGTAAAAGCTGAAGACTTGAGCATACCCTGTAGCTGTAGGGTATTTACAGCGAACGGACAAATCACAACGTTGGTAAATGTTGTCTTTGCGTCTGTTTTATTGCATAAGACCAAAATTAATGCCCGTCATTATCACGAAATGCTCCTTCCAGTTTCCACATTGGTTGTCGTCCTTATTCGTCCTTGATCGCCCCATTGTCTTTTGGTTCCTTTTCGCAGGAGTTGACTTCCAACTTCATTTGATTTTTTACTTCCATTGTGGATTGTTTGACTTGCCTCTTGCCCCATTGTTTGCTCAGCTAGATTCGTTGCGTGCCAGGATACGGAACGCTCAAAAAGGTCCTGCACTTTGGTGTCTGGTGTAAATATTTGTGACATAATTAAGCAATGCTGAGCATGATACCGCCAGGGACTGTAACCGG
Source organism: Drosophila cardini (assembly GCA_018903735.1). Taxonomy (NCBI): domain Eukaryota; kingdom Metazoa; phylum Arthropoda; class Insecta; order Diptera; family Drosophilidae; genus Drosophila; species Drosophila cardini. The sequence goes on from JAEIGM010000021.1 coordinate 1,086,525, forward strand.
TAGCGCATTATCAAATCCAGAAAGGGACAACCTACAAAGCCCAAATAAAAAAAGTAAAACAAACATCGGATTGTGCGGATAGCTCAACATACGCGTGATTAAATTCCATTTGTAGACAGAACTCTGAATCGAAATATTTACCGTTTCTGAGCAGCTTGCTTGAGTGCACGATTCGCATAAAGATTGTCAAGATTCGACGGCACCCAAAGAACTTAAGAAGCCGAAAGGAAGCATTTTCATTGCCTGACATTCGTGCGTTTACTTAAAAAAACCCGAGAAAAGAAGAAGAAGAAAAAAAAAATACGCTTGGGGAGCAATTTGAAGAGATTTTGGGCAACGATTTATCGCACAACACTGAGTGGGTGACGTTGATAGGCATTGATAACAGCAGTGGCTTCTTCCTTTCTGGCTTCTAGCTGTTGGCCAGGTTCACATTGAGGTAATTTGCATAGGAAAGCCGCTTCGGAAAAAGGTTGCTCGAATGTCATACTAGATACTAGATACTTATACTTGCACACACACACTCACACTTCTCTGGTGTATTCAAAGAGATTCAATATTATCTTTACCGTTGTGTCGTTGCGATTTCAATTCAATGATAGTGCATAAAATTAATGGACATACTCACATCTTGAATGCGGCAACAGCTACTAGAAAGCCCCTAATAAATTTATGGCATTAAGCCGATTGGGCCAACTAAATAGCTGAAATTTCGTTATTTGACAACATCTGGCAATACTGCCTTGGGAGTGCTTTGTTTGGTCATAAACATAGCAATGTCTACCTTGAACCCAAAGTTCAATTCCCTCAGTTATTTACTTACTTACTGGCACCGATAGTTTTCCCTATATATCGACTGTTGTCAGCCCATTAAAAAAGTCATTTAAGTGTCAAAAACAGAGAATAGAAATTCAATTGAAATTTTCACAAGTAGACGACATAATAAATGCTATAAATAAATAAATTTCATACAATTACGGTACACACTGAAAAAAAACAATTTTTTTTTTGACTCTTGAGGCTGTGTCTCTGTATTTGCATCTGTATCTGTATCTGTGTCTGTGGCTGTTTTAAAAATTGTATCTGTTTCTGGCTTGCATGTAAATTTACAAAAAATGTTATTACAGCTGTCGCCGTGCCTTGAGGCACAACTGAGCAGATTTGGTATTAAAATTCAAACAGATTTTGACGGTTGTAATACTTGAAATTCTTAAATGTCATTGGCCGAACCAATTTCTTGGCGTATTTCATGGTAGGTTTGAGGTATCTAGTTGGTTTTCTATAAAACAGTCTGTCAACAAATGTTATCAAACGTTGAGTCCTAGTAGAAATGGAATTCAGTTTTTTTTTGCAAACACTGGCTTATTTCCAAGTTTATGTCTTAGTTATGGATAGATCTATGATCAAAAATGAACTTTTAAGCCTTTTCTTTTAAACATTCTTTCAAATAGTGAACCCTTAACTCATTTTTATAGCATTTTTTGTAGTAAATGTTTGCTATAAAATAAATTTAAAACGATTCTGATCAGTTGCATGAATGTTTAAAGTTTAAATCACTGATTAAAGTATCAGCTTAGTTAGTAATTATTTTAATACTAAATAAAAAACAGCACATAACAAAAATAATTAGATAAAATCTAATATTTTATCTACATATTAAATGAAATCAAGCTATATCTAAATAAAGTATCTACCAACTGTTGAACGTATCTATATAAAGAATTGCTTCGTACTGAAATGTGACAAGATGTGGTTTAAACGTGTGGTGATTTCTGTACTGCTGGTAACTTTTGTAAGCTTTTCAAAGGCGTACAACTACAAATCTTTGATTTATGATGATGAAATTTTTTCAAAATGTGAATTTGCGGCAAAAAACGCGCTCGATGTCTTCGGCATATTAGATATGTCGGAGTTAACTATAGAAGCAATTGGGGATAGAAGAAGAATATCAGGAAATGCAACTTTACTATGGGAAGTTGAGCCAACGGATCGCATACAGGTGATATCAAAGTGTGTGCTCTACTAGACTGTGTTTATAGAAGAGTTTTCCATTACAGGTCATTCTTCAAACCTTGCACTTTGATCATGGTTCGTGGCAACCAACTTTGTACAAAATAAGTTCATATGACTTTTGTTCGATAATGTTCGATAAAAATCAATATTGGTACCAAGCATGGCTCGTACATGTAAAAAACATTGAGGAAATCAGAGGAAAATGCGTTTTACCGGGAGTAAGTTACTTAGATACTTTCGGGACATGACGACTATAGTCTCTATCTTTCTCCAGTTAAAACTTATTCATGAACCATTTGATTTGGAATTCTATATGGATACTTATGCCATCAAATTAGGTGGGCTTTATAAGGTACAAATCTCTGCATTCGCATTTGATAAATTTGGATATATGCGACCGATTTCCGTATGCGTTGCCATTAAGTTGGAGTTTATACGAGTTTAGCATGCTTTATTTTAAAGAAAAAAATTAAATAAATAACATTTTCTATTTGTTGATTAATGTAACTTCATTATCAACCAATTAAATATTCTTTTACTTTTTGATAAAATTCATAAAAGGGATTCGAAAGGTTTCCAGGTGCTGTTTTGAGAACAAACCTTTTGTCAGGTCCAAAAATTTGAAAATAAAAAGGAAAAAAACAGACTTTTTTTTTGATTGTTTGAGAACATCTGCTAGAAATTATATGACGATCGATTAGAAAATATGGAATTTATTCGATGCAAAACTATTTTGATGATTTGATGTTTTTCAATTGATTGATATTCATTAGATCTTATGCAAGATTAAACATAATACATTGTTTAAGGCAATCTTTGTTGTGCTTATCAAAAAATTTACAAAAACCATAAAATGTTATACAATCGTTAAATGTTATCTGATAAGAGAATAAATTTTTAAACATTTTTTTTTAATTAAATTTTTTTTTTTTTAATTTTAGACTTCGAATACATTCAAAAAATTCGCTTGTTTTCCCTTTAATAACCTAAACACATATTTTTTACAATATATATTTGTATTTGTACTGGATATATATAATTAAAAATTTATATCAAGCACTGGATCAGTTACGTGAATGTTTAAATTATCAAGAGCAATCCGTAATAAATGTTTTGAATGTTGATAATTTTGGGTAAAATCTAACAATAAAGATTTAATCTACCTTTTGGGTACAGGGTATAATTTATGCGATCTATATCTGCAGAGTATACCAATCAAATAGTGATCATGTGTATATATAAGAGTATAGAACTTTGGATCGTAGACAAGTCGTAAAATGTGGTTTAATCGTGTGCTGAATGTGGTGCTAGTAATCCTGATTCCATTTGTAAGCCTTTCAGTGGCTAACAAATATAAGGCTATAATCGTAGATGACGATTTGTTTAGCAAATGCTTAAATAAGCCAGAAAATGTACGCGATGTTCATGGATTGCTTGATGTGTCAGAACTTGTTTTGGATAACACGTCGGAAAAATTCTTAGTGTCTGGAAATGTTACTTTAGTATGGGATATTCAGCCAACTGATCGTGTACAGGTGATACCCAACTTTATTTTAAGTTAATATGTTATGATTCAGGAACTATCTTTTCAAGGTTCAAATTGATGTACTGTACTTTGATCGGGGTTCGTGGCAACCAACGATCTACAAAATAAGTACACCGAACTTTTGTTCCGTTATGTACGATAAGAATCAGTATTGGTATCAAACATGGCTCGTCCACCTACTCAATACGGAAGAGGTGAAGGACAAATGTATTAATGTTCCAGGAGTAAGTTGACCAAATACCCGTATTTTCAAGACAATTCCCATTCAATCTCTGCTTTTTTCCAGACCAAATTAATTCATGAACCATTCGAAATAGACTTGTCTGTAGATTTATACCAGTCTAAGGTATATAGTCTTTACAAGGTGCAAATTTCTGTAAATGCATTTGATAATCTTAACATAATGCGACCAGCTTCCATATGCGTTGCTTTCAATGTGGAATTTTCAAGGATTTAAAATCACTTTAAGTTAAAAAAAATCATAAATAATATTGTGTTTTTATTAATAAACAGGGTTTTGGTGCAGGAAACTACAACGTTTTATTGCTTTTCAAAAGAAATTCACAGAATGAATAGGGAAATCTCCCCGAGAGATAGAAGCTGCGTCGCAATCAGTGCGAATAACTGAATGCCTGCAACCATTTTGGCTAACTTAACCATGACTTAACCATTTTTGGGGCCTTTTACAGCCCAAAAACATAGAGACAGACAGAGAGTACATGGAAAGGGTCGCTGGGGTTTAGCACATGTACAAATTGCCGCTGGAGCCGACATCATTTGCATAGGAGGCCACTGTAAAAAGGGATGAATTTGGCCCAGTGCCAAGTGTAGGGCAACTTTAAGGTTGCCTCAATTAAATTGTTGTGCCAGTCCGAACGAGGCTTTTACAAGGGGCGGTCGGTCATGTTTGTAAGCCATATGAATTTGCCTCTATCCTTTCTGTTTTTCTTGCTCTTTTTTTGTATTTTGGTTTTTTTGGTATTCCATTTTGGTTGTTGCTTGTGTGTCTTGTCGGGGAGAGAGGGGATTTTTTGGTTTGCTTACTTGAAGAGTCAACACTTTTGGGGGCATACACATAAACAAACATACACACACACACACACTGACTCACTCACAGTGAGCGATCCACTGGGCTCACATTTTGACTTAGTGCACATCAAACTCGGCACAAAAACTCATCATGCTCTCATCGTAAGTGAAAAAAATGTACGTGTTTTATATATTCTGTTCTTTTTTTTTTGCTTTCTACTGCGTGAGAAATGCCCCAGGAAATTGTACTAAACAGCAGAAAAACTGGCTAAGTAAACGAAAGACGCTGCTGCAATGTGGCTAAGGAAAGCAGCCATAACGAACCCAGTTTTTGTTCTTTTATTTTTGGAAGGGAAGAGAGCAGTGTAATCTTGAGCAGGGCAGGAAAGAACTGAGGGGGGGAAGATAAGCCAACGACAGACAGGAAGGCTGGAAAATTTATGGCATGCAAGAGACGCGAATCCTGCGGAAATGAGCAGCAAAATTCTTGCTGGCAAGAAATGGAGCCAGAGCAGGTAGAAATCTGACTTGTCAGCTACATCTTATCAGCACAACCTTAGACTGGCAGGTGATAATCACATGCTGACAAAATGAATGGCCAGCAGCAGCAGCAACACATGGAATCAAGGCCAAAACACACACACCCACACCCACACACACCCCAAAAAAAAAGTAGGGAAAAACATGTGATGAATGCCTGGGATGAACCTCGGGTCATTTAGAATGCAAAACAGATTTTGGCAAACCAACTGATTGAGACAAGTTTTGGAAACTGACCGAATTCGATGTGAAAGGTAGAAGAATCGAATCGTTATTCAAGCAAATATTCATTCAATTTCAATCGTCCAGGAGCTACTACCAAAAGGTCAACTATGTAATGTATTTAAATCTGTTATTGCCCTGCTCTTGATCTGTTTGTGTATGAAGCAGTAAAGTGACAGAAAATACTTTACCTTCACTTGTACCTTGTACCTGTCTCAGATGGAGTGCCAGTTGGCCAGATTTGGCCAATCAACGTGGGTTAAATTCTTGACATCCGGTCTAAAGGTACGAGTACTTGTTGTCCATAGGTGGCTGTTGGTGGTTGCACTCCAAGTGTCCTAAGAGCTACTTCCTGTCCTTTTTAGGGAGTACTTGAAATGTAATTTAATTTGTTTATTTGCTTGGCCAAAACTTCAACACAAAAATGGGTGGACAGTGGATGGGGGAAGACAGGGGAGCAGTTGAAGCTCCTGGTGAATTAATTGTGCACCTGTTTCGCTTGTTTGAATAACGGAAGGTGCTTCCTGAGTGACACCTTCCGCCCGCACTTCGTCCGCTTCCCCTCTCCCAACCCCCCTACACCACACAATTTTTGGCAGGCGAGCCAAAAATAAAGCAACAACAATTAGTGAAAGCAACGTCAGCAGCAGCAGCAGCAGCAGCAGCAGCAAAACCAAAAGCAACTCTCTAATTAATGTGTTTGTTTAGCTTTTGTGCTTTTAAAATTTGTTAGGTGTTCTTGCCAGTTACGCCGGAAGTGGCTCCGGAAGAGAGTCAACATTATAATTGAATATAAGCTGCATCTATTACAGCCTCCCAAGTACATACATTCGATTCGAGGAAATCCCTGACAAATCTTTAAATTCTAATTGAATTTTTTTTCAGGTCTTTAAACATTTTTTCCCTTTTGGGTCTTGTATCAAAAGCATAACTTCATTATGATGGGAATAATTAATAATAAACCCAATTTGCGTCAACAATTTGAGTTCTGAGAATCGAATTGCTTCAAGACTTCCGTATGCTAAAAAGAATTTCAAGATTATAACACATTTTATTTGTGCTTTGAATGTCAGAAATTTTATTAAATTATTTTTCGTACAGAAAATAATTTGGTATGAGCCAGGCTTTAAAGTTTGGTAAGACGGCTTAGCCCTAAATCGGTTTAATGGGAATTTTCTTTGGGTAAATATTTAGATGTACTTTGTATCAGGACTGTTTACTTAAATTTCGATAATTTTAAATGAAAATCAATAAATTTATTTAATATATTTCAAGTATTTAAAGCTGGTATAAAAAAAAATATTTTTATTAAAAGCAGTTTAGTACCGACTTCTTATGGGTTGTTTCTTGAGCCAATTTTCATACAGAAAACGCTTTTATAAAATTATAGTTCATCTTAAATATTATATTTCATTAATTTGTTTATAAAATTAATACCAAAATTAAATACTTTTCTTTGCAGTAACTAACCACGGAACTGAAAAGATGTGTCTCATTAAGTCACCTGACTGTCGTAGACATCAAAGATTGAAACTGCAAAGGGAACGGGTAGGGGAACTGGAACTGAAACTGAAACTGGAACTGATTACTGTGTCAGCTGCAGTGACATTGCGTTAGTCAGCTGCCATTGCGATGGAGGATAACGATGAGCCACGTCAGCTGGCGGCACCGGAAACGGATGCAGCCTCATCAGACATTGTGGAACCGGTTTTGGCACTGCTCCGTGGGGACGTACTCAATCAGACACGTCCGCCGCTCTTCTACAACAGCTACAACATCTCCGAGGATGTTTATTACTATTTTAATAATTTCAATGTGGTGCCAACGAGTACGGAACTATCCCTCAATCTAAATACCACTGGGGGTGTACCAAGTAGCACCACCAGAGAGCCAGATCTATCCGAGTTCCTCGAGGCATTGCCCAACGATCGTGTTGGTCTTTTGGCCTTTTTGTTTCTCTTCTCGTTTGCCACGGTCTTTGGCAATTCACTGGTCATACTGGCTGTGATCAGGGAGCGTTATCTGCACACGGCCACCAACTATTTCATCACGAGTTTAGCGGTGGCTGATTGTCTGGTGGGACTGGTGGTGATGCCCTTTTCGGCGCTGTATGAAGTGCTGGAGAACACGTGGTTCTTTGGCACGGATTGGTGCGATATTTGGAGATCGTTGGATGTGCTCTTTAGCACTGCATCGATACTTAATCTGTGTGTTATCTCATTGGATCGATACTGGGCTATAACGGATCCCTTTAGCTATCCTATGAGGATGACAGTGAAGCGAGCAGCGGGTTTGATAGCCGCTGTTTGGATTTGCTCGAGTGCAATCAGTTTTCCAGCCATCGTTTGGTGGAGAGCTGCCAGGGATGGCGAAATGCCTGCCTACAAATGCACCTTCACCGAACACCTGGGTTACTTGGTCTTCTCCTCAACCATATCATTCTACCTGCCACTCTTGGTCATGGTCTTCACCTATTGCCGCATCTATCGAGCGGCAGTTATACAGACTCGTTCACTCAAAATCGGCACCAAACAGGTGCTTATGGCTTCAGGTGAACTGCAGCTCACGTTGCGTATACATCGCGGCGGTACAACGCGAGATCCTGCCGCGAATACACAACAAGTTTCTGGCGGTGGTGGAGGAGGCGGCGGTGGTTCACTCTCGCACTCCCATTCCCATTCGCATCATCATCATCATAATCACAGTGGTGGCACAACGACATCCACGCCGGAGGAGCCAGACGATGAACCGCTATCGGCGTTGCATAACAATGGATTGGCCAGACATCGACACATGGGCAAGAACTTTTCACTTTCCCGGAAACTGGCCAAGTTCGCCAAGGAGAAGAAGGCTGCCAAGACGCTGGGGATTGTGATGGGTGTATTCATTGTTTGCTGGCTACCGTTCTTTGTTGTCAATCTGTTGTCCGGTTTCTGCATTGAGTGCATTGAGCACGAGGAGATTGTCTCAGCGATTGTTACATGGCTTGGCTGGATCAATTCCTGCATGAATCCTGTGATCTATGCCTGCTGGAGCAGAGACTTTCGCAGGTGAGTTCTTTTTGCTTGGCTTGGCCAACACACACACACCTGTTCCTGTACTTTATCTGTTACTACATTTATAGGGCTTTTGTGCGATTACTGTGCATGTGCTGTCCACGGAAGATACGTCGCAAGTATCAGCCCACAATGCGCTCCAAATCACAGGTGAGTTGTTGTCCAGCTTATGGTCCATTAATGTTGAGCTGCGGTCTTTTTGTTTGGTTTCTCATCCCTGGGACTTGTCATAACAAATAAATCTCTCTCTCTCTCACTCTCTATCTCTCTCTCTCTCTCTCACTTTCTCTTTGACTCTCTTGGCTTGGACTCAAGAGCCAAGTTAGCGTCATATTTTTTGTTTGTTCTCATCCACATTTTTTGGTTATTCTTGTGGGCTGAACGACGCTGAAAATTGTTTATGAATTATGCAACTTGCTCCTGTCTCTGCCCCCGAACTGTCCCTGCTCCATTTACCACGTCCCCATACCGACTTTCTGCCCGCACTTTAGTATGCTCCAGAAACGAAACTCAACGAACGACAAAATTAATTTACAAATTTAATGAATATGATGGCAAAAAAAAGAGGAGAGAAAACGAAAACGAAAACGAAAACAAGCAGAAAGTTGTACCCTTTCCTGGTCATATCCCAGTCTATCTCCGGCTTTTGCCATTAGCATTCACACATGACAGACAGCTGGAACGGCATACTACTGCGAGTGCCTTAGAAGAGCCCTCATCCTCATCCTCATTCACATGCTCATCACCATGCCCACATCCTTCCTCGGAGCATAAATAATCAGCTCGGCGCATCAGTCAACGTCATCGACAACGGCGGTTGCCATCTCCTTCTCTCTCTCCCAATCCCCCTCTCTTTCTTTCTTTCGCTTAGTCAGTCTTTCTTGCTCCTGCCCACTCTGCCCCCCTTCCTGACAGAATTTGTGATTTTAATGAATAATCTTTTAATGTGTGTCTGCTCTCAACCCGATTTGGGTCAGAATCAGACGCCAAGTCAAGTCCAAAAGTCAAAATGTTTAGCAAAGTCAAAGTTTGCTTTATTGCAACACTCTGAATGATTAAAATCAACTGATTGAAGAGCATTAAGTTATTTAATTATTAAGACAATACAAAACGGATTTAACTTAATGCAAATTTGAATTTTAAATAATATTTTATTCACAAAACTTTTAACTGCACTAAAAGTATTTATAATTTTTTTTAAGACTTCAAAATGCTTACTTAAAAGCTTTATTTATCAAACCCATACTTAATTCAAACTAAATGAAAATTAAGTGATTTTATATGATATAAATCTACTACATGTTATCATATATCATCTAAAAACTCCGAGTAGCTTTTGTGGGGAAAACTGTCGGTATTTAGCTGTTAGTGATGCAACAGTTGGCGGTTTTACTTTTATAGATGTTAATGCGTTTGCTGATTATGATTCTGGTGGTGTTTTTACAGAGATTTGCGACACGGCGCTGCTACTCGACATGCTCGCTGCACGGCATTCAGCACGTGCGACACAATTCCTGCGAACAGACTTATATATAGTTTAGCATAGATTTAGTTGCTCCCCAACATAAACAGTTGGAGTGAGGAGACGTTTCCCCTCCAAAATAACAAAAAAAAAAATTAAACATATACAGTTTGTAAGTCAATGGCAAGGTAAGCGACATGTCTATGTCCTATGGTCAATGTTTTATGTGTCATTTTCGTCCTGTCGCCTCTTTCGCGTCATGCACACTTTACTTAACGAAAGCGATTCTGGTCTAAAGCTACAAATGGCCACATTCATCGTATCGCACACTGTTGCCATCACACAATTCCTTTGTCTATTTATCTCACTGTCTCTCTCTCTCTCTATATATATATATATCTCTTGCTCTCTTGCTCGGTGTTTCTATTTGTAAATGTTTTTTTCTCACTGATATTTCTTTGGCTCGACTCTGATAATGTTTGTATTTTTAGTGAAAAATAACACAGAAGCGAACGACTAAAGAATACATAAAACGAACTGTGATTTTAGCACCTGTTGAATGTACTGCACCTGAATACAAACAAAAGCACACTCATACACACTCAGAGTGACACGCCCACATATGTATGTGTTCACACACATAAAGACACACAGAGAGAAGGGTGCAGCTGAATCTGGTTGAGTTCCTGGCTCGGCTTAATGTCTCTGTTTAAACAATTCCCTTTGGCATGGCAACTGACTGATGTTTTGTATCCTTTTGTTGTTGTTGTTGCTCTTATTCTTGTTGTTGTTTAATGTACTGCGCAAAGAAAATACGGAATAACAGTTCAAAAGAGAGTATGATGATGGCCTAGAAGCAATCAATGTAAGTTTACGCCTGAAAGTATGCTATAAAAATTGGAATTTTTTAATACCTTCAGTATCAGCTGAACTCGATGGCAGCCCTTAAATAATGAGTATACGCCGCGTAGTGCTTGACAACAGGGTATTTGAAAGTTTGAAGAAAATCTCTGGTCACAGATATGTTTTGCACACGCGAGCACGCAGGCCAAGGACACGATGTCCTTGCTGCGTTTTTGTCATTTTTGCTGTCGCTGTCTTTGTTGCTGCTATTGTTATTGTTGCTGTTGTTTTTGTTTATGCCAACCATTCACTGAAAATCTTTACACACACACAAACACTCATACACGCACACATGTAATGTACACATACATTGTGTTTGTCTTGTTGTTTTTTTTTGTGTCTCTTATTTTTGCTCAAGTTTCAACCTCTTTATCTCTTACTTTAAGTGTGTGTTTATGTTGAAAATTTTAACTTGACATTGTTGTTATTATTACTGCCACTTCTACTTGTTGGCCTTTTGACTATACACACACAAACAACACACACATACACACACTTACTCACACTCGCTCACTTCCTTTGCTTCTATCGATAAGTGTGTCTGGACATATTTTGTAAATTTACACCACCCAGCAAAACCCTAGATTCTGGTAATGCTATCAAGTTAACCATAAATCCTTTTGCACTCTAAATTTCCAACTCAATTTACGCATGTGTGTGATACAACCGTACAAACAAACAAACAAACAAACAAACAAACAAACGAACAAACAAGCAAACATTCATATACCATTCCACGTACAATTAAATGGATGAAAATGTTGTTTACAGCCAACAAATGTAACTAAGAGTCTGCCATTTCTGAGAGCCAAACCAAAAGCTTTGGGTATTCGAATGGCATCCAGGATATCAATTACACCCAAGAGCATGCCAATTTATATGCCAATTCCTCTTACTTTCCAAACCCATTGTAATATTGAATTGTATTGTATTGAAGGTATTGTTGAAAAGGGTCACGACAGGCGTTACTAACTTATTGGTGCCAGCACTTAAAAAATACCGGAATACCGGAAGAATAAAGAAGCATATCAGGTTCTTGTTGTTTGACTATGTTAATCAAATAGCATATAGCTTATTGGGAGTGTAATCCATCAAATCTAACAACATTTTCTTATGTATTCTGAGGAATAAAACGAAACATTCTTCTACTAAATGAAATTCTTCAGAATTCCACAATATTTGCTACGAAGTGCCCAATAAAGTTTACTAATGAGTCTTGGAATGCATAAAACAACGCACAAGTTAAGGATTATTATATAGTCTGGTCATTAGAAAGTTTTATCCAACGTAATGGATACATTCACCTTTTTCATGTCGCCCTTTTTTTTTTTTTTTTGGCCATTTGAACGTGTAGACGTTCAAGGACTACTCGTATTTGAATGGCGGACACTTAAAAAGACATGTCGAAATTCCGGTGATTGCTTAAATTAGCGACAAATGAGTTCAACTTCCGTTGGTCGTTCGACTACGGTCAGCACAGACTACAAATGTAGATGGGTTCCATTAACCAGCGGCCATAAACCACTCTTAGCTGAGTGTGCTTACGTATGAGTATCTGTATGTGTGTGTGTGTGTGGGGGAATGTGTGTGAGCTGGTTTTATTCATTTTGGCAATTTTGCAGCCTGGCCTAGATAAGGGAATGTCTCCCGTTGTCCATTGTCGGCCTTGTGGTCTCGTACTTATCTTCAAACCCATTGCGGTCAGCCGCAAGTTCAATGCGTGTCTGTGCCTGTTTGGGTGTGTCTAAATGGCTATTGTGAGTGTGAGTGTGTGTGTGTGTTTATGAGTGGGTGTATCTGTGAATTTGTCTCCCTTGTTGTCACTTGAAAATTAACTTCATTGACGTTTTGTGCTGTTTGACTGTTGTTCAGCCTCTTGTTTGGTTCGTCCTCTGACTTGTTGCCAGACACAAAATTCCTTGACACATACGCACCCACAATCACACACACACACACACACAAACATACATACAAAGCCATTGGCTCACATTGATTAGGTTCCGGCTGTAGTCTTAAGAGCCTTAAAGCAGTTATACAGTCAGAGAAACTATTGAAATTTTAGCAAGAAAAATATAACTAGATACAACAAATAAATTCAAGAAGAAAGAAAATAGAGTAGATAAAGAAATGGTATTAAAAATATGATTTAAATTTGAATTTTTATTTTAATACAGATTTTAGTAGAACAAAATTATTTTTTAGTTTGACCTCCATTTAGTTGTCATCGATTTCCTTAGATTGCGCTCAGTGTAGACCTGTAAAGAGAGAGTCAAATTAGTCGAAAACCATAGCAGATGAATCAGAAATATGCACTGCCTTCTGAGCTTGCTGCATACAATGGGAATGTTCAATTATTTGAAATGGAACATGCACTCACTCACATTGCACACACAATACGCACACACACACACACACAAGCACATTCTTACATTGCTTTGAGCTTTCAACTGTCCAATAATACAAACACACACACACACACACCACCTACACGCACACAACCTTCAAGTAATTGTAATTGTAAATGTTTGCAGAAGAACTCTTTGGCCAGCCTGAGGCCAGGACAGGCAACAACAACGGAGCTGCTGCGCTTTGGCGCCTTCGAATAAAGGATGCTCATATCCTGGTGGCAGGCAATTATGATGTATCTATTTGCATTACCATTTAGTTCTGCTAATCGTTGCTAATTACATTAATTATTGGCCAACGCTTTGGGCAGAAACATTTGCTAAACTCAAATTATTGTTAAAATGATCAATCAAAACTAATTCATGACCGGTCCAAAAAAAAAAAAAAAAAATAAACCAAACAATGACAGACAAATTAAAAGAACGACATTTTGTCACCAAAGCAGACTGCTTTTCCCTCTCGTTTAATTATTTATACAGTTTTTTTTGGTTAGATTTGTTTTTTTTTTTTATACTCTGGCGTCTGGACCTCGGTCCCTTCGCGAGGCAGGACATCAAAATGTAATTTACCACAAATGTTGCAAAAACATCAATTATCCCTAATGGACTGTGAACGTGAAATTAACGTTTATAATTATGTGACAGAGGCCAACTGAAAGTGGCCACAGCCGTTCCTCCTGCTGCTTCCGGCTTGACACCCAGTACCAGCAGTGGTAGCGGGTATATAAAGTTACTGCTTACTTATACTTCTTTAATTTGTGCATGATAAACTTGAATTATTATCTAACTTTATGAAAAAAGTTGGGCTTGTAAGTAAAGTAATTCAAATTACAGGGTATCAAACAAGTCGCGCTGTATCGCGTGCTGATTTTCGTATGTACATTGCCCGTAATGTCGAAAACTTTTACATTCTTTTTTGCCCTTCTGGCCTTTTCGTTGGCAGGAAATTCAGAGTCTGGACAGCCGAAGCTGCTGCAAGTAGAGTATTAAGTCATAAATTACAAAAAGGGCGTTCCCCTGACAAATTCAACGGGGGGAAACAGAAGAGACTCGCACATTTCGGTGCCCTGTGGGTTCATTGAACTTTGAACCAAAACTCTACTATTTACGACAAGGGCTTGGTCAATTTTGAGTCATAACACTCACGCGAAGCCAAACGAATCAGATAGAAAGAAAACTCATTTGATTTGTTAGATTTGAAGCGAATTAAAAGCAATTTATAACGATAGAGATAAGAGGAAAGCTTTTATAATTTATTAAAGTCGTAGAAAATAAATAAATTTTTAAAACATTATTTTATTTATCATAAAAACAACATAAAATTAGATAAAAACATAAATTAACAAAAGAAATTACAAAAATTCAAACAGTTAATCAAATTTCTGCTGAATTCGTAACACCTTGCGTATGCGTAATATAAGTAAAATAAAGAAATTCACTTTGCTTTCATCTTAAAGTCTGCAATGTTTATAGTTTCTAACAGAAATAAGCAAAAAATCGTGCACAGTATGCAACACGTTGCGTATACGTAACGAAACTGCGAAATGACATTGAAATTCACCACAAAAATTTGTCAAAATGTAATTGAATTGAAACTTCAATCTGCGTTAAGAGAAACCAATATAAGACAAGAAAGTGAGCCACTTGTAGCGCATTATTGGCAAGGAACCACACAAAACCACACGAAATACACTTGGAATGCTTTTATTCTGCAGAAGAGAAACACACTCACACACTCCCAAGCACACACACATGCACATGCACACACACGCACACACGTGGCCAAATGGTTTGCTTATGAAATTGCATTACCATTATTTCTGATAAAGACGATGATGATTATGTTTGTGGGTCTTTGGAGGGGGTGTGTGTGGAAACTCTGGGTAACTGCACCACCGAATGCCTGAAATTGAAATTTTTGGCTTGGCCCAAAAGGGAGTCGAGATGTGTGTTACGGCTAATATACGGAAATTGTGCTTTTTTTATGTGTGTGTGTATTGTACTGTATACCGACTACGGTATGTCAGTACTTCCCCTCGTTACCACTGACTGCTAACCCGCATACCCTAAAAAATAACAAACCGCTTTTCGTTTGTTGTGTTGCATTGCTTTGTTTTTTATTTTATTTTATTTTGCTGCTCTTTTTCTCGCTCTCTCGTTGTTATTGTTGTTGTTGTTTTTCAATCATGTATTTCGCTTTGACTTTTATTGCACCCGACAAAACAAAAACCAAGAAACAAAAAAACGAATAAAATAAAGAAGAAGAACCGAATGAAGCTAAAAAAAATTAAACCAAAGTGCACAGAACATAAAACTGAAAGCAAAAACCCGCAACATTTTGAAATTGTTGTCGTTATTGTTGTTGTTGAACATCTTTGTTGCTGCTGTTGCTGTGCTTAAAAGCAAATTGTTTTTGCCACACACAAATACACAAACACATACACATACACACCCACACACACACAAAGAAACACGTCTTAACACTGCCTGCAAATTGTATGCAAAGCGTCAGAAGCTGAAATTTGACTACAACTCTTTCAATACTTTTTTTTCTCCCCTATCTGTCTCTCTCTCTTTGTCTCTTTTTCTGTCTCTTTTCAACGTATACAGTGTCATGTTGCCGCCGCCATGGTTGCCGCTTCAACATCCTTTGGCTACCATTCCGTTAACCAACTGGATCGCACGCTCATGTGACGTCAACCGAGCAGCTGCAGCACTTGCAGCGGCAGCAGCAATTGCGGCGGTGGGGCAAGCGGTGGCGGTGGTGCTCGCAATTCCCATCAGTATCACTCATCGGCAGCAGCAACACCCTCCTCCTCCCAGCGTTCGTGCACACGCTGTCAGAGCTTTCACAGGCATCATCATCGCGCCCGCCGTCGCAGCTCTGGAATGCAGCTGCGAGGCGACTACAACTCCACGTCGGCGGTGAATTGTGCGGCAAAAACGATTGTCACGATTACTGCACCACCGGCAGCAGCTGCTTCGGCGAGTTCACTGCATCTGGGCGGTGGCAGACCCTCATCGGTGTCCACATTGACTCTTGCATCGGTGCAGCCATCGCTGTTGCTGGAGGCATCACTGACCCACAAAGGTGGCTCGGTGAGTGCGGCTAATACGCCATTGGCGCCAGCCACGAAGCACACGAGTTTCGCTTTGACACCCAGCTCCATGGGACCATCGAGCTCAACTGGATCGGGTCATCACGTATCCTTTATGCCCATGCCGTTGCCGCTGCCAATGATGGGCATTAAAAGGAACTCTTCGTCGCTTGGTTCGCCGACAGCCACGATAGCGGCAACGGCAACCGAAACATCAGTGGCCACTAGTTCGGCACCTTCTCTAATCGAAGCAGCTGAGGAAGATGCCGCAGCACACCATCATGCGGCACTCGAGTTGCGTCAAAGCGTTCAGAGTCAAATCACAACGCTGGAGGATGTCGACGATGAGGAGAACAGCGACGATGATAGTGAGAGTGAGAGCGTGGGATTGGCACTGGTGCAGACAACGCCACAGCTGGAATGCCGGACGGAGATGGCATCGAGTTCCTCTAGCGGTTCGGTTAAGTAAACTCGTCCCTAGCACTCAACCAGATTAGTGATAAGATATTGATAGTTATACGACTCGTTTATTCATTTTACAATTGATATCTGAATTGGTTTAACTACGGACGAGCCAATTGTTGTTTTGATTTGTGGCTTAGTATAGTTATTAGTAGTTACAGTTGGTCATCATATCTTAGATCTTCCATAAATAGTTGTTATCCACTAAGTTTGAGTTATTGTAAATATGACTATATCTTTAAATTGATTTTCAAATTGAAAGCTACGTCTTCAACCTGTCCACGTACCTGACTCGCTTTCTTTCTCTCTTTATCTAACAGTTACTCTCTCTCTCTCTCTCTCTCTCTCTTTCTCCACTAAAAACCCTCTCTCTCCTTTTCGCTTGCTTTAAGCTAGTCTCTTTACCACTTCTAACTCATTGTATACAATATTACGGGTGCAAAAAGAATTTAAACCTATCTCAGCCTCAGCAAAATACTTAATCAATCAAATGGAAACCGGCTTTATACCCACTTGACCAGTTGCCCATATAGCAAACTGATACCAATTGATACACCTTTACAGTGAACAACTAGTTGGTTTTGCAGTGTAATCACTCATTCCTGTTTCGTTTTCCACTTTTCATTGAGAATATTTGAGTGCGCTGAAAAGTATGCTAAACTTTTTGCCATGAATCCATTTTGAAAGTGGAGAATGAAACAGAACAGTATGAACAAGTGTAGAAAATCGGTGCATAAATCTACTATATACAAGTATATACTATATACATATATTTTAATTCTTTTGTTCGTTAAATAATGTTAAAGTTAAGCGACTCAAATGAGTTTAGGTGGAAAACAAAGCGGCTTAAAGGCTTAAGTACTTAATTAAAAATAAACTGTGTCTACGGTTTTCGTTTGTAAACTATGTGTAAGTTACTTTATATTTTTATATATGACTTTCGTTGAATTTTTAAACATTTTGCTTTAGCAGTTATCAGACAGCGTAAAATTTTCTAAAACTGATTGCCAAGGCAAGCAAAATAATCACTGAATACAACACCAATAGTTAAATACGAGTACGTGTCTGTATATGGATTGTGAATGCATCCATTATTACAGGTACTCAATAGGCAAAATACATATATATGATTAATTCGTGTGGAAAAAACTCATAACAATAATGGAAAAAGTATTGTAATCAAGTGAAAAATCACAGAGCAATAAATGAATCGTTGCTCATTGTTTAAAAAACAAACAAATCTGAACAGAATGGGAACGGTAAAGTAAAAGAGAAATGCAAAGCAAAGAAATATGAGCAAAATTATAACAAATGGCAATTATTAATATTCAATATGTATAGCATAAGTCTAAGCTCATAGCTCATAGAGTAATCTGTCTGTGTATGCGATTCATAAAAACTCATATGTCAAAATATAGATCTAAGTGTATGTAAATGTATGTGTACAATGTATTAAGCAAATTAAGAGCTGCTAGAGAGAAACAAATTAAGCAATGTCCAGCAATTCTGATGAATGGACAGCAGCAAGAATTTATAATACTTTACTGGTAAGCAAAACAATTATTTAGGCCCGACTCTTCGTACATGTTAGAGTTAAAGCATTATTTTAGTCATGGTAAATGCATTGGCAAACAATCGGTACAATTAGCAAAACCATTATGATTAAGCATTGCAATTTGCATAACAGATTTGTATTCCATATTCTTAAGTAAGTACGACTACGATATGTATGTGTATTTATGTGTATTAAGATTAAAACATACTGAAACAGTAACTACCTTGGAGCTAACATTATTTAAATTTCAGCTTGGTTAACTTCTTAAGTGGGGTCTGGGTAGTATATACGGTCCCTTTTTTTGGTTACTTTTGGGGATTTTCAGGAAGAAGAAATGCAACACTTCATCTTTGTGATGGACATGCAGGACACAATACAAAACGAGCGCCGACTACAGAGTGTGCAGAGTGCAACAAAAGGCGAAGGCCAAACTACAGACATAAAGTTTACAGTTTACACTTTACACTTAGCAGTTTACAATCTGGGGTCTTGTTGTGGGGAAGGCAAAGCAAGCAATAGAGTTGCAATTGTAAGTGCCACCACCATACCGTGAGTTGCATTGTGCAGCTGTCGCTCAAACAGACACTCACAACGTCATTGCGTCAGTCAGCGAGTCAGTCAGCTAGTCAGTCTGCGAGTAATGGGGGTTAAGATATATATATGCAGTCAGCAAAGCGCAAAATGCGAGCAACGCATCTAAAAACAACTTGCAAAAGGCAAACAACCAACAGCTGCATGTGTTCCATCTTCCATCTTCCTTATCATTCCTCATTTCCTCCTCCGTTGCTCCATCGCTAGTGAGTTGATGCTGACTGTGTGTGTGTTCCATCGAAAATTGTACTGTTCAGCTGGCAGTTGGATGATGGCGCCAACATTGTGGGGACAAATCGCACAACGTGCATCGACTAACTAATGAGAAAATAAGCTAGAGAGCAGCCAACAAACAGCAGTTGGCAACCAAAAAGTACACAACAAAACGCACTAATGACCCACAGAGGCGAGTAAAGTTTCATGGAGTCAAAGAACTTTATTGTTTCAAAACAATTTACAGAGTTCGTTTTTGTGGCCAAAAGTGTAAATGGACTCGAAATGAACCAAAACTTCTTAGAACTCATGTTGTTACATTGAATTTTTGACTGATCCCAAAAGTAAATTACAATTTTTTTTTAAAGTACAGTACAAATTTTATTAGACCCCGTACTCTAAAAATCAGTAGAGGGGTCTATTAAGATTGTCTGAAGCGAAATGTGCGTAATAGGTAGAAATAGGCTTTTCCGAACCCATAAAGAGGCAGACCGTTAATAGGGCACTTCTACATATCGTACAGTATTGTTGCCAATGCAAACAATTATTTTATTAAATGTGGTGCATACTTTTCAGCTGCACAATATAAATGGTCTGCGACTGCACGTTTCTTACCAGCGAACAACTATTGCCTACTTTAAGGTGCAGTCCTAGTTTTTTTCACTTTGTTTTTCGCTTTTTTCGTCCTTTCAACTGTATCCTGGCAAAAGGACACATCTTTTTGTTCTCCCAGAAAGCAGTTCTATCGATTGGCATCCAAAAATTTATCGATTTCTTCAAAAAAATTTTCGAAAAATTTTATAGGGTGAGGCCTTGAAAAAATGGCCAAAATTCCGAAATGGCACCTTAACTCGGCCATTTCAAGGACTAGACGAATGTCCTTTGGTACGTAGATAGTCCTAGTCAAACCATGTACGTTGATGTAAGAAAAAGGACGAAAGTCCTTACAGGAGCCAAAATAAAATGTAAATTTCGAAAACAGAAATTTATCGATAACTCGAAGGTCCTTTGAAGGATCCTGTCGTAACTCACACCAAACGGTTGCTTTTGACAAGGACCATCGATGGGCCAAAGGACATTCCGATCGTCCTGATAGTTTTCGAATTATCAGGGATTTAGTGTTTTTGGCAAAATTCCAAGCGATTTTTGGATGGAAAATTTTGTTAGGAATTTTTTTTTTTTTTTTTCCTTAAAATCTCATTCCCAATTTAAGAGCAAATAAAAAAAGTAGTATGATTGAGTGTACGAGTCCGCGTCCGCGATCAACCACACAAAAAGCGAACAAATCGAAAAAAGAGAGTTT
Source organism: Drosophila cardini (assembly GCA_018903735.1). NCBI lineage: Eukaryota > Metazoa > Arthropoda > Insecta > Diptera > Drosophilidae > Drosophila > Drosophila cardini. The sequence goes on from JAEIGM010000021.1 coordinate 1,106,923, forward strand.
TAAGCGGGAGAGCGTGTTCTGTGCGACCAGTTCTGCTGTTTGTGTGATTGTTCGCGGACGCCAACAGAGCGGCGGATCCACAGAAAATAGAGAGTTTTGAGCTGGAGAATATGCACAGAGCGATCAATTACAGAGCCTTCTTTTGATTATCAAATTAAACCCTATTGTAATTTCTGTTTGCCTGGTATTCCAGCTAAATTTTATTCTGCTTTCAAGCACTTCAGATCGCGACATTTTTATCCCACCCTGTTTCTAATGAAAAACTCAAAAGCACAGATGATTTTAATTTTTAAATATGTTTTATTCTTAAAATCCTATTCTTAAATCGTAAAATTGAGTCATATTCCTTTTTCATATACTCCTTTTTTTTTTTTATATGTTAAATAATATTTACTTAAAGTACATGAACATATGAAATTTAAAATAATTGTTTGTTTTTTTTTTATAGTAAAATTAATATAAATTATAGCATATGTAGACACTAATTAGTTGCAGTCAGCGATAAGATAGTTCTGAAAAGATAAAGAAATATAATTTATTAGTAATAGTAGTATATTCTATATGAGGGTATTTTAAATAGTTTTAGTTTATAATTATTCAAGTTTTCCAAAATTATCAAAGTTTTCCATACTTATTTATAGTGACCGCTTGACATTTTTAGACACCATACTCTAAAAAATAGTAAAGGGGTCTATTAAGTTTCTCAGAAGCGTAGCAACAACTATAGCCTACAGCTCCCATAGGGCAAATCGTTCGAAAATTACTTATTTGTATGGAAAAGGCGCTTTAGAAAGAGTACGGGGTCTTTTACAGTCGGTTCGCTCGACTATAGCCTTTCCGATAACGCACAACTGCTTGAGCTCCAGTTTTGGTATATAGTGTTGTGTAGTCTTTAGCAGTGGTAACACACCAGAAGTTGCCACCACAACACAATGACACAATGACTCCCCGAGCATTGTCCTTGTCGTAATCAGCCAAATAACGACAACCAAAATGGCGGATAAGCGTAAAACTAATAAAAAAGAAACGTTGCATAGCACGAGGGGCCATCAAATCGCAAACTGCACAAATCTCCAGATGAGGTGAAGAGTTGAGTATGAAATGGGAAATAGGGGATAGAATAGAGTACGGAATGGAATAGGGCAGCTTACTTATCACCGAAACTTAGTTTGAAGCAGCGTCGAACCCTCGACAACATTTTATTTGCTAGCTGGTAATTTTGTGTGTTTCCCTTTTTGCAGCCACATAGTTCTTTACAGTTGTCTTTTTCTTTGTCATTCTATTCTTTTTCTTAAACTCCTTCGCTGCTTCATCGACATTGGTTTGTTTTCTTAGCTTCCTTTGTTGGGTTTGGTTAATGAACCGAAACGCGTTCTTGTCTCCTCGCATTTTGCGGGGTATTTGCTAGCATTGTGGATGGGTTCGCTGCGCTTCTTCAGCGATTCAACGAATTTGTTTGCCAATATGTAAGGGCAACACAATCATTTTGCTGATGACTTTGTTGCTTTGCTGGAGCCAAATGCGCGGGCGTTATTGTCTAGTCCCCTTCGGGCCATTGAGATTCTGAGTGGGAGGTTAGGTTTGGTTAGGTCTTAAGGATATATATGCGGTTGTGATTACTACTATTGCTAGTGCTTGTAGCTTTGCTGCACAGCCGGCAGACGTCCTTCGACTGTGTGAGTCTATCTTTTGGCAGTATAAAACCCACAAACCTCCTCAACGCGTGATCATAACATGTTTAATTATAAACATAAATCGTATTCATTGTCTTGTCTTTTCCATCTATTTCATGGTCTGGGTTAGTCAAACACAGACGCATTTTAACAATAAATACTGAGATTATACAGAATCCTACATATGAATAAAATAATTTAACAAATGGAGCGATGATTATTTGATTAGACACTCGATTTCACCTTGCGAAGGTCGTTCCGAATTGCGTTGATTGTTCAATATTTATTCAAGCAAATCATAGCAAATGTTTTTAAAAGGAGAAAAAGGATTCAGGTAAGTATACTTAAAGTAAGTATTTGAAGACTTTTAAATATTAAGTTAACAAAAAGAAGTAAATAACTAAATTCTTTGTATAAACTAAAAACTATTTGGTGTCTAAATGACAAAAACTTTTGTTAGAGTCAACAAATTGTATAACAAAGTTTTTTATTAGCATTCTGTTTTGTTTTTTAGTTATTCAGCAAATTGGCCACATCATGGCTTGGCGAATACTGAACTCAATTGAATATGCATTCAACAAAAGTGGCCAAGAGCAGCAGCTGACGTCGTTTACTGTGTGTGTGTGTGTTGTTTGTGGGCCACGACTGTGGATGGTTTAAGAGCCCGTTAAAGAGACGCTAATTAAATCAATAAAGCTTGTTTTAAACAATTTCGCGTTGGCAAAGCGCATAAAAATGCTAAATAAATTGATGAACTGTGGCGAATGGCCAAACACAAAAGGCAACCAAGGAGTTATTGGTTGCGGATGCCGTGTCCTTGTCATAAAAAAGAGGGCATGCTGTAAAAGGGAATCTATCGATCCATTCATTCATTGTGGGACTCTAGCATCAAATGGAACCTAGACAAAGCGCCACTTGCACTTCTAATAGAAAGGCAGAAGTGGTGTGTAGAGAGGGGTGAAACGGGTCGCAGAGAGGTTGCTGTTCAGGCCAAAATTGTGTAAATATAAACGACATTAAAGCGCGTCTGGAAATAAAACAAACAACAAGTCAAATTCAATGAACTGTATAGAGGACCGCTTTTGCCTCGTGCTGCAATATTCTCCCTGTTGCTTACAGCAGCTAAGAATTCTGGTCTACATTAAGTTAACATTGACAGGATGCTGCTCTTGACTGATACCCTCCACTACAGAAACCCTCATACACCCATCACGCCAACACCCTCGATCCAGAATCCTCCACTCAGTGGGACAAGCGCAACCTTATTGTGTTCAGTACCGATTTTCCATATCTATACACAATGCGTTGCTATTTTTATAGGATGCTTTCACAGCTCGGGCCAATTTCCATTATGCTTGCAGAGCCTTGGCTTATATTTAACAATTTATAAATATGAATACGCCCACCACCGTCTCATTAGAAGCCATTTGAATGATTGTAAAAAAAGGCACAGGTCGAGCAAATGTTGTCATAAAAATTGACAAAATAAAATTACTAAAAATTGAAAAAATAATGGAGCACAACGAGTAAATATCCTGTAAGTAACAATTACACAAAATAAATTGTTATTAGAACAGTTACATTAATATAGACCGGTGTCAAATAAAGTTCCCTGTGTTAAGCAACCCTCTTGTCACTTTTTGTTGTCTATAGGGTATATAAAGCTAACCGTTTTTGAGTACGTGTAGGTGACAGTCAACTAGGCATTTGCCTTTGCATCGATGTGTAGGAAGTGCTCGCATTGTTGTAAGAGAGTTGGCCTTTTTCCGCTTTTCGTTGGATATATATATACCTATTATATATATATATACACATATATGTATTTTATTTTATTTTATACATTTTTTTTTTTTTGAGAACGATGGCAACACATTGTTCTAAATATCACGCACGCAATTTGCAATTGAAGCGTAAATTTCACTTTGCGTCAGTGAGCAATTCTCAATGCTTCAAGCTGTTGATAGAGATATTGAGATATAACATAAAGTGAAGCTTGTCCAGAATTGGATTAGGGTGGAAGCGGTGTGGGTGGGGGAGGAGAGCAAGGCAGCAGTAGGGAGAACAATACATGCGAGGAGGTGTCGACGCAGTGAGCCAAATAAATGACATCAGTGGATTATCGCCAGCATCGGGACAAACACAAACACAAACTCAAACACAAACATGAACCATTTCCTTGTCTTTTGCAATATATAAAATTGAAAAAAAAAGGCAAATATAATAAACAGATAAATGCCCATACAATACAGCTGTATGTGTGTGTGTGTGTGTGTTCACTGTGTGTCTGTGTGTGTGCTTGAGAGGCTGCAAAACAAAAGCATGAAATATCGCAGGGAAAAGCAGCAACTCGCCAATGTGTCGACGTTTGAGGGGAACCACGTAAATATGCGTTATCCTTGGTCTGACCTTGCCAGGGAGCAGCCTCGACAGTTTTTTTTTTGTTTTTTGCACATTTGTGTTGAATAACTTCACGCACACAGATACAGTGTGCCATTAAGAGGGCAGAGTGGGAACATGCTTGTTCATGAATGCAAGTACAAATTACAGGCTCATTCAGTTGGCCAAACGAACAGGCTGAATCCCGCCAAGGACCGCCCGCTGTTGCAATGGCCTCCCATTGGCAATCACGTACATGTCCTGGTCTTGGTCCTTCTGGTCCTACAGCTACAGCTACAGCTACTGCTGCTGCTTTTGGTGGTCCTCTGCCAACAACAGCCGCAGCTTTAACAACGAAATTGACACTGCCAATCCTTGTTGTTGTTCCCTGTTGTCCTCGTTGTTGTTGTTGTTGTTGTCGTAAAACTCCCCGCTTTGACACTAAACTGTAAGTCTTCAATTTAATGCTTTAATAAATCCAGAAAGCCAGACTACAAAAATAAAATCAACTCACACTGGGTCAGAGATTCGGTCTCGTTCGCAATTTGTAACAAAATTTAATTCAATTAAATAAATTAAAGTGCATTTTACATAAGCGATTTTGCAGTGTAATAAAAATAAATGAAATCACTTTTAAATGTCACCAGAATAAAGAGCACGGCCAAGAGGATTAAATGAATGTCTACACCAGGGAGGAGGGGTGGGAGGAGAGCAGTACGGGACAGCTCTAAAACCAGGGACGATATATGTGTCTCTGTCTGCTTTTTCAACTTTCAGACACTCAATCTGCCAGCGATGGAAAATCAAAGCCAAAGTTGAAACAAAGACAATTGAAAGTGAAAGACAATGGAAGAAAGGGAAGGGAAGGAAGTAAAGGAACGGTAAGGAAAGGGGAACCAAAGGGCAGGGAACTTTTACCTAAATAATAAAGATTCGAGAATGCATTAATAAAATGTTCGCATGCTCAAAACTTTTGCCAGTTCATAAAAAAGTTCATTTGCTATAGGGTTTAATTTGTATGAGTTTGGCTCTGGTTTTCTCCCTCTCTGTGTGTGTGTGTGTGGTAACAAACCAACTTGACAAATGACAGTTTGAGACACAAACACACGCACACACTCACACAAATTTACTTTTATTAAGTTGGGAAAAAAGGTGAGAGTTGTGTGTGATAAAAGGGGAGGACCTTTTGAAGGGAAAAGCTAATCTGCGGTTACTTTTAAAGTGAATGTTTAAATTTTATTTCTAGAAAAACAAAAGACAAATAAGAATAACGAAAGGCGAGAATGAAAAAGGGATTTCATTTAAGGTAAACAATTTTTATTAAAGTTTTTAAAAACAAAGTGATTCGTAAATAAGTGAGATACTCAATCAAAACTACTAAAGATGATTTGTTATCATCTAAGCTAAGTTATATTAAGCCTGCAAAATCTGAGAACATTTTGGGAAAAGTTTTTGCTGTGAACATCGCATAAAACATTAAACATGCGCTGAGATGGCTAATTGAAATGCAGCCACTTATCTCGGATTGGGAGGGTCAGGGTTTGGGGTTGGAGCAGACGACGTACAGGGCTAAAATGGGCACTAGCAAACTACATACTAATCAATTTAAAAGTTTTGAGTAGCGCAAAAGTTTGTAGCAAGCTCTTGTCTAGTTTTTAAGTTTGCTGAACTAAATCTTGAGAGCTAGTTAAACGTTATGTACACGACTAATGGGAAAACGGAAGTTGCTAACGAAATTTTTTGGGTTGGAATGGATTCCGCTAGGTCTGGGGAGACACACACCCAGCGGATGAAACTTGTCAGACAAATCAACAAAAACAAAAACAAAACTGCCATAAAGAAAATCTAAAGAGAAGAAAAAACTTCAGCGAGTAGACAAAACAAGCGGTGACAACAGCAAAACACAATAACAGAGCAGTTGTTCTGCATTTCCATTTCCATTTCCGTTTCCGTTTCTGGCTTTCCTCCATGGCTATGTAGCGTATGTTCAAAGTAGGCAATGAAAAGTATTAAAAGTGCATTGAATGTCGATTCATTGCTTTACTAGCAACGTAACTGAATCAGTTTAGTACTTAATACTTTAATAATTTCATGCAAAAAGTACTTGCTCGACAAAAGCAATTAGTTTACTGCCCAGGGCCGACGCGGAGCATCGTATTGCAATTAACGTTACAAAAAAGCAACAACAACAAAAAAAAATAGGAAAAACAATACAGCGAGAACGAGCAAACGACCATCCATTCGGGTAGCTAGTCAGTTAACCAGACAACCAGCTAGCCAAACAGTTAACTGAGTACGATGAGTTATGGGCCATGGTCGGTTATACGACGCTTACACCAAAAACATCTGCGGCATCAGTAATTTACCCGACAGCTCATTCCCTGGTCTAAACTTCATTTGGTGTTGGTTTGGCTCTAACTAATTTCAAAATCAATTCGGTTCAATTTTGAAATAGAAAACTGCCAAATCAGTGCCAGTTAAGAGACTTTAAAGCCTGACTGACAAATGTTCTATAAAATAAATATATGGAAAGAGAACTATGCTTTACTTTGACGAAAGAATTTTCTATCACTGTCTTCAAAAAGTGAAACTAAATTTACTATTCCCATTAGCGGAATTTATTGCCTGTTTACACACTTTAGCCAACACTTGAAAGACCCTCTAGTTAGGGTATAACAACAAATAATGGCCAACAAGTTTCGCTGTTGGCCAAATACAACTCGAAGCCTCAATTTAACGAGCACAAATAAGAGCAAATCCAATGGGAATTGATATCGTTGGTCGAAATTTGGTGTGCGTGTGTAGATTTGGGTGTGTTCGAAGCGTTAATTAAATTACATTTACGTGTATCTGTACTGAAAATGTCTGAAATGTCTGCATCAAGCCTTAATTAAGGACGCATGTTTAAACAGATTTGCAATGTGCCAACGGGTCAAAAGTACATCCATTTCGTTGGCATTGATTTCCTTTATGACTGCGATGACTGTAAAGTAGGTCCAGTAAATGGAAGTGCATCAGCAACAAAGCCACAGGCATGAGATGAGCAGAAAACCAGTTAAGCTACATTCTGTGATCATTGAAGTCCCTTTGAAATCTCCCAACTTTAAGTGCTTCTCTAACTGCATGTAAGGCAGACTTAAGGACACAATATTCCCTGTATTTAAAGTAGTAATACCAAAACACAGAAGAACAGGAAAAGGCTAGGGTTTAACAGAATGCTAAAGTTGCTTAAGTATGCCCGTTGGTCATAAGCTTTTTATATATTTTCATTTATTTATGAGATAAACTTTTGATTTGTTACTTATAGCTCCAGTGGAGCTAAGGCTAACAAATTTTATAACGAAAATTCTATTTGGCAGCAAAATAAGTCCAAGTTCAAGCTCCAAGCTTCAGGCACCAGGCACCAGGCACCGGGTTCCAAGTGCCAAGCAGATGCCTCCGACTCTCAGGCTAATAAAATTTATATAATATGCGATGTTCGTTTGTGGCCGGCGCCAGTTTCCGTTATTTTGCCTTTGGGGCACAATTCTCGCTTCCAATTTCTGGAAACTGTAACGCTTCAGTAAGCAAACTTAAAAAATATGAAATGCCAAAAGCACTTGACTCAAAGATACCCTTTCAACTTTATTTATTTACCAAATTAACAGCTTGTAAAAATAAATATATTTAATTTGCACAAAGTTACTTGAGTTCTCTAACTCAATTGACTCCCTAATTCCCTGAGACACATTTGGTATTATTTTAACTTAATTAAGTTTCAGTTACATTCCACTTAACATAATTAACATGCCCGCTGCAAGCGACTGGAAACTTTTTAAATAAATTATCCGCTTTTCTTATGCTTTTTGTGTAATAAATAAAATTTTGGATTTAACTAAAGCAAGCAAAGAAATGAAGACAAACTTTAAGTGAATCTTTTGGTATTAAAATGAATGCTTAATTTATGCATTTATTAAGTTCTAACCCAACTGCTTGTGGTGGCATACTATCCACAGTCACTGTAAACATATGTGCCTTTAAACAACAGACGATTCACTAAAATTCTTATCACAAATCGATTGTGACCTGCTATAGTTAATAGAAAACAAATCAATGTGTTTATCTAGAGTTAACTCCGCTCTCGTTACATAATAGTTGGCTTACTCTCAAGGGTTATCAGTGTTTTTTGTTATCAATAGCCGATAAGCGCTGACTGCATTGTTGTACTTTGTGCCATGGGGAGTGGGGAGTGTGATAAGGCTTATCAGAGTCTGGGAAGCTTTAGGAAAAGTGCGAGTGGATAGCAGTGGGTATGCAAAATAGAAAAACAAATAATTTTTGCCCAACAACAGTGAAAAGCTGTGCTATAAGGTAAGCCCCATTTTCAGGTATTAAGAGAGGTGACATTTTAATAATTGTGCTTTATTGAGAATTCACATTTCGCTTAATCCATATAAAACTGACGCAACAGTAACATTTAATTTTTGTATAACTATCACCGGAATTCCGACATTTAAATGCTCTATATTGTATCGAATAGTAAAATATATGTTTCTATATACACCTATACCTTCAATCTAGTTCGTATTGTCGTTATTTTGATTTATATCTTCGGAGTCGGTGCTTGGAATATGCAGTTGATCACTGACGGTAGTTAACAGGGATAAGCTTGTAACAATAACAAGTACATATAGCTGACATCCTTTAGAGTCCTGATCCACGCTTTTCAACACCCAACACATATTTATTGAAACCTTGATTGAGCTGTTCCATCAGAATGAACGTGAGCACCGTGTGTGGTCCCAAACGGAAGTAGTACGGCGTAAAGCCCTTCCACAGGGAGAAGACACCCTCTTGCCGTATGACACGGAGCAGGACATCAACTGTACCGCGATACTCCGGCTTACCATTGACCGTCTTCATGTTTTGGATGCGTGTCTTGGCAATGTCCAGCGGCATAGATGCTATTGTGGTCAGAAGACCGCTCAGCATGCTGGCACAGAAATGCAATTTGATGCCCTCATCCATTTTCAAGGGTCCAGTGCGGAAGTATGTCTTGAACTGCGAGTAACTGGCCAGCTGTGTCATATTCACAACCATGGCACGTCCCATGGTCGGTACACAGCCACGCCATAATGCCGTTAGTCCCTCCTCGCGGGTCATTCGGGTCAGTGCATTGAACACATTCGAGTAGTTGCGTCGCTCCGCCACCGGCAGTCTTCCATCGGAGGTCATGCGCACCAGTGCCACCTCAGCCGGTGTGCCAATAAATGCGCCGACGGCACCGGCTATGGTGCCCATAACCATACTGGCTATCACATTGGGATCGCGTTGGAAACGCTCCCGGTACTCCTCGTTCAGTGTCGTGTACATACCAAGACGTCCAGTGGTGTATGTGGCCTGCCTCAACAGTGCCGCCGATATACCCTGGTATAGGGCCAGCGGACCCTCTCGACTGACCACCGTTTGGATGCAGTGAAATGAGTTACGAAACTCCTTTTTACCGCTACCCGCTCCAGCGATTTGCATTCTATTCTTGATCAGATCAAGGGGCTGGACACACATAGTGGCGCCCATACCACTAGCACCGCCAATGATATATTTCATTGACTTGGGCGCCGTTTTTTTCTTCTCCGGCTCATTTCCCGAACTTGTTGGCGTTGATTTCGTCATCACCGTAAAATTTTTGCTATTAAATTGATTACACAACAAATTTGTTTTGATTAAAAACTCTTAATTCGACTGCCTTTCAGTGTTCAGCTATTGCCAGTTTTTCCACCGCGTTCACTGTACAGTATGCACTGCTGTCGTCGTTGTCGTTTGCCGTTGCTGCGCTTTTAGCTCCGTTCTGGCCGATCTTTTTGTTAGCAATGCGTGCAAATTTCTTATACAGCTACGCACATGCCTTCCTTTGACGCAATTAATATACAATTTTTGCTTACGGCCTTGCGTGAATTGAGCAGCTGATACTGGCAGTGGCCGCCGACGCTTCCTCGTTTTATTTTAGCTTTTGTTTTCTCGACCAGCAGTGGGCAGCTTTCTCTCTGCCTCTTTCTGAATGTGAATCAATGTCACGGACGTGAGTGTGTGTCGTCACAGATTTGCTTCTAATTTAAGGCGCCACCTTTCGATTGACCGAAATCACTTGTGCGAATGTTGTCTGGCCCAAATTGCAATATTTTTGTGCGGCAAAAAGGTTACACAATTACATTTACTCGTATTATCGCAATTGCAATGGAAATGAGCACACGCCGTACGGCAACAATAACAATCCATAGTTTCAATTAGTTTCTGCTCAGCTGATGACGTGTATGCGACGGCGCGAGAGCACAACAGGGTTGTCAGCTGCTTTCTTTGTGTAGTAACGCAAAAGGTTAACTTTTATAAGCTATGAAAATATTTAATTTTGCTTTAATTTGCATTGGAATAGATATTTGATGCATTTATTTATTTTTTTATTTGTTTATGCCAGCTTTAATAGCATAATACTTTAAAAAAATATTTGTCTTATATTACAGCTGCTTGGCATGCAAGCAGAGTAGCACTTAACAGCTGACAACTCTGCTACACATCGCGGCTCTCTCAGCTGCGCTCTCACAGTGAGCGAGACGGTGTTGTTAAACGCAAAACAGCTGGTCTAGTGTTGTTGTTGTTAATTATTACTGCTGCAGTGTGTTTGCTTTAATCATTTTCTATGCCTTTCAAATTTTACAGGTGAACAAGCTGGCACAAAACTAATTCAGATACACACACCTTTACAGTTGAGTACAAACTATTGTAAACACTTATTGTATGTGCACACAGATATATTTAGATATAAGTTTTTTTTTTTGTAGTTGTTCAATATTTCAGTGCCTTTGTTTTGCTGTTTTTATCGCGGCAGAGTGCAGAAACACGAGTATTTACCACCTTTTTATCATAATTGCGCTAATCATCCATTATAAATAGTACATGTGTATGTATGTGTGTACTGATTTGATTATGTGATATTTCCAATTATTTTTACAGCTCGTTGCTAATAGAAAAGATCGTTACTGATCTGATTAAACATACCTATATGCCCATAAATAAAAGCATTATAAAATTTTGACTCAATTATGTGTATTTTTAGATACATAATATTTTTCAAAGCTAAATAATCCAATAATTAATCCATCTTATTTAAAGTTAGTTATTTGTTGTACGGAATATTTAATAAACAATTTTTCTAAAAATTTTCACAGTTTTTATACACCCCATTTGAAAATGCGCGAATTTAGAGCCTGAACACTTCTCCTCTAGCATCCATGCATATAGACGTTGGGCGCGGAATGTTCATTCTACTGAATGCTTGTAATCTTAACCTGAGTTTATAGAGTCCATCCATATTGGTGAAGTGCGTTTCCACATCATATTCCATTTTAAATTCTTCGTACATGAATTTTGTCTAAAATTGTGAAAATATAAAAATCTATATTGTCACGTAGTAATATTTTGAAAACTTACTCCTGGATTGAAACATTCTCTTTGTACTTCATCTTTATTTATTATGTATTTGGTCCAGTACTTGTGCCAATTGGCATTTTTTTTAAAGAGGGCAGGGCACAAATTTGGCTCCATAATGGATAAAACCGTTGGGTGCCATGAACTACGTTGAAAAACAAATATCTCGGCACTTCCCTTAGGGTTGTGATTTTGGCCATTAGCAACTGTTTAAGCACATAATGGGTTAAGTTGTAAATCACCTGAATGCGATCTGTGGGATGAATGTCCCAAACCGCCGTTGTATTTCCAGAGAGAACTTTTTCTTCTAATGTTGTATTTATTCTTAACTCAGACAGGTTGAACAAGCCATGAAAACCGAGTACTCCTTCTGGTTGATCTAGACAGTTTTCGAATATTTCGTCACTTAGAGCAATCCCTTTGTATCTGTGTGCTTTTAAAACACTTGCCAATGCGAAAATCAATATAGATACACCAAACACATCACGATAAGTCCACATTTTAAAATCACGTATACCCGGTTGTTCTAGACCGTATTTATAGGGATATGTGATATGATTTTAAATTTATAAAATTTATTTCAAGCCTCGATAATAATCAGAATCAGAGAATAAAAAACTACACAATGTTTGTTTTGGTTTGAAAAAGATAACGATTAATCATTAAATCAATTATATAACCATTGCTGTCCTTCAAGATGTAAAAAATTATTATTCTGATAAATTGAGTTTTCCACATGCAACCATATAAAATAATATTATATATTGGATAACAAAGAACAGTATAAACATGATATATAACAATTCTATATTATATGCCAAATCCAGTTATCTTTATCAGCCACGCCCCCTTCCGAGCGAACTTAACACTAAAAGTGAGTTTTAACTGTGTTTTATGGATATTTTAAGTGTTTATTAAGAAATTTTATAGTTTGTGAAATTTTTTAACTGTCATTATGATTCAGTTACTGATTAATCAGGTGAGTAGCCATATACCTTGGTGTTATTTAATCATTATTCGTCCCAACAGTTATTCAACGAAGCGCATTTCGCGCATTCGCGCTTCATTCAATCAGAGAGAGACTCAACAGATTGCCTGTCGTTTGCCTGCCATTGAAGCTGAAGCAATTTCAATTGAATTTTAGCGAAAACGACATTTTTCCGCCTCTGCGAGGGATTTTCGTATATTTTTAAAAAACGAATTCGAGGACAGGAAAACGGGACTACGACGACAGTATTGAGAGCGCACATTGTAAGCAATCAGACCAAGCTGCAGCAGATAAAGAGAAGCACAAAGCGTACATCTTGAACTGTCAAGAGAAACGTGTGTGAGGGAGAAAGAGAGAGAGAGAGAGGTGGAAAGAAGGAGAGTGGGGAAAAGAGAGAGAGAAGGAGGAGAGATGAGAATGGTTGGCACAGCATTCTGTAGATAAAACTACTCGTACCAGAACTGCAGAGCCAAGTAGAGCCAGAAGGAGGCACTGCCACAGGTCTCAGAGCCAACAGGAGCGACAGTTAATATGGTCGCGAAGGCGCACACACACACATACACACACACACACTGCCAGCACACATATATGCATTCAGTGTGAAGGACATTGTAAGTGAAATTGAATGCTTGGACGTCCAACTAAGCGAATGCCCATTGTTAGAGCTGAAGGGTTTGATGGACTAACTCAAGGGGTTGGTGATTTTACTATCAATAATATTTATAACTGATTAATTCTAGTATTCTATATTACTAAAACTTTTTGTTTTTTTTAAAATCACCAATTAAAGTAAAATTTATTTTCTTCTAAGTAGTAAACTTGTAGCACATCAGTTTAACAGCAAAGATTTTTTCGATAGTGCTGTCAGCAATACTTGTATTGCTTTCAGTTTGCTGCTGGCGCTACTCACTCAACGGATGCCCCATTTTGGGGCGATGGATGTCTCATCATTCTTGTGACGTTAACTGGCCAATCAATAAAATTTCACGCTGCTGTAATCAAAGCATGTGATATTAGCGTAAAGTTGAATGAATCCATGTGCGCCAACCAGGGCACTGGCACTGGCAATGGCACTGGCACTGCCAATGGCACAGGCACGGGCAGAGCTAGGAGCCAGAGCCAGAATCAGAAACGGTACCAAAACAAGCCAGGCAGCAAAGCAGGCTGATAGCAAGGATACCCGGGAGATGTGTGGCTTTTGTGTGAAATGCTAAAATGATAAGGTCGCTCGTTATAGAATCTCTTGTCGTTGAATACACAAAGCCGAGTTGAATCAACAGTTTGGCGTCGGCCCCGCACCCACGTCACTTGCTAATTTTAACAGCCTGGTTGCCCAGGGACGGTGTGGAGCAGTAGCTGAAGGATCATGTTGGCAGTAATACGGGTGACTTGAGGTGCGCGGAGAGCACGGGGGGGTTAAAGGCAAACAAAAACTCAAATAAACGCCGAGAGCAAGTTTTATCTGCAACCTGTGAAATTTATTTTTGTGCAGCACGTTTAGTGATGCGTTATGGCAAACGCAAGTACAACATCCTAACCATCCATCCACCAAATTTCAGTCAGTGCCGACTCTGACGCCAATCCCTGGTAAGCTCAGCCTTTAGCCACAAGTTTTGGCACCGACAGCGACTACGGCAGCGGCAGCGACGTTCGACAACGGTAAACTTACGATTGCAAATCGAGTGGAAGATTTTTGTGCGTTGGCACACGAAAATAAGTTCATTTCTCATTCCAAGCCATGACCATGGTTTATTCTTGGCGCAGCAGTTGGTAAACAAAGATCCTTGAAATTCATACAAAGGTCGCAATCCTTGGACGCATGTACCACTATTCTGCCAAAGTTCTAACAAATTGAAAAATACTACCGAAAAAAAGCCTTCAATTGCATAAGTCAAGTGCAAAGAGTGTAGACAAAAAAGAAAACAAACAAACGCATGTATCATTTCCAGGCAGCTGACCAGGGAAGGAGACGGCTGTGAAGAAGGTCAAGTTCAAGTACTAACAAGTGAAAAGTGAACTAAATTAAGTTATTTAGAATATGTAACATATTTTATAAAAGTGGCAGATTAGGGCGAAATGGAAACTTGAAATTAATTTGATTATTTTGGTAAAATGTTACAACTTTTCTGTACAAATTATATTTAAGTGCTCTTATATTGTTTGAAGTTCGATAAATAGTTTAAACTAATCTTTGTTCATTTAATATTTGTTTTAGCTTTTAATCCTTTAAAAGTCAATGACTAATTTTGTTTGAGTAGCTTTAAATTCAATCAATGAACTATTTGAATATTGATTTCTACTGCCAAAACTAAAGATAACTATATTATTTTATTACCAACAAGCCATCTTGCAAAGACTCAGCTGTATACATAATCTATAAGTAGTTTTAATTTGTTTCCATTCACTGCTTAATAACAAACACACACACTCATACACACACAGACACTCACAAAGTTGTCGCTGTCTGCTCTAATGAAATGAAACTTTCAGATACAACTGGCAGTGAGTAAGGGCGAAATGTTGTCCTCGACAAGGTTCAAATAACTTTGAAGTGCCGCCAACTTTTAGATGTGGTTGTGTGGTGCGGTAAGCTTGGGGAAAGCTGGGAAAAGCGTTGCAACGAAAATTGTTTGCCTGGCAACGGGCAACGGGTAACGGGTAATGGGTAACGGGCAAAGGCGCATTTTGTCCTTTGGCCATTTGCAATATGCAAAATGCGACAAAATAGTTGTGGCCAGTGCCACGCCCGGCTGCTTGGAAGCCCTTGCTGCGTAAATAAACATTTAACATTCCATTAGAATTTGCATGCCAATGAGAAGTTCTCAAAAAAAAAAAACGGAAAATGTAAAAATGAAAAATGAAAAGAAAAACTAATAGCAAAATGTAGGGAAAGTAGGGAACGTAGGGAGAGGAAGGCAAGAGGAAGAAGCTCGCGTGGATAAACATGAACCAGAGCCAATTTGTGCGGATCCAGAGACCGACGGTTTGGAGCATAACCAACTAAATCTGATTGTGGGCTAAACACGCTAATGGCATTATAATTATCCCTAGGGTCTAGAGCTCCCGAGGTCCAGGACTCGCGGTCCTCTGACTACCTGCCTGGCACGTTCTAAAATGCAAATTAAAACTTTGCACACAACTTTTCGTTGCCATTTAAAGTCGCTGCAAAGCACAGGAAAATTGCATTGCGGTGGCCTTTGGGGGTGGTGTTATACCATGGCGTCTCAGACCACTAAGTACTATCCTATCCTGTACCGCTCCACACCATTCCTGTGCTGCTCCTCTCCCTTGCCATTGACCAGTCGGTTGAGCTCTTTTACATTAGCGTATAATCAACATTAATGGAGCTGACAATGCGCTTCCGGAGACGGAGACAGACAATGCGAGTACAAAACACACTGTCACCAGCTTGGGACAGAGCTTCGAGTACTGAGCGTTCTTCATGGTTTTATTGTGTTTTGCTGGCCAACGAAGTGAAAGTGGCCCTTCTGCTTAGCCGTCGCTCCACTTAGTCCAACATGGGGATTACACTCGCATCAGCTCAATGAGAAATTATGTGAAAGAGAACGTGAACGCGAACGAAACGAGGACGAGAACGAGTGCTCGTATTCATGGATTGTTGTCCATTGTTGTGCTCCATTCGGTGTTAGACAGTGAAGTTCCTTGTCCCAAATAGTCGAGTGTTTATTGGCTTGTTTTATTAATAACTGCTTGTGTGTATACTTATTTTATACACTGTCCACTAGATACAAATCGATAATTTCGTTGGTTTATTTTATTAGAATTTCCATATTTCAGTTACTTTCCATTCAAATTTCTATCTTGACTCACATTAATTGCAGAATTTAATCTTTTCATCGTTTTATGTTGAAATTTACGCTTTTATGCGTAGTATATTGATTAGGCATACGCCCACCAGGTAGCATTACGTATACGCCACGTCTACTCACTACAATTTATGGCTCTGTTTGTAAGCATTTTTTTGTTTGCACTATATAAATTAAAAGCAGCTCAGTCATGTCTTCAACAACTAAGCCACTTTGTTGTGAAATATCTGCCTGTGGCTTCAACTTGTTACTAAAGTCAGATTCAGATAAAAAGTTGAAATCTACTGCGGCTGAAAGTTGATGTGGCACTTGGCCCATAACCGGCCTTACCACTATCTGCTACTTGGAACTGAAACACTTTTACTTTTGCCTTACCTCTCGTCGCCTTTCGTGCGGCTGTCGTCGTCTTTTGCCAGGCAAAAGGAAAAACAACAAACCCTGCGACAAAAACATAACAAAACTAAACAAAATAAAATAAAACGAAGCCAACAGACACCAGGAGGTGCCCTTAGCCAAACCAAAGGAAAAGGCAAAAGCAAAAGCAAAAGAAAATGCCAGGCATAGTTTAGGCTACAAAATTAATGGTGCTAATGCCAAGTGGGCACACCGCATAGACGAATGTAGGGTCTGGTCTCTGTTTGTATTTCTCTGGCCAAGTTCAGGCTTTTTGGTCAACTCAATTCTGTGGCAGACATCTTGTTACCTAAAACCACTTGGCAATATGAGCAGCAGCAATCTTAAACCCTACTGAAATGGGTTCTTGAGTTCAAGTGTTGTTGCTGCAACAAGCGATTGAAGCAGTAAATCGACGTCTACAAACAAATACACCAACCAACAAAGTTAAGGTATATTAAAGACTGAACTAAGTATCAAAACTATGACCTTTAATAGATTCATATGTTGTGATTAATTTCTAGTCTTAAAACATTTTATACCAGGTATTCTTTAGTCGGGGATTTGCTGCTAAGCATTTAGGTTTATTTTCAACGCACATTTGTTGTTGTCATTTCCATTGGTGATTTATTATGCCACAAATTTGTATAAATTTTTTGGGTTCTGCTTGATAAACTCGAAATCGCTGCTGGAAACTCGATTATTCGTAAGAATTCTCGAAATATATGATTGATAATCCGCTTAGCAAAAGTTTATAGATTGAACAATACAAACAATTGGGTTGGACTAGGCCATATGAGACCAGAAACCTTGACCAATATGGGACAAAATATTTGTTTGTCTTTAAGCATTTAGTACAAAAAATTAGGTCAGTTTTCTATACTTATGTGGGTCGATTATATATTATTTGCCATTAAAATATGTTTACCGTTTTAGTTATTTAGTTTTCTATACCAAATAGCTATTAAAAATAATCATTTTATTTATTACTGTGAAATGTGATTTTTTAGCATTACTATGGAAATATAAAATGCATTACAAAAGCATTTAATTGGACTCGACACCGATTGGCACAGTTACATTATATCACACGAGATCTTCACTTAATGTAAATACTGTAATTAAATTATAAATTTGTTGTAGATATATTAGATAAAGAAATTAGATGCGACATCTGTTTCTATAAAAAGGCCAAACTTTAACCAGTTCAATGAAAAAATGAACTTTAATTTGATATGTACGCTGTTCGTGGTATCTGTGCTCATTTCTTGTGCATTAGCAATCAAACATAGGATTGTTCCTACCGATATGAATATATTTAGTGTCTGTGCAGATGAACCAGAAGAGACAGTTCTCGATATAAATGGATTGTTTGACCTTAGCGATTTTAATTTCAAAATAGTTGGCGACTCGACAACGGCATCAGGAAATTTAACATGTGTTTGGGAAATTCAACCGACCGATCGTATTGAGGTATTATAAGTTTAACATACCTAAAATTATGTTTAATTTATAATGATTTGTTTTATTTAGGTTGACGCAAGACTGTTACACTTCGAGCGCGGAAGTTGGCAACCAACATTATTGTCCTTGAAAATAAATGATTATTGTACAGTGATGTACGATAAGGATCATTTTCTTTATCCATATTTTTTCAAAAACGTAGTGAATCAAAAGGACATTAAGCAAGATTGTTTTAATAAAGGGGTAAGTTAAAAAAGATAAACAGCG
This sequence comes from Drosophila cardini, assembly GCA_018903735.1. Taxonomy (NCBI): domain Eukaryota; kingdom Metazoa; phylum Arthropoda; class Insecta; order Diptera; family Drosophilidae; genus Drosophila; species Drosophila cardini. The sequence continues at coordinate 1,125,372 of JAEIGM010000021.1, forward strand.
AAAAAGAGAATTTTTAAAATTGATTTTAATTTCAGACCAAAATGATTGTCCAACCATTCGAATTAAATTTTATTTATGACACCTACCAAAGGTTTGAAGGACAATACAAACTTAAATTGAAAGGAACGGCTATTGACACAAAAAACGTGGCTAGGCCATTATCTATTTGCGTGGAGATGAAAGGAGATATAGTCAGAATATAATAACTTATATTGAACAAAATTAAAACAATAATTATTGAATAAATCGAAATTAAAACTATAGAATATTTTATGAAAATCTGTAGTTCTGTTAGATTTATGTTTACAAATTGGCCTTTAAGACACAATATGACCCAAAAATTTCACACAAATAAAAAAAGCTCAAACTGATGGCCACGTAAGGGATCATAAGGTCAATGGGGCTGAGACGTAGACGAGCGCAGCTGCAAACAATGGCATTTTAAAAGGCAACAGCGTGTCATCAGAAAGAAAAAACGCAAGAAAAACACAAAAAAACAATTGGAGAAGTGTGAGTATGAGGGAAAAAGCAAAGACTTAAAGACAAACATCGCAGAGAACTAGTATGAAAGCTGCTGATGTAGAAAACGACTGTTAAGGTTCTGGTACTTGTGTTAGTAAAATAATATAAATTTTTAAAGAAAACTGGCTTTAGGGCTATATATAAAACAAAGCCTCCTGAGCTCTTGTTGTTTTTAATTCTGTATGGCTTTTTATATATTTTTTGCTAATTCACAGCATATGAAATTTATTGAATTAGAAAAGACGATTTGTTCTTTCAGCTAAGTACAAACTTAAGTGACCCTTCTTACTTTTTTGGTACAGGGCTAAAAAGCGGAAAGAGAGATTTTCGTACACACGCACATGGCGTATGCGTAATAACATTTTGCGTTACATTTGCTTTTTATTGCATACCGCAAGGCGTTCGCTGCCGCTACCGCTGCTACTCCTTTGTATCTGAACGATGTGAACCATACACCGCATTCCTGTTTTACGTTGTCTTTGCTTCTGTTGTTAATGTTGTTATTGTTATTATTGTTGTTGTTGATGTTGTCCTTTGCCTGCTGCCATTTCCATGCCATGAGGCACAGCAAATGTAAATGCCGCACGACAAATGCGAAAACTTTAAACTGCCCAACAGATGGGAATCAGACAAAGCGTCCCATACTTTATGATTTTGTTTTCTTGGCATTATCGCACGTAATAATATTCTAAGTCATACATAAGACACATTCTCATGCAACCTTATATGCCTTCAGGGCCAGTTGTTTCGCAATTGCTTCCGGTTTTGGCTTTGCTCCCTCTCGATTTCATTCTCGGTTATGGCAAGCCTCGTTTGATAATCAAATGCCGCACAAATGTAGCGAACATCATGGCAGAAAAGTGACATCAAATTGTGTCATTTGCGTTAATCTGTAAATGTATCTGAAGCTGTAGATGTATCTGAAGCTGTGTATATATATGTATTACATATATATTTTTGTAGCTGAGAGTTTTTGCTCTGCTGCTCGAACTTCATTGAATTATAAGGGGAACCGAGCAGCAAATCATTGGATGTTGGTATGAGTTAGAAAATTTCTATGGTGGTTGCCAATAAAACGGAAGCCGCGATTAAATACAAATAAGGCATTAAGCGGCAAGGCGCTGAGGCGCATAATACAAATTGCGACGATTGCCAAGAAAAGCGAATAAGCGAGAGGCAATTGAGGCGAAGGAGCAGGGCATGATTGGCCCGCCGTCGGCAATATTGAGAGTGTCTAACAAAACTATGTACTTATGCCCAGACAACGGCGCTTTCGCTAAAATACCCTGCACAGGGATAGGCATGGGGTATGTAGCACATACTCAGAGAAACATTGATTTTATTTCTGTGCTAGATTTGCTTACTACACTGATCAGATAGTCATTTATATATATTTTTAAATTGAAGTTCAAGTTTTATCCAATTTAATAGCTCATAGTCTGCTAAGCTGACCGTTTTGAAGTTTTCTACGCGTTGCTAAGCAATTTCTCATCACTGGCAGCGCTTTTACCAAGCTCAAAAAGCCTTGTTAGAGAATAGCTGGAGAGGAAGAATTGTATAATATTGTGGCTGGACGCGCTTGGCAAAGCATAATAAAAACGCTGCCAATTGAAAGTTGTGTCTAAAGTGAGAATTAACATAAAGTGGGACTAAGATAAAAAAAAGGACTGTGAATGTGCGATAGAGAGCGATATAAATAAAAAGATAATATTTGGGTTTAATGGTATTTAGGCCTTCAAAGTATGTATGTAACGGTCAGTTCATTATGAGCAGTGCCAAGGCCAACAACGGCAGTAAAGCCAACGTCCTGCAGCGTGAATATGCCAGTCTTATATTTAGATTATCATCTAGAGAATAGCAATGGTAATGATTATGTTGATGACGATAACGATGACGATGACGATGATGATTATGAGGAGTAAAGCCAATATTTTGGGCAGCTGCACAATTTTGCGGTTCATTTAATAATTTTGCGACTTGTTTACCTGGACAGCCAATTTTGTGTTGGCTTTGATGGATAGACAAGTGGCCGTTTAGCCTGCGGCCAATGGTATTACCCCAAGTTGCGGCTCTTCAGGATAACGAGCTGCCATGGCAATTAGAGAAGCTGCCGTCAAGATCGAGCTCTGCATAGAAAATCATATGATTGCCATTTTATTTTTACTTTTTTTTTTTATTTTTTGTACTTTTTTTTGATTAGCAAAAAGTGTGCGCCGTCAAAGTATTTGCTCAGTCAGCGTTATATGAATGAGTCAATGTACGGTTTGCTGTTGTTGTTGTTGTTGATGGGGCTGATGAAGATGTTCATGATCATGATGATGATGCACATAAAATTGACTTTTTCAGGTAAGTGTCAAGTGCTCTGACACGGCTCAACTCAACTCAACTGAGCTCAGTTCAGTTCAGTTTGGCTTGGTTCGGTTCGCTTTCAATAATATTTATGCACTCGGCTTGTGTGCGAAATCAACAGGGCATACATTTCCAATTAAACTCAAGCATTCAACTACAGCGAAAGCGAAAATGCACACACTCACACCCACACACACACACAGCATTCTACACACAACCATTTACTTCTCCCTTAGATTCACACAAACATTTTCTTTCATGAGTAAACTTTTGGATTCTCTTAGAATTTATTTATAGTCAAGAGAAATAACAATTGATGTTTTCACGCATTGTTATAAATATTCAGTACTTTCAACTCAAATGGTATTTTTATCAATGCTCGTGCTGATTTCAAACTGATTGAAAATAAAGGTTTCAAGTTGTGATTAGCATGCAACAGTTGTGCCACCAAATATCTCTCATAGCTAAAGGCTCTATACAAAATAAGCTGTGAACAGTGCATACGAGGAATACGCAGACTCCTCTAATAAATTCTACTTGGATTTTGTTGACTGGTCACTGACAGTAAACACTGGAAAATAGCGACTTCTGCTGTCGCTGCTCAGTTCGAATTGATTAAAAATTGGTAGCAGAAACTCTGTAAACTGTAAACTATGAACTCTGAACAGTGAAGACTGAACAGTGAACAGTGAACACTGAACTGCAATTGACTATGAAATGCTTAGACGTGGAATAGCCAAAGCCAACTGATGTCATGTGGATAGACAGGCTTGAAGGTTCCACTCAACGAGTTTTTGGATTCTCGTTTCCACCATTTCACCATTTGTTTTTGTGTCTGGGTATGCCGGATAAAAAAGAAACATACAAGTTTGCAAGTTAAATGAAAATGAAAATGCCAGAACCGGGTCTTGTCGGAAAAGCGCATAGGTTTGTAGCCAACGGCAGCTCTTAACTGATTTCGACTCGTCATATGCACATATGCAATACACCAACAAGCTCAACACACACAGGCATACATACGCAGAAGCTTAAAAACACACACACACACACTTAACCAGACGCACGCATATCCTGTCGAACTTATTTGCGATTTCGTTAAACTCGCCGGATATCAGTTTTTTGCATACCCTGCACACATCACTAGCAGCATGTAACTCAGAGTTGTTCAACTTTGACCTTAGCACAACATGTTAACCATTTTAGTAACCCACAGCAAATCAAGTTCAGTCTTCTATTCTGATGACGTCAAAGACTGCGAGACTGCGAGAATGTATGCTTTTATGCAGAGTATCTCAAAGTTTAGCGAACTCAAAAACTTCAGCTTCGTTTTTTACTGATTTGTCGGTAGAGCGTTGCAACGCTTTTCAGAAAAGCTTCAAATGGAAACCATTTTGTGAGAAAAAGTGCGTCAAAAGCCAAATGGGCGGTGGCGTATACGCAACATTGAAGTGGCCAAAATACGTCAGACATTTCGAGGGTTACTCTAGATTAATTGCTTTCACTTCAATGTAGTCAAAGTGAAACAGCGAAATGGAGAGCGAGATAGAAGTAAGGTAAGCTGGAGCATTTGGAGACAAATTATTAAATCGTGCTCAAAGAGAAAACAAACATGAATGCATCAATTCAGCTGTCGTGTGACATCAAAGTTGGTTAAGACTAGTAGAATGCACGTCAACAGGAGTTAAGACTGAAATTGAAGGGGAATTTTAAAGAAACTTAGATTAATTCAGCTTCATTTTGATAAAGGAAGCTTATGCTTAATTGATTGTATTTTATGAAATTTAAATTTTATGCACAAAACTTGCTATGTTTTTCATAAATCTAAACAGCAGTCGCTTGAACTGAGTGCATGCAACTGGTTTACTGCAAATCCAATATAATGCAGAACATAATCAACAAACTTTTGCCTTGCGTTTTTACTCAACAAATGGGTCAGAAGGAAAAAGGAGCAGAGACAGGAGTAGAGGAAGGAGACGAGCGAGGCGATCTAGATGCAGTGACCAAACTAGCAACAGGGATGGCTTTTTATAAGGCAATTTGCATATTTACAGCTCTTCGCTCTCTCTCTCTCTCTCTCTTTCCCTCTCTCTCTCCTTCGCTCTGTATTTTGCTCTCTCTTGCTCTGTTTTCGCTCACTTTATTTGCTTTTCTTTTTAACCTATTCTTATGCTGCTGTTGTTGTACTTATGGTGAAGACTGTGTTGCTACATTACGTTCTGCCGGTGAACTCAAATTGGCCTGTCCAGTTGCCACGTACGTTTTTATGTGTTGCTGTGGTTCAGCTTGTGGTGGTGGTGGTCTACACTCACAGAAAAGGTGACCAACTTTGAATTTGTTGTAAAAAATTATAAAAAAAATTGGAAATGAGAACAAAAACTTTTAAAAAAGAACAGTGGACACTTTTTGGATGGCAGGACAACTTTAGACCTATTTAGTTTATATATTTATTTGATTATTTTTTTAATGTGTAGCTGGCACATAAATCCGTGTGAGGGTTCTTGCTCATTGCTTGGGCAAAGGCTGCATACAAAGTTCAGGGCGCATAAAACGCACATAAACAAATGCATGTAGACATAAAACTGAGAGGCACGCACCTAAGCACCACACACACTCATGCTGTCACACACACACACACACACCACATGCACACTGTGGCAGAAGGAGAACGTAAAAAAGTGAAGGCACTGATTACATTTGCATATTATATGCACCCATCCGACCACTGCTCATATTGATGAGGCTGCAATGCCTGCAGCTTTTAGATGATGTCCTGTGATCACAACAAAAACAGTCACAACAACTCATACTTAGTCACCATGCAGTTCATGGCATATATGAGTTGGGTGTGTGCGTGTGTGTGCATGTGTGCATGTGTGTGTCTGTGCGTGTTTGTGCTTGTCCAAGGAATTTAATTTCCAACTTTTACGTTTGGCATGTGCCGTACACAACTTTGGCGTTGGCAAACTTTGCAGTGAGCAGCGCAGACGGTGCTGATCTAATAAAAAAAAAAGTAAAAGGGAAAAAAGGTAAGCTGATGTGGGCGTGGCCATGCACCATTTGCGGCACTTGTTGAAGCGACTGCAATCTCAGTCAAGGATTATGCAGCTGCAAAAACTTTAAATTATGTAATTCAACACGTTGCCAATGCGGAACATTCGAGGCAGTCAACAGGCAGCTAGCACACCACATGTAACCCACAAGAGACAACGCTCATACACTCTGTCTCTCTCTCTCTTCCTATCTCTTTCTCTTTCCCACTCCCACACACACACACGCTCAGCACTTTTGCTGTAGTTTGTCGATGGTCTCTCACCTGGGACTCACGAATTTCAATTAAAGTTCCTGCACGAGCGAAGTACACGTTATCAACGCTAGGTGGCGCCACCCCTTCCCACTCCCCACTTTTTCCATTTCTTTATTTGATGATACGCAATAAATCTAACAAAATGAATTTATATATATGCACAGAGCATTGAAATACATTTGCACGCAAACGATACATATTACATTCATTAATTTGTTGGCACAGAGCTCGAGAAATGCAGGTAATATTACGTTTCCTGATTTAAAAATATATTCCTAAGTTCAATGTACTAGAATTCAAATATAGTTGTGGAATAAACTGATTTAAATTCATACAATTTCAAAGAACTTAAGTTTATTTTATTCACAGTTTTCATAAACATGCTTAAGAAAATTTACTTGAAATGATTAATTTTCTGTTTGAACTAAAGTTTCGTTTACTGTTCCCACTCACAAATAAATACCTAAAATGGTAGTCACAAAAGTAAAAGTTTGTCAAAGAATGAAAAACTTTACAGTCTTTGCAGAATGCAGCCAAAGAAGGCAACACAAACATTTTATACCAGAAACTTAATTTAGCGAGTGATTAAAATGCTCTGTTGCAAACATGTTGCAAGACTTTTCCAGCTTTTCACACACACCCAACTCACATACACTCAAACACACCCACACCCACACGTTTACGCACGTGTAGTAAATACAGCAAAGTATCCTGGCAGCTCGACAATAAAAACCTGTCGAGATTTATATTTTGCACCTTGAAAGAAGCGTTAAAAATAAAAGGAAAAAAGAGAAAAATCGTTTTATAAATACGTTTTCAACCAAATTGCAATGCGAATAAAAATAATTTATTAACGTCGAGAAGAAAAGCGTTAAATCGCCCACAAATCACTGTTAACAGGCGGTTGCGGATTAAATGGCAACAATTCAACAATATTGCGGTTTGATCCACTTTGATGTGCTGGTGTCGATTTGAGAGTCATGTATATTTAATGTGCCACATTCTATTCCATATGCAAGTTGAATAGCAAAATGTGTTCGAAATAATTGAATACGAAATGCTGAATGTGATACAAATTTGTACACAACTGAAGGAATTTCCTTAACTGAAAAATATTTGCTTACGTATACGTAATATGATTTACTGCTCTGTAGCTCAGTAGCTCGTTCTGTAGCTAAACAGACTACATACATGCAAAAATATAAATATCAGCTAATAGGCTATCATTTTCATCTCTTGTGGCAAGCGTAGGAGCAGCTTCTGATTATCCTTTGCCAGTTTACCAGGCTATAGCTCTAAAGTAAGCGATTTGACTTTGGCGGTTGCCTGGAGTGTCCTTTTAGGTGTTGCATGTACCCAAAAAAATATAAGAAAAATAAATGGCAATGCGCGAGTGCTAAGCAAACAGCGTACAGAACACACACACACACACACACACGCACACACATATACATACACTTGTATATATATTCAGCTAAGCTTATTATAGACTGTGAGATGCCAAAGGCGAACTTAAAAGTAAGCCAAGCTAAGGAAAATATTCTCACACAGGAGCAACTTTTGCGTTGACACACAGCTAAGGCAGTAACTCCCTCTCTCTCTTACCCCATTCTCCCTTCGTCTCTCTCCTTTCCGCTCCTTCTCTAGACTTGTGTGTGTGTGTGATATGCTTGAATTACAGCGATTATCTTTTGCAAATATCATTCCGCACGAAAGCTAGCAATGTCTAAATTTTCCGATTATGTATTATATGATTGCCATAACTGCAGTAGCCGTGTGGGCGTGGCCCTATTGCATGTGATGCAGGTGTGCGGTTGCGTGAGTAGCGTCGCCATCGCCAGCGCCTTTACCATCCTCGTTGAAGTTAACTATTTACTTTTATGGCTTGTTTGCCAGCTCATGAAAACTTTCGGACCGCATGCCCAAGTGACCCATTAAACAAATTGAAAATGAACCAGAGACGGAGACGAAGACGGAGACGGAGTCAGAGCCATTTCTTTAGCTGGACTTTTGGCCCTTGCTGTCGTTTCTTCATCAGTGTTGTACAACGGTGCGTATGTGTAATAAATTTTAATTGACTTGCACTGGATTGCAGCGCATAAAAAGAAAGACTGGCTGAAGTAGAGCAGCGGGAGCAGCATTGTTGTTAAAGTCCAATGCGGTTGAATCAAGAGCCTGAAATCTCAAGTTCGAAAAGTTTCTTTTCCCTTTCGCTTTTCCAAAAACTTTGGCCATAAACACAAGTGTGTGCAAAGCTCGTGCTAGCAATAACAACACTACGAGTAACAGCAGCAGAGAGAAACAATCGACATTCGACAATATTCAGTTGCCTGTGGCAGTATTGCGTATACGTAATGTCAAGTTAAATGGACAAATTTTGGCTTAGGAAATCGACGCAGGTGCGAAAGAGAAATATGCTGGCAATTAATGTTAATTAAATTCATATTTTGTGACTGTGCAAATTTATGCGGAAACTCCCCCCATTTTCCCCAGGAAACTCTTCGTTTTCCTCTTTCAACCTCTGCTGCTTTTCAGTTTCCTTTTGAAAACTGTTTGTTGTTGATTCAAAAGCCGAGTAATTGGTCCACTTTTGCAACCATTGACTTTGTTTTAAGCCATAACAAAGTAAATCATTTGACAAAACCAAAATACCTAACCCGCAGCAAAAAAGGCGTGGCAACTGAGAGGCGGCTCTTAAATAAATTGTGGCCGCGAATCGCAAAATTTATGCTACTTTATTCGTTGATTTTGTTTAATTTGCGGCCAACGAACAACCGAACACCAAACACGCTGAAATAACCACAACCACGCGTTCAAACAAACACACACACACACACACATACATACTTGTTATCACACACACACATACACTTTATTGCCAACACAATTAGTGCTACATTGTGAAAACAAGGGAATCTGATAAATTGACATTGTTGGAATGCCTTTTTTGATACTGTTAAGCCATAAACTCAACAATAATTCATTAGTTTTTGCTAAAACAGAATTGTTTTTAATCGAATAGACAGAGCTGGTTTGGTATGATAGGTTTGTGGTAACAATTAACTAACCAAAGCTTTAGTTTAAAATTGGAAACTATATTTAAGCTTTAAAATTTGTTTGACGACTTACATCGTCTAGTTTTAATTTTGAAATATTTAATATCAACAAAATTACAGACTACGAACCACATTCAATTGGTAAAACAAGGCTTAACTCTTCACACACACTTCCATACACATACGCATAAATCCACACAAACAAATGAATATATTCATTACACTCTCCATTCATTTGCATAAATTTTATGCACATTTTGCTTTACATTCAATGAAGGACATGGAGCAAATGTCTAAAATTCGATGCAAGTAATCAGTTTGCTAAATTTAGTTAGCTAAAAATGAATATTTATGTGTTTTAAGCTATTTTTCGATTGAATAATTTGTGATTTTTAATGAAATGCAATCAATGGTAGTAAATATTTTGATGGACTTACCCAAGAAGTAAATGAGTTTATTATAAATATTTGATAAACATGCGATGATTTGCAGTTGACAACAAGCCAGGGAATTACATCGGGATAAAGTAGCTAATTGCCTCGCGCTGAAAAAGGGGAAAAAAGAGATTAAAAGTATCTGTTCAAGGATGTTTAACTGTTATACGTATTTAAGTACTTGTTGAATCGAGTGCAATTAGCAGTGGCAAAAGAGTCAGGGCACAGATGAATGGCCAATATAAAACGCGTAAATTAACATGCACTTCAGGCTGATCTCATTCATGGAAAAAGAGCTAAAATCTCTACAGCAATGTGAACTGAATTTACGCACAGACACAGGACACAAGACGCGTATAGAAGGCGTATAACACCGGTTGGGCATAATTCATTTTAAGCACCACTTAAAGTTATGAGGAACGGCCGGTTAGCAGTTTAAGACTTGAGTTTAATGCATTCAATACGTCATTGAGCATGTTGTGAGCGGTCTGGGTCGTTGCTCTGATTTATGGTGCGTATACTTGATGTGGCCGCTAAGCCGCACAAAATGTTGCTACTCCAACCACCTGCCCCGCTTTAATAAAGCTCAAAACAAACCACAAAAACACACTAATACAAACTTATACGCAGGATTTACTTTAGCTGGGATTTGATATTATTAAATTTGATAACATTTCGATGCGTCTGCATTTCAATTGTCCATAAACGGTTTTAAGGCTTTGCCTGTCCTGCCCTATCCTGTCCTGTCCTGTCTTTCCTGCCTTTACTGTCTTGGGCTTAAAACTTTCCCAAAGCTGTAGCCATAGTGGGCTCCTTGTTAAGTTATTAACTGTGTATTCAGATCCACTCTGGGAGTTGTGGTTCTCAAACTGTGTACGAAGAGCACGTATGCCATGCCCAATTTAATTTATCAAAGTCATAAACTTTTAAATGACTAAGCCGAAAAATACTTTATGAATGATGGGCTCAGGATCACAGGCTCTTGTCAACGTGAAAAAGGACATTGAACAACGGGAAACAGACACACATCAAACGCATTGAATGAGCTCTTAGATTTCCGTTTAAGTCAGCAAATAAATTAAACACATTTTCCAGTTTGCAACTGGATTTAAATTACTTTCTTTCAAGTGATTTTTAATTCAGTTTAATCGTCAAAAGGAAACTTAAATACTTTTCCTTAAATTCAACAGAATTCATAATTTATCAATATTTAAAGTGAGCTTCTCAAAAATTAAATTACCATCAGATACATCGCTTGTGAAATGCAATTGTTGTTAGTTAACTTGCCACAAACTGTTGCAAATCTGATTACGATGACATGAAGTGTGTGCTCCTTCAATTATATGTAGGAGGAGATTGTCGTTGAGCTGGTTATGAAACTGTGAAACGACAGACACGAAAAGTTTCCAAAAAGCGAGCTGAAGCATGCAACAACACTCTCAAAAGAACAGACAGCTGCAGTTTACAACAAAGAACAAACGAAAACAGTTTTAATGCTGAAAAATGTATATACCTCGCTAAAGTTTACTCTACAGAGTATAATTCCAGCGAAATCGAATTTAATGACGTCCTGTCAATACACAAAAAAAAAAGAATAATAATAAATTATAAGAAATAAAAACTGAAAATCTGTTGATGTATCACCCGCAGTAAGTCTCAATTCTAGAGTAGCGGGTCTGTGAAAGTTTATGCCATTTAAGCATAATTTGCTTAACCAAGGTGGGTCAGGTGTGTGTGTGTTGACTCAGCCCAGACCCAGCTCAAAGATATACCGCAAACTGTCGGTGGAGAGAAAACATCCATAAAAAGATAGCAATAATAATATCTGCGGATAAAGGTAACATTCGCCCAAGTATTTCAACACTGAAGTCGAGATCCTTTAATTTATGCAGCGACGCATTTTAAGGACTCATCCACACACTTAAACACAAACACAAACACACACACACACACACATATGCGTGCCTGCCGGAAATCAACAAAAATTTATTGAGCATAAATTTAAATCTGCTGAATGCCTGGCTAGAAGGAAGATATTCCTTTCTCTGCATTTGTTTTGCTTTGTTTTGATTGCGAAAGCGTTTTATGAGATTTTAAATTGATTTCATTTCCACGTTTCCACATTTATTCCCCATGTCGATTACAGCCAACTGTCGACTCTCTTTCTGGCCATTTTCTGGCCCGCATGTGCCAAACGAAGTGTCAGCAAATTAAGACATGATCTGTGGCAACAGCTGTTGCTACTCCACCTCCAAAATGAGGCACACGGAGTTGGTCAATGGAATGTCAAATCAATGAAATGTTTCATTACAAAACAAAGCTATAAATATATTTATTCTTCACATTACGCGTTCTGTTCTCCTTTTGTTTGGGCACTGCTCACATTTCTATGCTTGTCGCTTTCAGTTTTGTTCTCTGGCATAAAATTGGGTGTGATAATATCTAATAATTTCTTATCATTATTGGCTATGGTCATTTGGCGTGTTGTTTCCCCTGCTCCCCCCACTACCAATTCGTCGACTGTGGTCTTTTATCTGTTCCTTTTTGGTCTGTGGGTTCTGCGTTCTTGTATATTAGCCTAATGGACATTACTTTGTTGGGCGCTTCAACGCCCACAACTTGCCCCGTGTACGTCTCGCCGGCCTCATCATCTCTCGACACCCACGTCTCAGTGATTACCGAACAAATTAAATTAGTGAAAATGTCGAAACGAGACACGAGCAAGGTGAGACAATCTAATTGCTTCAGTGCCATCGCCAGTTTCAGCCTCTTCACTGCTCGACACATACGACCTGGTTTATATTTACTGGAATGTTAAATACGCTCGACTTTGGGTGCAGGTGCCTGGCATCAATTGGCCTTTGGGCCCAATTGAATTAAACAAGCTAATTAGGCTTTTTGGATATAAGTGTGCACAAAATAATTCTTTGAACTCAATGTGCTTAAGGGAGGCACTTGAAATTTAAGTAATTATTTTCTATGTTTTTAAGCTTATAATATTTACAACAAATTTTTAAAATCAGAATTTTAAAAACCTTTAGTTATTTAGTTATTAAAAAAAATTCATATTTGGTTAGGCAACTACTTGAGTATCAAATACATAAACCATTTACCAGCGCCATCTAGCGTTCATATGCATTGGTATAATACAGAAAGCTTTAGTAGCTACAGCTCACATGCCAAAATGGTGAGTTTTAGAATGGCGGAGTATTAAAGCGACGTTACAGTCATTGAATGTTTTTTAGTTTTATAAATTACGTGTTAAAAATTCACTTACAGCGAGCTTTCTGCTAGTCACGACCCCAATACTGTAGCTTGCTATACACAGAGACTTCATCCTTTGACGCCCTCGCGCAGACAACATGACGACCCAGACCTACAACATGAAGAAATCGACCAAACTAGTCTGTGGCACGTCAGACTCGCTGGCATTGTCGACGCTGACAAGGCAACGTGCAACAAATTAAAGCAGGTCAGCAAGTTTGGGGCCAAAGACACCCTCGCAGTGCCGAGCTGTGCAGGAATTTCAGTTATCACTCAACAACAGTTTGGAAATGAGCGCCAACAAAATTTTTCTGCGCTATTATCCACCAGGTGGGCAAGAGTTAATACTTCTATTTGATTAATTCTCCTATCATATTATCATTCGATAGGTTTGGCTTTGAACTATCGATCAGCAGATGGCAGCGAGCGGGTCCGACACTACGATTTACTCGACTTAGACACCAAGTAAGTGATTAAATCGGTTAAGGGACCCATCTAAAGGATTTCTTCTCTTACAGAACCAATGTGCAGGAACTGGCTGATAGCATTCTGCTCCAGGAACTGCAAGCTGTAGAGTCGGAATGCCATCAAAATGATTCAACGGAAGATAAATCCATTCCCCGTCTGTCCAGCAACTCAAAGGCTTCTAGTTCGCAGGACACGTTTAGCGCTCTCAAGCAGGCAATTGGCAAGCTACAGAATAAGCTTCGGGAACCAATCAAAAAGAAGTTTTATCTACACAAGTGCTATAACTCCCACATTTTGCCGTTGACAAACGTTTGCTTCGATCGCAGTGGCGAGCACTGTCTGACGGGCAGCTACGATCGCACCTGCCATGTCATCAATACCAACACCGCCGAGGTGCAGCACATCCTCACTGGCCATGACAACGTGGTCTTCTCTGTGGGCTACAATACGCCACGCTGGTGAGTATCGAAATATCCAATCCCTGGTCTATATTCCTTATAACTTTTAACTGTAGTGACAAAATTGTGACGGGTTCCTTCGATGGCACCGCCAAGATCTGGTCGCCAAGCAGCGGACAGTGTCTGAGCACATTATATGGCCACGAAGCTGAAGTCGTCGCTGCTGAGTTTCATCCGTTGCACGATCAGGCTGTGGCTACGGCCTCCATTGATGGCAAGGCACGCATCTTTGATGCGGAAACCGCACAGGAACTGCAGCTAGTTTCCCATCATGGCGCCGAGGTGATCACAGCGCGTTATTCACGCGATGGCCAATTGCTTTTGACAGGATCCTTTGACCACACAGCCGGTATTTGGGATGTGCGCACAAAGAGGTAAGTGTGAGCAGTGTAAACTAAGATTTCTGATTAATTTTAACACTCAAACACTCAGTTGCTGCCATCAACTGCGCGGACACACCGCCGAGCTGTCCAACTGTGTGTGGAGCTTTGGCGGTTCGCTGATTGCCACTGGCAGTCTGGACCGTACCGCTCGTATCTGGGACATGCGACGCTTGGACCAGGAGCTGCACCTGGTGTCTACCCACAGCGACGAGGTGCTCGACGTGAGCTTCGATGCGGCTGGCAAGCTGCTGGCCACCTGCAGCAGCGACTGCACAGCGCGAGTTTGGAGCCTGGAGCCGATGGAGATGCTCTCTCTGATGGCTGGTCACAGCGATGAGGTGAACAAGGTTTGTTTCAGTCCCAGCGGTTGCATGTTGCTCACCGCCTCCGCGGACAACACGGCTCGTCTGTGGCTCACCGAGACGGGTCAGTGCTCCCAGGTGTTGAGTGGACACGAGTCGGAAGTCTTCAGTTGTGCCTACAGTTATGCTGGCGATGCTATTTTGACCGCTTCCAAGGACAACAGCTGTCGTGTTTGGAGGTGATACGATTGGTATACGGTGCAGCTAAACGACTGAATAACAACAGTTTCAATAATTTCAAAAAAGTTTCAACTTTTGGGTTTTTTTTTATCAACATTTACTACAAACTCGGGCGTTATTTTTCTTTTGTTTTGTTTGTTTTTTGCTTTAAGTTTCTTAATATTTCATTTTGTTCTTACAAATTAATAGTTTTCGTTTTCCATTACAGTTTTTGTTTCATTTGTTTTGTTTTGTTTTCCATTTGTTTTTGTTGTTTAAATCGGATATCTCATATACATATATAAAAATAATGAACAAAAATGATTCTTCAGTAACAAACATTATACAGTTTACAAAACTCCGCTTCGTTTCGGAATCAATATTAATACACAGTTTGAAAATCAAATAAAAAATCATCAACTTCTTGTACAGACATCACCCGAGCGACATTCTTAGACAGGGCTAAAATGTGTGTTAATTCTTTTATATTGTTTAGTTTAGATTTTTTTAAATTTTCTTTTATTTCTTTTCTTTTTTTTTGGTAAAACTTTACACAGCTAAACAAAGGCGAGTCAACAGTTGAAATGGTTTTCATTTTAGCATAACGCTTGATGAGGATTGACGGAAGGACAGTTACGATTGATAGATTGAAAGACAGACAACAGACCGACCTAACATAGAAGTAAGACATACGATCTATCTAAAACCAATCTCTAACTCTAGTAAGTATTGTAGTTCGTTAGGTAGTTGGTTAGTTAAGAGATGGGGGAAGTTCTTTGTGTGTAGTGTGTGTATGTGTGTGTGTGTGAGGAGAGTGTGTGTGTTTGTGTGTATCTGTGTATTGATTTGTTGGCTTTGAGCCAAACCCTGTTCATTATTTTAGTTTTGTTTGCGTTATAAGTATTATTTGTATTATCGTTTTATCTTTAGCTCTGAGGTCTGCTAAGGTTCGCTCCTTTCTATAAGTATGATCTACGTAATACAAGGTTTATGTAGTTGTGTTTTTAGGACTGGCTTTCATTTAAACTATATGTTATAATAATGCCTATTAATATTATTAGCAGTAGGTTTTTTTCTTTTCTTTCTTTCTTTCTTTTTGTTTTTCTTATTTCTTTTTTATCAAAGTAGAAAACGGTTTGGTAAGAGTGTATTTTGTAATTTGTAAGTGTGTGTATGTGTATGTGTGTGTGTGTGGTTGTGTGTATGTGTGTGTTGATATAACGTACTGTTGTTGTTATTGTTGCATTTGTTTGACTGTTTCTGTTTGTTTGCAATTTTAATGCGTTGGACTCTGCAAGAATATCAAAAAGTAGAAATCATTTAGAACCGGAGATAATCAAAGTCAGGCACAACAAGGAGGCAGGCATTAATGAGATGTGTGTGACTCTGTGTGTGTGTGTTTTATGGAGTAAGGACAGCAAGAATATGGATTAATTATTGTTACTGATAAATTAAATTTTGATTTTTATTACAATTATAATTTAGGATTGATCATGCTAAATAAAATAGAGCGAACATGCAGAGCGTATGATTCGATGCTTATGTGTTAATTCGTTAATTTTCACAATAACTTTTAGTTGAATATAAACAAAATATAGAAAACAAAATAGGACGCAAACAACAGAATTGTTTTCGTCTTACATTTAAGGTTTGTGAATTAAAAGTTTGTGTGTTAAATTTGTTATAAGTTTCATTTGTTCTCATGATGAATGTTTTGGTGGTTTTGTTTGTTGTTGTAGTCGATTTAGAAATGAATAATAGTTAGCATTAAAAAATTCATAGCTCATCATATGCATACAGCTAGAAATAAAAGAAAGAGAATACGTAAAGAGCTTTTGGGTATGTTAAAGGGCAATTAGTTTTGAGAGATGCAGCCTCATGGAAATAGAAATATCGAGTGAAGCTATAGAAAATTTGTAGAAAATAATAAAGGTGCGGAGATAAGCTGATTGCGATGCGATAGATATGTTAACGAGCCTAGATAATAATAAAATATTTAAGCAAAATTAAAAGTGGTGAAGAAGCGTTGGTGATCTTTCGATAATAGCAATTTTTAAAAGTTGTAAAAAATGTTTCGTACTTCACATGTATCATCCGGAAACAACTCTGTGTATATTCGCTCGATAATGTGATATCTGAAAAAAGGTAGAGCCAATTAGTAATCAATTCAAATGGAATGTATGTGTATTAACTTACTTGGAGTACAAACCGCCGCCAGGTGGAAGACCTTCAATGTCATCTCTTTGTTCCAGACACTTTAACAGTTCCACATAGTCCGTGACCTCATTACTCTCAAGTTCCTCTGCAAGAAGGCCAGAAAGATGATAAAAGACGGTTAATAAACTGTCATTAAGGACAAATCCAATGAACATAACTTATACGTAATGCTCATGTTAATGGAATTTGTATGTACAATAAAAAATACGAATTATACTTTAAAGCTACGCAAAAGCAAATTCACAATTCATAAAAATATAATAATAATATTAATTATAATAATACGAAATATGTTGCAACAGCGAGAGCCGACAAAAATTGAGCAACAAACTTAACTTAATGTGAGGCTTGGCTAAGAGACAATACAGCTCGATCGAATGGAAACCAGATCAAAAACCCAAATCGGTTAATCCCAATTCGATCGAACTGTATTATCACAATCGTAAATAATAACATAAATTGGGGTGTCGCAAAATTGGCACTTCAAAAGGTCGGGAGTACACTAAAGAATGATCGAGATATATATGTATATAAAAAAAAGAGCAGCAGATTTCTGCAGTTTCCCCCTTTTTTTTTGTGGATTTAGTTTTGGTTTTGTTGATTTTTGACTTTTGCAATTGGGAATTGTCTATGAGAAAACTGTTTACAGCATTCAGTGTACAACAAACATTTGAAAATATCGAATTGTAAAAGTGATTGAATAAGATGTACATAGATAATAATTGGATTGGATTGGATTGATATTATCTTAAGAGCATGCATATATATAGGTATGTATATAATATCATTTACTTTTCATTTGTGTGATGGGATCTATGTGCCTTACCTTATGCTCACTCATCAATTAATTTGATTTGTATTGCTTTCTGTTTACTGGCATTGACTTGACACCATTTGCCCATTTTCATATTAATTGCACGATGCCGCGAACAACAAAACAAGAGCAACGCGTTGCTAAATTTACTTTTACAAATTTCGTTGATTAAAAAGAATACTTGGAATAAATGTATATGTAAGTCATTAGTTTCCACTGATCACAAACATAAGGAGAATACATAAATGTTAAGTTACGAAAAACTAAGAAGGTTTTCTTTATAAATAAATCAAAGAGAGCAGAAAATGATTAAATAAACAAATAAAAACCTCAAATAGAAATGAAGAAATAAACAAAAATCGACACGATTGAAATCATATGAAGTTGAATCGTTTGTTTGTGTTGCATGAGAAGGGGAGCGGGGAGGCGAAAGCGAGAGGCGTTGGAAATGCGGAAAATGTGCTGGAAAGCAGTGGAAAGTGTATCGCATGAAAACTGAAAACTGAACAACACAGCAAACAAACACTTTTCGATTGGTTTTCGAATCTTTCATTTCAAGTTATATATATATATATTTTTTATAGTTTGGTTTGATTTGACTTAGCAGTGAAAATAGTTAATTAGTTTTGTTCGTATTCCATTAATTGCTACATTAACTTTCGATCTTGACTATGAATGATTGCTTTAGTACTTAGGTACAAACGTTCTCAGTGTATCGAAGTTATGATCGAACTGAATTTCCATTATTTTCTTTCATTTACGATAGTTATTCTTTCTCTCTTTTGCATTTTCTTAATGTAACATTTTTAAAGTAATTTGTTTACGTTGACAACAAGCACAACAATTGGTGAGCATAAGGTTTACAATATTTTTTTTTAGTTTAGTTTAGTTTTAGTTATAAATTTCTCACATCTGAATTCATCTGCATCAACTACACACAGAGACAAAGATGCTGTTAAAGATAGATGTAGATTAGGTTTCAGATACAAATACAGATACAGATACTGACACAAATACACAAGTACAAATACAGATACCCTAGGGCCTGGCATTAAAAACCTTCAACCTAGGCTAAGTAATTTGTCTGGACATTGTTCGTTTTTAATTAATCTAGATTAATAATCTCTTTTGTTATTTTTCGTTATACTTAATACTAGAATAATAATGAATAATATACTTTTCTAATATTTGTTTGGGGGCGTGGCATTTTCTAGTTGTAAATCGTGTACAATATTATTTACGTAAAGTTATTATCAACATACATGTGTAAAGGTCACGTCTGCACTTGGCCTTGGGACGTTATTCAAAATTCACTTTGGTGTTATGAATACTGTGTAATCGATTACTACAAAATACCCTATAATATGTGGCAGATGTTAAATGGCAATGACAAAATGTTTGTGTCTAAACCGCATTGACAATAATTACTTGAGCAAAAAACCTAAAAAACTTGATTATTAACTAAAAAATCAATTCCCTCAATTGTAGGTAAATATTATTATTGACAATTTGTTCACTAATTTTATCTAAATATATATGTATATCTATATTAACTACTATTTGTGAATTGTAAAAGTGCTAAATAATTGCGACTGCTTGAAAGTATCTGCTTTAGTTATTTGTTGTTAATTCAAACGATTTTGATTGGATCGATTTGCATTAAAATGTATATCAAAGATGTGTTAGAATTATTATTGTTATTATGCTGACTTAATGATTGTTTATAGTTATTGGATTATATACAAGCATATGTATATGTATATGTTTGGATGTATGTACACTGGCTGACAGGGCCTCGCCTCAATATCAACATGATTGGGAAGGTTTATCTATAATTGTTGCTAATTAACTTATAGTACTACTCTATATTTATGTATTTAGTATAAATGGTATAGTTGTGTATGCATTATGATGTATACTAGTTTTAAATGGGTTTAAATGGATTTGGGATGGGGATTGCTTAACTACAAGGACTTTTCTCACGTGGATCGGTTTGGCAGTTGCTGTAGCATATAAACTCATTAATACATATATAAATAAATAATACTGTAACACACGCACTCACACCCAGGCAAACCACACTCAATGAGGTGGACAATCAGACAAATTCGGCCACACGCACAACCAGCGGAAGTAGATATGACAAACTAACACGCTATTTAGTTATTTGCTATGCATTAGCGAATGGACATACATATATACAGATACATATATCTGTTTGATTGTGTGCGAGTGTATATATGAGTTGGTAGTAGTATTGGTATTGGCAATGGTAATAGCAATTGTTCTGGTTACACTTTTTGGAAGAAACATCTTGTTGCAAATGTTTTGCATTTGATTTGCTTTGATTTGACTTGATCAATTATTTATGTATGTGTGATATTTGGTATCTAACTAACTAACAAATACATGAACACGTATTTGTATTCCTATTTAAGTGTATAATTATAATCTACCAATCTATATATATATATAAATTTATATATATATAAGCAAACTGTTCTTTGGGGCTATCTTTGCTTTCGTTACGTAAGGTACAATGTATTCGTATTCGTTATTTTCAGTCGTCTAAGATCAAGTCGCTGCGCGCTTCGAGAGTCGAGGGACATTGACACAATTGCTTTACGACTATATGGTTATAGTTATAGTTATATCGTTAGATAGATATACGATTAGTTATAAACAGAGTAGACGATTTAGACAACCTCTTGTGATCTTCTCAATGTGTTTCTCCAACCGACGCTCAGCCTCTTTCGCTTCCTCAGTTGGCTGTGGTGCTCCAGGAAAAGCAATTATTATGATGCTCATATTATCACGACTTCCCTGTTGACACATGGTAGATAAACAAAGAGTTATTTGTATTGCTTATGTTGGGAAATATACATATGTTTATAACTATTATTATGCGGTACTCACCTTGTGCAAACAAGTGTCAACCACCTGATTGGCAATGTTCACCAGATCTGAGGTAACTTTCAGCCTCGAGTATATGAAACTGCACACGTCCTCATTGCTCATTACATCCCAGATGCCGTCACAGGCGAGCACTAAGAACTCGTCGGTGTCCTGACGGCTTTGGCAAAAGATTTCCGGTTCCGGTGAGACCAACTGCTCGCACTGTCCCTTCTCCTTAACATTCTTAAATTCATAATCTCCGAGTGCACGCGACACAGCCAGTGTGCCATTGACCCGCTGAATCATGACACTACCGCCAGCATTATGTATACGCTCCTTTTCCTCAGGCAAAATTGGCTTGTGATCCTGGGTGGCAAATACCGGCACACCTTGGCGACAGAGCACCGCACGTGAATCCCCACAATTGGCTATATATACTTGCGTGGAGCTGATAAAGGCGCTTACTGCGGTGGTGCCACCACATTTCTCCTCATCCTGGGTAAACTCGGGCAGCTCTCGCATCACCTCATCGATACGTAGGAAACCGGTGCGAATGCCTTTAACATAATCACCGTTCTTGAACTCCTCTGTGCTGATAATGCTGTCCAGCAAATGATTGGCACAATGCTCCGACACCTTACAGCCTGCGTGTCCATCAAAGACCGCAAAGAAACTCCACTCGTCCAGTGCATTCCCTAAGCGTCCGCAGGCATAGTATGCATCCTCCATTTCACAACGCCAGCCCTGCATCGAGCTGACGCCATAGAGCAGCTTGTTACCCTCGCCTTCATCATTGTGCTTTGCGGTTTTTGGCTTATCCAGGAATCCGCCCATATCTATTGAACATAATGTGTGTGTGTGCTTTTATTTTGGTCAAATCGCGCGTACGCCGTGTGCTGATGATACTAAACGACGAGGACAGAGAGAAATAGAAATAGAGAGAAAGCGAATTAAAAAGAGTAACAGACCTTGGTGAGTTGGCGTTCAAAGTCAAACGATATGAACATGAATATATATTGTGAACTTGAAAATTCGCCGCGCGGGATGTACACATAAAAATCTATAACTGCCAGTCATACAACTGCAAACTAAATCAAAATTTGTCGCAACAACAATATACACTCATACATAGATACACCGCACACATATACATACACGCACACAAGCATACGGAATCAAGGATGCGTATTGAGCTCTTGCCGCCTACACTCGGCCAATGCAATAATGTTATTTCTTTGCTTTTTTCTTGCTTTCGTTTTAAGGGTTTTTGTTGTGTTGATGGTAGTGTTGTTGTTGTTATTGCTGCTGCTGGTTGTTTTATCGGTGCTTCCTTTTGTACATCGATTTATCAAAGACGCCTGCTCACTTGCTAAATTTAGCGCTGTCCGAGCGGCACGCCCACCCGCATTACCGCTGCGATTTAGCGAAGGTGCTAGCTCTATTGCAACTTAGTTGTTATAACTGCCATTAATTATTTTGTTTCGTTTTTTTCGGCAATTGAAAATTCTTTCGACTGGCTTTGGGCGCGCTGTAGCAAAAGTTAGAGATGCGCAAAGATTGAGTAACTGTGCCTATACTTGGAATATTCGATGAAAATATTCAACAGCAGAAGAGTATTTTTTAAAATTTGGCTAATATTGTAACCGCAACACACATAAAAAAGATAATCACTTTTAATTTATTATGATTTTATCCGTTTTCGTATCACACAAAAATTATTTTTGTAACAAAAGTTTTTTTTGTTCAAACGATAAAAACGCTCATCTCTAAGTGTGGCTATTCGAGACAAGTTGACAGCTCCATGCAGGGGGCAGAAAACACGAGGAATGTAGATAATTTTAAAGTTATGATCACGCACACGCCCTTTTAGTATTTTAATTATGTATTAAAATGCAATAACGAGTATTTCTGCACATTATACACTTAGAAAACAGTTATGTAGTTTTATAAACTTGTTGTACATATTTTTCTTCACGATTTGCTGCTGAATTTTTACACTCACTTGCTCTTTTCTTGTGTGTATGTGTGTATTCTTTGCAGTCGAACAAAAAATTGCTTTGTTTGATTTGTGCGTCACCGTGCAATATGCACTTTAATACCCGAAAACTCAAACACTTGGGGGAAATGTGGAAACGCGTTCTTTGTGTAACAAAAAATAAATATGCGTATGTTTTGATTAGAAAAAAACAAGCACAAAACAAGCAAAGACTGACGTATCTGACGATATCTAATGGATATATCGATATATCGCTAGATTCAACACTCAGAGACTTCTAGTTCAGCTTCTCCTAAATCCCTAAATACTATTGGTCGAAATCGGCATAAAAAATACTTAATGCCGAAAAACATCGATATTCAATCTATCGATTAAAAATTAAACACTGCAGTGTTTTTAGTACGCACAGTAAACCGATAGATGGCGCTGCTGTGCAACCGTTACAATTTGAATAAATCATAAATCAACAAAATTATGTGCGTTTTATATTTAAGACTCTTGCAGGCCTTACCTTATTACAAAAATAAAGATTACAAACTTTCTTGATAAATTACACTAAGGAATACCATGTTTATATAAAAGAAAAGTGAAAATAATAGAAATAAACTTTGATCTGATATGTCTAATCAAAATTCTGGAATTCATAAACAGTTGATAATTGATTCCAAGAAATTTAAACGAATTTCCTGGGCCGGGGACTTCTTTTAGCTTAATTTACAACCCAAGAACTCAGAAATGTTTGATAATGACGTACACATTTAGGTGATTACCCCGATAAGAAGTTCTACTAGCTAGAAACTATGACGAGTATGAAATTGACCATTAGTAACCCATTAAAGGGCTTTTTAACTTTTGTAGATACTTTGGAAACTAGAGGGGAACATTTCTTGACAGGTCTTACAAAACTTGGATAGGATGTAATTTTTGGGATAGAATTTTATTAATTATTCAATATCTGAGACTGATCTGATCTTCTGTATGCTTTTTATGGACTACATACCAAAACTCAGCTTTCTAGATCTTATCAGTACCGAAAAAAAAGTCATATACTTTTACCTCGCGGAAGGCGAATTCGGTTTGTTTCCGCTAATAAACGCTTTATAACAGCCAAACTAAATATAACAGTTAACGATCTACTTAATCAGTCGGTTGATCCATAAAACCGTTATCAGAATCGATTTTTGCACATAAATAGCCGTTGCCGGGACTTGGACAAGACATACTAAGTTAGTAGTTCGAGAAAGTAGAATCATGTTGTTCAAAGCTCTTACCGTTTTCCTGACCATCGGTTCAGTTTTGGCCCTGACTCCACTTGAGTCTAGGATTCAATCTGAGAGCATGTTGTTTGACATCATGATGACACCCCGCGATGTGGACCCTGTAGTGCAACAGTATTGCTTCAATCGTTACATACCGATCTTGAAGCAGATCAACGATAACTTCCAGACTGATTACTTGGCTTGCCAAACCACCTACGACAAAAATGTGAAATCGGTTGATGCGAATTATGTGAAGCAACGCGAAAACGCCACCGCCGTGGCCCAGGAGTCCTGCCAGGCTCTGCAGAAATGCGATTCGATTGTGAGCTACACCGATGCCTTTGACTGTTTTGGAGTCATAGTAAGTAGTTTAAGCCGGGAATATATTAATGAACATAAACTAATTAACTTCCTTTGCTTTAGGGTCAGGAACAATCGAACGCTTTGTCTGTGATGGCTGGTAGAGCTACTCTCTCCGCTGTGGAAATCAGGGAGAGATATGCCACCTTGATCAGTACTCGTGATCAGTGTTTCGTCGTTGCCAGCAACACCTACAACGATCAACACACCGCTACCAATGCTGAGCTCCAGAACTGTCTCAGCGGGGACATCGTTCCTGAGGTTACAACCGTTGCCAATTAAATCGGTGCTAAATGCTGAACATAATGTTTCTATAATTTTATGTGATACATTATAAATTGTTTAATAAATTGCAAATTCATTCATAATCAAGTACAGCTCTTATATTGATAAGCTACTGAGTAAAAACAAAACAATAAAAGAAGTGAGATCACTATAGAATTGAGGTGCTCGACTGTTGGTTTGCCAGTTTTCCTAGCTGTAGATTGTTAAAGTTAAAATTTAAATTTAAAAATAAATATTTCTCTTAGTAACAATAAAAAAACATTTTTGGTAAAAGCCAGATTTGAACCCACGATCTCTGCTTCAGAGCCGCAGGCTCATTACGCTGGTCCACCAAGCAAACAAAAGAGTACAATAGTTAAGGATGTATTTATCTTGCATTTATATGTTTTGCTGGTAGATTTTCATGACGTCATCAAATTTTAAACACTTTTCGTTTGAGTATAAAGCCCCCGAGTCCTTAATTATTTTTAAATTATATATATTTAATTTCTCTTCATCACAAAAACATTAGCCCATATGTCCTATAGAAAACCAGGCTAACTAACTTTATCTTAAACATATTGGACACGCGCTACTCTGGTAGTTTCTAAGATACGACCTACAAAAAAAAAAAAAAAAAAAACAAAACTAAATTTTCTAAAATGAATTTGCGATAAGAAATTTACTTTCCACAGTGATTACCTCAATTATTTCGTTATATCGAATTATGTTAACACCAAAAATCGGTAATTAAAAGATAATAGTTGGTCTAAACACCCAAGATGTTCCCAAAAGAATTGTATATAAATGCTGGAAGAAATCTTATAGTTTAGAAACCGAATTCAGTACGAAAAGTGATGATGTTCCTGAAGTTATCCCTGCTCCTAATGGGCCTCAGCCTAGTGCTGGGCTATAGGCTGAAGACGTCACTGAATACCGATGAGAAAATCAATCAGTTGCATAAGAAGAGCATGGTATTGGCACAGGGTCACAAGGATCTGTCCTCAAATTGCTTTGGCACCTACAATCCGCAGTTGAACGCTGTTGTTAATCAATATGAACAGGATTATGATGGTTGTATGGCTGCCTATGAATCCTCAAGCGCTCTAATCCAGAATGGCTACAAGGAAACTCGCGAGCGAATGGAGAAGAGCGTCTCCCAGTCCTGCCAATGCCTAAAGGACTGCGAAAAATCCTCCAACGCCTACAATTTGTTCGAATGTGTCTCGGCCAGGGTGAGTATTAGCCCTAACTTGTTTGAGTCCAATTGAGTTGGTTGTTGGTTTCTTGTGTTCAGACTTCTCAAGATGCCAAGATCTTCTATGAGATCTCTGCAAATGCCACGGATGCTGCTGCCAAGAGCAGATCGGACTATCGTCGTGTGGAGACCACTAGGGACATTTGTGTGAATGAGGCTGAACGGGAGTACGTTGAGAAAACATCCAATGTCTACGGAAAGTTGAATTCCTGTCTGGTTGGCAACTTGGCAGGTGGACCACCACAAGCACCTGAACTACCCGAAGCACCCTCAGTTGATCCCTTTACCCCACCTGACGTTCCTGCTGAGACCCCCGGTATACCTGATCCATGGCCATAAATGTGTTATTCCAACGTGTGGCGAAGCCAATCAATAAATATATCTTTGAAATTCACTCGAATAAGTTTTATTTATTACTTAAACTATAGTCTTTAAAAGATAATTATTTATGTACAAGCTACTTCTTGTAATACAGTTTAAGTTTATTCCTATCATGGGGACTTATAGCTTTAATCCTAAAATCGGAAGGGATCTTTATTCCAAACATAGTTTAAAGAAATGTTTCAATATTTTTATAGGGAAGTGAGTGAATTTACTAAATATACTTTATTTCAATTTATTGATTATTTCTGTAATAACAAGTAAGAAAGGCTACAGTCGAGCGAGCCGACTGTAAAAGACCCCGTACTCCTTCTAGTGCACGTTTTTCCATACAAATCACCAATTTTCGACCGATTTGTCCTATGGGAGCTATAGGCTATAGCTGTCCGATCCGGACTAAACTTGGTGAGGATAGTAATAATGGTACCATACACATAATGTGTGAACCCTCTAGCTCTTTTAGTTTTCAAGTTATGGTTATGTAAAAATTGTTTTTTACATTTTGCGGGGGCGGTAGGGGGCGTGGCAAAGATTTGAAGTAAACTTGATCTGCTCGCGAAGCAGACGGACTTTCATTCCAAATTTGGTGGCTCTAGCTCTTATAGTTTGGAAGATCCAGGTGTACATACAGACGGACGGACGGACGGACAGACGGACATTGCTATATCGTCTCGGCTGTTGATGCTGATCAAGAATATATATACTTTATGGGGTCGGAAAAGCCTCCTTCTGCCTGTTACGCACATTTCGCTTCAGACAAACTTAATAGACCCCTCTACTCTTTTTTAGAGTACGGGGTCTAAATATAAACATTTTTTGTCTTCCTAAAATTGTATTGTACTTAAATATTATATAATATAAAACATACTACTTATATGTATAGGAGACTATGAGTTCTTGTAGTTTTTGAGACCCCGTACTCATTCTACTGAATTAAGATCGAACAGTGTTATGATAGTTATACTAAGTGCTTATACGATTTCTATAAACTATAGACTGGGCACAAGAAGTGGAACCTTAAACACAATTTATATGATATGGTAGGGAGGGATACTTCAAGATTATCGTACAAATCGTCAGAATTGACCGATTAGTCCTATCCTTTATGATAATGTTGTTCAAATCCGATGAAGAATTGTGTTCAGGAACTTCAGAGTTATCATGTTAACTCTCATAAGCGGACACTTACCCCCGAACAAATTTTGACCGATTAAGTGGGGTATCTACCAGTGAGAGAAGCAAATTATACTGACACATCAGTAAGATCAGAGAATAAATGTCCGTGTATGAGGGGTGTTCGCTTATTATGGGAGTGCGTTAAGAGAGGTTTCACTGTACAAGTACTAAATTTGCCGTTTAGACGTGTGGAAACTGTACGATGCATAAATGGAATCTAAAATTTTTATGTAAATTTTTTTTTTAAAGTTAAATTTTTGAAATCAACTAAATAGTTATTCATTAAGTTAAACTCTAAGCGAGATGGTTTAAATAGGTACATTTCCATACCAAAACTATAAAAACTATTTAAATTTTATTTTCTTTAAGTTCACTTCCTGTTTAAACCGGAAGTCGCGGGTAAAAGTTTATTCGCGTACATTCCACAGGAGTACTGACCAATAAATTGGTTTGCTCAAGCAGTGCTAATCGCTAATCGATCGATAGATAAGTCTTTATATAGCAGCTAAACGGATATATTCGGTAAATTCGCTAAATTTAGCGTCATACCTATTTATAGAACCGATAGATAAACCAGGTTATTTGACTTATAATGAAAATAATTAACCTCTATACAGAAGCACTTTAAATTGTGGGATTCCTTGGAAGGCGTCCATGAGTGTTCCATTAACGGTAGAGTGTGCAGTTGAGATAACCATTTGACAAAAGCACTCTAATCATTCAATTGATAAACAATGGCCTTATCAGACAAAGTCGTCGACCGTAAATCAATCATATCAATATCGAATTTTTGCACATAAATAGCAGTTGCCGGGACTTGGACAAGACATACTAAGTTAGTAGTTCGAGAAAGTAGAATCATGTTGTTCAAAGCTCTTGCAGTGATTTTGGCCATCAGTTCAGTATTGGCCCTAACGCCACTGGAATCGAGGATTCATACCGAGAATATGTTGATGGATCTCATCCTGATGCCACGTGCTAGTGATCCTGTGGTGCAACAGTATTGCTTCAATCGTTATATTCCCATCTTGAAGCAGCTCAACGATGACTTCCAGGTGGAGTACACTGGATGTCAGACCACCTATGATAACAGTGCCAAGTTGATTGATGCCGATTACAGGGAACAACGTGAAAATGCCACTTATGTGTCCAAAACATCCTGTGAAACTCTCCAGAAATGCGATGGCATTGAGAAATATGCTGAAGCCTTTGATTGTTTCGGAAGTGTTGTAAGTTAAACTCATATCAAATCAGTTGGAAAACACATTTCTAATCATTTCTTGCTTTAGGGTCAGGGAAATTCCCAATCTCTGTCTGCGATGGCAGGAAACTCTACACTATCCGCTGTGGAAATCAGGGAAAAGTACTCCGTTGTGGCCAGTAAACGAGATGCCTGTTTCGTCTCTTCCTCCAACAACTACAACAAAAACCAGATAGCTACGAATAATGAGATGCAGAAGTGTCTCAATGGCGATGTCGCACCTGAACCGGAAGCAACTACAGTCATTATTAATTAAATCGAAAAGAACTTAACTTTTCTTACATATTTTATATAAAATATTTAATAAAATGCAATCTTTTTGAACTCAATTTTATTACTAAACAAAGTTGGACTTTTATATCTTGGTGGGAGTTCAGCTAAGATAGAGTATCTTAAGTACGATTCATTCATAACAATAAACTTATCTTCATCTTTAAGTCTATTTTGTTTATAACTCTTTGATATACGACTGTCTGAAAACGTAGTTAAATTTATTATCAGTGATAAGACGGATTGTTTTTATACACATAAGTCAAATAATAAATAACTCAAGTTTTTATGGCAATAAATTAAGCTAACAATTACTTTAGCAATAAAAGTATTTTAAATTTAATGAAAAAAATTTTTACAGTCAATAAAAATATATGTACTTTTAAATTTATATATTTCAGTATAAGTTAAGAAATAAATTTTTTAAACATAATCGTTTAAATATAATAAGTTTCGACTTACTTTAAGTAAAATATTTAATTGATAAGCAAATTACATCATAAAATATATTTAAGCTTCGATTAAAATTAACTTCAATTAATCAGGGATTTAATTATCTTCTATCCTAGAGTATTTTGGGCTTTCATAAAGTAAGTAACAGGCAGAAGGAGGCGTGACAGAATGCTTAAAGTTTATATATTCTTGATCAACATCACAGGCCGAGTCGATATAGCCATGTCCGTCTGTAAGTCTGTCTGTCTGTCCGCTTGTCCGTCTGTCTGTTCGCCTATCTGTACGTTTGTCCGTATGAACAAATAGATCTCAGAGATGGTAAGAGCTACAAGTTCAGAATTTACTCAGTATCGACTCGATCTTAAGTCAGTCAATACAAGTATCGGACGTGCTCGACTGTACTTTTCTTTCCTTGTGATTTTTATATTATTCAAACAAAATTTGTAATTTTAAAAAACTAAATCATTAAATACAGTGAAAGCTCTACTTGCGGACAGCTACCTCAGGTGGACAGCTCCCTTAGCCGGACGAATTTTACAGTCCCAAGAGCATGATTTTCATACAAAATATTTTACCGCAGGCGGACATCTCCCTTGGGCGGAGAAAAATGCTGGAACCGTGGCTGTCCGGCCAAGAGAGCTTTCGCTGTATATCTAAGCTTCAAATGGTAAACAGATGTTCATTAAAAAATTATACAAATAATTTTCAGGGATTTAATAACTTTTAAATTATTCTAATCGTCAGATAAAAATTTAATTTGTAAGAAATTTCTGTAAAAAAAAAAAAATAAATGTAAATTACACTTAGAAATATTTTGTCAGAAATTTTTAACTGCAAAAAGATAAAATTTATGAAATTTATAAATTGTTCACATACTCATTATAGTAACTAAAATCTTTTCTTTTGTTCAAATAATTATTAATTAATTCAAAAACAATGGATAAATTAACCTTGATACATAAGAAAATGATCACTCAAGTGTTTAAATTACATTTCATTAATTTCCTCTGAGTTAAAAAGATATGTCGAGATAAAAAAAAGTGTGTTAACATTGCAATAAAAAATCAATTAGAAAGTGAACTCAAAAACATTGTTACTTAGATAAAGATAAGAGCAAAAATTAATTACTGTTAAATTAACAAAAGTAATCTACAACAAATGCAATTTTCGACAATTGGATTTGAAAGAAGTTTATATCAAGTTTTGGGCACTATAAAAGCTAGTGAGTTGAGTTAGTGAAACAATCAGAAATTAAATTGAGACTTTTGAAATGATGTCGATGAGTTCTTTGGTTCTACTACTGGGTCTAGTTGTTGTAGTGACAGCTAGACTGGAAGTGCCCAAGATTCAGATCCTTAAGCAACAGACCAAGACTCTGACTGAACAGAATCCTAGAAATGGTCCACTTTGTTTCTCCATGTACAAACCCAAATTGGAAAGCTACTCAACTGAATATGAGGTGGAGTACACCAGATGCAATCAAGTCTATGATGAAAGTACTGCTCTAGAGGATGCCAAGTGGAAGGGTCCCAAATCCAAGATGGAAAATCAAGGTGGAAACTCCTGTCGTGCAATCAGCGATTGCTCCTCAATTGTGGGCTATGTGGAAGCCTTCGAGTGCTTTGCCCAGATGGTAAGTGATCTGAGATCGAAAATGAAATGAAATTTTATAGTGAACTCGATTCTCTTTTTAAGGGCTCTGATCAATCCAAGGCCATGTACACGCTGTCAGCGGATGCCATCAAGGTAGCTGTGGAAGTCCAGGAAGACTATCGAATGATCGATACCACGAAGGCACTGTGTATCAACAATGCCGAGAGACACTATGTGGAGGGCACTACGATTACCTATGAGCAATTGAACAGTTGCCTCAATGGACATATTCCACCAAATCCAACCAGTTATCCTGTAACTGATTATACTACTACTGAGCATTACTTTTCTACTGAAGGTTGGGAGACTACTACGTGGGATGGATTCTTTTAGAAAAAAGCTATGAAAACGAGGAATTCTAAATAAAACAATCAATTGAAATGCAAAGCTTTGTTTAAATAAGACTTTGGGATGAATGTGTTGTGGGTAGGAAACGGAGAATTTCTTATCAATAAACTAAATTTAAGTCCTAGAAAAAAGTGTATCCCAATTGGTTTATTATATAATCATAACGTTCTTTCGATCCGCAATCCAACTAGAATTCATCTTACATTGTTTTAAAGTGCTACAGTGTATACTTTAGTCACCAGCGTGGAGCCTAACACACAGTAAAGCAATCACTTTCATAGCCAGTACTTTTGTTAAACTAATCATACATATATAGTCCGATAAATCCGTTACAAACTGCTACTTATCAAACTATACCAATATTGAAACCGTCCAAAAGACCACCCGAAAAGATATATAAACTCAACTCAGTTATAGACTAAAACTAACTAGTTTTTTTATGTCAAATTTTACGACAATTTGAGGCAACAAAAGGCGAACAAGTTTCCCACACACGACAATAGATATAGCCAGAGATATAGACGATTATCGTGGCCAAATCTCAATGAAAGACGGCTCAAAAGAAATACCAATTTATGACCTTGCCACACCCATACCAAAGGTCAGGTATAGACCAAATCAGTGTGTCCTTTGAGGCCGTGTATCCTTTGTCCAAATGCCGCCTGCAGTTGCAGGTTAACAAAAATTTTGCGCTTAATTAATTTGAAAATATTTTTTTATTTTCTTTTTTTGCAGATTGCCGAGGAGCTGAGCTACCTCAATTGAGTTGTAAGTTGCATGTCAGTTGTTGGTTGTTGGTTGTTGGTACTCCGATGTCTTCTCAATGGCCAAGTAGGCGTCAAACTGTTTTCAAAAGGACGTCGCTTGTCTCGATCCTCGATCGTAGATCGTCGATCGTCGAACCCGAAACGAGTTGAGTCGAGTTGAATTTTGTGGTCTTTTTGCCGATGTCGGGACTACAATTGCCAGTCATGTCTTCATAAATTTTATTGAATTGAACTGCTTTGGCCGGGCAGCAACATGAGCCCAACATACAAAACGGCTCCGTGTCTGCAACTGGGGTAAGGTGGGACAGTGGGATACAGTGGGGTACAGTGGGGGCACTGTGGGGGCAATGCGGGGGCACTGTGGGGCACTGTGGGGCCTTTGGGGACTTGCGCCTATTTGACTATTTCATCTTTTGCCGACTCTTGTACAGAGCCTTAAATTGAATCGTTACAAATTTTGTTGCTCGTTATAGCAAGCGTTTTATTGCCCAACCAGTTTTTAGCCTTCTTTTTTTTTTTTTGGTATTTGTTTTTGGGCCAATGCAAACCAGACGGACGTTTAGTTAGATACGCCACAGATTATGATCGTAGGCAACTCGATGCGATCTTAGTCTACATACGCCCTCGCTTTATAACTGGTACCGTCTACTACTGCTTCTTCTTCTTCTACCTCTTCTTCTTCTTCTTCTACGTACGGTAGCCCTGGGTAACGCCCTTTTGTGACTGCTCCAAGGGACGCAGCGTTTAATAACTTCATTAAATGCCCTTTGACATTTATATCTACTACACACATATCTAAAGGTGTCCATGTGTGTGTGTGTGTGTGTGTGAGTGTGTGTGTGTGTGTGTGCAGATGCCCCGCGCTGCTATCTCTACACTCAGATCAATTACAGGTAGCTACTGAGTCTATAAATAACCTAATCATCTGATAATGAAATTGTTTACAAGCTACATTTACCCGCCGCCACGCCCCCTTCAGCCCTAGTCTAAAAGGTTATAGCAGTAATCAGCATTTGTTTTTTATTTAATTTAGTTACATTTTTTTCCATTTTTTTCTGGTGACTGATGGCTGATTAGCTGCCTTTTTATGAACAGAACTCAAAGTCAAGTGATCGCGAAGACTTTGTCTTTACCTAGAGCTAATTGCTCTAATTTCTAGAGAAGTGATCGTCTTCTCCTACTTCTCCTACTTCTTCTACTTCTTCTTGGTCTCTTCAAGAACAAGTCGGTTGACATTTTTTCAGCACTGCCATAAATATTGAATGTGGGATCGCTGAAAGGATCGTTTGGAACGTTCCGATCGGTTAAGATCAGCAGCCTTAGCCGCAGCCGCAGCTTGCGCCGTTTGATGCTTATCAACAGTTTGCTGCCTGCTCTGGTCACTATGTTAATCGAATTTGTCCACGTTTTTATATTTTTTGGGGGACTTGCTTGTCGGCCCTTTTGGCCCAAACAATAGCAGGATTTGACTGTGAGTAAGAATTGCGCCAAAGTTAAGATTTATTATGCCCGATGCGCTACAATCTGCGGAAAGATCACAACGATCACTAAACGAAAAGTAACCAAAGAGAGAAAATTCCAAATTGTAGCGCATTTGTGTGTCGTCTTTAGCCGATGATCCTTAAAACTCTTGCGATCTGCCGCTGTGAATTTTGCGTATTTTCTTGCCAATGATCGATCGAAACGATATATACATTTTGGGTCTTGTTTGATCAGAAAATTATTATGTATCTCGAAGCGATTAACAGACGCATTTTAATTTTATTGCACAAGATTATTATCTCCAAGCTGAGATTTAACCCTTTTGAGTTGGAATATAAAACAATGTGAGGTTGTAGCATAAAATGGCTATAACAAACTGCAAACGGCAAATCATTTGACTCTTTGAGCTGCAAAGATCTTCAAAGTCTGAAGACCGCAGTTTAACAAGCAGTCGCGAAGTGAAACTCTTTGGCTTTCGCTTCACAGATTTCACCCAGTGCCACACTTCCAAATGGCAAAAATAAGAGAAGGAAAATAAAAGTATAAAATCCAAGTAAAGAGAACGCCAATGTGATGATCATGTGGACGTGCCATTGCGGGTGGCTTTGGTAATTAGACAACAAGTGTCTAAAAAGCGCGTTTGCGGCCAGTTCAAAAGAGCGAACAGCTTCACTAATGAGCAGCTAAAATACATGATCATCATCATCATCATGATCAGATGAGCTCAGAAGGTGTTAAAATCAGTGCTGCATTTTGGGCAATTGATCGCTTGAATGCAACTCGAAGCAGGCATTGAGCAAATAAAATTAATCATAAGAAAACGAGCAGTGATCAGTGATCAGTGATCACTTATCGAAGATCGACGATCGACGATCAACGATCAACGAGCTCTTTAAGCTGGCCGCTAATTTTCATACAGTTTACTTAATAAATTAGACAGTCAAAAAGGCTCAAAAACTGACTAACTCTTGGCCAACTCTTCAGTGTTAACTGCTTAGTGTTGACTGTTGTTGTCTCGTCCATTCGATTGTCAAATAATTCTTTTTTTTTCTCTCTTGTAAAATTTTTGGGTTTTTTTTTTGGTGTTTTGATCTCACCGCCCAAAGAATAACAACAACTGCTGGCACTTCGGAAGCGGCTTCTGTGGCCCAACAAACCAAATCAATTTAATTTGTTTGCTCAGCGGCAGCGATTGGTAATGGAAAGCTAAGTGGCCGAAAACACAATATGTTTAACCAAAAAAATTTCATTTCTATTTGCTTATTTGGCTGACAAATTGAGTTTTGGTAAAAACCAAAGAAAATGGGCAAATCAATTCGGCTTCATTAAAATGTAATCATAATCCAGAGTTTAACATATGCTTAAGACCCTTTGTGATGCTTAAAATATGTTTATTTTTGCCTCCCACGGCAGGGCTGCTTAAATCAGACGAGGGTTGGTGTTAAGCACCCGTAGCCAAACAGGGGAAAGCCCCCAATTTTGAGATATGATTATCAAATCCAAATGGATAAGATGGAAAAGACAAAGGGCAAGTTTGTTTATGCATTCGTTTCACCCTTCAGCAGTTGTTGAAGAAGAGTGGGAGAGGTAGTTAGTGAGTGAGTGAGAGCGCTGCTAGCGTTAACAAGCGCATTTAACACACACGCACACATACTCACTTGATCTACTTAATAACCCCGCACATTTCTTTCTTATAGAGCAACAGGGAAACTTACGAGTCTACCCAAAAACAGTGGCATTACCCACAGCTTACGATAAACCCACCCCCGATTGAATACACACATAGCTCTCCATCCCTGGTTACTTGACTTCTGAGGGTTGGCAGCGCCTGTCAGCGCATATTAATCCAATTATCATGCAGTGTGCACGAAATCACTTAATCGTTTCGAATCCGGAAGGCGATGCCAATGAAACCAACGATGGCAATTGGGTTACAGTTACACCAAAAATTACTACAGTTACGCATAGTTAGCATAGCTGTAGTTACACCTTCTGTCTCCCTCACTCTTTCACTATCTCTCGTCTTCTCTCTTTGTTGATGGGGTTAGCATGGGGGCGTCTTGATAGATAGGGGTCAGTTGACAGTTGTATATCTTTGGAAAATCTACAGAACTTTTAAATATATATAAGTTTTCTGCTTACTGATTTTACATGCGGAAATATATTTCCTGCAGTTTTCCTTAAATGGAAAATAATTGACTTATAAGTTAGCGTCAAGATTTACTGGTAATAATAAGATTTCAATTTAAATTTATTTACTGTTTTAAGAAAATAGGAAAAATTACTATACTACTATACTACACTATACTATACTATACTATACTATACTATACTATACTATACTATACTATGTATATTTATTTTTATACCCTTGCAGAGGGTATATTAATTTTGTCACGAAGTTTGTAACGCATTGAAGGAGGCATCTCCGACCCCATAAAGTATATATATTCTTGATCAGCATCAACAGGCGAGTCGACATAGCCATGTCCGTCTGTCTGTCCGACTGTTTCTATGCGAACTAGTCTCTCAGTTTTAAAGCTATCTTGATGAAACTTGGTACAGATGTGTATTCTCTCTGCAGGCAGATCATTTGTTAAAATCGGCCGGATCGGATGACTATATCATATAGCTCCCATAGGAACAATCGGTTGCAAAAAAATTTTTTTGAGCTATTTCAACCAAATTAAGCCTATATGCATTTAGTACCAAATCCCATGTGCAAACCAAATTTCATCCGAATCGGACCACTATATCATATAGCTGCCATAGGAACAATCGGTTGAAAATGATGAAAATGCCTAGTATGAAAATTTTCAGTGTCGATTGAGCAATTTCAACCAAACTCACGCCATAAACATTTGCCAGCATTCTCCAGCTGTTGACCAAATTTCATTCGGATCGAACCACTATATCATATAGCTGCCATAGGAACAATCGGTTCAAAGGCTTAGTATGAAAATTTTTAATGTCTATTGATCGATTTCAACCAAATTCACGCAGTACGCATAAGCTATCATTCCTTATATGCTGACCAAATTTCATCCAATTCGGACTACTATATCATATAGCTTCCATAGGAACAATCGGTTGATAATGATGAAAATGCCTAGTATGAAAATTTTCAGTGTCGATTGAGCAATTTCAACCAAACTCACGCCATAAACATTTGCTATCATTCCCTAGCTGTTGACCAAATTTTATTCGGATCGAACCACTATATCATATAGCTGCCATAGGAACAATCAGTTTAAAGGCATGGTATGAAAATCTGTAAAGTCTATTAAGCGATTTCAGCTAAATTCACGCACTACTCCTTTGCTATTATTCCCTATATACTGACCAAATCTCATACTAAATCGGACTATTATATCATACAGCATCTATAGGAACCACTGGTAACTGAATCCAATGAACGCAACATGCATGACTGCAGGGTATTTAATCTTGGCGAGCCGAAGATAACCTTTCTTTCTTGTTTATATATAAAAATATTTCCGATTTCACATATAAAATTATTAAATTTTTAAAATAGTTACACTAGTTTTAGTGTAGTTTTTATTATATTCAAATATTCAACATTTTTATAACATATATTTTTTTGCAATAATTATTTGATTTAATTTTAATTATTTTATTTTTTAATCCAATCTTTAAACTTTTAAAAAGTTTGACTTCAATGTCAAGTTATGACTTCATTTTAAATTTCTGTTTTAAATATTAAACCATTCTTTGGCAGTACAATATGTTAACTAATATTTGTTGCTTAAAACAAATACACCACATTTGTGCAAAAGAAATGAACGCAAATAAATAATAACAAACAAAAATGTTAAACAGCTTTGCAATAAAAATAAACAAAATTAAACATTATAAATTATATAGACATTTTTGATAGCACAATTAAACGAGCGCAGAAATGGCTTATTTAAATTTTTAAAAAATTATTTTTATGTTAACCAAATATTTGTATAAAATAAAAGGTAATAAAATTCTTGTAAAATATTATAAGCTCTCAACCCTCTCACTCCCTAGACTTCTCCTATGATGGGAAAATAGAGAAGGGTGGTAAAGGAATGGAAAAAAAAAAACAATTTGATTTAATTAAAAAATTACGGGATTACACATATTAATGCTTGTCGAGCCAATATATATGCAAATTGCACAAACAGTGCCAGGATAGAAGCCAGGAAAAGGGCATGGGAAGGGGGTGGGAAGAGGGAAGAGGGGATAGGGTCGGGGAATGCATGATTTGCGGGGTGAAGTGCGGAGTTTGACTCTGGCGAGTGTCGCATATTAAAGAATATTTTATTTGCTTTTATTACACAGCACGCCCAGTTCAGTCTGACCCCTGCACCGACCACGCCCCCCTTCGGCTCAAACGTACCGGAAACCTGCAGCAGAGACGTTGATGCTGACGACGATGCCGTCGTCGTCGTCGTTGTCGCCGGTGGCGGCAAGAAAGAAAGAAAAAAATACAAGAGAGAAAAAAGGGAATCAGGCAACCCACAATGAGGCTGAGAATCTAATAAATTGTGGCACTGTCACTTGGCTTAGTGAAGGATAACTGGCCACACGCCCTCCTTGCAACAACAGCCACACCAGCAGCAACAGCAACAACAACAACAGTTTTGTGGGACAGAGCTCATCAAAAATTCATAACGCGCCACGTAATAAAAATTATTCAAATTTTTCGCAGGACAGCGGGTGGGTGGCTGGAGGTGACTGACTGGTTTGGCAACTAAATTGCGGTGATGTTTCATAAGGATGCGCTGGCAAAAAGGCAAACGGAGAATGGAGAATGGAGGACGTAGAAAAGGACAAATCACACCCTCGATTATGATGCGCAAACATACACGCGCAGTAAAAGCGAGTGTCAGAGGGGGTAGACCAGGGATGGAGCAAGGGTAGTGCCAGAGCAGAGGCGTAGGAAGGGGAACATGTGGGGAGTGTGCCCAAACGGAAATTGAATGATTTTGCGCAACAGTCGCGGAAGTTGCTACTTTATAGTCATTTAGTGGTTGGACGCTGCTCGGCAAAAGACTCACCAAAGGTTCACCCAAAAGGACAATGCATCACAGGCTTATCAAAAAAGGTGGAAGAGAAAAGCAGCAAAAAAAGGGAGAGCTGGTAGTCAATATGCTTGGCATCAGTGCCTGCCACACGGTGTGAGTGTGTCACATGAGGATTATACTTGATTCAAAAACCGCACAAAACAGCAGAATCCTTTAAAATGTTTGTGTGAGAGAGAGACAGAGAGAGAGAGAGCCACGGCATCAACCTTGTCGCTAGGATGTCCGATAACAAAGTAAAAGTGCCGCAGGACTACGGTGAATGTCGTTTGCCGAGTGTCGATGTCGATTGTCGAGTTG
Source organism: Drosophila cardini (assembly GCA_018903735.1). Lineage (NCBI taxonomy): Eukaryota > Metazoa > Arthropoda > Insecta > Diptera > Drosophilidae > Drosophila > Drosophila cardini. The sequence continues at coordinate 1,164,357 of JAEIGM010000021.1, forward strand.
CCAAAGTTGACGCTGTTTCCGCCGGAAGTGTAATTTGATACTTTTACAGTTTTGGCAGAGACAGCAACAACAACAACAAGAACAACAATCAACTTCAATTCAACTTTGAAAGGGGTGTCTGAAGCACGCTAATTCCAGCAATTGACTTGGAAGCTGGACGGCGCCTAAGAATACCTCAGAACGCATATAACGAGCTCCTTTTTTGTGATCTTTTGTGAATTTCAATTCAATTTCCTCTTGCAAGCGAAATTGCAAACGATGCACAGCTAGAGGGTAGAGGGGACAAGGGGAGAAGGGAGAAGGGGGCGGTAGTAGGTATGGGAATGGGGGAGCAAGAAGCTGTACTAGAATGCCCATTATGCATGCATCTCTACGACATGGCTATGCTACAGTAGTCACTCGTTAGAGTGGTTAAAAAAGAAACCTTTGGAAACTGCTCAGAAGAATTGATAAGCTGATAGTATATTTTGTACAGGAACAAACTATATAGACAGATCGGATTATACATTTGTAAAGTACACAAATTAAAAAATTTTTTTTTTTTTTTTTTTTTTTTTTTTTTTTTAGAACTTTGATTGATCACAGCTCAGCCAAATGAAGTGCTATCTTGAAGAGCTATATCTTTTTGGACTCTGCATAACTAGTAGAATTATTTGTAATCTAAATTTTAACAAATTGGAAATTTTGAAAATTTGCCAATTTTTGCAAAATTTTATGATGTTACCCCTTTACATTTTTGTCAAAAAATCAAAAGTTTTAACTACTTCATATTTTAATGCAAATCGATAGTGCTACTTCTCACGAGCTCAGAAAGGTATGACAATCAAAAATAGGACCACAAAGTCCCGAATTATGTCAAAAAAAAAATTCAGTTTTGTTTGAAATGAAAAAATATTTTGTATACAAATTCTCGCTTTAAGCGCTTATTCCTCCGTATTGTTAAACCACAGTGGGCTTAGCGAGTGGCCACTGTACGTGCTGTACTCACAATTTGACTGACCAGTTTTATCGTGTACGCTCCCTGGTCATGCAATGAATCGCCTGTCCGCATCCCTGGCTGCCATGTGACTGAGTGAACTGTCACAATTGACGTGGGGCGTATAAATTTTACATTTAACGAAAACGTAATCGAATTGAGCGCTCTATATGGTCAGCACCGAGTAGCTGCAGCATCCAAACGAGCTAACTCTAAGGCCAGTTGGCCAACTGGACAGTTGGCCTCTTTGCCTCTTAGCCAGTTAGCTTGGCCTGGCTGTTTAGTTTTTGGTGTAGTATGTATTATGAAGACATCAGCAAAAGGCGCACGGCAATTTGTGGGACGCCACAGAGACTGGCTTACAAAGAGTAGAGGGAGGAAGGGAAAGAGAGAGAGAGGGAGAGAGGGATGGAGAGTGAAAGAGAGAGGGCATGCATTCATCAAGCACGCATTGTTTGCCATTGATGGGCCTGTAACTTTGAAATTGTGAGCATTCCCCCGTTCACATTAATAGTCAATAATGGGCCACCTTGGAAAATAATAGAGCAAACTGTAAAGAAAAAAAGGAGAAGAGAAGGGAGAAGAGTGGGCGTATGGGGCATGACTGTTGAGAAATCAAATTAAATCTCTGTGACTTGCCATCACCTGGGGACACATTTAGCAGCGTTTTTCAATCAGCATAAAATTTATCAAATCAAATTCAAATGTTTTGCTGCCTTCACAACGTGCAAATAAAATGCAAAGCAGTTGTAGAAAAATCGCATGCCAATCGTATAGCAATCAAAGTTTGCCCCGCCCCCCTACTCACCCCCCCCCTCCTCTCTCTATTTATTGAGTACTTTCCACATTTGAGCGCCATATTGATGATGGCTTTACGTGATGTTTGCTCACCTAAAAATTTGCATGTGAAAAGATTTCTGCATTTGCAGTCGTTTTGGCTCTTCGGCTTGTAAATGGCTTAAATGGCATGAGGAAAAAGGAAACAGAGAAATGAAAATTGAAATCGATTAAAATGAAATCAAATCTCTAACGAATCGCAGCTTTGTTTGCCATTCGCCAAAATCAAGCAGGACCGCCAGGATATCGCTAATGTGCTCGATAAAACGTTTGTCAGCTGCACAGCACAAATCGTTTAACTCAAATTGATTTGTCAATATTTAATTAGGCAGACAATAGGAGAAACAGGGAGGACAGGGGAGGGAGGTATATGAGGGTGCGGCTGCTGCAGAGGCACCTTTGATGTCCGTTTGCTTCCTGCGGATTAGTCGGCGGTGTCCTTTGTGTGTGAAGCACTTGAAAATTGTCCGAGTCGTGGGCTAGCCATGTTACTTTACATAAACTAACAGAGACACTAACTATTTTATTGATGTAGAGATTTTTAAATTGATTCCAATGTTTATTCAGTAATTTATCAATCGTCTCTCGGCAGACATTGCGTATACGCAACGCACAAGCGCTGCAATTACCAATCAATCAATACAAGAGGCAAACACATTTAGCACACACACACACACACTCACACACACATACACAAAACGATCAAATATCAATGTCAAATACGCTTAAATACAATTAAAGGCTTTTGCGCTTTCTCGCTGCTCGTTTCGTTTTGGCCAAAAAGGACCTGCGTTAAGAGGCTTAATTTTTTGGGTAAACGGCAGATTGGCGTTTGCCAAACGCCTGTCAAAAGGCACGTGAAAAAACGTGTCCCATTGACATTTAGCTTGATGAATGATCCTAAGCGTTCCACAGTTCCCAGTCACTGTCCAAGGGTTTGACTGACGACTGCTGACACGTGACTTGGACTTGGGTTTGGGTTTGGCAATGGAATCTTGGAATCGTGTGCTGGGTTTGATGTCAGCAACAAAGGCTACTGTTAAAGGTGGCTATGGAAACTCTGATTATTATAAATATAACAATTATTGCTGTTTAGAAAGAGGATTTAAGGAATAAAGATATGAAATCTAAATCGATTTATTTATGTAACTCAACAAAATGGTGATAATCTCTGTTACTTTTAAAACTGCAATAAAATTACTTTTAGCATATTATAGTTCACTTATTTATATGTTATTTTTATGAAACTACTACCAATTTTAAGTTTATTTATTTAAATTTTCTTTTATAGAACTTTTTACCAACTTTTTGAGCTGCTTCTTCTTGTACCGATTCGTTTTCAATGCCATAATTTGTTGTTATTGACGAAAGTGTCAAACTTTTCGCACAACTATGACAAGACAACACCCACAACACACACACACACCTGCACACCCACACACACACACACTCTACACACACAGCAACATCCGGCATCATTAGCACATTGATGCATCTATCGACGATTCTAACAAAATGTACCTACGTCAAATAAACTTCGATGTACTGCACTCCCCTCTCTCTTTCTTTCACTATCCCTCTCCCTCTCTCTTTCTATCTTCCTTGCTTTTTTTGCAAAAAACCAACGGAAATTTTGCAGCAAGAGAAACTTTTTTGTTTCCTGTTGTTGTCAATAACTAATTCGTTTGTCATTTTCCGTTTACATAACTGGCAATAGCAACCACAGCAGAACAACACAAACAACAACAACAAATAGTTGGAGGTGGCATGCAACAAAATGGCGCACACATTCATGTAAGGACAAAGTTGTGCCTGCATCTTGTGGCTGCTTTGTCCTTGTTGTGGGTGCCAGTTGTCGGTCGTCGGTCGTCTGTTGTCGGTTGTCGGTTTGTTTATCGCTTCAACTTACGACATAATGCAAAAATGTTCGAAACATATTGAAAGCTTCAACCGATACTCAGTGCCCGACCCCCGCTGTCCTTTTCCCCAACACTTTAACCCCACAAACTACACATCTATATACCCTACACTAGTAAACGAAGTGAAGAAAGGGTATAAACTAGGAAAGAAACACTTCAATAAAAAGGATTTTGAACCTTTTCTTTCCTTAATTTACTACCCAAAAGTTTTATTTAACTTAAAGTCTCAATTCCCAATTCAAGTGTGTTCTAGGATATCCCAAAGTCGTGCACTTTTGACGTCTTTTCGAGGGCTTTTTATCGACTTGAAGTGGCATTTTTGTAGTGAAGCTCATAGAAATAACTTCAAGCCTATGAAAATGTTGCCGCTGTGATTTACATTAATTTGCAATTTTTCATGCTGTGCTCAATACTCAAAAGTGTACTGTGTGTGTGTGGGTGTAGGTGTGTGTGTTTGGTGTGTGTGACTCGTAAAAAAGAATTCCCTGTGAAGATTTTATTATGCAAATTATGGCCTAGCAATGAAAGGATCAAGTTATGTGTGCATTTGATGAGCTTTGCAGGATAACCATTTAGTGTCCTGGCACGCGTTAAGCTCGATTATTAAAGGCATAAAGTGGGTATTGGCTAAAGCCAGGTTATTTGAGATCCTTTTAACTGGTGGATGCCAACTGGTAACTGGTAACTGGTTTGAACTTGAAGTGATTTGCATTTGCAATAACATTTGCCTGACAAGCGCCTGCGAAATGTTAATTTAGTGTGCGACGTGATGCGATGCGATGCGTTGATGTCTTCAATGACAACGACAACAAGAAAATCGAAGATCGAAGATTTGAGATGCAGATGGAGATGGAGATGGAGTTGAAGATCGACAGTTTTATGCAGATATATCAGTCACTCAATTGAATGAACGAGTCAAAGACGTTGCCAAGCTGCTTGTCATAAAGCGCTCAGCGGAAGGCTTGACATTTCAATTTGCAAGCAGACGAGGACGAAGACGAGGACGAACACGATCGTAGGATAGGGAAAGGTAGGTGAAGGGGTACAGGAAGGAGCACCACTGGCAGGAAAGAAAACAACATTCAAGACATGCAAATATGCAAATCAACGCGTTGACAATTTTCAGCCAAATCAAATATGCAATTGCGCTAAGAATTTCGTGCTTCCCTCTCTTACCCTCTTCCCTCCTCTCCTCCTCCCTCCTCCTCTCCTTCTGCTCTTTTACCTCTCTGTCTGTGTGTCTCACGAACTTTGTTAATTTATATTTGCCGCGTGCCGCACACACAAATAATCCAAAAAGAGAAAAAATCAAATCGCTGCCAGCAACAAGCAATTACAAAAAGTTACTGTAATCCTGGGCAAAGTCCTGGTCCTGCTCCTGTGCCCCTTCCCTACCCACCCTCCTCGCCTCAGACTGGTCCTGCTGCTGCTGCTGCTCGTGCTCCCTGTCATAGTTACAAGCGCTAAGCCGCTTAGCATTGTTGACTTTCACATGGGCATCACTTAAGGGTAACTTCCATTTGCTTCTCTGCTTTGTCCTTTTCTATTTGCTCTGATCCTGGCCATGTCTGTCTCTCCTCTCTCCCTCCCTCCCTCTACCCTCTCTCGGCTGTGTTTATTGTTTGTGCCTCGCTTTTTGATGTGTGATTAGCCTATTAGCCAAACAACACAAAAAACCCATCCTTAACGGCAAACTCATGATGAGAAACGTAAATATTGAATATGATGAGCAGCAGCCAGGACCAATAAATAAATGTACATGTCCTTCAGGCGAATTGAATGCAGCGAGCGTGGGACACAAAAAAGCATAAAGAAGAGTTAAAGAATATATATTAATTAGTTAATTTGTATATTTAAACATTTATTAAAATGTAGACTTAAGTTGAAAGAAAATTTCCCTTGAAAAAAGTCCTTATTGTATTAAGTGTATTTAAACTATACTTAAAGCCAGAAAACTGTTTTCAAAGTTTATGAAAACTCTACTTAAATAAAAATTAAATTAAAATATAATTTATTTATGTTTTAAATATATAATCCTTCTTTTATACACTACATTGTCTGAAGTAACTCCTCACTATATTCCAACTTGCCCAATTAGTTGCTTTTCGTAGTGCCCACTGTACAGTCCGAAGAGTCTGCGTGTCTAAAGAAGTCAGTTCAATAAATCAGCTATAACTGCAATACAACTACAAATATGTGCAAGTCTTTAAAGTCTAAGTCTTAGCCCCGTTTTTGGGGCTTTTGAATGTTTCTTGCATTGTTTTCCGTTCTGGCTTATTGACGAAAATTTCAGAAATTTTAATTTAAAATATTTCTTTGAATGCTAAATTGTTGACTCTTTGCACCCGCAGGCAAGCAGGCAGGCAGGCAAGGCAGGCAGGCACTCAGACAGCCAAGTCGAGTGCTTAGCCATGGCCAAAAGAATCGAAGCGGCCAAAAAGAAAAAAAACCAGCTAAACAAACTCCACGACAAAAGAGACAAAAGAACAAAAGCGCGCGACAAACAAAACTAAAAGCAAACACATGCAACAAGAATAGAGACAGAGAGAGAGAGAAAGAGAGGGAGAGAGAGAGAGAGAGAGAGAGAGAGGGGAGTAGGAGAGTGCAGTGGGAGGGGGAGTGACTGGGGGGAGGGAGCAACTGATACTGAGACATTCTGACAGTCTGCAGGATCGTGTCGCTCGTTTGTTTCTCTTGAAAATCTTAAAATTCTCGCAATTTCATGTTCGTTAAATTTTGATGTTGCAAATAAATTGAATTGTTAAACGTGCAACTTCGAATGTTGTCGTTGTTGTTGTTGTTGTTGTTGCTCTTCTTCTTTGTCTTGTTACTTTTGTTGTTGCTGTTGTTATTGTGAATTGCAGGCGCATATTTAAACAAATGATGGCCAGATTTGGCGGCAAAGCCGCGTTGCATTGAAAGATGGACATCTCTTTGCTCTATGAGCAAGACTCTACAGCAACATAGCACAATTGAGGGCTAAGAGGACTGCGAGGGTTGCTCAGTCAATAAGCGATTTGGGTTGGGACTTACCGCTAAAGCATTTTGTAAGTAGTTTATGGCTTATTTTAGACCGTTAAAACTATATAGTTTAGATAGTGACATTTGTATCTAAAGCTTGGAAGTTCAGATTTTTCAAATACATGCTTAAAGTACAATTTCTAAAATACTTTATTTTACTTACTGCTTGTCCAACCCTCGTACTGTGCAGCTTTTCAAAACAACAGCTCTGCAAAAAATGTTCTTGAATTTTAGATACAGCTGAGTAAATTTATTAACATCATTAAGATACACGTGCGTAAATCATTATACCTAGTAAGCAACCCTCGCATAGCTTCATCGGGAACCAGTTCCACATTGAAAGCTTGTTCTATTTGATATTTAGCTGTATCTTAAGATATATCTAAACAAATTCTTTATTCACTTTTAAGATAAACTTGTGTAAATCATAATTGAAATCACTTACTTCTTGAGCAACCCTCGTTCACTGCAGCCTCTTCGGAAGACAATTCAGCATTGAAAACTTGTCCCATTTGGTATTCGACTGTATCTAAAATAAAGATATAGATAATTAAAGATAAACTTGAGTTAATCATAACTGAAATCACTTATTTCTTAAGCAACCCTCGTGATCTACAGCCTCTTCGGAAGACAATTCAGCATTGAAAACTTGTCCCATTTGGTATTCGACTGTATCTAAGATATAGATAATTAAAGATTAACTTGAGTAAATCATAATTTAAATCCTTTACTTCTTGGGCAACCCTCGTGTCCGCCTCTTCCGAAGACAATCGCATTGAAAACTTGTCCCATTTGGTTTCGACTGTATCTAAGATAAAGATGTAGATAATAAAAGATAAACTTGAGTAAATCATAATTTAAATCACTAATTCTTGAGCAACCCTCGTTCACTGCAGCCTCTTCGGAAGACAATTCAGCATTGAAAACTTGTCCCATTTGGTATTCGACTGTTCCTTTTGTTATTGTGAGTTAAAATATTTATTTGTCGTAGCGCCTGTTCTGAGTGAGAAATTCTGATGGGTTTCTTATTTGCTTCACTCGTTCCGCTTCTCTACTTCTTCCCTGATTCTTCTTCTTCTTCCTCTTCTTTTGGTCTTTTTGCATATGGAGGATTATGTGTCCGGTCGCAGCGATGACTACATTAGCCATACTGCATAATAAACCAAACTGTAACCAAAATCGATACCGAAACCGATACCTGACTGAAACGCACACCATTCGCCCCTTGCCACGCCCCTTTGCCAATGGATTTTTATATGGAAATTGTGGCTGCAACAATGGCTTCATATTTTCATCTCTTTCGCTCGGTTTTGGCACCGGCGCATTCAAATCCTTGCTGCACCTTTGACATGTTTGCCTCGCATGATTTATGCAGCCATGGAACGTCGCCAGTTCCAGTCCAAGACCGAGTCCAAGAGCGAGTCCAAGACCAAGTTGAGTCCCAATCCGAGTCCAAGTCCAAGTCACAGCTACATGTGAAAAATTAAGTGATATTTTTGAATTTGTTGGCAGCCATCGACTTCAACTTCAACTTCGACATCGACTTCTATATCGGATCGGACATCGGCTATAGTTTGGGGGGATTTGGGGGGTTTCTTACTTAGACCTTAGGGCAGCATTGTAATTGATGCTGCTCTCAATCAATGCCCAAAATAAATTCTTATGCATTTTGTTCAGTATTTTTAGTATTTTCGGTATTTTCCCAAGACTCAGTGCAATAGAAAAATTATTAAATGACTTTGTTGCTTTTGTCATTTTGGCTTGTTTGCCCATTAATTCATCATTATTAAGATGTCAACGTTGTGGTTGACATTTGTGACCGCAGTTCTACCCCTCCTCCTCTTCTCCTCCTCCTCTCCCTGCATCCTGCATTCGAGCCAAACATGCGGGCCACTTGACATCTGTTGGCTGTCAGCCTGTTTAGAGATTTTCCAGCCAGTTTTTAGATTTTCTTCTTTTCCATTTGTTGTTTTTCTTCTAATACCCATTGATGTCTGCACCTGCATTTGATTGATGCTAATTTTAGACGACATTATTGCAAGTTTATCTAGAATTCCAACAAAACTGTTCATTTGCCTTGATGTATCGTTATTATTAATTGATGTTCATGTGGGTGACCCAGAACCCTTTCAAATCAACTATAGAAATCTACAATTTTACTTAAACTAGCTATTTTCCAGCTCAGTCATTTATCTGGGAGTCCTATCTTAAGAATGAAAACTGAATTTGTGCATAAAATTATGTGTTTTCCCAATGAAAAATTAATGAAGTCTTAAAATAAAGTCATGTCAGTTTGAAATACATAAAATTTAATGAAGATATGACAATTTAAGTAAAGTAACTCTAGTTTTAACTAGTTATATTCCAGTTCATTCATTTATCGGGAGTTCATTTGCTGTAAGAGACAAAACATTTAATGAATTGTCATGAAATATTTTATTTTTTATTCTAATTAAGAATTAACGAAGTCAATAAAAACTTTCTAAAAGTCATTTAACAAACTTTATAAAAGTTTGACAATTTAAACAAATTTTAGTCAACTTTTACTAGGAATTTTCCAGCTAAGTCAGTTAAATTGAGTGCAATCTTTATATAGATAATATAAATGAATTAAAAATTGTCTTTAAATTAAAAGATTTATATTCCCAATGAAGAATTTAAAAATTTTTAAAATAATTTTGAGTTCATAAAACTTTCAAGAGCTTCAAAGTAAGCCAAACTTAAGTTAAACTAAAGAACTTTTTGACTTTTTGAAATATATATAAAATTTAACTAGATTTTTAATACAGTTAATTTCTACTTAAAGCTTAATTAATTTACTCTTTAAGTAATGCTCTATCAATCTAAACCAAAATCAGCTTTAAGCCTCTTTTAAAACCAACTTTAAGCATCATTTATCTTATTTTCTATCAGATTTCTAAGCAAAAACTGATTTAAATAACTTAAATGAGTGAACAATGAAATCTCTAATGAGCCATTAAAAGCATATCGCCAGAAAGCTATTACAGTTTTTGGGTGACTCTTTTAGTATCTATTGTTACAACTGGGTGAAAATCAGTTGGTAACTACACCGGCATACTGCCAAGAAATGTTAGCCAACCACCTAATTAATGCCAACTGCGCTAAAATTTACGTTTGAATGCTTAATTGGCTTGGCTATCAAAGCCGTCGCATCAAATCACATGGCTATTTGTTACATCAACACCATCAGCTAACAGCTAACAGCCAGTTTGAGCCAGAGAGACAGTCAGTCGCAGTCGATGGCCAAAACACGCAAAGCTTTAACACACGCACAACCTAAGCCACCCACAAGCAGAAAGATACAGATATATATATATATACATATGTATATATATATACTTAGATGTAGTGTGTGCGTGTGTGTGTGTGTGTAAAGTTTATGTACATAAGCTATGAAGTGACGCCATTGCAAAATCACAAAATGCCTTCCTCACTTTTCGCGCTTAATTAAACAATTAAATTTAATTACGGTTAATATGGCTCTAATTGCTGTATTTCCTACGCTCTCTCTTGCCATGCCAAAGGCTGTCGCACGCACATGGACATGACTCCAGCTGCTCTCAGCCAGTCGACGTCTTCTTCTTCATCTTCTTTGTTTCCTTTTCCACCTCTGATTCCCTTGTTATCTCCAGCAGACCCTGTATATATAGTCATCGAGTGAGGGTAGACGGGTGCTTTGCGGGCAGAACTCAACGTGGTACATAAAAGCATCAAATTAAAAGTGCCAAACGCCAGGTCACTGTGCGAGCGAGACAGCACACCTATGTGCAAGCGAGAGGTCGGTGTATCCTTATACAGGCTATCTGTCTGCTGCGCAGGGGCACAATTAAGCGGAAAGAAAAATTATTATAACTTTATGTTTTGTCATTCCCAGCACGTACTATAGCTGGGGCGCATCAGCACCCATCAGGACATATAGTATACCCACATATATACTGGTTGTATATAGTTGCCCAGCGTTAGGGGTAAAAATCAAGTAAATGGCAGCAAATCAATAAAAACTACCCCCAAAAATGTGCTGCGGAGCAGGCAAGAGGAGGGGAAATGGGAGCTCGTGAACTCACCACGGCCAACTGTTTTCTCCTCTCTCTCCGCTTCCACTCGTTTCAAGGCGCATGCGCTGTGTGTGTAAGGAGTACAGCAGTAGTGTTATGGCGCTCTTTGCATAGCTCGCTCTCGTTCTCGCTGCCTTTCGCTGCTCACTGTTCGCTGCTCGCCGTTGTCCTGTCTGACTGCAGCGATTCTTTCACTTCGCTGTGTTTATTTGCACAGTTAAATTGCAAAAATGGCGTCAGGCGAGCAAAGCGACTGCGCTGTCGCCGCTAACGTTGGCGCTTGTCGTTGGCAGCTCTGTCGACGTTGACGCAACCATACTAATATGTCCAATTGTGGAAAATAATTATAATGAAACAAATTTCCACTCACTTGCCAAGTGAAAAGCAAAACGTCATATCCTTTTGCCCTGCCTTCTTCGCTCTCGCTCGCGTGCATTGTGAGCGTGCTATTTGAGCAGCATGCTCTCCCGCTCGCTCTCTCACATACATACACATACAGTTGGTAAACCTCTTCATGTACTAGGGAAAATGTAATAAATGGTTGCGTTTACCGTTACTTTTAAAAAGGGTTGTCTGTCGTTTGTATGAGTGGCTTTGTGTGTGTGCCGGAGTGTGTGTGTGTGTGTGTGTGTGTGCTGTAAAATATGTGCATGTGGTCGAGTTGAGCAAAATTAAGTTCGTATAAAATAAAATATAACAAGAACACAGCAATTTCATAATGAAGGCGGGGGAGTTAAATCGTTTCTACTTGAATTAAGGTGAATTCTCCCCACACATACACACACACACATATGTATGTGTGCATGTTTGTGTGTGTGCGTGGGCATAAATCTCTGTTTTTGTGAGTTTTATTGTTTCTACTTGGCGCGGATTTTGAGTTATAATTGGAAGTGTAAAGCAATAAATGTGAACAAACAGAAACACACACACACATATGCAGACAATCAATTATATATATATATATATATATGTATGTGTGTAAGGGTTAACAGTTTTAAAACTGTTTAAAGACACATTAACTTAAATAAGTTGTACTTTAGTAGTTGATTTAACAAGACGGCTAAATTTAGATTTGGGAACTATTGAAATAAAATGTTTAATTTAATAAAGTCGTTTGGATTGTCTATATATTTAAATATTTTAAGCCTTTCGTATACAAAACTATAGATTATCCACTGCCAAAGCAAATTAATAACTATACTTAAATAAGTTTCTCTTCAGTATTAGTAAACAAGAAAGAAAAGTACAGTCGAGCACGCCCGACCGTAGAATACTCTCTGCATTTTATTCCCGATCATCTTAATAAAATCGATATCCGGGTATATCAATTGATACTTGCAACAAAACACGTTGAAACAAAAACATCTGATTGTATGTATACACACACATATACATTTGACATTATATGTATGCACGCACATATGTATTTGTGTATATGTTATAATAAATTTGGCACGGCCAGCATTCGCGGGAAGCGCTGCCGCTAGCAAGCAGCGAAAACGTTCGCTCACATGTTTGTATGTTTCTATCTCGCTCGCACACATGCATTAACATTGCGTTCAATTATCAACTTTCTTACATGTCTAGCTCTTTTGTTTATTGTCCGATTTAGATGCAACTTTCAGGATAGTTTAATATATTTTGTCTTCAAACGAATGTGAAATAACAATACTGTACGATAAGAAAATATGCCTTAAAATCGGCATTGAAGTTTGCAAATTATTTTATTTCTTATGGGAAAAGGGGGCGTGGCAGTCCAAAATTTTTGATGACAATACAATTATACCGTCTCCAGGAACCTACATACCAAAATGGGTGTTCCTAAGTGCCATATTTACTGAGATATTCGCCTAAAACATCAATTTTTTACGAGGTGTTTCTAGTTTTTTGCTCATTGTGGGCGAGCGGGGCGTGGCATCGGAAAAAAAAAAGATTCTTGTATTGACTGACTTAATATCGAGTCGATAGAGACCAAATTCAAACTTGTAGCTCTTACCATCTCTGAAATCTGTTTGTTCATACGGACGGACAGACGGACAGACGGACAGACAGACGGACAGACGGACAGACGGACAGACGGACATGGCTATATCGACTCGGCTTGTGATGCTGATCAAGAATATATATACTTTATGGGGTCTGCCACGCCTCCTTCTGCCTGTTACATACTTTTTTTTTTTGCACAAACCCAATATACTCTCTCTTGCAGAGAGTATAAAAAAAGTAAAAAATTTGATTTTAAAAATATTTTAATTTAAATGTATAAAAAAAAAATACATTTGTAAATGAAAATTTGAACTAAAGATACACTAAAACTTGCCTACTATTGATTATATAGTTTGATTTGATTTATATATATAATTTTAAGAAAAAATGTGGATTTGTTTCAATAATTTATATTGAAAGTACAAAAAACTCTGTGAAAGCTAAAATGTAATAATCATAAACTTTTTCTACATAGAAGTGGTCAAATCTTCTCAGAAAGATACAGTGTCTATTAAATCTATTTACTATAATACATTACTTTTTATTTTCACAACATATAAATCTATTTACACTTTATTAATTCATTTAAATTTCATAGCTAAAATAAGTAGTGTTATCTGTGAAGCTTTTGAGATAAACTTGCTCTTCGGACTCACACCAATCGCAGTCATTCATGCATTTGAGACCAATCAGTTGTTATCATGCGGAAACTATTAGACTTAATGGAATAATCAGCTGGACTTGGCTCTCTGTCTCCGTCTCCATCTCTGTCTCTGGCTCATTTATGAATGAAGCATTGCCATCAATGGCTGACTGGGTGTATGAGAGCCTTGGTGGGCGGTAATCTGGCTAGAATATCTAAATGTTTGCTAATTTGCTTAATAATTGCATTTTGCAAAGCGTTGTGCATTAGAAAACGACAACAACAACAAAATGGCAACAACTGGCAGACAGATAGATAAAGTTTTCTATTTGGCATAGAACAATCAGCGTCATTCAGATAGGATGGGGCGCCTAATAGCAACAACAGCAACGACTACAACAACAGCAAAAACAACAAGAAGAGACTACCAGCTTCATATGGCAAGCCATCAATTCTAAGTAGATGACACCGCGCAGATAAATTTGTCCTACTAAATTGGCCAAAACATGAAATAATTGCGAATGTAATTAGTTATTGCCCACAAGAGCGAGAAATGCACACAGAAAGAGAGAGAGAGAGAGGTAGAAAGAGGGAGAGGAGAGAGAAGGGGCTGCCTCTGGTGGAGTCAAGTGGAATGCCATGCTGCAGATGCCACTTAATTTCGCACAAAAGTGAATTGTCTTGTAGCTACAACTGCAACAACAACAACAACAACAACAACCATGGCACTAGAGAAACGAGCAAACATTACATGCTCTGCCCCGCCACAACCCGCACCGCCCACTGCCCTATACCAGCGCCTTCTTCGGTTGTGCAACCTAGAAAACGTTGGCCTGGCCCAACTCAATGGGCACAGCCTGGCATGGATCTCAGAATCATTGGTTGCTGTTGTTGTTGTTGTTGTTGTTGTTGTTGTTGTTGCTGCTGCTGCTGTTGGGGCCGTATTGGGCGCACATGCCGACGATTAAAATCTTCAGACAAATTTTGCATTTTGCTGGCGTCCCTGTCGCACACAGCGCAGTGCCATGAATTAAAATACGTGAGAGACCAAATGAAAATAGCTAAACGACCAACAGATACACTCAGAAAACAGCTAAAATGAACAAGTAAACTGAAAGCAAACTAAAAGTCTATCGTTTACCAATACTAGCAGCAAACTGGAGACTAGTTTAATTAGAGTTTTAAGTGTACTTTTAGTTAGTGTATGCTAAATTAAATTGTATTTGCGATAGCCAAAGGCAGCAGCCTACACTTTCGCTAATGTATCTCACAGATACGTGCGTTCGTTTTGGGGCGCAAATTAATTGTGCATCCAAACGGAGCGTGCCGGCAGCGAAAAAGAAGACAAAGCAGAAGCAGAGGAAGAGTAGGAAGAGGAGAAAAAGGAGGTAGAAGAAGCCGAAGACGACGACGACGACAACGGCGACGGCGACGTCGACGCGCTTGATATGCGCGATTCCTTGAAATTGTTCGCATGAAAATGCAAAACTGCAAACAGCAACTGCATTTAATTCAATTGAAAATAGTGCGAAACAGTAGCAACAACAACAACAGCAAGGAGAACAACAACAACAACAACAACAATCAGCCACTGTGCACAAAAAATTTAATTGAGTATTCAAAAACGTAAACTTCGCTCGTGGGCATCCAAAAGGAGCTGGAGGATGCAAAACGAATGAAGGTCTCTCCGTACACCTCAAGATACATTTTTCGTAGAATTCTAAACTTGGAAATTAGGTTTCTGTTGCTGTTGCTGTTTCTGTTTCTGTTGCTCTTTCTCTTTCTCTTACTCTTTTATTTTCCGTCTCACTCAACCCACGACAATGTTCTGCCTTTGAGCCACAATATCGGAACGCGTATCTCACGCTATTTTGTTTAATTGCATTCTACACATTTTGTTTCCCGGAATTTAAGCAGTTAACCACAAAATTAATGCAGGCATTTCTGGGAGACGAGTTGCCTTCTCTTTTTACTTGGTTTGACTATAAAATGATGGACTTTCATTATTATCACCCACAGCACTTGACTTACCATAATTACGCGCACATTTTCAGCCAATTAATGCCCACTTTGAGCCATCTTCTAAGCCATTAAAATGAGTGTGTGTCCCTGTCTCTGTTTGTCTGGCTGGCATTTTAGACCCTGTAGAACTCTCGTTAGTTTAATGGATTATTATATGTCCACAATTCTATGAACAATTTGCATTTTACTTTGTCTTTCCTCTTACCTTTAATGTTTAATCATTGACCTGAGCACAAGTGGCAATGAGACCAGGAAATGAATATCTAATGAAATAGTCAGCAAATTTCATTTATTTCAATGTAAGGCCCTAAATGTTTCACTGAGTTCATTAAGATTTTCATTTGTTTCATTATGATGGGCATTTTCATTAGAAGTACCGTTGGATTTTCGTTTGCATTAGAATTATTATTAGAGATTGTATTGACATAATCATTATTCTCGTTAAAATCATTATCATAGTTACTAGCATTACTCATTATACTGTCATAATCTTTATAATTATCATTACGATTATCATTATTTTAATCATTACGATTTTCATTATTATTATACTTATAGTTATTATTATGATTTTGATTTTTATTATTTTTATCATTATCGTTAGTATGAGTATTATAAGTATTGCGATTATTCTCATTTTCATTATTGTTATCATTGTCATTATCATTATTATTATCAATAAGATTATCATTATTATTAAAACTTTTTTAATTTTATTATTTTTTATTAGTATATTAGTATTGTCAGAATTACTATCATTCTCATTTTCATTATTATTATCATTGTCAATATCATTATCATTAATTTTGTTACTATATTTCATATGGTTAACATTAATACTATCAATAAAATTATTTTTATTATTTACTCAGCTTGTTCAATCTTTTAAGTCAACCCATTTAGGCGAACCAAATACTTACAGGGTATATGGACTATGCTTAATACCTACAATGTAAGACAGCGCCATTAATGGGCATATTTTCCATGAATTACATTATTATTGCACTTGGATTGCATTGTTAATGCTGCACTTTGCATATTGATCTAGCTTTGAGTGAACTGCAACTACACGGCAGCAATTGTGCCCCACATTGTTGTGGAGTACTGACTACGGAGACGGACTGTCTGTGGTTTTGGCAGGTGGTTCGTTGGTTTGGTTCGTTGGTTCGTTGCTTTCCAGGAAAACCTACAAACTGGCAACCCAAAACGAGGTACAGCTGCCATAATGAGGTGAAAACATTATTTTTATTACCTAATTACCTCAATTTATACGCAGTAATTGTGAATGTTTCCCATGCGTCTGCTTCACAGCCCTGTAGCTCTATAGCTCCATAGCTCCAGAGATCAGAGAGTTATATACTCCGAATTAAAGACTTTTTGAAGTACTTCTAAGCGAATCAGGTTAAGTAAACGGATTTCCAATTCGCTTAAGTTTATGAATGAATTTTCAGTTGTATTTCAATTTCATTTCATTTACTACTCGAATGATCAATTCATCGTTTGTTGTTGCCACTTGTGTTGCCACTGGTGTTGCCACTTGTGTTGCCCCTGTTGCCGTTGCAGCATGTTGATCTTAGCCATGGTGTAAAGTAAATAGAGTTACGAGTGAAATGACCATACCTTGCATAATCAGCTTATAATGAGCTCATTTGCATGTACGGGCAACAAGGGTCGGTGGAGTGCTGTAATAGTTTACTGTATTGCTGTACTAGTGTAGTAGTGCTGCGGTGTTAATTAAAAATGTTATGGCATTGCCAGTCTGTAGAGGCGTTACTTATCTTACAATACGATTATCACAGTAAAACAACTGGAAAATCAACTCAATTTATATAAAAAAAAAACCTTTGAAATAAAATTTCATTTAATGTTCCCATAAAAATAACATAAATTTTATTCAAATTCAAATCGCAAAAACATAATTATTTGCAATTTTTCTAATCTTTAACTTATTTAGTAGCTATACTTATGGGTGTTTCCTAAATTTTGTAGCTTTTGCTTTGGGGATTAATTGTGTGACCTATTTAAAATTATTTTAATTTATTGTATTTCCCAAAATTTAAATTCAATTCTAAGAAATCTTTATGTTTTCACCTTTAGTCTCAGTTTAATCTCATTTTTAGACACAATTTTTCTGTGGAACTAATTAAACTAATTAAAATCAAAATAATTTTTATTACTCTAGTTTTTTATTAGCATGAATTGCATAATATTTTGTTTAAGGAATTTGTTAGTTTAAATACTATTTATTTTTTTAAGAGACAATAACAAAGTCTGATGTTTTATAAGACAGTCTTAAGCTTTCTTCCTCCCAGTTGGTTGTCCCATAGTTTGTTTTTAGCTGATCTATTTAAAATAAAACCTTTCAGTTTACTGCTAAATGACAACTTCTTTAGTCTCCCAAAACTCAAACCATTCAATATTCCGTTCCCAAAATGCGGCGGACTCATTGACAACTTTGAACACAAATATTATCATTGTAAATGCGCCGCTTCACAGTTGGGCGTTAATGTCGTGCTGTGCCCCTGATGGAGGGGACTGAGGGAGAGAGGGAAAGGAGCAGAAGAGAGTAGTGGGGGTATTTGGGATACATTTGATTGGGTGCAGAGCGGAGCAGAGCTAAACAAATGCGCGCAATCAGCGCAGGCGGCGCTCGGTCCATTAGGCCAGATATAAAGCTTAATTGTTGGACCCGGTAACGCTCAGCGGGGCAACCGATGTGACCAGGCTGTGTTTGTACGCGTAATGTGCTCTCTGTTGTTGTTGTTGTTGTTGTTGTTGGTCGTTGGGGACTGTGGTCCACCCTTTGCCAAATGATTTGATTACGTTTTGATTAACGCGTTGCACTTTCCGCAGCGGCGCGTTTTGCATGCAGCACCACCTGTGGCTACCTGCAGTCGCATCGCAGCCTAATTAATAAAGCGACGAGGGCGCCGTCTATATTGGCGTTGGCGTCGCAGTTGGCGTCTCTGTTGACGTCGGTGTGGGCAGCACTGTAATTATATACGCGTAATTAATTGCTGAGACAATCGATTTGACATTCAAGATAAAAAAAAAATATGTAAATATATATAGCTATATATATATATATATACTGGGCTGCTGTAGAAATTTGCATTGATATGGCAATACATTTATCAATGTGGACATATACTTAATTAATGCATTAATAATTCCATGAAATGTTTGATTTGTTGCTAATAAAACGACAAACAATGCTTGCATTTTAATTGCTAACTAATTTTATACTAAATTCCAGCTCATCAACGACTTTTTTATACTCTTTAGACTTCTTATGAAATTTAAATTTATATAAATAAATTAAATAATTGATAATTAGGAGTGTATTATCGGCTAGGAAGTGACCACTTTGTGTATATAAATAATAAAATTATTGTCAGACAGTGAAATAAATGGAAATTGTGTTAAATGTGGCGAATTCGTTTATCGGTTTTAAAGTGGCAAATAATATTTTAATTTATTTATTGATCACATGCACACCAGTCTATGTGTGTGTGTATAAATAAATATTTATAATTGAGCGCATTTGCAACTGTTAACAAATGGCAAATAAATCAAAATAACAAAATTATATGACATGCGTGCAGGAGACGCGTTGCGATGCGGCGCGGCGCGGCACGGCGCGTTATTTCCATTTGTAATTAAATTAATTGGGGTTTAATTCAGTGCGATAACAGCAACAACATTTGACGCTCAACGTTGTCAACAACAAATAAATAATAATTTATAAAATATATAAAATATATAGCAAGTCCGAGAGTCTGTTATTGAACCCGCTTGACACTCGACAAATCGCATAGAAATAAAAATTACAATTTGATAATCAATTAATTGAATTCAGTTTGAAGCCACTGTTTTACAGTAATGCTAATAATGATTGCGATAATGATGATGATGATGATTTAACCTCCACTTAGTTACTTACAAACGCACTTGACAAGTAAACAAGAATACTCATACGACATGTGTGACGCTCCTTTCCCCCTCAGTAGCTTAGCAGCTCCTCATCAGTTTAATTAAATATTAATTGATCGCTGATAAGCACGCTCTGTCGCCTCAGCTATACTCTGTTGCTTTTCGCACTTGGTGATTGTGTCCAGTGTCCAGTAGCATCAACAAATTATTATTGATTTCATCTACAAAGTTAGTTGCAATTACCTAATCCTCAGCATTATATCAGCGTATAATAATCGCAGTCTAAATTTAAAGTGACGTAAGACCTTCTGTTAGTCGTTGGCAAATGGATCTTATACAACTAATTTGCCAGTCTTAAATAAACTGTAACTAAATTGAGTTGTTAAGAGTTCTCAAGAGGAAAGATTTCTACTGAATCCTACTCAATTCCCATCAATTTAGTTACCTGTCTCGAGTGTTTAAATTGTATAACAAACTTTGCACCTCACAAATTTATATAGAAATTCGTAATCAGCCTACCAATCAAAGCTATATACTTGATTCCATAGCACTCTATGCCTAAGCACGTAGTAAAAATTCATTCAGCGCACAGAAATCGGTATATATAAACCGATTCTATATAAACTATTTGTAAATAAAACCAAATTTCATTTAAATTGTTTGCACCTAACAATTTTATATAGATTTCGTAATCTGCCTACCAATCAAAGCTATATACTTGATTCCATAGCATTCTATGCCTTAGCAGCGCACAGAAATCGGTATATATAATCCAATTCTATATAAACTATTTGTAAATAAAACCAAATTTCATTTAAATTGTTTGCACCTAACAATTTTATATAGATTTCGTAATCTGCCTACCAATCAAAGCTATATACTTGATTTCATAGCACTCTATGCCTTAGCACGTAGTAAAAATTCATTCAGCGCACAGAAATCGGTATATATAATCCAATTCTATATAAACTATTTGTAAATAAAACCAAATTTCATTTAAATTGTTTGCACCTAACAATTTTATATAGATTTCGTAATCAGCCTACCAATCAAAGCTATATACTTGATTCCATAGCACTCTATGCCTTAGCAGCGCACACAAATCGGTATATATAAACCGATTCTATATAAACTCCTTGTAAATAAAACCAAATTTCATTTAAATTGTTTGCACCTAACAATTTTTTATAGATTTTGTAATTTGCCTACAAACAAAAAAAATTTTTTTTATTCAACACTTATGCCTGCGCACACAATCGGTATATATAAATTATATCCTTGTAAATAAAACCAAATTTCATTTAAATTGTTCGTATAATTATATATTTTCGTTTGATTTTTTGTTGTTTTTTTTTTTTAAGTTTTTTGGGATTTTTTTCTCTTGTATGATTTAAGTGTAAACAACTACGAAGGATTAACACTATATGGTAGTATATCGTATGAATGTATGGTATGAGCTATATATATATATAGGTTTCATTATTATATTTACTTTTTTTAATGTATAATTAACGGCATAGTTATAGCTGTTTTTTAGTTAAGTTCCTTAACGTTATTTAATTGTTAAATACATGCTTTACTTTTTTTTATTTTTTATTTTATTTTTTTAACTAGACTTAAGGTGAATTACAATATCATTTAGGGCTTAAGCTTGGGTCGATTCACTTTCTCATATGTTTATTGACTTGAGTTTTATAAATAAATTAATCAATTATAATGTTATTATCATACGTTCTTTAATTTATAGTTTTATCTTTTGAATATATGTATACAAGATTTTTATTTGTAACAATTTCTAAACGCAAATTGGCTTTTAAGAATTCTTGATTAGCTTTTAAGTCTAATTTTTATATAATTTATTTACAATTAGGAAACATTTTTCGCTTGCTTTTGCTTTGATATTTACAGAGTTCTCTAGGGAGTCTATCCCTCTCTTTCCCTCTCTCACTTTCTCTCCCTTTCTCCACTCTTCTCTCTTTCGTTCACTATGCTTACAGTATTTACAGAGTGCATTTTTAACAACATTTGGAAGTATCGTAAAATAAAATGCGCTAACATCACAGCAAAATTTTGGGGTTTTTTATGTTTTTTTTTATATTTCTTTAAGCAAACACGGGCGTGCTGGCGGCTGGGACCGAGGGGCGTGGCTCAGTTATTTGGTTGTCGATCTGGCTGTTTTCTCTCCTCATTTTGCTGGTGTGTTTTACTCGGGAGCGCACACCAACTTGGCCGCCACTTATCCCAGATGCATTAGACTCGGATGAAAGTAACCGGCCATGGCCCATTGTGCACCTGGCGCACCACGTCCCAGTGCCGCCATTTTGATTTTCTCAATTTCCGCTTCCTGCAGCCGCTTTGCCTTGGCCCGTCGATTTTGAAACCAAATTTTCACCTGCGTCTCGGTGAGTCGCAGCGATGAAGAGAATTCCGCCCGTTCCGCAATGCTCAAATATTGTTTCTCTCGAAACTTTTTCTCCAGAGAAAGCAACTGCTGTGTGGTGAAGGGAGTGCGCGGTTTCCGGTTTGGTTTATGTTTACGCAGATTGCACTTGATGCGAGGTGGCTCATTGGCATCTGTAATGAGGAGTGAAAGAGATGGAAACAGTGTTGATTAGTCACTAGTCGATTGATTGTTGTGTATTAAAATTAAACTAAAGGTGTTGATTAGCACAATGTATTTGTTTTTTGTTTAGTTAGTGCTGCCAATTAAGAGCAACTAAATTGGCAAACGATTTGCATACAATTGAAGCGCCGAATGGGATGCTGTCAAGTAACGTTGTCGTCTGCTGTTTTGGCCTTGGCCTTGTCATGGCTAAATGTGGCTGAAAGCGGCTAAAGCTGTAGCAGAAGCAGCAGCAGCAGCAACGTCTGCTGGCGAAACGGTAATTACTCCTTTAAGTGGCCAATAAATTTGCTGTCTAAACTATTTGTCAGACAAAGCAGCGACGGGAAATGCAATGTCCCCAGTTCGATACCACTCTCCTTCCCTCTCTCCCTCTCTGTCTCTCTCTCACTCTCTCTCTGTCTCTTGGCAAAACAATTTTAATTTGGGCATTTTGTTTTGGCAAACAAAGAACGAGCAGACGAGGCTGAGGTTGGGCAGTTGTATATATAAAAAAAAAAAACAGCTAAAAAACGAGGGAAACAAAAAAACGTGAATGCCTTATAAAGCAGCCGCTAAAGTTGGAGCTGAGTAGGGTGTGTGTGTGTGTGTGTGTGTGTGTGTGTGTGTGCTGGTGTGTGTGCAGGGACTGCAGCTGCTGCTGCATCGTGCGCCTGTGGCATTCGCGCATTCGAGTGTTGTTTAATGAAAGTAATGAGCTTGCCACAGCGCCACAAAGCCACAAAGATGCAAATGGCATTTTAAAGATGCATCCAACGGGTCAACAGCGATCAGACCCGTAACTTGTACCCGGGGGACTCCAATTCCAATACCAATTCCCATTCCCATTCCAATTCCCTTACTCGAACCCAAACTCCAACTCGAAGGCACGCGTAATTTATGGAGCATTTTGTTTTGCCGACTAAGCAAGACATCTTTCGACCCCGTCACAGGCATCAAACTCTACAGACGTAGCACGTAGCACGTAGGACGAAATGATATGCAACGCTTTAATTTTATGCATAATTACACAAATTGAAATTGTTGAGTGACAAAACCAACAAAAATTTCACTTTTCTTTTTTTTTTTTTTTTGGCATTGTAATTGCTTTTTCTGCATTGCTTGAGAGTGGGAAATGGAGCGTTAAACGACAACAATGTGAGGATTCAAACAGATGCTGCTATTTGGAGTTATATGCTGAATATACACTGAGAAAAAAGTAGAATATTCTACTTAAAATTAAACCCAAGAAATTTGGTTCGAAGCTGAGCATTTGTAAGAATGAAGTTTGAAGTGTATTTTTGAAGTTAAAAATTTAAATTTAAATGAGAACTGCTCAGATTTTATATAACAGTGTCTGCAATGAAATGCTGAACACAAATACACTGAAAAAAAAACATACATAGTCAAAAAAAACTTGAATTTAGCTTGCACTTTGTGAACACGAAGTTTGGTTTGTATTTCTTGTGTTTAGAAATTCATTTTTAGTTAAAAATTCTTTAGAATTTTAATGAAAAATAAATCTAAAAAATTTTAATGTGTATTTTAAGCTCAAGAACACTAAATTTTGATTAAGAAAATTCATACCTAAATGCAGTCTTTTATGCTATTTCAGTTAAGACTAGTGAAATTCAGGATTTAACTTTTTCGAACTTTATGAACTTCCTCCCTTTAACCCTGTATCTTTCCCTCTGTATATATATAAGTCATACTTTCTTTTCTGGCCAAAACGACGACAACTTGTCTGCCACAAAAACAAAATACCAAAAATTACTAAAAGTTGCAACATTGATGCTGAAACTGGCTGAAACTGGCCAATTGAGCTGAACTGAATTCAGTTCTCACACACATTTTGTGGCACATTATGTTATCGATAAACAAATAAATGTCAGCTCGAAACATGTGTCCAGCACTAGAAATAATAATCTGTTCGATGCCCAAACGGTTGACAACGGATGCACAGTGGACACTACAGACAGTGGACAGTGGGCACTGGACAGTGGGACTGATCAGCTCATTAAGTAATTAGTGTGACATGTCGGAGTTATGTTAATGCCCCAAGCTCGATCGTACAGATTGCAGTCTTATCTCTCAGACGTTGTTGTATATGCATATAATTTAATTTATGTGTGTGTGTGTGTAGAGTGTGTGTGTGTGCTTTGTATTAAATGCAGCCTCATAAAAGCGTTTTGTATGGCCTAACAAGGTGAAACGAAATGCAAGAAGAAAGGCCAAAACCCTTAAAAATTAAAAATATAAAAAAAATAAAAAAAAAAAAAAAAAAAAAAATTAAAAAAAAAAAAATAAAAAAAAAAAATCATTAAAAAAAAAAAAATTAAAAAAAAAAAAAAAAAAAAAAAAAAAAAAAAAAATAAAAACCCTCCCCCCCCCCCAAAAAAAAAAAATAAAAAGCCAAGTTAAAGAAAGAGGCAATGATCATTATCGTTATTATTATGATCACGATCACGATCATGATGACGATCATGATGAGGATGAGCAGCACTGAGAAATTTGTTACAGACTCAAAGACGACACAGTCTCAGCTACAGATACAGATACAGATACAAATGCATCTATAAATATACATAAAAATATTTCGATATTCATTTTTGTATCTTTTTTTCGTTTTTTCTTTAACTTTATTTTTTTTTGTTTGGTATCTTTGTATCTACGTATATATATTTATTGTTGTTGCTGTTGTTGACGCTCTTGTTGTGATGGCCATAAATTTGTTGCCAAATTAGCATATAAACGATGCGGTCAAGTTTTACAGCTTTGGTTGCTTTTGTCACATGCCTTTAATCACTTCTATAATTTTCGAATCAGTCTCTCGATCTCCCCCCTCTCTCTCTGTCTCTCTCTGTGTCTCTATCTCCTTTGCTCTTGGTATTTGCACTCTTTTGCATTTATTTCAAAATTAATTGCTCATTTGTCGCTAAATTGTTGGAATGGGGTTTCGATTTCCATTGCAGGCAAAAAGCGAAAAATCCAAACCAAAAAAAAAAAAAATAAAAAAAAAACATTAAACTAAAGCAAGTGGAATTGAATAGCTTCATTTCCCCCTTTACCCACCGAACAGTTAGTTTGCCCACGGATCAACTAAGCCAATCGTCTGTTGCACAAACAACCTGCAACCAGGTGAGAGACAGTGGGGCACAAGGGGGCGTGGCAGTAGAAGAGGAAGGCGACCACGCACGTCCAAACCAGAGTGCGAGACTTGTTTTCGCCTTTTTGCGCTTTTATAGTCATTGTTGTTGCCATTGTTGTTGCCTGATCGTTTGTGGCTTGTTGCTTGTGGCCCGTTGCCTGTTGCCCGTTGCCTGTTGCCTGTTGCTGGGGCAATACGTCGCCGCCATCACTGTGCAAATACATGCCACAAACGCCAATTGTGACATTTAGCCTATGTTTGTAATGGATTTTCAATTAATTTGAGTTCTCCGGTGTATTGTAGACGACGACATATAAGACTCGATCAGCAACAACAGCAACCACAGCAATAACAGCAATAACAACAGCAACACAAGCAAACAACAATTGTGAAATTTACGCGTATCGATAGAGGCCTCGTTGTCTCTGTCTCTACTTGTCACCCCCTCTCTCTCTCTCTCTCAGTTTCTTTGTTTCTATGGACATGGCCGGGTCTATAGTGACAACGTTGGATTGATTTGCGCTGCAAATTGCTGGCAATTAATTCTTCATTAAAGCGTTTTCGCATAGCCAAATAGGCAGCAGCAACACATCAGACAAACAGACAAACAGACGGACATGTAGACAGACATATAGTCCGTCCGACTATATAGACAGACAGACCGACGTTTTTGTAGTGAAAATCATTTTGCAATCGATTGGAGTAAAAATCGAGGCAAATGTTTGTTTGGCTAATGCAATTACACGCTTACGGTCAAATGTGCAGTGCTTTAAGCCAAGAACTGGAATTGGACTGGGAATTGGAGTTGGGGCTGTGATTGATTGGAGTTGCTGATTTCATAATAAAGGATTTTAATTAGCACCAAATAAGTAGAGAAAAGAAGAGACAGAGAGAGAGAGAGATAGCGAGAGAAGTTGAGCAACTGTTAATTGAAATAATTAGCTAAGTAAAGTGACCATGGAGAGCCCTTAGAGCCAATTTGTAGAGCTGATAACGCATGAGACAGCAAGATGAAGAGCGAGAGGGCTTATTACTTTCATTAGAGCCTATTAATTAGCAAAGAGCGTGTTAAAACCGGCTAAGATAGATAAGTTTGCACTCAGAACTGGGTGCGATCAGTGGACAAATCTTGTCGCATTGCATGTTACCCAGTTGACCAAGTGTCTGACGTGTCCAATTGTCCCACTGTCCAACTGTTCACTTGTCCAACTTGTCCCCTAGTGCCATTTGGAATGTGTTTTTGCTGTTGGTTTTGTTGTTAGCGAGCCAATGAGGTGCATATTTTAATCAGCAATGGCTGCCTCTGTGCAAGATAAGAGACGATAACGAGGCCAGCACAGAAGAGAGTAGATAGTGTAAAGAGAGAGGAGAGGGGAGCTCAACGAGTGAAGAGCGCGTTACACGTGGGTTGGGTCGCATGCCTTAAACACGCAGCATCAAAGCTCTCTTTTAATTACTCAGCTGAACACACACACGCGCACTCACACATACATATGTACTCACACAAGGAGAGAGCGCATAAGCGAGGGAGAGAGCAGCAGCGCAAGACAGTGGCTCAAATTAGTTGAACTACCAATTGTCTACAAACATTTAGCAAATGTTTGCTGTTGTCTATTAACATATGCATGTACACATACATACAGACATAAGTGTAAATACATGCATGCATATGTATATGTGAAAAAAACCAAATGTCTGCAGCAGCGACACCTTGCGGCGCATATCCAAGTCATTGGCAACAGACCAACCGCCTTCTCCTCCTTCTCCTTCTCTGCCTCCTCCTCTTTCTCCTTCTTCGCCCCACTCCACCTCCTGCTTTGACGCCTGCTGCTTGCTGTTATTGCTGATGTTGTTGCTTTTTGTCTGCTTGGTAATTTAATGCAAATAAATTTTATTTACCAAAACATACATCAAAATGTCTGCGCCAGCAGAGCTCAACCCAGTAGCCTCCCCCCACCCCAGCCGCTGCTCTCATTCCCTTCGTCACTGCAGCTAGTATGTATATATATTTGTGTGTGTGTGTGTATTTAGTACAACTTATGCACGTTAGATGGCGTGCAGAATGCAAATATTATTTTAGCTTTTGGCGTCTTCGCTTGCGGCCTTTTGCGAATGGTGTTAAAACGCATGCAAACTCTCCGTTCAACGTCCTGCCTGTCCCAACCCCCTTCATTCCCCTTCCTACTCCACCTCTGCCCAGCAGCCGTCGGCTGTCGCCGTCTGTCAACGTTTAAATTGCTGCCTGGCTGCAAATAAAAATTGCGTGCTTAGGTGGGCGTAGCTGACATGCCACACCTACCAGTTTGCCAGTTGTGGCTCCATCTCACTCTCGCACTTCATCGCACTCACACTGCCGTACACTGTGTGTATGTGTGTGTGTGTGTGTGTTTGTGTGTATTTGCTTCTGTTGTTTGTGTTTATGCAATGACTCCCAAGTTGTTGCTCGTTTGTTCAGCTTGAAAATTAATTTCTATAATAGCTGCCAAGAACTGCAGCTGCATTAGCCAACCTACAGCCCCCTACCCCTTCCACTACCCCTTTAGGCCACTTTGCGAGCTGGTACGTGACGTGCCTGCGCTTTGCAATTAGTTAAATTATGAAGCCAACGTCAAAGGAATTTTTACTACACGTAAATGTAAATCAATTGCACAAGGCTCTCAAAGAGGCATAAACCCATGACGAGAGAGCGGCAGAGCGAGAGCGTGAGAGAGCGGGGCCACACAGCAGCGCCACCTGTGTGTTCTTCTAATCGCAATCCCATTTAAGATGCCAGACTCTGTGGTATTTTTTTTCATTTAATTGAAACAGCCATGAAACAAACATGAAACTAGCGCCGCTGATAAGGCCCAGTTAACAAAAGGCTACCGTTTGGTAATACCGAGTTTACCTTTGAGATACAGATACAGATATTTTGCTTTGAGCAGCGGCAAAAGAGGCACTAAGTACCTAACACTTGACATAATGCGGCTACAGATAGCGGCACAGGTCACACAATGAGGAGTGAGAGAGCGGGAGAGGGAGTGAAACAGGAACAGTCAGAGGGGCAGAGAGAGAGAGAGGGAAGAGACAACCTGCTGCGCTAATGAGACCTGCTGAGGATGAGACTCAAAACAGGGACAAAAAAAAAAACAGCTGCCAAAATGAAATGAAGTTGTAGCACAAGTGTGTGTGTGTGTGTGTGAGAGAGAGTGTGTCTGTGCATGTGTGTGTGAGTGGAGCTGCAGTTGACAGCAAATGACAAAATAAGCGGCAAATGTTTGAAATTGTTTTGTTGTTGTTCTTATTGTTGTTGTTGCTGTCAATTTAAAGGCAATTTGAATGGATCGTTTAAAAAAGGAGCTAAAATGAGCCAAAACGAGCTAATAAAGTGTGGAAAGCACTTGATTGATTGCTATTATATTGGCTTAAAAAGACATTTACTTAAGCTAAATTATAATAATTTTTCAAATAAAATTATAAATTTAGTCAAATGGAAGCAGCTAAGAAAGTGTAGCCAAATTTG
Source organism: Drosophila cardini (assembly GCA_018903735.1). Lineage (NCBI taxonomy): Eukaryota > Metazoa > Arthropoda > Insecta > Diptera > Drosophilidae > Drosophila > Drosophila cardini. The sequence continues at coordinate 1,193,022 of JAEIGM010000021.1, forward strand.
GTCTAAAGCAACTTAAATTATTGATTTTATTTATACTTTATTTTATGCTAATTTTAAATAAATAACTGTTGAACTCTTTGTGCGTGTTTAAATAATTTAATATTTATTAACAATATGTTAATTGTTAGAGAGTTTTTTGTCTAAAGCATAAAAAACACAGGTAAAAGTGGCGCTTTTTCAGGGCGTCTGCCCCTTGACAGCTACATAAAACAATGCAACCAACAAAAGCAACAAAAACTGCTACACTTTTTTATATAGTTACAGTTATTGTTATTGTTGTTGTTGTTGTTGGGCGGAAATGCAAAGTTGGCGATAGGTTTTTTGCCCTAGCAAATGGTAAAGTTCACATGTCTGTCAGCCGTCGGAGCTTTTTTTTTTAGAGTTTTTCTAGCTAGCTATTGAAACTGCAGCTATAAAGGTGTGACCAGCAGTGTTGCAAGCGCCTGGTCACCTTAGTACTGTATTATTTTTTCTCGTAGTGCCCATTTGCCCGGAAAATGCAAGAAAAGTGTGAACTGTGCATGCAGATACAAATCGTTGGAAAAGCTGTCAGACTCGCTTCAATTAGTCTGGCCAGTCAGTTTAGTCAGCTATATGATCGGCAGTATATATAGTATGTAAGTATATATGTTTGGGGGGCTGACATAGACCGGAAAACACCAAAAAAACACAAACAGTAATGAATAAGCAGACGCGACAATTGAGTTAAATCAAAACCGACGCGACAACAACAACAACAACAACAGCAACAACAACAACTAGTGTTACAACAACAACAATGTTAATAATAATGTTGTGGATTATACGAGTAAATGGTCATCGCAATCAAGAACATTTCATTGTTTTATTTAAAGCGACGGAATAATTGCCACGCACTTTGACTACAACAGCAGACAGCAGCAATGGGTTGCCAGAGGGGGGTTAGGGGGGTAGGGGTAGGGGTAGGTGCCGGGGAAGCACCCGCAGTTCCAATGGCCGCCATTATAATTTCTTTATATAGCCGTCAATTGAGTCGCGGGTCAGTTAAATTCAATTAAACCAAACAAAAAACAAAATGGAGACCACAAAGAAGAATCTATCGATATAGAAAGATATAGAAAGCAAAACAAAAGAGAATCTATCGATATAGAAAGATATAGAAAGCAAAACAAAAAGAATCTATCGATATAGAAAGATATAGAAAATAAAAAAAAAGAATCTATCGATATAGAAAGATATAGAAAATAAAACAAAAAGAATCTATAGATATAGAAAGATATAGAAAGCAAAACAAAAAGAATCTATAGATATAGAAAGATATAGAAAGTAAAACAAAAAGAATCTATCGATATAGAAAGATATAGAAAATAAAACAAAAAGAATCTATCGATATAGAAACATATAGAAAGCAAAACTTGCTCAATCGCTGTCTATATAATTAGCTATTAGTCTATCAAATCTTAACTCTTAGACCATTAAGCATGTCTTATCACTGATCACCGATCAGTTCCTATAAAATATACTAGAAATTAGAATAAAACTTAATCACTCGAAACTGAATAAACAAATTCAAACAATTAATTAAAAATACATAAATTAAGTAACATTTAAAACTGCTGATATCGTATTACCTAAGCAAATGTTTAAACTATATATCTGTACTATGGAGACATTTATAACATTAGTCAGTTATTTATATATATATAGCTTTTTTTATAGACACACTTTTTGGCTAAGTAAACAAGTTATTTGTACAAATTCTTAGCCATACACTAAACTGTAATTAACTATTGTTAGTTTAAGTAAACAGTTAAAAACACACACACACACACACCTGTACACCCATACACCCACACACACACCTCTACAGCTGTTTGACAGGTGTGAACGCGTCATAAGTGGAATTCCCTCTGCTAATTAGCTATAATTGGCTTAAACTTATGGCTAAAATGGCTGGCGATGCTTACCTCCTCCGAATCCCTGTCCTGGAAACAGACCCGGCGGTCCAAAAGGCGGCATTTGGCGTGCTCCTGGCCAGGGCACACCACCGCCCATGCCGCCCCAAGCCACGGCAGCGGCGAGAGCGGTGAAGGGCGTGGGTCGTATGGGCACATGACCGGTGGCGGCCAAAGCGGCGGGCGAGAGGATTGTAGCAGGCATTTGACCAGGTCCAGCGCCACCACCAGCACTACCAGGCGGTGCTCCGTGTGAGCTTTCAAGGGATTTGCAGCTGCTGTCAAGGCCGTCGGGCGTGGAACGCGGTGAATCATCGGCATTCATGTCCTCGATGTCCACAATGGAGTCCTCCTCTTCGTCGTGATCGGCGTCATGCTCGTGCAGCATATCCTCGTCGTATTCCAACTCCGAGTCCGTGTGACTGCTGCCACCTAGCGGCGAGTGGCGTTCATTTTTGGCGGGTGTGGAGCTGGCGCCAGCTCCCAGTGCTATGGGCGTTGAGCTGGGCGTGGAACTCGCGGAAGCTGAGGCGGGTGGGGAACTGGCACGTGCATCTGCTTGAGCCTGACGCAGTTGCGCCATCGCCAGTTGCTGCTGTTGATGTTGCTGCTGCTGCTGATGCTGGGCGTGCGCTGCTGCCGCCGCGTGTGCTGCATGCAGCAAGTGGGCGTGGTGCGCTACGGCGGCGGGATGAAATGCATGCGAGGGCGGCACAGCTGGCGGCATCGCGGGCGGAGGTGTGCCCGCTGCGCTGCTCTGCGAGATGGGCGATGTGGCTGCGGAACTGGACAGATTCGTGGGCGCATCGCTGGCACTGGGTGTGCGGGGTCGTGTATCTGCTAGCAGTGAGGCGACACTGAAGTTACTCAGCCTAGAGCTGCTCTTGTGCAGATGATGTGGCGCTGGATGCACTGCAGCCAGCTGTAGTGCCTGCTGATGTTGTTGCTGCTGTTGTTGTTGCTGCTGCTGTTGTTGCTGCTGCTGTTGGTGCTGGGCCAGCAGATGCTGCTGGTGTGCCAGCAGCAAAGGCCGACGGCGATGTGGGACTCGCCAATGGATGCAGTGCACCGCTGCCGGCGGTGGAGGTGAGTGAATTACTCAAACTGCTGCTGTTGCTACTGCTGCTGCTGCCGGAGCTGCTCAGCGCTGTGGTTGGCGGCACCGTCGGGCTGGTCATCGTTTGACGCAGTCCAGTCACTGTCATGCTCCTGCTCCTGCTCCTATTAGTGATCCTGGTCGTTGCTGCGCTCGCTGCGTTCACGTTCACGTTATTGGACAGCTTTAACATAAAGCCAGGTGATAACTAGACACGATTTAGCTAAACTGCCTTATAAATTCTGATTGTTTTTATTGTTTTATTACTTATGGTTTATTTGTTGTTTTTGTTTTTGTTTCTGTTTTTTATTAAAACATTGCACTAGTGACAATTGGGCACTGTCGCGAGTTCAAATTGGCATTTGGCGGGTCGCTCAGTAAAAATATGTGTCGTTAATTTGTTTTGATTATCTTTTAATTAATTCGCTCGTTCATCACACAAACACACGCACGCACATATACACTAGTTATACAAGCATACACACGCACACTCACGCACGCACGCTCATTTGCTGCTTGTATGTGTAATTCACGTTGCGACTTCGTCGGCGACTTTAAAAAACTCGAGAGAGAGACACGTCCTCTTGAGATCACGTCTGTTCTACAACTGAACGCTGACAGCGACGCAGCCACAGCGCTGCTTTAGCTCTGTCGCTGCTGCACACAGAGTCACACGCACACACACACACGCACTCTCACACAAACCTGCTCTTGCTCTCGCTAGTGGTCGTGGTAGTGGTGGTGGTTGTGGTGTCTGCTGCTAAACCGGCCTGACTCGCGCTCTCTCTCGCTCGCACTTGCTGCGCGGTACGCAAGCAGCGACACCATTTTTATTGGCCTAACTGTTTCGGTTATGCTCTCGCACACAGCGTTTGTTTTTGTTGTTTTTTTTTTTCTTATTTACCTTTTGTTGTGTTTCTTGCGCCGCCTTCTTTTCAGCCGCTCGTTTGTTTCCAGTGTGGTGAGTTTGGTGCGAGCGAGATGCCAGCTGTGTGAGAGTTTGGCTGTCGTTGGCTATCCCGCTCGCACGCCTAATTATTATTGAATAATTCAATCTTCAAAGCGTTTTTGCTGCGCGTATTAGCATTTTATAACAAGCAGCAGCGGTGGAAGCAGCAGCATACACCGCAGCCACAGCCGTCGCTTGTCCACATCCACTGTGCATATGCGTGTATGTGTGTGTGTGTAAGTATGTGTGTATTTTTTTTCCACTCTTCTTGTTGTTGTCTCCCCCGTATGCGTCGTCTCGCTCTGACATGTCGCAGCTTCCACATTCATGACTTCATTTGCCTGCCGTTGCCTCGGCTGCCTCTGCTGCTGCCACTGTCGTCGCTGCTTTTGCCGCTTCTTATTAAATTCTGCTGTCAACGTAATTGGCGGCAGCGTCGTCGCGCTGTCTGCTTACGCTTTGGAGTCTCGGTCAGTTGCCAGTTTGCCAGTTTTTTTCCGTTTCTCCAAGGGAAAATTTAATTGGTGCTCCAAGCGGGCGCACTCGGCATATGAGCAATCAGTTAATAAATGTCGCATCGCAGCCCGAATAACAAAATGTAAATGTAGAAATGTCTGTATGTATGTATATGTATATGTACTGTATGTATGTAAATTCCAGCTCGTTTATGAACACACAAATAATAAACAATAAGCCCATCATTATGATGATGAAAAGCTCATTCGTTGACGATGGCATCTTATCACAAAGCTGCAATCTGGGCCAGGAAATTATGTTTTTTATGCCCTTATTTTTCTTCTTTTTTCGCTTTTTCGCTTTTTCTTTTGCTTCTGCTGTGCGGAAAGCATCTTATGCCGCTTATTCCAATGCACAATTTATGTGTCTACGGCGCACACCTCAAAGATAAACCATAAAGTTCTTATCGTCACGCATAAATCGAGTAGCCAGCATGCCAAATCAATCAAATGTAAATCTTAAAAAACAAGAAAATATGCAGCATCCCAAAAAATGAAATAAGCTGCATCCCCTAAGCCCCGCCCCTTGCTCCTACTCCATGGAGAGCGGCAACAAAAGGTTTTCTGGGGATAAGCCAAACTTTTTGGGGTTCATTATATTTCATAAATGGCACAAAAGGCATCTCCCTCTCGCACACACTCATTGTGTATGGCTCTTCCTCTCTCTTTCTGTTTCTTTTCCTGTCTCTTCCTGTCTCTTGTCCTTTCTCTGGCTATAATTTTACTCTACAAATTAAACTCATTTTAAGGATTATTATGTGAAAATTGTTTGCTCCAAAAACTTTGCCAGCCATTGTATTGTCTGTGCTGTTCGGAGGGTGTGGGGTTTATGGGGCTGCTCGTTTTGGGGGGCTGCTTTGGGTTAATGATGGGCAAAAGTTAGTAAAGAGAATTTTGTCCTTCGTCGGAGTATATATTTAATGAAGCTTTTATGGTACAATCAGCTCAATTAGGACTAGTGAGCAAGGAGTAGTAGTAGTGCATCGCCTCTCTATGTGATTCTCAGCGATTTAAGTAAGTGATAGGATACAAAGTTTTATAATCAAGTCTTGTTACATTTTATATATGCTTTGTTTAAGTTTAGCATATACTATATTAACTAATTTAATTTGTTTAAATGTTTATTCTACTCAAAATATGCAAAATAAATTTTATTCAGAACAAAAACACAAATTTGTCGTTTATTGTTTCAAAATTTGCTAATGTTTCCCACGTGTCGCATAAATTTATTTCGTTTATTAATTGATACAAGCACTTAAGTCATATATTTAAATATAAAAAAAAACTCTTTGATATTTTGATTTTAAAAAATATTTTTAAAATTTCTTTCTTTTTGTTGCTATAACTATTTTTGAACTCAAGTCAAAACAAGTGAGTGATTAAAACATTTTGAGGCTGTCAGCTAAGCGGTTCATTAAAAAATGTTAACAATGCCGCTTTCTTTTCAATTAAAAAGAGAGAGAGAGAGAGAGAGAGAAAGAGAGTGGGAGAGTGATCATTAATATGCATTTTCTATAGAGTTTGTAGCCCAAGTTGGCACAAACAATTATAGCCAATTACAAATATTAATTTCTCAGACGAAACGCGTGAAGAGTTTTCATAATCTTCATCATTATTCATTGCGCTTTGAAATACGCAAATGAGACCCGCAGCCAGAAACGAGGCGCAAATTAATTTTTCAATAAACATCATAATCATATACTACTTACGACGAGGTACCGCCCCATCACCAGCCCCCACCCCCTCGCCGCACTCTATAAATACAGACAGACTTTCCCCTACTCCCGCCCACGCCTTCGAGTGCCTCCTCAGCTTTTTCTTTGCCGTCCAAAGATGAAACGACGCCGTCAGCATCGAAGCGACTGCCAGCCAGTCAGTCAGCCAGACAGTGAGCCAACAACAAGAGCCGTTTGGGAACTTGGTCAGTTGATAAATGGCCGACGCGTTGGCCGCTTGGAGCCGCCGCATGTAAATGTTTTGATAGTTTTTCATAATTTTTTTCAATTTTTGCTGCTTGTTTGGTCGCTTGGTATTTGTGTTTGATTTTGTTTGCTCTGCCCCACTGTGGCCCCTCCACAACTCCTGTGTGCATATGTGTGTGTGCGTGGGTGTGTGTGTGTGTTTGTATTGCACATTTATGTGGGCAGTTAGCTTTTTAAACAGCCGCCGTCATCAATTAAACAAGATTGTTGTTTTTATGGTGCAATTAATTCATAATTAAATTGCGTAATTGCACATGATTTACAGATGAGTTTTGATTGGTATATAGCCTCGTTTTTAGCCGTTTTTATCTACCCAAATAATCCACAGGAGACAAAAGCGTAATTTAATATAAATAATATAAATCATTGCATTTGGTATTTAAATGATTAAGCAATTAATATAAACAGAATATTTATATAATTTTTTATATATTAAATGATTGAACAATTAAGATTTGTATTTAGATAATTTATTTAAATTTTTGTTTAAATTGTTAAACAAT